>CM050163.1:157032572-157743405 GCA_027410445.1 Discoglossus pictus
GTACGTCACTAGAGAGTGACACTGGAGGAGGAGTCTGACTGGTGCCCTTGAAGCTCAGCACCTCAGGCTGACTACCCATTCAGCAGGGGCTTTGTTGGGACCCCCCTCAAAGGCCAGAGGCAGAACCTGATCTTTCTTGTCTACCCCTGCCTCACTTGGGAGACCCTCTTGCCCCTGCTTTTCCTCCAGACCCTTTTCCACATTAACCCCTATAGGGTCTGGAGAGAGAGATGTGTGGTCTGGCACCGGCTGGCTGAGCTTAATAACCGGGCCAGACAATGTCACCGGATGAGGCGGAGATGTTTTGTTCCTCTTCTTGCTTTTAGAGGGAGGTGCTCCACTATAGAGCACTTCCCACTTATCAGCAACCTCCCTGTTGGTTTTATGCTTCCTCTTCCTGGGGACGTCACTCCTGGAAGAGGAGCTGCCACTAGCCCCCTGCAGAGGGCTTATTATCCCTCTGCTTACACTGTGCCCCCACATTAACTGATGTAATTATGGTGGGGGCAGATTGGGACTTGGGAGATGCAGCTGTGACACTGGGAGGACCGGTGACATTCTTCCCCTTTTTCCCCGTGTCTGCAGTCTTGCTGGAGACCACAGACACAGATGGCTTTTTTGGGGAAGAAGGGGGTTTGCAGGCCGTGGTGGTTGCTTGAGGAATGGCCTCCTTGCCTGAGCTCTGTGGAGGGGCTATGACCCTTGAGGTCCCCGCTTTTATGGGCTCAGCGGGGATGGGTGCCGTACTGACGGAGGTGCCATTTGCTGGGGCTGGGGCATGATGCTTTACATTAGGACAATTCCTACATGTATGCACCAACCCCTTGCAATGATAGCACTGCACCTCCATAGTGCTGTAAAAAATCCTGTAGAGCATCCCCTCAAATGGAACCCCAAAAGACCCCTCTATGTTTTCTGCGCCCTGAGGCAGGCACATTTGTACCTGCCTCTTGAAAGAGAGCACATGACGAAGTGCTCTCTCTCTGCACCCCAGGAGGGAGTCTGGTAGGAAGGGGGGCACATTAGAGAGTGTTACTTTTGTGCCCAACCCTTCCAGGGGTTCTATTGGGACATATAATCCCCCCACTGTGATGCCTCTCAGTATAAGAATGTGAGCAGCAGCCAGCGTACGGGTAAAGAAAACTGCTTTCCCCTATATTTTGCTGGCTGCTACTATAACAGAGGGGCTGATGACATTAGCTGCAGCAGGCAGATAGATATCAATGCTGTAGACCCCAGACATCTGACATTTAACCCCATGCTTCCTGGTAATCTGCCCCTCAGCCCCAGTGGTGGTATTACTAGGGCCAGCAGAAACCACCTGTGACCAGGTATTAGCCACAGGGGTAGGTCTGTTGGCAGAACCACCAGGAGCTGGGGCTGCCTTATCTGCCTGGGGCCTATGCTGTGCAGTGCTGCAGCTAGGATTTTCAGGGGGCATTATTTCCCCCTTTTGATGCCTGAGGCTTCTTAATGGTCTTATCCCTCATGTTTAGACCCTTTTTTTTTAGTTTATTTGGTTTATTTATTTTTATTTTTTGTTTTATGATTTTCTATTGTTTTCTTTTTAAAAATATATGTGTGAAAAAGAAACAAAAAGACAAAACTAAGGGAGAGAGATGATGCTTGGCAGTGGAAGGGTTAATGGCCTGTTACAAGGTGTTTAATTGCAACAACACAGAGAACACAGAGTCTTTTTAACCACTCTGTGTCAGATGTTAAAAAAAAAAACCTTTTCAACAAAAATTCTAATTGTTTTCCCCCCCACTGCCTACAAAGATGTTACTTGTCTTCTCTCCCCAAAACATAAAACCCAACACCAAACAAACAAAAACTTCAACAAAACCTAATAAACTTTTTAAAAGAAAAAAAGTCAAAGTAAAAAAGCTCCAGGAGTGAAAGTACTAAGGGAGGGGTGTGGCAGAGTATCCAGGAGACAGCTCACTCTCCTGGGATAGAGAGCTGAGCCTGACTCCCAGAAAACTAAAACTTAAATTAAACTAAGAAAAATACCACAAAAACTCCCAAAAAATAACAACACCGTGCACAAAGTGCTTATAAACAGAAAGGTGTTAAAATAAAACTTGTATTTGAGGGACTAAGACCCTAAAAAGCCTTTTGTTTAGAGCTCAAGCATGCACACAACATGCTCTCTGAGAACTTGGCACAGTGTATTTTAAAATTATGAGAAAACGTTTTCTGTTAACAAAATAAAAATCATATTAGGAGGTTGAAAGAAAAAGAAACCGGATGGGGGGATACCGAGTAGAGCACACCATCTACAGCCCACTGGGAGACAAACTCATCCATTCCCCCAGTAGACAAAGCCAGGTGGTACTCTGCCCGGATACGGGAGCGCACCAGCACCCGGAACATGGCCTCAGGTGACAAGTGAACCCCCCCTATCAAACACTGCTTCCTGGACTTATATATAGCCAACTTGGCTAATGCCAGGAGCAGGTTGACGAGGAGGTCCCTGGCCTTATTGCCCCGGGACACTGGGCGCCCAAAAATAAAAATGTGAGGGGAGAAATGCAGCCAGAACTGCAGGAGGAGGCCCCTCAAGAGTGACAAGAGGGGCTGCAGTCTGGCGCAACTAAAATAAACATGATACACGGACTCTCCCTTGCCACAGAATGGACAAGTGGAGGGAGAGTCCGTGAATTTAGCTAAGTACTCTCCCGTGCTCAGTGCACCATGGAGCACTCTCCAACTCAAGTCCCCGGTGGGTCGTGGAACTAAATCAGAATAAAGTTCCCTCCACCAGGGCCTCTTGCCCTCGTCAGCTGGTAGGACCCGCCTCCGGATGGTATCGGGACGGGTCACGAGGGCAAGGAAGTGCACTGTATGGAGCACGAGAGAATATAAGCTCTTCCTCGGCATGCCTCGAAAGCATGCCGAGGGTATGTCCCTCAACCTCGAGAGGTTGGGGACAGGAGGAGCCTGAGGGGAAACACGGGGCTTGTGTCCAATGCAAACAGCCGGAGAAGGGGTGTTGAAAGGTGCATGTGGCACTCCGGCCTGCAAAGCCCCGCGAAGGAAGGTGCGCGAGTCGGGGGAGATGGCATCTCTAATCTCCTGGAGCAAGCGCCCTGAGACTTTGGGCGTCACATATCCCAAACGGAGCGCAAGCTCCTGGGGTGACACCCAATCAGAACGCCCGTATTCCAGGAGATCCCCGACTCGGGTCATCCGTGCATGACTAAGGCGGCGGATGATACTGGGGGACTGTAACATTGGAGCCCCCACTGCTGCATTAAATAGCAGGGGCTCCGTGAATATTTCATCCCCCAAAGGCACGCCCTGCCTAGTCACGGAGACCATGCTCCAGGCCTTGAGGGTTTCCTGGTAGTATGCCGGCAACACAGAGAGGTCTCTCCCAAACCCCTCGGGCCTGATCAGAAATAATTGCCGGTCATACCCCAGGTTGCGCAACTGGCGATAAAAGCTGGATGCCAGTGCGCACCACTGCGGAGAGGGATCTGCATATAGGTATCTCTGCAGGTACTGAAGGCGGAAGGTGGACAACTGGGAGCACACACAAACTACTCCCTGTCCACCCTCCACCAAAGGCAGACTTGCCACCCCTGCAGAGACCCAATGCCTTCCCATCCAGAGGAAATCTAACAAATTCCTCTGGATTTTGGTGACAAACTCGGGGGTCGGACTCAGACAAATCAGCCGGTGCCAGATCTGAGAAGCCACCAGATGATTCACCACTAGAGTCCGCCCCCTAAGGGAAAGCATTTTTGCTAGACCCCTCCATTGTCCCAGACGAGAGAGGACACTGCCCTCTAACTCCCTCCAGTTGTCTGGGACGGAAGCGTCCGCAGCGGACAGGTAGACCCCCAGATATTTAATGACATCTGCCTCCCACGTGATGTCACGAAACGTGGGAGGCAAAGAGTCTACCTGTAAATTACCCTCTAAAAGGCCTGTGCATTTGGACCAGTTGATCTGAGCGGAGGAGGCAGCTGAATATACCTCCTGGCACTGTTTTGCCAGCTCAAGATCAACTGGATCCTGGGCCACGAGGAGCACATCTTTAGTATAAGCTGAAAGGACAATCCCCATGTCTGGATCTTTTAGCACCAGCCCTTTGAGCCTTTTCCTCAGTAGGCAGAGGAAAGGCTCGATGGCCAGTGCATATAATTGTCCAGACAAGGGACATCCTTGACGCACCCCTCGTCCAAATACCAAAGGTGCTGTTAGGGACCAATTGATTTTAAGTAAACACTCTGCAGAGGCTTACAGCGTTCTTATAAAGCCCACAAACTGTGGGCCAAAGCCGTACGCTTGCAGAGTGGCTATGAGGTAACCATGGTCCACCCTGTCAAACGCCTTCTCTTGATCTAAAGAGAGAAAGGCGAGTGACAGACCAGTCCTGCGAGAATAATGCAATAGATCCCGGACCAGAAAGATACTATCAAAGATAGTCCGGCCCGGGATCGCATAGGACTGGTCAGGGTGAACCAATTCTGCCAGCACAGACCCAAGTCTAAGCGAGATGGCTTTAGCTACAATCTTGTAGTCCGTGCTTAGCAGAGAGACCGGTCGCCAGTTCTTAATAAGCCGGAGATCCCCCTTTTTGGGCAGCAGGGCAAGTACTGCCCTGCGACAAGACAGGGGCATCTCCCCGGTCTCCAGGGCTTCCCCAAGGACCAGATGGAAATCAGGTCCCAGAGTCTCACAGAAAAATTGGAAAAACTCTACAGTCAGTCCGTCCAGTCCTGGAGACTTCTCACAGGACATGGCACGGAGGGCTTCAGAGAGCTCTTGAAAAGATAGTGGTATATCAAGCCGCTCTCTTACACCCTCACTGACTGTGGGGAGCCCCTCCCATAGCACCCTGCAGGCGTCTGGTTAAATGGGATCCGGAGAGTAAAGATCTTTATAAAAGTTCCGGGCTCTATCCCGGATACTCTCCGGATCTGTAAGGGGGGCACCGTCTTCATCTAGAAGACAGGTGATGTGCCTACTGTTACCCCCCTTTTTCTCCAGTGAGTAGAAGAGGCGCGAGCCGCGGTCTAGATCTTTGAGAAAATCTAAGCGGCTGCGCACGTATGCCCCCTTGGCCTGGTGTCGTTCCAGGTCACAGAGGACACCCTTCCTCTCTACATACTCGCTCTGCAGGGATTGGTCCCTACAAGTGAACAGCCTCTGCTCCAGATGGAGTACCTCCCCCCGGAGTGACTCCAACTCAGCTTCGCGCTGCCCACTCGCACCCTTGGTATATTCCTGACACAGAAGTCGCAAATGAACCTTGCCCACGTCCCACCACAGTTTTAACGTGGCAAAGTCCCCCTTGCAACCCCTCCAGTCCGTCCAAAACTCCCGGATCAATGTCACGAGCCCCTGGTCCTTCAACAAAGCATTGTTGAAGTGCCAATAGGTGGCTCGTGGCGCTGTTGGCGTTAGCGCCACTGTCACAGACACACAGTTGTGGTCTGTGAACGGAGCCAGCCTAATGGCACAAGAACCGACTCGTGACATATAGTGACTAGATATATATAGTCTGTCGATCCGGGAGTGGGACACCAGACCGGCTCTCACCCTGACGTAGGTGAAACCGTCTGATGCCCCTGGGTTCTGCTCCTGCCAGATGTCCTCCAGGGAGAAGCGGGCGATGATCTCCCGCAGGGCTGACGCAGAAGGCGGGTACGGCTCTGGACTATTCCGGTCCAGAGCATCGAGGGTGCAGTTGAAATCACCCCCAAGTACCAAACACTCATCTGCGTCAACCGTCTCCAAAAACTGGGACAGTCTGGCGAGGAACCTCACTCTCTCGAGCCCTCCAGCAGGGGCATATATATTAACTAGGTTAATGATGCTACCCTGCTCTCGGACCCGGAGGTGGATTAGACGGCCTGGGATAACAGCTTTCACAAGCAGCAGCTCTGGCTGAAAAGACTCTGAGAACAGGGTCACCACTCCACATGACGCCGATGTGAAGTGGCTGAAGAAGACCCTGCCTCTCCACTCCAGTTGCCACGAGGCCTCAGCCTCTGGAGTGGTGTGAGTTTCCTGCAGGAAGCTCACAGAGTACCCTCCCTGATATAAATAGGAGAGTACCTGGAACCTGCGGAAACTGTCTTGACAGCCATTGGTATTTAGCGTGCTGATGTGCAAAGCCATTACTGCGTGTCAGGAATTGTGCGTTCCTCAGACCCTTGAGACTGCTGATAGGACACGCACATTTTATAGAATTTCCGGACGCGGAGATGCTCCGCAGTCCCAGAATTCTTGGCCCTAGTGCTGACCACTAGATATTGCTGGAGAGAGTGGAGAATAAACGACATATTCTTCCACCTCTCCAAGGCCAGCCGCACCTTCCTTTTCTTTTGTCCATGAAGGGTGCTCTCAAGGAATAGATCTATTTCCTTGACAGGGATAACCCACCCAGAATCTGATGTTCCTTCTAGTGGGTCACCCCTGGGCTCCTCTTGGCTGAGGGCTTTTACTCCATCCTCCCCAGCTGGAGTCAGTTTCCTCAGCTTTATTCTCAGGGACCCCCTCTTAGATGATACAGAAGGAGTCCCTTTAGCACCCTTCAAGGTAAATAATGGACCCTTGGATTGCTGCTGCACCCCTGTAGCTTCAGGAGTGCATTCAGGGGTAGCTGGCTGGACAACAGTGGCTGGCATGGCTTCCTTAATGGAAGCCTTGGAGGCTTTATATGCCTCCTCTGCCAGTTCCACCGCTGCTTGCTCAGCTTGGATGGCACCGATGTTAGGGTCAGTGGACGGCTGAGGAGGGTAGACAGGCTCTCCCATGATGTTAACAGGAAAACCTGTTTTATCACCCTCCCCCATTTCCACTTCCCCTTGTGCCACATCCCCCCTGACAGACAAATCCATGGGGTCCTGAATGGGGGTCATGCCTATATTCCCCCCCTCCAGTAGTTACTCGGCCTGGGGCTCTAACAAAGCCCGAGGTACGTCACTAGAGAGTGACACTGGAGGAGGAGACTGACTGGTGCCCTTGAAGCTCAGCACCTCAGGGACACTGACTACCCATTCAGCAGGGGCTTTGTTGGGTCCCCCCTCAAAGGCCAGAGGCAGAACCTGATCTTTCTTGTCTACCCCTGCCTCACTTGGGAGACCCTCTTGCCCCTGCTTTTCCTCCAGACCCTTTTCCACATTAACCCCTATAGGGTCTGGAGAGAGAGATGTGTGGTCTGGCACCGGCTGGCTGAGCTTAATAACTGGGCCAGACAATGTCACCGGATGAGGAGGAGATGTTTTGTTCCTCTTCTTGCTTTTAGAGGGAGGTGCTCCACTATAGAGCACTTCCCACTTATCAGCAACCTCCCTGTTGGTTTTATGCTTCCTCTTCCTGGGGACGTCACTCCTGGAAGAGGAGCTGCCACTAGCTGCCTCCCCTGCAGAGGGCTTATTATCCCTCTGCTTACACTGTGCCCCCACACTAACTGATGTAATTATGGTGGGGGCAGATTGGGACTTGGGAGATGCAGCTGTGACACTGGGAGGACCAGTGACATTCTTCCCCTTTTTCCCCGTGTCTGCAGTCTTGCTGGAGACCACAGACACAGATGGCTTTTTTGGGGAAGAAGGGGGTTTGGAGGCCGTGGTGGTGGCTTGAGGAACGGCCTCCTTGCCTGAGCTCTGTGGGGGGGCTATGACCCTTGAGGTCCCCGCTGTTATGGGCTCAGCGGGGATGGGTGCCGTACTGATGGAGGTGCCATTTGCTGGGGCTGGGGCATGATGCTTTACATTAGGACAATTCCTACGTGTATGCCCCAACCCTTTGCAATGGTAGCACTGCACCTCCATAGTGCTGTAAAAAATCCTGTACAGCACCCCCTCAAATGGAACCCCAAAAGACCCCTCTATGTTTTCTGCGCCCTGAGGCAGGCACATTTGTACCTGCCTCTTGAAAGAGAGCACATGACGAAGTGCTCTCTCTCTGCACCCCAGGGGAATTTTAATAAATGGTGTTTTTACTTCCCCTAGGGTTAGCAGGTGGGGGCGCAGGAGGGAGTCTGGTAGGAAGGGGGGCACATTAGAGAGTGTTACTTTTGTGCCCAACCCTTCCAGGGGTTCTATTGGGACATATAATCCCCCCACTGTGATGCCTCTCTGTACAAGAATGTGAGCAGCAGCCAGCGTACGGGTAAAGAAAACTGCTTTCCCGTACATTTTGCTGGCTGCTACTATAACAGAGGGGCTGATGACGTTAGCTGCAGCACGCAGATAGATATCAATGCTGTAGACCCCAGACATCTGACATTTAACCCCATGCTTCCTAGTGATCTGCCCCTCAGCCCCAGCGGTGGTATTACTGGGGCCAGCAGAAACCACCTGTGACCAGGTATTAGCCACAGGGGTAGGTCTGCTGGCAGAACCACCAGGAGCTGGGGCTGCCTTATCTGCCTGGGGCCTATGCTGTGCAGTGCTGCAGCTAGGATTTTCAGGGGCCATTATTCCCCCTTTTGACCCCTGAGGCTTCTTAGTGGTCTTATCCCTCATGTTTAGACCCTTTTTTTTTTAGTTTATTTGTTTTATTTATTTTTATTTTTTGTTTTATGATTTTTTACTGTTTGCTTTTTTTTTTTTATATATAAAAGTGGGAAAAAGAAACAAAAAGACAAAACTAAGGGAGACAAAACTAAGGGAGAGAGAGAGGTGATGCTTGGCATTGGAAGGGTTAATGGCCTGTTGCAAGGTGTCTAATTGCAACAACACAGAGAACACAGAGGCTTTTTAACCCCTCTGTGTCTCTGTGTCAGATGTTAAAAAAAAAAAAAACTTTTCAACAAAAATTCTAATTGTTTCCCCCCCCCACTGCCTACAAAGATGTTACTTGTCTTCTCTCCCCCAAAACATAAAACCCAACACCAAACAAACAAAACTTCAACAAAACCTAATAAACTTTTTAAAAGAAAAAAAGTCAAAGTAACAAAGCTCCAGGAGTGAAGGTGTAGTGCTAAGGGAGGGGTGTGGCAAAGTATCCAGGAGACAGCTCACTCTCCTGGGATAGAGGGCTGAGCCTGGCTCCCAGAAAACTAAAACTTAAATTAAACTAAGAAAAATACCACATAAACTCCCAAAAATGAACAACACCGTGCACAAAGTGCTTATAAACAGAAAGGTGTTAAAATAAAACTTGTATTTGAGGGACTAAGACCCTAAAAAGCCTTTTGTTTAGAGCTCAAGCATGCACACAACCTCTTGGCACAGTACTTGTAAGTCTCACACACACACTGGCTAGCGGTCAGGCAAATGAACTTAGATTGGCGGTCAGGCAAATGAACTTAGATTTAAGAAAATAAAATTATTGTTTTTTTAAATGTAGACTGCTGGTACCCCAACTAGATTGGATTGGTTGAACTTGGCACAGTACTTGTAAGCCTGACACACACACTGGCTAGCGGTCAGGCAAATGAACTTAGATTGGCGGTCAGGCAAATGAACTTAGATTTAAGAAAATAAAATGATTGGCTTTTTAAATGTAGACTGCTGGTACCCCAACTTGATTGGATTGGTTGAACTTGGCACAGCACTTGTAAGCCTGACACACACACTGGCTAGCGGTCAGGCAAATGAACTTAGGTTGGTGGTCAGGCAAATGAACTTAGATTTAAGAAAATAAAATTATTGTTTTTTAAATGTAGGCTGCTGGTACCCCAACTAGATTGGATTGGTTGAACTTGGCACAGTACTTGTAAGCCTGACACACACACTGGCTAGCGGTCAGGCAAATGAACTTAGATTGGCGGTCAGGCAAATGAACTTAGATTTAATAAAATAAAATGATTGGTTTTTTAAATGTAGACTGCAGGTACACCACTAGATTGGATTGGTTGAACTTGGCACAGTACTTGTAAGCCTGACACACACACTGGCTAGCGGTCAGGCAAATGAACTTAGATTGGCGGTCAGGCAAATGAACTTAGATTTAAGAAAATAAAATGATTGGCTTTTTAAATGTAGACTGCTGGTACCCCAACTTGATTGGATTGGTTGAACTTGGCACAGCACTTGTAAGCCTGACACACACACTGGCTAGCGGTCAGGCAAATGAACTTAGGTTGGTGGTCAGGCAAATGAACTTAGATTTAAGAAAATAAAATTATTGTTTTTTTAAATGTAGACTGCTGGTACACCACTAGATTGGATTGGTTGACCTTGGCACAATACTTGTAAGCCTGACATACACAGTGGCTAGCGGTCAGGCAAATGAACTTAGATTGGCGGTCAGGCAAATTAACTAAGATTTAACAAAATAAAAGTTTTGTTTTTTTTAAAGTAGACAACTAGTAAACAAGATTGTATTGGTTGCACTGTACACACACAGTATAAGTTGTGAGCCTGAAACACACACTCGCTAGCAGGGGCTTGCAGGGAGACAGGCAAATGAAGTTAGATTAGACAGAAAAGAAAATGATTTTATAGCCCCAAAAAAGGGCTTTTTGGGGTGCAGAGATCTCATGAGTCCTTCAGCACTGCACTGGACACTGAAAAAACTTGCCTAGCTATTGATTTCCCTATTCAATCAGCATCACCTACACTCTCCCTCCTCTCAGTAAGACTGCAAGTTAGTTATGATTCCAAAATGGCTGCTGTCCATGAGGTAGAAGGCTCTGGAAGGGAGTGTATGCTGCTGATTGGCTGGAATGTGTCTGCTGACTGTGAGGTGCAGGGTCAAAGTTTGCTCAATGATAAAGTATGGGGGGCGGATCGACGCGAACGCGAACATGCTATGTTTGCCGGGAACAGTCCGCCGGCGAACTATTCGTGACATCTCTATCCATAAGCTCTTAATTAACCCTATAACTCATGGGAGTCAATACAGACCCCCATAAGCCTTAATTAACCCTATAACTCATAGGAGTCAATTCAAACCCCTATAATCCCTTAATTAACCCTATAGCTCATGGGGGTCAATACAGACCCTAATAAGCCTTTATTAACCCTATATCTCATGGGGGTCAATACAGACCCCCATATGCCCTTAATTAACCCCATAACTCATAGGGGTCAATACTGACCCCATAAACCCTTAATTAACCCTGTCACTCATGGGGGTCAATACGGACCCCCATTCACCAATAATTAACCCTGTCACTCATGGGGATCAATACAGACCCTCATAAGCCTATATTTAACCCCATCAGTCCCATAAGGGTATATTATGACCCTTATGGGCAGTTACAACTCTAACATTAACCACATAAGTGCCATGACGGTCCTCACGGACCCTCATGACACTGAGTACAAACACTACACTGCACTATACCCCCCAATAAACCATGAAATCTAAACTAACCCCCCTCTACACTAGCCTATTATATACCTACAATACTTACCTACACTACCTACCTACCCCCTAATAAACTCCCCCACCACTCTAGTCACACAAAAAAAAAAAATCTACGTTACAGAAAATAAAAAAAACTGTCACAAAAAAAATTAAATCTACAGTACAGAAAATAAAAAACCTAAGTCAAAAAAATAAAAAAGGAAAAAATACATTGCAACCCCCCCACTACAAAAAAAAAATTACACACCTGAAAAGGAAATACCTACAGAATACATACAATACAATACAAATAAAATAAAATATAATACCCCCTATCTATCTAACATACATTCAATCCTATCTAATATACAATAAATCCTATCTATCTAAAAAAAATCCCCCTATCTAACATACAATAAATACTAGATAATATACAATAAATCCTATCTATCTAAAATACATACCCCTATCTAACAGACAATAAATGCTATCTTCATAAACAAACCCTAATTCTAACATAAAATAAAAAAATTAAGACCACTTACCTCTGCAGATTTCCCTTCAGATCACCAACCTAGGGGAAAAAACAAAACAAATTGGTACAACACATTTACATACAATAAATAAACATTATAAACATTCTAAATATTCTACTCACCTTTCCAGCATGTCCCCGTTCTTCTTATTTTCTTCTCTGGTGCGGCCTCTGTTAAAAAAAAGCATTACATTTGTACAACATACATATAAACATAAAACAAAAAAAAATAAACATAATATAAATTGTACCGCCCCGCAATGTACGCAGCCTCCTCCTCTTCTGCCCTGGCTGGGCCCTGGAACCATCCGCTGTCTAAAAAAAAAAAAAATTGGCATTGGCGGCTTCTGATTGGCTGAAAACGCTATCAAATTCAGCCAATCAGAAGGCACCAATGTGTGAGACAATCAGAATGGGATAAACCCCACATCCCACTCTGATTGGATAATGCACCTGTCAATCTTTATTTAAACCAATCAGAAATCTTTATTGCCATCAGCCAATCTCAATGGGATACACCCCCACAGGGTGATTGGCTGAAGACATATGCGCCTTCTCATTGGCTGTAATACTGATTGACATTGACAAAAGCCAACCATAAGGCGCAAATGCCTTCAGGCTTTCACATCGTGGGGGTGTATCCCATTGTGATTGGCTGATGTCACTGCAACCAATCAGAATGTGCAGATGCCTCCAGCGAATCACTGTGTGGGGGTGTATCCCATTGTGATTGGCTGAAGGCATCTGCACCTTGTGATTGGTTTAAAAAAAGATTGACAGGTGCATTAGCCAATCAGAGTGGGATTTTGTGGTGTATCCCATTGTGATTGGCTCACACATTGGTGCCTTCTGATTGGCTGAATTTGATAGACAGCGTTTTCAGCCAATTAAAAGCCGCCAATGAAAATTTTCTACTGGAAAACTCTGCAGGAGGCTCCTTAGAGTCGGGGAGGTCTGCGAGTGGGGACCACCGTTAGTTTTTTTATTTATTTTTTTAGTGCGCGGATTGTTCCAAGGTCCACCAAGGGCAGAAAAGGAGGAGGCCGGAACATCGCAGGGAGGTAAGTACAATGTATATTATGTTTATTTTATTTTGTTTTATGTTTATATGTAATGTTTTTTTTAACAGGGGCCACGCCGGAGAAGAAAAGAAAAAGGACGGGGACATGCTAAAAAGGTTAGTAGAATATTTAGAATGTTTATAATGTTTATTTATTGCATGTAAATGTGTTTTACTAATTTGTTTTGTTTTTTCCCCTAGGTTGGTGATCTGAAGGGACAGCTGCAAAGATGAAGGTTTTTTATTTTCTGGAATGTAGATTTTTTATTTTTTGTGACTTAAGTGTTTTTATTTTCTGTAATTAGAGTGGTGGGGGTGTTTATTAGAGGGTAGGTAGGTAGTGTATGTAGGTAGTGTAGGTGTTAATAGGTTAGTGGAGAGGGGGGTTAGTTTCGATTTATTGGTTTATTGGATGGTATAGTGCAGTGTAGTGTTTGTATCTAGTGTCATGAGGGTCCTTTTGCCTGGGGTTAATATTTTTTAGAGCGAGTCCTTTCAGGACCTTTACGGTAAAGGCGGGAAATGTAAAATTTTAAAAGAAGGGTCACGATCGATACTGATCAGGGCCATAGCTTCAAGGGGTTAATGTGGGGGGGCTGCTGGGGTCCCTATGGACCCCTTCAGCATGGGGTTAATGTGGGGACACTTTGGGGGTCCCGGTGGGGATCCCCAGGATAGAGGGGGTAATTTTAGGTGCTGCGGCCGGGATTGCTAATAGTGTGCCTTGGGCCCTTTAAGGAGCCGCGGCGGGGAATTTAAAAGTTTTAAATGCAGTAGGGTTCCCTGATCTATGCTGATCAGGGACCCCCGCTGTAAGGGGTTAATGTGGGGGGCTGTGGAGGTCCCTATGGACCCCTGCAGCAAGGGGTTAATGTGGGGACACTTCTGGGCTCCCGATGGGGACCCCCCGCACAGAAGCGGGTTAATTTTAGGGGGCTGTGGGGGTAGTTGGGTACCTCCCACGGCAAGGCTTATGTGTGGGACTGCCGAGGAGGTCCCGTTTAGGACCCCCACAGTAAGTGATAAGGTGTGGTAGCCTGCAAGATAATCTCGCAGGCTGTCACTTGTCATGTAGATTTTCTCTGTGTTGATACGGAGGCCCTGCTGTGTAGCTCACACGTTGCTCGCAGCAGGGCTAATTTAATAGCGTCGTAGCTTTTATAAATTTGCAGCAGGTAGGGTTTAAGTAGAAGCCTCTTATCAACGAGGCTGGAATTTAATAGGGCTATGAATTTTTAAGACCATGTTCCTTTAAGAAGGTAAAGACTAAGCCCCCATGAGTGTCCAATATGTAGACTAGCATTAACATTTACCACTATTTTAAGGTGTAGAAAATTCACACTATAGCTTCTCTCAGTCTGTTCCATGAGATAAAACCATTTAGCATATCAATGTAACAGAAAACAGCATGATGTTCTGTTACTACTAGATGAAATGGGAAGGAGAAGGGAATATATTTGGAACTGCCTTTCTATTTGGGCACTTTTAGACAAAGTTTTTACAATCCTGTATTATTTGGTGCACATTCTTATTTTAACTTTTTTTAGATACACTTGACAATTTCACAGAGAAAAATAACATTATTGAGCCATACTGTCTTAGTTTTTTTCATTTATTTGATGCCAACATCTGGAGCTTGTAACAAGCCTTTATGTTTATTATCTATATTTGCTGTGTAGTAGTAGAATGCATTCAGCTCATAAATCTTTCATTACAAATTATGAAATAGTAATTAGATAAAAGTTATGTATCCTAGACAAGTACATTAGATATTAGAAACATTTTATAAGTAAATATCTCTCAAAATGTAAGTGCTCCAAAGAAAGCTTAATAGCTAGAGAATCTTTAGATAGCACCAGACAGTACCTGAGCACCACCTAGCCTTTATTGTTTCACATATACAGCCTTATTAAAATGCAATTCTGCCAATTGAAAAATGCTCTGTATAAGCACAGAGCACATTTGTTTTTTAGAGAAGTTTTTAGTTAGTGAACTTCTATCCAAAAGCAAGGTCATCACTAACTCAAAACTTCTAAAATATGCTCTGTGCTTATATAGAGCCCTATTCAAATGGCTGAATCCCAATTTAATAAGGCTGATAATGGGCATAGTTGTTAAGTAACATCAGACATAATGCAGTCATTACATATATATATATATATATATATATATATATATATATATATATATATATATATATGAATAGAAGAAGAAAAAAAATATATATATATATATATATATTTTTTTTAAACAAAACTTTATACAAATATATTATTTTATATTCTTTATTTTTCCCCTGAATTTTTGTAGACAATAATAATAATTATGAGTCAGTCCAGTGGCAACCTCACTCAGTGTGTGCAATACTGGAACAAATGATCCAGGGTCCATACCTCTGTGAGAGGTGTGAGCATGTTGCCTCTCTGGAAGCTCAAATTGGAGAACTGGACAGGAGAATTGCACACTAAGTGATATTGCTCCACTGGAAAGGGGATTGGTGCACATGGAGCACAGTTTAGCTGGGCCTAGCATGGAGGGTGGAGCTGGGGCTAGTGTGGATGTCCAGGGAGGTAGCTGGATTACAGTTACAATGGGAAGCAGGGGGAACAGGAGGCGGCAAGCCAGTTCTGAGTTGGCAAACACCAACAGATTTGCCAGATTGATTGAAACTGTTGGGGATATCCATTCAGGAATGGCAATGCCACATAGAGCTGTTTCCTCTAACAGCCGGGAGAACAGTTCTACTGGAGGAGTGGGAGGCAGAATAGGCAGTGCAACAGACAGGTTTTGGTGGTTGGGGACTCTATTATTAGGAAGTTAGACAGAGTGATTTGTCACCAAGATCCCAGCAGTCAAACAGTTTGCTGTCTCCCGGGGGCTTGTGTTCGTCATGGTGCGGATCGGATAGACAAATTATTGGGAGGAGCTGGAAATGAACCTGCGGTCTTGGTACATATTGGTACCAATAACAAAGTTAGTGGAAGATGGAGTGCCCTAAAGAAGGATTTTAGAGATTTAGGTAATAAGCTGAAGGCAAGGTCCTCCAAGGTAGTATTTTCTGAGATTCTACCAGTGCCACCTGCTAGCCCAGGGAGGCAGAAGGAGCTTAGGGAGGTTAATGCATGGCTTAATGCAAGATGTGGTGCAATAATGAGGGGTTTGGGTTTTTAGAGCACTGGGCTGACTTCTCACTTCAGTACAATCTCTACAGCAGGGATGAATTGCACCTTAATGATGAGGGAGCTTTTGTGCTAGGGGATAGTATGGTAGAAAGGCTGGAGGAGTTTTTAAACTAGCAGGTGGGTGGTAGGGTCTAGATATAAGTAATGCGGTAGAAAGTGTAGAGGGTATAAGGGATGAATTAACAACTCATAAGGGAGGAGATGGGGGAGGGTAGTATAGTCAATAGGGAGGTAGTACTAAGTAACTCAAGTACAGTGGCAGGCACTTCAGAACTAAAACTCATAACATAATGTGTAGTATGCTTGCTAATGCCAGAAGCTTGCCAGGAAAAATGGGAGAGTTAGAAATTAGTAATTAATGAATAATGGGATTTAATAGGCATTACCGAAACGTGGTGGGATGAATCTCATGACCCGACTGTTAATCTGGAGGGTTATAACCTATTTAGGAAAGATAGAGGCAATGGTAAAAGAGGAAGAGGGATTTGTCTGTATGTTAAGCCTGAATTTAAGCCTATAGTCAGAGAAGATATTTATGGCAGAACTAGTGATAAAGTTGAAAGTTTGTGGGTAGAGTAAAATAGCAGAGTAGCAAATTCTTAAAGAATATTGGTAGGAGTATGCTATAAACCCCCAAATATAGCTGAAAGTTCTAATAATGGGAGGATTCAATTACCCAGAAATAAACTGGATAAATGAGACCAGCAGTTCAGCTAAGGGGAGCGGGTTCTTGAGTACACTCAGGGATCATTAACTGGCCCAGGTTATACAAGAGCCTACTAGAAATAAAGCTATCTTAGATTTAGTCATCACAAATAATATTGATATAGTATAAAAATGTTAAATAGGGCAACCGTTGGAAAACAACACAGTCTCATTTGAGATTGAATTAAAAAAACTACATTTTAAAGGGCCAACAAAAACTCTTAATTTTAAAAGGGCAAATTTTAACGGTCTAAGGGCAACAATAGAAAGTATAGACTGGGACAGAGAACTGATAGGTAAAAATACTGAACATAAATGGACAACATTTAAATCCTTACTAAATATACATACACATCGGCATATACCATGTGGGAATAAAAGTAAAAGGAGTAAATCCCATCCAATGTGGCTTAACAATGATTTTAAGATCAAGATTAAAAAGTGAAAAACAGGCATTTAAATTATACAAACAAGAGGGGACAGAGACTGCTTTATGGTAGTACAAGGAAATCAACAAGGCTTGCAAAATGAAAATGAAAATGAAAAATTAATTGCAAAAGAGACTAAGACTAACCCTAAAATATTTTTAAGTATATTAATGGGAAGAAGGCGAGGAAGGAAGCTATAGGAACATTACAATGTGACACAGGCCATCTGAAAATTAGTGACCAGGAAAAGGCAGATGAGCTAAATAGATTATTTTCTTTGGTATACACAAGGGAGGTACCAGTAATGGGGCTACACTACCTTTGCCAAATAATTTGTTAACACAGGAAGTAATCCTAAAGAGGTTGGAAAAAAATAAATGTTAATAAAGCCCCGGAGGGAACTGGGTTCTGTAATAGCCAAACCATTATATAAAAATTTTCAGGATGACTCAACACAGGGTCTCTACCAGATGACGGAAGAAAAGCAGATGTGATGCCTATATTTAAAAAGGGGAAGCTCTTAGAAGGGTTAATAAGGGATAATATACAAGAAAATATCTATTTGAACAGGATTATAAGTCAGAGTCAACATGGATTTATGAGGGATAGGTCATGTCAAACAAATCCAATTAGTTTCAATGAGGAGGTTAGTAGGAACCTGGATCAAGGCAACTCAGTGGATGTAGTCTTTTTGGATTTTGCAAAGGCTTTTGATACAGTGCCACATGGGAGACTATTGTGCAAACTAAGAGATACAGGAGTTGCAGTAAATATCTGCTCATGGATTGAGAGCTGGCTAAAAGACTGGAAGCAAAGGGTGGCTGTAAATGGAACATACTCCGATTGGACTAATGTGGTAAGTGGGGTTCCTCAGGGTTCAGTATTAGGTCCTCTCTTTTTTAACATATTTATTAATGACTTAGAGGTAGGATTGGAGTGTGGTGTCTCCATTTTCGCTGATGACACGAAGTTGTGCAAGGTAATTAAACCAGATAGTGATGTGCTTTCCCTCCAAAGGGATTTACATAAAATTGAGGAATAGGCATCTAAATGGCAGATGAGATTTAATAGAAATAAATGTAAAGATATGCATCTGGGAAGGAAAAATAGCCATGCAATTTATAATCTGAATGGAGCAAATCTCGGTGTATCAGATATTGAAAGGGATTTGGGAGTGCTTGTGGACAACCACCTAGGTAACAGTGCTCAAAGCCAAGTAGCAGCTGTAAAGGCAAATAAAATATCACTGTGTATTAAGAAGGGTATAGAAGCCAGGGAAGCAAATATAATTCTGCCGCTATACAAATCTCTGGTACGCCCTAATTTGGAATATGGAGTACAATTTTTGGCACCACTTCATAAAAAGGACATTTGAGAGCTGGAAAAGGTACAGAGGAGGGCAACAAAACTAATAAGGGAAATGAAAGGGCTAAGTTATGAAGAAAGACTAACCAAATGAAACATATTTTCTCTAGACAAATGGCGTCTAAGAGGAGATATGATTACCTTATATAAATACATCCAGGGTCAGTATAAAAATTTGTCAAGGGAGCTTTTTGTGCCAAGAGGTTTTCAACTGACAAGAGTACATCCTTTGAGGTTAGAAGTAAAAAGATTCCACCTTAAAGAAAGAAAAGGGTTCTTCGCAGTAAGGGGGGTTAATTTGTGGAATTCTCTACCAGAGGAGGTGGTGACAGCGGATTTGATAGATAACTTTAAAAGGGGACTGGATTTATTTCTAATTAAAAAGGGAATTCAGGGTTATCATGGATAATTAGAGAGGCTGTATTGATCCAGGGAGAAGTCCGGTCGCCGGTGTCTGGGATCAGGAGGGAATTGATTTTTTTTTTTATACAACTAATTAATTAATAGTTAATCCTCATTTGCAGATCAGAGTAGATCTTAAAAGGTTGAACTTGATGGACTGAAAGTCTTTTTTCAACCTTATTTACTATGTAACTATGTAACTATGTAACTATGTAACTATGTCAGTTTCACCTAAAAAACATCTCCAAAATGTGTCATTATCTTACAGAAGACACAGCTAAAATTCTAATACACTCTCTCATCATATCTCGACTTGATTACTGCAATTCCTTCCTTGCTGGCCTACCCATCTCTCGTCTGTCTCCCCACCAATCCATAATGAACGCCTCCGCTAGACTCATCTTCAATACCAAACGATCAGTGCCTGCAGCTCCTCTCTGTCAATCACTCCACTGGATTCCCATAGCTTCCTGAATCAAATTTAAAATCATTACCCTAACATATAAAACCCTCAACAACAGTGCACCCCCTTATATCTCGGCTCTTGTTTCAAAATAGTCTCCCAACCACCCCCTTTGCTCTGCTAACGACATTCTTTTTTCCTCATCTATCATCACCTCCTCTCACTCCCGTCTTCAAGACTTTTCTGCTCCTACTATTTGGAAATCCTTGCCCCGCTTCATTAGACTATCTTCCTGCCTCAAAACCTTTAAAAAATTACTAAAAAGACACCTGTTTAAAAAATCTTATCACCATTAGCCTTAACCTGCACAACTGAACATTCCACAGCTTAATAACACCTACACCCACAATCTACAGTACAACACACATACACCTCCACTTTACTGAACCAATTGTTTTCACACTGCCATTTTTTTTCAATCTTGTGTCAGTGCCTTGGAAACAAGCTCTATGTACATTTGATTTTATGCTCAAAAACAGGGCCCTCCATTCTTTACAAGGTGTTAAATTTGTTTTTTGCTATGTACTTAACCCCTGTACAGCACTACGGAATATGTTGGCGCAATATAAATAAAGATAATAATTATAATAATAGCAGATTGTCATTTCTTCAGTGTTGTCAAATGAAAAGATATAATAAAATATTTACAAAAATGTGAGGGGTGCACTCACTTTTGTGAGATACTGTATATTCCTAACACTTGCGAGAGCCGCAGTTGCAGGCAATGATCGCTGAAGACGCTCATTGCGCTGGTGGAGGTGAGCACCGCAGCCACTTATCCCTACGACCCTGCATGACTTAGGAATCATCCCTATGACCCGCGGGACTACAGATCAACAGGAATCTCAATTATCCAATTTACAGTGTGAGACCTGTAGAAGTTTGAAAAAATCATGGTGAAAAATTACGGCCCGTAACACTTTGAAAAGCAAAACGGGACATAAAAAAAAAAAAAATACAAGCCTCTGGACTTAGAAACAAAATATTCAGATTTCGAAAAAATACGAAGTTAACGGCCAGACCGCGCACATCAAAAAACACGAAAAACACACACAAAAAATAACAAACGGCACAAAATTCTTTGGCTAAGTGAGAAAAAATGTATAACAAGGCCAAGCACGAAAAAATCACCAATGCACTTGGAACACTTACCCAAACTTAGTAACACTTCATGCGGTACGTACCATACATCCTGCGTCATGTAGCACATACAAAATCAAAGCCATTTTCTATGGAAGAAGTAAGTACCTTGCACGAAATGGCGGCTGGAACGCTAGTTGACGGCTGGAACGCAAATAGCGCATGCGTTTTAGCGGTTTCTACTTCAGATTACACTCTATAAATACTGCAAACTTAATAGAATTTTCTCCATTTCTCATCAGGTTATGAACAGTGTGACTGTATATTTAACTGGTGGCATTACTTCTGAAGCAACTTCATTATCACTTTAGAAGTTTAAAACCTGCAAATTACAGTAAATATGTAAGCTATAATTAATTATTTAATTAATTAATAATTTAAAAAAATAATTATGGCTTTAAATATTGCAAATAACAACATTATTCATGTACAGAAGCATTTACAAGACATTATTCATGTATAGTAACATTGACAAGATACATACATTTTTAGAATTAATTAAAACATTAATAATAAAAAAAATATTGTCAAAAAAACAATATTAATGTACAGAAGCATTTTGAAGACATTCATGTACAGTAAGATTTAAAAGACAGATAAATGTTTATGTGTGGTAAAATGGTGTAAGTTTAAAAATAATAAAAAAGGAGACATTTAAAGCAGAAAATAACTTTTATTAAGACATATTTAAAAAACATAATTTATCTTTTAGCAAAATATTTTTTATATTTACAGTGGATTTCAACATTTGCATACTTCTGTAATTTCCCACACACTCTGCCTTAAGAGTGTCACTGACTAATTTGCAGCACTTCACAGTTTAACACAGACTGTAAACTCTGCAGAAATGTACAGACAACAAATTAAACCCAACAGGTAATGTACAAAAATACATTTGCTTAACAAAAATAATATGGTCTTAGTAAAAAAGAAAAAACAAATTGAAAAGTTATGTGAACATTTGCATCTTTGTCTGTCATTCTCAACAGACACTGCCTGAAGAGTGTCACAGGAAGATTGGCAGCAGAGGAAACTCATTTATAGACAACAAAATCAAGACAACGGGTACAGTATAACAAGTAAAACAAAAAACATGATGCATCCAGTTTGGTGTGCACCAATGCGAAAACGTACTGAAACCTAACTAAGCCTCTAAGCCTAACCCCATAACCTACACCCCTAATGGCAACAGCGCTGCACAAAAAAAGAGGATAACACAAAAAAATAAATAAAAGGTACTCTAACCCCCTATTGCCAACAGTGGGGCACACAAAACAGGATACTACAACAAATGTTGTTAACACATATAAAATGGAAGGATCTAGCCTCTTTTGTTTGCACCAACCTCTAAGCCTAACCCCATAACCTAAACCTCTATTGCCAGCAGTTGAGCACACAAAACAGTATACTACAACAAATGTTGTTAACACATATAAAATGGAAGAATCTATCCTAATTGTGTGCACCAACCTCTAAGCCTAACCCCATAACCTAAACCTCTAATGAAAACAGTGGCGCACACAAAACAGGAAACTACAACAAATGTCCCTTACACATAAATAATGGAAGAATCTATCCAATTTGGAAGCACCACTTTCTAAGCCTAATGCCATAACCTAAACATCTCTGAATACATACAAAATTGAAGTATATATCCTGTTTTTTATGGTCTTAGTACAAAAACAAGTTGATTGAAATGTTATTTTACCATTTGCATCTCTCTCTGTAATTCTCAACAGACACTGCCTGAAGAGTCTCATCATCACCTCTACAGCAATTTATATACAACACATTGAAGACAAGAGGTACAGTATTACAAGTTTAAAAATGTACTGCAACCTAACTAAGCCTCTAAGCCTCTGCTTTTCCATGTATATATTGATATATATGTGTATATAATATGTGTATATATATTTCCTTTGCTATGTTGTGTTTATTCCCCATATATGTATTTACCTAATGATGTCAGATGCTGTTTCCACTCTATCTGCATCTGCTGTTATTATTAATACCGAGGGTTCCATCTTATGTAGTATTGCTTGAGACTTGATAAAGGGAGGTTAAGCGTCTTGAAAGCTCGTCATTATAAATAAGACGTTTGTCCAATATAAAAGGTATCAAATTATATTGCAATACTTATTAGTAATCTATGTATATATATACATGGATTAATAATTACTAAATTACTAAGTTTAAAAACAAAATTCAAGTACTGCTATTTACACAAATAAAATGTCAGGACCTATCCTGTTTTGTCTCTGCCTTTGTGGAAACGTACTGAAACCTAACTGACACTCTAAGCCTAACCCCATAACCGTAAAGCCCTAATGACAACATTGGCGCATGCAAAACAGGATAGCAAAAAAAAAAGGGGGGTACCCTAACCCCTAATGCCAACAGTGTTGCCCACAAAACAGAAAAGGACAATGCTGTTAATATATACAAAATGAAAGGATATATACTATTTTGTGTGCCCCACCCTCTAAGCCCAAATCCATACCCTTAAAGCCTAATGACAACAGTAGCGTACAAAAAACACGACTAAACCCATAATGACAACACTGCCACACACAAAACAGGATAACACAAGAAATGCTGTTAACACTTACCACAAGGACCTGTTTGGTGTGCACCTTTCATAAAATAGACTGCAACCTAACTAATCTGCTAAGTACAACCTCATAAAGCTAACCCCATAATGCAAACAGTAGTGCACACAGAACAGGAGAGGAGAAAAAATAACCAAAACAAAATAACAAAAAGTTGATTCAAAACAAATCAATAAATAAAGGAGCAAAAGTACTAATATACTACTTTTATTTAGAGATTAATATGGCAGATAGTGAAAACAAAAACAAAAATAAAAGACGTCAAACTAGAGAACGTCAAAAAACATGGGCAGATCAACAGAAGTCGGAGCAAAAGGAAATTCAACGACAAAAAGAACGGGAGAGACTCGCAAGCAAAAGACTAGCGATTGACAAACTTACATCCAAGCCCAAAAAGGCTACTAAAAAACAAAAGTATTTAGAAAATGTTGTTGAACAATCTGATAAGAATTCTAATGATGATTTAGAGAGTCATATTGATATATGTTCTCTGAATTGTCCTTTACTTAAATCTTTAACAGTAGAGGTTCATAATTGTGGTATAATGAATATTGGCTACAACCAGAGAGCTTTCAGCTAGCAAAGCCATAATTTTACCTTCTTCTTTCCAAGGATCTCCTTGCAATATGTAGAAAAGATACAATGATGCTATGGGTATTGTAAGTAAATTTGGAAAACCATATTTATTTATTACATTTATATGTAATCCACAATGGCCAGAGATTGTACAGAATCTGCTAATTGGACAAACTGCTTCTGATAGACCAGATTTAGTGGCAGGAGTCTTCAAAATCAAATTAACTGAATTAAAACGGGACATAATCATAAGTCAGTTATTTGGCAAATGTCTTGCTTATGTTTATACTATAGAATTGAAAAAAATGAGGCCTTCCACATGCACATATTGTTATAATCCTTCAAGAGAAATATAAATTGGATACTGGTGATAAAGTGGATTCAGTGATTATTGCCGAACTACCAGATCCAGAAATACATGGTAGGCTATATGAGATTGTAACATATTGCATGATTCATGGACCATGTGGAGATATTAATCCACAATAACCATGTATGGAAAATATAAAATGCACCAAAGAATTTCCAAAAGATTATAGAGACAAAACTTATGCTAATTGTGATGGCTATCCATTATATAGTAGATGAAAAGGCCAAAATGCCATCATTCATGGGGAAAAAAGTTGATAACAGATATGTGGTGCCATACAATCCACAGTTGCTCATGAAGTATAATGCACACATTAATGTGGAAGCTTGCACTTCTATAAAATCCATTAAATATGTCTACAAATATATTTACGAAGGCTATGATGCAGCTACTGTAGTGGTCAAAAGTGCAGAAAATCCAGAACAAACTGAGTTATTACATGATGAACTTGCATCTCATGTAGATGCTCGCTATCTAAGTGCGCCAGATTCAATGTGGCATCTTCTAAAATTTGAAATGCATGATCGCTCACATGCAGTATATAGATTAGCTGTACATTTGCCCCAAAGACACTTAGTTTAATTTAATGTTGGAAATTAAAGAAGTGCTCTGGCACAAAGTGAGCATTGCCAAACTACACTAACTGTGTGATTTCCATTAAATTGTACTGACTTGGAGGCAAGAGAATTGTTATACATTGACATTCCACATCATTATATTTTGTCAATGGATTATGGTGAAAAAGAAAAACCTGTGGAAATAAAATTATAACTAGAATTTACACTGTAAGTCCAAGAGACCTTGAATGTTTCTGCTTACGTTTACTCCTTTTAAATGTTTGTGGTGCACAAAGTTTTGAACAGTTGAGAACTGTTAATGACACACTTTATGACACATTAGATTTAGCTGAGTGACAGAGAAACTTCCTGGCTGATGATACAGAATGGGAATGATGTCTAGAAGAAGCAGCACTGTGACAAATGCCACGGCAGATGAGAGAACAATTTGTATTCATTTGTATCTTCTCAAATGCTCCAAATGCATTAGCTTTGTGGGACAAATTTAAAACAAATATATCTGAAGACGTTTTGCAATGATGCAATGAGCCTATTGCAGAATAAAAAGCATTTATTGAAATTCAAGAGGTCTTTCTCTCTCATGGGTTAAATTGTGCAAATTTTAATCTGCCAGATCCAGGCCTCATAGATGAAATAAACTTTGAAGATTATGACACTGAGCTTCAAAACCAAATAACACAATAAAAACTTACACCTTTAAATACATTACAATTGCAAGCATGTAATTCCATACAAAAAGTACTAGAGGATGACTTGCTCAAAGAGCGTTATTTCTATCTAGATGGACCTCGTGGATCCGGAAAAACGTATCTGTATAATTTATTGATGAGTTTTGTCCCAGCCCAAGGTCAAATAGCACTGCCATTTGCAACCACTTGAATTGCTGCACTTTTGTTAGAAGGTGGAAGAACTGTGCATAGTGGATTTAAACTGCCAGTTACCATTCTGAAAACATCAGTGTCGGATATTACAAGCAAAAAAAATATGAAAAGTCAATTAATTTTAATCGATGAAGCTTCAATGATGTTATGCTATGCGCTACAATGTATTGACCATTTGTTGCGTGAAGTCATTGATAATGATTCGCCTTTTGGTGGAAAGGTGATGTTGTTAGGTGGAGATTTTAGGCAAACATTACCTGTTGTTGTCCATGGAAATTAAGAGAAAATATGAGATCAGAAGGACAAAATGAATTCAATTAGTGGCTCATCAAAATTGGAGAAGGAAAAACAGAACAATTTAATAATTTACCTGATGATACCGTGAAAATTTTATTGCAAATGATTTGCAAACAGGACATTATATTGGCTTTATTCCAAAATACAATAACTAACGATGATTATGCCTAGCTTTCAACCAAAGTAATATTAACATCCAAAAATAAAGATGCATTGCTTCTGAATAATGAAATATTAAAATTAATAGATGTACCACAAAAAAAAAATCACAGTGCTTATTGTGTACTTGGTGATGACAAACAAACTTTTCAACTGAATTTATTAAATCATTAACTCCATTTTGGATTGCCACAAATTTTGCAGCTAAAAAAAGGTGCAATTGTCATGTTACTGTGAAATATAAACCCCCCCAAAAAAGACTATGTAATGGGACCAGATCAATTGTTCAAGAATTAAAAGATCATTTCATAAATGCAGAAATTCTCTATAGTACTCATAAAGGTGAAAGAGTTTTCATACCAAGAATAGATTTGGCACAAAGTGAAAGTAGCTTGCCTTTTGTACTTCAAAGAAGACAATTTCCCATCATCATGGCATTTGCCATGACCATTAATCAATAAGTCACAAGGACAAACTTTTAAATCCTTTGGAATCTTTTTAGAAGAAACAGTATTTGCACATAGACAACTGTATGTTGCATTTTCAAGTTGCAAGAATCCAGAGGAAATTAAAGTTTATAATGAAAAAAAAAAAAAGTCAGGGTGATTTATTAGATGTTGTCCGAATTTTTACAAGAAACATTGTCTACTATGAAGTACTGTAAATTAAATTAGAAAAAAGAATAACAATACAACTGATCTACAAATAACCCAATTAAAAGAAGGGACAGTGCTCTCATATCTAGGACAAATTCACAAACAATACCACAACAAACATAGAGAACAGCGGTTTTATTTCAAGGACGCAATTTTATTTTACACGGGCTCTTTTTAAAAGACCACTATGTTTTTTTTTACTATAGAATGTCAAAAAACATAAAGAACAGTGGTTATACCCTGCAGACAAACTTTGATGTCTGGCGGTCTCTTTTTAGAGGACCACTATTTCACATAGGAAATTCTATGTGCAATTTTCAAGAACTACAAGAATAACAACATAAAGTAGAAAAAAAACCAGTGATTATATCCCATAGACAAAAGTACAAGTCTGCAGGGCTCTTTTTAAGGGAACCACTTCGACATACAAACCAAAAAAATATTGGAATGTCTTGGAAGTGACTTTTGCCAGTATTGACCCTACAAAACATATTACAATACGTTAATGTTTGCATTGCTAACATTGTATTTTACAAGGTTTGAAAAGTTGTTTTATTAGATTTTATTAAGGGTTTATGCCAGTAGGAGTTTGTATTGTAAAAAATGATTGGTTGACCACTGTTTCAAATATAAATTGCATGTTACAAAGCTTTATGTAATGGTTCACAATACGAATTCATACAAATTCCATCCATTGTTATATTATTACTGCATACATGACAATTAAAAAGATTAATATGGTTTAACAGTTGTTGAAATACAAGTTGAATATTAAAATAATAAAACAATTTATTATAATTATTGTACTTTGTAGATAACAAAAAGGTTAAGAGTGTCAGAGACTCACATTGTATGGCAAACAGCATTCCCAGCTTTAAAATTATTGATCGGCTTTTTTTGATGGGCAAGTCGCTATATATATTTCTCGGAATTCTGAGCTGGCTCTAACTTGCTTTAGACATTCAAATGTGAACATAGATGTACTATTTATTTTCTGTACTACTGTATGTTGGAGGGCTTCTACGCTCTTTTACCAACCATATTATTAATGATTGCTGTGGTGAACTACATAAGATCCACAACACAAGCTGAGATCTCGCTCCATGCTGATGATAGCCAGTAAGTATGAAAAAGCTGTACATGAATACTATGCATAAGCTAAAAGGAAGCCATGTTTGAAAATGGCTATGGATTGAAGAGCAAGGCACTTGTGGGCACATTTGCATGTCCTAGCTCTTCTTCCCAGAATACAGTGTAATAACTGTTTTTGTCAGAATTCTGAGCTGGAAGCAGCTTTTTTTTTAACTTGCTTTAGACATATATATATATATATATATATATATATATATATATATATATATATATATATATATATATATATATATTTATTTAAGGATTCATTCACTCTATATACAAAGTGAGACACATACCAAAGTCAGCTTTACTAGTAGTGTAGAGACCTATGGATTTAACTAATATATCGTTATGTATACATATTTAGTCCTGAGAAGTGTGGATTTAATAATACAATAATTGTTTAGTTCTCTGTCTCTAGCTTAAATACCACAAGGGATTCTCCATGCACACTGTGAAGTCCTAGTGATGAATAGTTAACTCTTAGGATTAACTCACTTACCCTTAACACCATGGGATATCACAAGCTCCCTGAAACACAATATCAGCATTATGATACTCAGTGGATGTAACAAAAAAACAACAAAAAAAATGAGACAGTACTTGATACTGATTTACAGATAATACTTAAGAAGGACTAAATGTTTTAGATATGCAGATTGTATGCACATGTTTAGATTATTCATGAAGAATTACCCATGGTGCTATCCATGATAAAGGTGTAGCAGATTGTCTATTAATTGTCTACTAAATAAATATAAATAAATATATATATATATATATATATATATATATATATATATATATATATATATATATAAAGGGTTAAATTAATGCCTAGCTCTGTACCAAACAGGACTCGGTAGATCCACCCTTGCTTCCTGTCCCAATTATTTGGGGCTCCTACGCCCATGTTGAATGGGATGTTGTGAGTGCAGGCAGTGGTACATTTATAGCTCATAAAAAAGCTAGATGAACAGGCGGAGTCCTGAATGGTAAAGTTCACACCTCCCATTTATTTAGTACTACTATAAACATTGAGAGTATTATACCTCTACCAAAAATGTGGAAATATTCAAGCCTTTAAAGCTATTTCTTATCAAGTTAATATCCATTACAGTTGTATAAAATTCTTACTGTGCTACAGCCATAGTAAAATAATAGTGACAATCATAATTTACTATAAAAGATATTAGTGCAATATAATGCATGTCTACATGTCACTTTCACTGACTGCCTTTATTAGACACTTGAATAAAAAAACAGTGAGTCACTTAATCGAAGAAGTATTGCATTCATTGGCAAGCAAGGTAAAGTAACAAAGTGCAGATGGAAAGCATCACACAGTAGTTACAAATAATTGGTTAGGCTAATTTTACAAATATATATAATAACTATTCTATTTTTACAAAAGCCACAATGTAGGTAATGTAATAAGTAAACTATTAAAGGATTACAAAAAGAACATTGAAAAAAGATCATTACTTGTCACTGCAGCTGATGCTGATTATATTAAAGAAGCTCTCTTTATATTACATTTAAAAAAAATGTACACATTTATTACAAAATCGTAACAAAGAAGCTTGTAGAATGAAATAATTAAGAGACTTCTTTAATATAAATAATTAAGAGACTGTATTTATGGCTCTCCCAAGGATGTCCTTTGTGCTCTAATAAAGAACAAGTAAAATCTCACACATTTTTTATTAGTCTTAGTTTAAAATTACAATGTTTAATTTGGAACTATTATTAGGAAACAATAATAAATGTTAAGTTTTAACAAAACTATGTCATAATTAAAGGCATACCTAAATTTCCTGGATTATGAATGCATCTGATAGAGAATCAGTAGTGTGTGCAAACATTTTTTTTGCATGGAAAAAAACTAAATAAACATTTAAACATTTACCTTTAAGTTAGCAAAATGTCTTGAAATTTCTGACAGTTGAAAATCAGGGTTAACACCCCTCCAAACTAAGACTAAATTAGCATTAATTTCAAAAAATGTTTTGACCAATCATAAGGAAGCAGAGGCTGAAACATTTGCTGTCTGTACTGCAAAGCAGTCTAGCATATGTAGTTAGATTTTTATATGAAAATAAATAGTACTTATTAGCACGTGCCAATTTGTGCAGCATATTCACACTAAATTACACCTGGGGTTGTCTCGTACCTGCATCACTTCTGCTGGTGTTTATTTCTCTGGATGCCAGCCTGTGGAAAATTGAAGCTGTGACCCAACCAACCATGTGACTGGAGGTCACAAACTGTACCCCGATGCTAAGCAGCCGAGTACACTGTTATGTAAGCTTCCTAGGGGCGTGCAAATCCAAATAGTAGTACCCAGCATATAAATATGTAAGTACATTCAACTTTTCAATATTACTAGGTAAACAATATATATATATATATATATATATATATATAGATATAGATATATATACACACATATATACATATATTATTGACGTATGTGTTTAAATATGTCAGACAATTCATTAATTTTTCTACAAAGAAAACATGTAGATATTACACCATGTTCAAAGCATATAACCTTTAATCTAAGGCCATTTTCTATCCCTGACCCCCACTCTGCCTAATATCCATATTCCTACAATCCCCTCACCATCCAGAATATCCCAAAAGAGTTTCAATAAAGAATCACGTTCACTGTTATCTACCTCTATTACAGGTACAGAAACTTTTACATAATGACACTTTTTTTTACATAAGCACCTACATAAGCATTAGACTGCTTTAATTAAAGGGCCAGTTAATACAGCACAACTTGGAGCACACCACTGTAATGTGCTCCTGAAAATATGTTGAAATACTTTTTGATTTTTTGAAATAGGTGCATTTTTTCACAGAAGAAATCATAAATGTAATTCTGTTTACATGAGAATTAAGCATGCCTCCAGAGAGACTGACAGCAAGAGCTGTGTGCTGTGAGCAGATCAGAAAGAGGCATAACCCTTCCCAAATTCATCTGTGCAGGGAAATGACTGCTAGAAACTCACAAATATGTTATTTGTGGGTTAAATGATGGCTGATTACAATCCTGAAAGAGACTAAAACATAATTATTTCTGCTCTTGGAGCTTGGAACAGCCATTTCAGGCAGATGCTGTAAATCACGGGGCAGTCTGCACTGCAAATTTTTAACTGTTAAACATATAATCTTGTGCTCTTTCATACAATTAAGATCACTTATAGTGAAGGTAAAGGCCCTTTAATAAATATACATTTGCTTATATTTATCACACTTTCCTCTCTAATAAAATTAATGAAAAATCATGTGTCCAAACTAATGATCTTCTTCTTAGATATTACATTTAAACTCATCAAACAATTTAAGGGTGTACACATAAACATTTTTGCTATCCAGCAGGGATGACAATATACAACGTAGTAGATCCTATAAACTCCTAGTCATATGCAGTTATTAAACTCACTAGAATATGCAGTATCACTATATCAAAAAAAGATGAGTCTATGCATAAGAAAAACTTTTCACATGCAAGTGAATTTCAAGTGGAAATCGTGCAAAGTATACAATGTGGAAAATGGTGATCAATCTGCCTTACAGAGCTTCAAAGTGTAGCGTCAGAATATGAGCAGCTAAAATGATAGAATAGACTGAAGCCTTTGCAAAAATGACTTGAATGTGATGTGTCTAGTTTGGAGTAAAAACCATGACAACCGATATATTTACTGTATACTTACCCAATACTTTTTATATACAAAATGATCACCTCCTATAACTAAACAATACAGGTTCTTTTTGTGACCTTCATTCACAATCTGCTACAAAATTGTTCATCCTCAACAACTACTGAATCTTACAAACATACTGTTCTGTAACTCAAAACAATATTTAATTTTAAGCAAAGCTTTTGCTCTTTGTTACATTTATCATATCTCCTAAATTTAAAAAAATAATTAAAGGATTTTGAAGGTTATAAAAACAAACCAAAATGTGCAGAACTGAATTTAGTAACACACTGAACACTTTATTTAACAGATAATCATTACACACATACAAAGTATGTAGAATCAACCATTGATGCATTTCTACTACAAAGAAAAACAATGTAGATATTCAGTTGTATTAAAACAAAAACATGTCCATGATAATAAAGGTTTAACTTGGTAAATGTAAACACTTTCATAAAATATATTTTAGGTAAACCTTGCTAAATGCCTTGAGTGGTTTATTTAAACCATACAAGGTATTTAAGAAAATCAAAATATAATTTGTACAATGACTCAGTGATAAAACAGCCATCAGAAAAATGTAATCAGATGTAGGTAGTATAATGAAATCATGAATAGCTCTCTACAGGTGATAATTTTACAACTTGAACAAAATTAATAATACTCTCAATCAACCAGCAGGAGTTTTTTTAGATTACACAAGTAATCAGTAAGAAAATTTATTGTGATTTCATGAGCATGGAAATGTTTGTGTAATATATGCAAAATTAGAACTTTGTTCTCAGTGGTAAAGAACTCTCAGTCCTTATCACACAGACATATTTAATGGCTTGAAAAACCTTAAGGAATAGCTCTAAAGAATCGTTAAACTGTGATTGATTTATTCTACAAAACTCTACATTTTAGCCAAGCATGAAGCCATAACTGGAATAAGGCTACTTTATCTCATTTATGGTAATTTTTTAGCATGATGAATTTAACTTAATATGTATTGCTACTTAAAGTTTAAGCACAAGGTGTCTTGTAAGAGGTTAAGAAAGATCACATACTGAATCCTTAGTGTAGATTGCCTTGTCTATGGCACACAGCATGTGCATTTGTTAAAAAAAAGAGTGAATAACTTAAAACAACATTTTTTGAAAGTGAATAATACCCATGCCATAACACGTACATATTTAGACCAAGGTACTCTACTGTTTTGTGTGTGCTATCATAGAGATAAATGAAAGGTTAAGGTTGAAAGTTAATTAAAGTCTAAGACTGCATATTTATGCAATATACTGTGTATATATATATATATATATATATATATATATATATATATATATATATATATATACTGTATATATATATATATATATATATATATATATATATATATATATATTAAATATCCCTCTCCCCCTAAAACGTCCTCTTTGACGGCAATCAACGTGTGAGTACTGCATGCACACCTATAATAGTTAAAATATGTGAGTTACATAAATGTGAGCAACATACAATCACTGCAGTGGCTGTGCATTCTCGGCACTGTGTTGCAGGGGCAAAAAAAGGGAGGGGGAGAGAGAGAGAAAAAGAGATTGGGAAAGTGGGAGGGGAACAGAGAGAGGAGGCAGAGAAAGAGAGGGAAGGAGAGAGATAGAGGGAGTGAGGTAGAGAGAGAGGGAGGGAGGGAGGGAGGGAGAGGGTTGGAGAGAGATATAAAGCAATGGAGATGGAGAGAGGGAGAGAGAGAAGGAAGTAGATAGGCAGTGAGAGGGGGGAGAGAAAGGGTGAGACAAAGAGAACGGGAGAGAGAAAGGGAGAGGAGATTGAGGGAGGAATAGAGAAAGAGAAAAGTGAGGTAGAGGGGGAGAGAGAAAGGGAAGGAGGGAGTTAAGCAGTGAGAGAGTGAGGGAGGGAGAAAGAGACAGAGAAATAAAGGAAGAGGGACAGAGAAAGAGAGAGGGAGGGAGAGACAGAGGGAGAGAGAGGGAGAGAGAGAGAGAGGGAGGGAGCGAGGCAGAGAAAGAGGGAGGCAGAAAGAGAAATGAAGAGAGAGAGAAACAGAGAAAGGGAGCGAGAGAGAGGGAGAGAGAAGTAGAGAAAGAAAGAGGAAGAGAGAGAGAGGGAGATAGAGGAAGGAGGGAGGCAGAGTGAGATGGAGGCAGAGAGAGAGGGGGAGGAAGAGAGACAAAGAGCACACAGAGCACAGAGAGTGGACAAGGAGAGAGAAAGAGAGCACAGAGAGAGAGAGAGAGAGAGAGAGTACATGGAGAGAGAGGATGCAAAGAAAGAAACAGAGCAGAGAGAGAGAGAGAGCACACAGAGAGACAGAAGGAGCACAAAGACAAAGAGAGAGACACTTGTATCAGTTTCCATGGCAACCATAGGGTTGTGTATATTCCATTGGCTTATGAGGGGAAAACAGTAGAGAGAGTGCTTTTCTACTGTCTATAGTAATCTGTTACCAAAGGCCATCCACTGCCATAAATATTATCATCTAGTTCCACCTCCAGTTTCTCCATTTCAGTTACCATGGCTACCGGGTGTCTGACATCATAGGTCAGGCTAACCAGGAAGTGTCCCAGACAGAAGGGCGCCATTATTGTCAAGCAGCTAGACGGCAGCACAACTCAACTAGTTCCTGTCCAGACACACAACACTGGACACCAGGTTTGTGCGTTTCTATAGTAAGCTTTGTATATTAGATATAGGCCGGGTTCTATCAGGAGTGAGCCAGCCTATGGTTCTCTGCAGGGGGCATATCACACAGAGGAGTAGGTCTTCTTTGCTATGGATATTGGGCCTGTATGTCAGTATGTCAAGCCCCTAATTTCCCAGATAAGGCCCCATTACATTGGGTGTACGATTCACAACATTGGTGCCACTATTATTATTATTATTTTTATTCACTCATTTATGTAATTTGATTACCATGGAATAGATATGTGGATTATGGTATATTTCATTTTTGTATTATATTATAGTATATTATTTTATTATGTTATTGTTATTATTTTTTATGATGTTATCTTTGTATGTATGATATGTAAAGGATACAGATATCTAAATGCACATATAAATTCAACAAAGACATATAGTTTTATATTGATACTTTTAATGTGCAGGCAGCTTTACTGTATAAAGGAAAAAAATTGTATATGTGCAGGCTGTTTAAAGGTATCAGAAGTTTACAGTACAGTATTTTATCATATTTTATTTTATTTTATTATGTCACCACGCTGGAGTACTCACTGTTCACGCATACTTGTTTTTGAATAGGGATTGCCGCTAATTTATGTACAGGAGAGGATCATGTCAAGCATTCATATATGGATGTCCTAGCTTATATGTACTAGTCCATGATATTTAGAAAATTCACTATGGCTAACCTGGTTACTAACTAAGACCCTGACCTTAGAGGTCTCCATAGTTGCATATATACATGTATGTGTATGTATTTGTATGTGTATATATATATGTATATATATGTGTATATGTATATATGTATATATATATATACAGTGTATATATATGTGTATATATATATGTGTGTATGTATATATGTATATATACAGTATATATTTATATATATATATATATATATATATATATATATGTGTGTGTATGTATATGTGTATGTATGTATATGTGTATATGTATATATGTGTATGGGTATATATCCATACATTAAAATATTTTATGTCTTATTTTATATAGGTTCTAGTTATCTAGACACATATCCATTTGATAGGTGGAGGCATGTACCCACCTTCATCCCTATAATGGACAAATAAAGGCTTAAAAATATTATAGTATATAAAGCATACAATCTTTTTGTCCAATATTTGTGCTTTTTATAGGAACACCAATTACTGAAGAAGCTGCAACAAAGAGCAGCGAAACGCTTGATCTACATTTACATACATACACACTTTTACGGTACTTTTCCACTGATAAACATTGAGACCTAGTGTCTTTTATGACATCACGGTTCTTATTGTGTTTTTTACCAATTTTTACCTTTTAGTTGTACCTATATTTTTTAGGATATTTTGGAGTGTTTTAGAGTGTTTTTTTCAGTATACCTGACACCTCACAGAGGTAATTTCAAGTACACCTCATAGATCATAGAAACACACTGTATATTGGAGTGCACTACGAAAACCATCAAGAGTTCTTGAAACATCCCTTCTGACACCTACATGGAGAGGGCATGCAGATACAGGGAGAGGGTGCACACAGAGAGACAGAGGGCACACAGAGACAGCACAGAAGATGGAACATCGTCATTTATGATTGTCACCATCATCTACAGTATGATGGACAAGTGCCTAGTATATATACAGCATATATATATATATTTTTATATATATATATATATATATATATATATATATATTATTATTATTATTATTATTATTATTATTATCCTTTATTTATAACGTGCCAACATATTCCGCAGCGCAATACAGGGGTTAGGTACAAGTATAAACAATACCCCACAATGAAAATAATGTAAGACCCTGTTATTGAGCTTTCAATCTGATATACACTGTGCTTTCCCTAAAGCACCTCACAAGATTAAAACTCACAAACTTACATTCTAAACGGTATGGGTGAGGTACAGGAGAGTGATAGATGCATAGTGAATGAAGAGGCTAAAGATGATAGGCTCTTTTGAATAGATGTGTTTTTAAAGAGATTTTGAAGGATCTGAGGCAGGAAGATAGTCTGGTGGTACGAGGTAAAGAGTTCCAAAGAATAGGGGCAGCACGTGAAAAGTCTTGAAGACGGGAGTGAGAGGAGGTGATGAGAGAGGAGAAGAGAAGAAGGTCATTAGCAGAGCAAAGAGGGCGGGTGGGAGTGTATTTTGGGATGAGAGCAGAGATGTAGGAGGGCTTTATATGTTAGGGTCATGATTTTGAATTGTATTCTAGACGCTATGGGAAGCCAGTGGAGTGCCTGACAGAGAGGTGCTGCAGACACTGATCGTTTAGTATGGTAGATGAGTCTAGCGGATGCATTCAAAATGGATTGGAGTGGAGACAGACGGGTGATAGGAAGGCCAGCAAGAAGAGTGTTGCAGTAATCGAGGTGAGATATGATGAGAGCGTGAATAAGAATTTTAGTTGTGTCTTGTGTGAGGTAGTGGCGTATTTTGGATATGTTTTTTAGGTGAAAGTGACAAGATTTTGTGAGTAATTGGATGTGGGGAATGAAAGAGAGGGAAGGGTCCAGTAGGACCCCAAGACAGCGGGTGGGAGTGATAATGGCATTGTCAACAGAGATATTTGCGGAGTGAAAGCTGTAGTAGAGGGTGGAAAGATAAGGAGCTCTGTCTTAGACATGTTGAGTTTGAGTTGATGGGCAGACATCCATGAGGATATGCTCGAGAGGCAATTGGCAACATGAGCTAGCAGAGAGGGGAATAGTTCAGGTGCAGAGATGTAGATTTGGGTGTCATCAGCATATAGATGATACTGAAATCCAAAAGATTGTATGAGGGCACCAAGGGAGGATGTATAGATGGAGAAAAGGAGGGGGCCTAGGACTGAGCCTTGGGGTACACTGACAGTTAGAGGGCGAGGAGATGAAGAGGTGCCAGAGAAGGAGACACTAAATGTTCGATATATATGTATATATATATATATATATATATATATATATCACATATTATAATTGTCTAACTACGAGATGTGACCACGCTTTGCGTGGTGTGTACGACTTAGGTGATGAGCACCAAAGGCGCTCATCTCTGCGAGCCCCGCGAAGCAAGACATTAATGCGTAGCACTTGGGCGATGAGTGCCGAAGGTGCTCATCGCCTGCGAGGCGAGCCATTAAGCCACTACAACGCACTACAACTATCAGCACAAACACGAAGAGCCAATGAAACATGCGGGACTTAGTTGAAAAACACTTTGGCGTGCAAGCGGTTGTCAAACGTGGCACATAGAAAAAAAAAGATACGAGTCGCGGGACTTAGAAAAAAAAAGATACAAGACGAAAAAAATTACAAGATTAACGGATGAACGACGAAAATGAAAAAACTATAAAAACACACTAAATACACCCCCAAAAATTACAAAAACATCACAGACAGCACGAGGCAACAGCCAGGACGTCTGGGAGTGAGTTGGTAAGCAAATTTAATGTGATTCAGACGATTTTTGCCACTCAAGAATTGCCTAAGCGAGGAATAAATGGCCACCAGGAAAAATGAAAATGAGACTACACGACCACGGACCGCCAAAACACTGCCAAACGCGAAGCACTTTACACATCTACTACGACATGCAAAATACACTATTACAAAAGGTGGGAGATGCTCACGAGCCGCGTAACACATTAATAACATTACGAATATACAATGCTGCTTTACACAATAAACCAACAGCTTTACCTCATGCACACAGCTGATTTAGAGTACACACTTGGAACATTCATTACACTTTATAAGCAGGGCACCAACACTCAAAATGTATATTCTATGCAGATGGAAAATACAAACAGATTGGTAGCTCTTCAGCCTATTGCTCGCTGCATATATGAATTAGAAATAATTAAAGTATATTAATTTATTGAATAAATCCTTAATTATTACTTAACTACATATACATAGAAATATATATCTCTCTTTATCATGACTCATGAAGGTGCTCAGAGGACCAAAAGTACACGACAGGAGAGGCTTGCAATGAGCGCCGAAGGTCTTCACAGTATAAAACGGTTTACATTGTGTATCAAACTGCATTCCCAGCCTTACAATTTTATTGACCGTCATTTTTTGATGGGCAAGTCGCTAGTGCACATATATATATATATATATATATATATATATATATATATATATATATACAGTAAATATATGTATGTGTTTGTGTGTCACAACCGGTACTTTATTGGGCTTGAAAAGGCCAATACGTCCAATCCTACACACAAGTTTTATAGGTTCCTTATCCCCACACACACGTTTGCTAGGACAAGGTGGGGTTTCAGTGCCAAGTTGCAGAGTTGCACGATCAGCTAGTGGGTACCAGGGCTAGTTGCAGATATTTGTCTCTGATAGAAAAAAAATGATAAATGCCTTCCCTCTAAATAAAACACTCCATACATAAATTTCCCAAACAGACCATATACTTTATTTTGCAGTACACATTTTATACAGTTTTTTCACCACTCACCAATGAGCCACGTTCCTTTTTAAAAATGTCCCCTTTCAACTACCCTACATAGGCCAGGTCTTTCTCCAAGGACCTGGTCCGAGCCTGTCTCCTTCCCCACCTAGGTGCCATGGGGTCTATGGCTCCAGCTATCAGCTACTGGGCAAGATCTGGCCACAGAAGGGGTTAATTAGGTATAGGGATTGCTGCAGACAGAGTGTCTGAGTAATGGGTCTGGGTTTCACCAACATGGTGAACCAGGGACCTGGGACACCACTTGACCCTGCTCTATTGAAACAAAGTGCTTCAATTGCTGTTTTGAAAACATATTTGATGACTTGATCAGAAGTATATGAAATGTAATCTACTGCATACTTTGAGTTTAAACATGGCCAGGACTCTAGACCAACCATGGACTGGAAGTTAACTGGTTATCATGGTTAGTTACTGGAAGTGTCTAGTAGTCACTCTTAAGGGGTACTAAACCTTTTTTAATTTTCCCACTGTAATAGTTACACCCCAAAACACACCCTACACATAAAATAATGGTTCCCAAAATGAAAATTGTCACAGAGCTCCCTAGGCTCAAATGTCCTTGTGGAATTAGATTTTAGGGGCCCAGTGCATACAACCAGGGCTTGGGACAAAATGTAACACACTCATACAAGTAATGACAATGTCCTCTGTGTATTCGAATAGCCATTGGGTTATGTAGCCACTCAGCTATTCTCCATCCAGGCTTGGTTAGCTGCTCCAGAAGTCCATGAGTCCAGTAATCTATATATATATAGTATAGTCCAGTATGTATATATATATATATATATATATATTTATATATATATATATATATATATATATATATATATATATATAAAGAGTGAGGTAGCCCTGAGTGTCCAGTAATCTAGATGAATAGGAGACACTACATTTCTACTTACTCTTACAACAATAACTTCAATATACATTAAATAAAAAACTAATGTATTATACACAAAATTCAATCTGCCATGAAAAAATGCATCACATGAAGCTTATGGAATGGATAGCTAATTTAAGGTCTCAGTGACATGTGGTAATGCACCCAGTACATAAAGGGACATGAAACACAATTGTTTTTTTTGTTTGTATTTTCAAGCATATATTAAATATAACAAATGTTTTTTTGTTTTTTTTTGCAGGAAAGCAATTTAATTAAAACCTGTTTACCTTGATTACACTGTGTAAATGGAAACTAACAGGAAATGTAGAGAACATACTTTAGTATGCAGATGTCAATGGCTGACAGAGGGCAAAGCCACAAAAACAGTTAATCTTCTGAATATGTTTTTGTGCTCCGAGACCGTTATTTGAAAAAAGATATCACATTAATACTTCTTTCTGTTGCAACAAAACAATATTTCTATGTCTATGCTTGTCGGCAGCTATATAGCCAGCTATCACATTATTATTGAAAACAGAAGCATGCAGATCACTAACTAGTCGACAAGTTCAAGTTGGCTTCACTACCCTTTGTAGTATTAATAATTAAAAGATCAAATAAAAGAAAATTCTTCAAAATAAATGTTGGAAGTCATTATGCTTCACTTAATAGATAGTTATAGTATTACAATACATTTTAGGATATTAATAAACCAGATAACTGACAATTGTTAAAATGAATGACACAAGTCACATTTATACGTATACAAGTTGGTTACAGAGGAATTTGGTTATGTATACTGGTGGTGAGTTTCTTTCCATCTCAGGCATCAGTGTTTTCCATGGACAATATTAAGTGAACCAAGTTTACATTTTCATAAATTTCAACAAGAACTGGTCTACGTTTTTCCCACAGGGATTATGAACTGATGAAAATGGACATTTTAGGTGAAACATTGCTAACAGTTTTCAGCCCACAATCTCTTTCAAAGCATACACTTTCAGATACACTGCACATGATAAGACAAACTGTTGAGATACAGAATTAAAATGTTACCATGCAGGAGCCTGACTGGTTACCTGGTGCTGAATCTGATGATGCATTAGTAAATAGTATAGTTAGTATATTAGTATATATTAAGTAGATAAATATACATATTTCATTATAACTTTTTTTATTTTTTTCGCAAATGTGTTTTATTTCCCTTTTTAAAGCTTACAATTGACAACATTTCAATCTGTCATACTGAATTTAGGAATGTATTGTATCTCTAATATGTGCAACAGATAACATTACGTATAGAACTAGTTTTACTGTCAACGTTTGTGTGACTTGATTGAACTGTCATGTAAGTTTTGTTTGCCTTGTTATGTTATAAAACAGTTGAAAGTATAGGATTACTTGTATTTGTAAATGTGTTGCTAAAAATGCTTGTTTCCAGGATTCAATAAATAAAAGTTTTTAATCAAGGGGGGTAAGAGAGCCAGAGATCAAAACAAAGGAACAATGCCAAATTCACTGTCAAAGTCAGTGACAGATCAATCAGATATATCACAAGGAATCATATTGAGAAGTAGAACAACTGAGCAGTGTCCTTGTGATTAATAAAGTATTGGCTAGTTCAGTTTGTTCTGTAATTAGGATGTGTCACTTTAAATTCTGTCACCTTGTGTGTTTGTGTGTAAACTAGAGTTCAAAGCTACTAGTGGATGCAACAGTAATGCTGCTGCTGCTGGCAAAGCTGAAGCAAAAGTTTGCAGAGAGAACAAAGAATGCTCTTCACAGGTTAGTTTGTTGCAAGACAGAGGGAAACCTTGAAATTAACAAAATGAGGAACTTCAGTTAATGTGTATATAGATGCCCTATGATCCTCAGAGAAACTCAATTTTCATTTTATACAATTGTGATTTATTTTTCTTTCTTAAATTCATTTTATTTTTAAATTAGGATAGATGGAATAAATGTTAAGTATAATGTTGCAATCACTTGCCAATAAGTACACATATTTTGGACCTATTTTTACCGAGTCATAATAATACACAAGTTTAGCTTTTAGTTATTTTCATGTTTTTGGCTATCACTGCTTTGTTGCTAAGTTCATGCAACCATACTTACATACCTACAATGTTTATTAACAAAGTAATGATTTTATTTTTTTTCTAACGTTGAACTGCTCACACATGACTAGGCAAACAATGCACCAAGTCAGGCAGCAATAAATTACCATATCTCCTATATATAATTGGTAAACATAATAATAATAATAATAAGAAGAAGTAGAAATTCCCAAACAATATTTTCCAGGTATGAATGAAAAATATACTCACACATTTAAAATTCAAAGCAATATTTATAGTATATAGTACAAACAATAATTATAATATACAATTAATATTGCTTATTTATGATTAATTTAGCATGTTATTAAATAATTTTAAATATTAATATAGATCACAATATTTAAAAACAATTTTTATCAATATTTACTTTAACTGATGGTTCATAACTCCAAAAATGTGTTTTTTTGCCATGGTTTTAAATCCTGAACTTGAAAAGTTCACATTAATGTTCGTAAACAGTGTTTTTTTTTTATTACTTAAAACCACATTTCCTAAACTCGAACATTAACTGAAGGCTCTCTCCCACTAAGGAAAGCAAATGAAAAGTAATTTGTTTTATGTATGAAAGTTTAAAAAAAATGGTGGCAAATGATGTGGATCATACTGTATTTGCTGATATTTCCATTTGATTATGTTATGTTAGATTGAACTTGCTAAATTTTAGTGAAAGTGTGGTGTTTGTTATCCAGTGATGGACTGAGATACAAGATAACTTACATATCTAATATTTACATCTTCCAGAAATGGCCATTAATTAGGTAAACTGTATTTTTAAAGATGTGCTTTACTGATGCACATGTATGTTTAATGTTAATTAGTTCAGTCACTGTACTACTAAGTATACAAATAGCACAATCCGTTAGGCTGCTAACTGTGGAACAGTTGAGGTTATTGGTTCAAGTTCATTGGTGTCTTCTTTCAAAAAAGAACCACTATAATAGTTAGTAACTTGTAAGTAACACCTTTGTCGTGCATTCTTCACAGGCATTCTTCACAAGGTATGAACAATAAATTCTTGCAAACTGCGTTGTGTGCATCATATATGTGCATGCACAGTAGCATTGAAAGCAGCAGGTGAGCCCGGGAAGAAAGACAGAGAGGCTTAGTGTCTCTCCCTCCTCCTCTCACTCCCCTTTGTCTCTCCCCCTCCTCTCCCTCCCCTGTGTCTCTCCCCCCTCTTCTCCCTCCCCTGTGTCTCTCCCCCTCCTCTCCCTCCCCTGTGTATCTCCCCCCTCCTCTCACTCCCCTGTGTCTCTCCCCCTCTCCCTCCCCTGTGTCTCTTCCCCCTCCTCTTTGTCTCTTCCATCCTCCTCTGTGTCTCTTCCCCCTTCTCCCTTGTGTGCCTCCCCCCTCCTCCCCTGTGTCTCCCTCCCCTCCTCCCCTGTGTCTCTCTCCCCTCCTCTGTGTCTCTCTCCCCCTCTCTGTCTATTCTCCCCTCCTCTCCCTGCTCTGTTTCTCCCCCCTCACACTCCCCTGTGTCTCTCCCCTCCTCTCCCTCCCCTGTGTTTCCCCCCTCCTCTCCCTTCCCTGTGTCTCTTTCCCCTCCTCTCATTACCGTGTGTCTCTACCCCCTCCTCTGACTTCCCTGTGTGTATGTCCCCCCTCCTCCCCTGTGTGTCTCTTCCCCTCCTCCCCTTTGTGTCTCTCCCCCTCTTCCCCTGTGTGTCTCACCCCCTCATCCCCTGTGTGTCTCACCCCCTCCTCCCCTGTGTATCTCACCCCCTCCTCTGTATCTCTTCCTCCCTTAACTCCCTCCTGTGTCTGTACCCATCTGGGAGAGCGCACGGCCGCCAGATCGTGCTCATGCATGGCCATCCGTGCGCGCGTGTGATCGCTTGCTAGAGCTTGTGCCCCGGCGCAATGCGCATGCGTGGCTAACATCGTGCAATGCGCATGCGCAGCACAACGATCCATCATAGTTGTCAAACTGCGATTTGTCTCAAGCGTGACGACGAATCACAGTTTGACAACTATTATATTTGATGGGTCAGTTGCCAGACTTGCCCCCTCTTATGCAAAATCTTTGGAGATTTAAATCCTTTCAGAAAAAAATATCTCTTTTTATAATGCATCCATTGACAGTGTGATATTTGTGTGGAGAGCTGATGAATGTTAGGTTACTAATTTCTTAAAATGTCATCATATGTGAGATATCCAAGCATCAAATCTATTACAAAATATCATAAACTTTACATTTTCTAAATGTTTACTATGGTAAATAGGAATGTTAGCCTCAATTAATCGTTAATCTCCTTGAAAGAATTAGAACAAAAACAGCAAGCCTTGTGCAATAAAAACACTTATAAATACAGTTATAAAATTAATCCCATCACATAATCTTTTTGTCAAATAGTAAATCCCAAAATAAATTATATGTACATGCTGATTAAGAAAATCCACATTTCTTGATTTATACTTGTTGTATCCTGACAAATTTATAGAACAAACCCTATATAATACCAGCCAAGTGTTAACAACATATACTAGAGGAAAGAAAAAAGATCACCAAATTTACTGGTATTCATAATAATGTATAACTTTTATTTATATGGCACAAAACATCCATTTTGTAGAGTATTGTAAAAAAAATGTGTCACAGGGAAATATCATTATGCTGGGATAATTCCTATACACTATTTCAGAGAAGTGAAAGTATGCTCTACAACAGACTTTGTCTAAATGGGTATTCACTTAGTTGAACCAAGGTCATTGAGCCTCAAGTATAATCTTACTGTTGAAGATATTTATTTAAACTGTATATTATTACAATTGTAATTATTTTTAAGTCCCTTTTTTTATTTTGTTTTGGGACTAGATGACATTGTTGGTTCACCACTACAAACAAAGCAGCAAAAAACTAATTTTGTGTATTAATTCTGACTTATTCCTGTCAGCCAAAATAAATTCAAATATTTACAATCAGAGGGGGATGATTTTTATGTCTATATTTCTTATATGTCCGTTTATATTATTGTCCTCCCATTCCTATATTATTACATGTATAATCATCAATTCCTATTTCAGTTGAGTGATACACCAACAAGTTTTGAATCTTTCTTTAAAGGGCCACTTAGTTCAGCAAAATGGAGAGTACACCACTGCAATGAACTCCTGAAAGCATGCTGAAACTATTTAATTTAGGTGAGAGAGGGAAAAGGTGGAGAAGAGAGAGAAAAGAGGAAGGTGACAGGTAGCGAAGGGAGGAAGATAGTAGAGTGTGAGGGGAGGTAGGAAATATGAAGAGAGACAGGGGGAGAAGGAGAAAAGATAAAGAGGAAGAATATTGAGAATGGAGAGAGACAGATCAACAGCTACAGCTCTGTGAAGTTAGCTTAATCTAAAAAAGAGTTAACCCCTCACTAATCTACCTGTGCAGATGGATCAACAAATATTTGGTATCAGAGTTGTGCTATATGTAATGTATCCCACTGTTTTAAAACATAGTCTCACCCGTAGTATTAAAGTTATGTGTTCTTTATTATACAACATTGTGCTATATAACACATTCATACAGCATTAAGATATGTTCATTTTTTATCAGTAAAATTCTAGTATTTTTTTTAATTGTTATAAATTCTACTGATTAGTCAATGTAAAAAAGATCCAGAGTAATAAACAGTTGAATCATATTCTGTCACATGATGCTCTTGAGGCATGATGAGTCACATGTTTTCTAGTTCACTGTATGTGTCAGTGCTCCTGGTCAGCTTGTAGAAAGAGTTAGTTCTTGAAACATCTAATGCTGTGAGTATCTGTTATATGTGTTGTTCTATGTACATTTTATGTTCATAATATGAAGTTGAACAATCCCAAGAAATTGTATTGATCATCCAGTCTAATTTTGTTACATTTGCGGTGAGGTTTTACTTCACTTATTAAGAAGTGTTATGAGCTTTAATTTGGATGCAAAGTTGGTAACCAAGATAAAAGTTTGGCCCCTTGTTGTCGTATCTGTGTCAGACTTCTCACAAGTTGGTCAACGAGTTCTCGGCACATGAATTTTGCTGATTCAATGATTTGGAGAGAGTAAAAAGATCACTCCACAGATTGTTACTTTTGTTTAACAAACATTTCAAGGCATCAGTTCTAAATCAAAGCACAGTGTGACATAGCTGAATTTATCACCTGCCACCAGGCCAGTGCTGCATAGTGAAGAATTGCCTGTGTCAAAGCCTCCAGAAGAAGTAATACTTAGTGATGATGAACAAGAAAAAGATCCTGTAGAGCATGGTGATTAGGATATAAAGCTTAATCGAGCTTTTGAGGCTTCCTGTTCATCATTACAACCACATTTCCTTACCCAAAGAGATCTCAATGACGTCATCTGAGACTTGAACCTATCTAAAATGCAAGCAGAACTTTTTGGCTCCAGGCTGAAAGGCTGGAATCTTCTCCGTAAGGAAACTAAAGTTTATTTCTTTAGAGATAGGCATAGTGACTTTAATGATTTCTTTTCCCTTGAAAATGAACTTGTTTTTTGCAACAATGTTTATTCTGTCATGGACGCACTTGGTCACGAGTACAAAACAGAGGATTGGCATTTATTTATTGATTCTTCTAAGCTTGAAAGCTGTGCTTCTCCACAAAGGTAATTAGTTTCCATTAGTGCCATTAGCTCATGCTGCCAATATCAAAGAAACTTATGAGAGCTTGAAACTCCTGCTTGAAAAAATCAAATATGAAGAATACAAATGGAATATCTGTGGTAACTTGAAAGTAGTCACTCATTTGCTTGGACAGCTGTTTTCTTTGTGAGTAGGAAAGCATTCAGCAATCATTACAATCAGAAACAATGGCCAAAACAAACATTACTAACTCCAGGACAGAAGAATGTTGTCAATACACTACTCGTTGATCCAGAAAAAGTGTACCTCCACTCCATATAAAGCTTGGTCTAATGAAGAACGTTGTCAAAGCGATGAATCAAAGTGGACCTGAATTTACATATTTAAGAAAAAAATTGCCAAGGATCAGTGATGCAAAGATCAAAGAGGGGAACTTTGTAGGACCTCCAATAAGGCAACTGATTAAATATGAGAACTTTGATAGTCAGTTGAACCAGGCTGAAAAGGCTGTATGGAAATCTTTCAAGAGTGTTTGCGAGAACTTCTTAGGGAATCAGAAGGCAGACAACTACAAAGAAATAGTGCATGATCTTTTGCAATAGTACAAGACCATGGGATGTAACATGTGTTTAAAACTCTATTTCTTGGATTCATGCCTGGATTTCTTCCCAGAAAATATTGGGGAAGACAGCGATGAACATGGGGAACAATTTCACCAGGACATTTCCAAAATAGAAAAGCGGTGCCAGGACAAGTGGAGTCAAGCAATGCTTGCTGATTACTGTTGGACCCTTAAGAGGGATGCTCAGGAGAAAAAATACAGGAGAAAATCCTATACTTCTACCTATTAGGGGAGTTAGTCCCCTAGTTTACTATAAATACTAAAATCACTGTCTCTCAAAATCTTTAGGTGATAGAGAAATTCTAAAAAGATATTTGTATTCAGCACAAAACAATACTATAAGTTTACCTATTTTGACTTCTGAGACAAAAAAAGTAAAATTTTGTTGACCAGTAGGGATGTCCCGAACTGTTTGCCGGAGAACTATTCTCAGCGATTTTCGCATGTTCGCGTTCGCAACGAACGGCGCACATATGCGCTTTTCGGTCCGCCACCTATTATTTATCATTGAGGAAACTTTGACCCTGCACCTTACAGTCAGCAGACACATTCCAGCCAATCAGCAGCATACACTCCCTTCCAGAGCCTTCCATCAGTATGACAGCCTCCATTTTAGAATCATTCTGCAGCTGCATTCGTTGAGAGAGGAGATATATTCTACCTGATGTTGATATAACAGGGAAATAGATAGACAGGCTGTGTATTTAGCTTTAACTACACACCTGAAGGACTCCTTTGACATCTGTTGCAAGGACAGCAACCCAAAAAGCCCTTTTTAGGGCTAGAACATCATTGATTTATTTATTTATTTTCTGCTGATTTAATAGGGAAATAGGTAGCCAGGCTGTGTATTTAGCTTTCACTACACACCTGAAGGACTCCTTTGATATCTGCTGCAAGGACAGCAACCCAAAAAGCCCTTTTTATTTTATTTTATATTTTTTCTGTGTAATCTACTTGCATATGCTTGCCTGCTAGCATGTGTGTGAGGCCTATTATATCTACTCTGCCAACTTTTGCCAGTGCACAGTGACACTCATATCTGGTGTCACAGTAGCTTGCACGCATAGTACCACTAATCATAAAAAAAATGACAGGCAGAGGCAGGCCACCTTGCAGGGGCCGTATTGGTCGTGGTGCTGTGATTCCCTTTGGCCCTAGAATAATGCCCAGTTTTCAGAGGCAACGTACCCTGAACTTAAACAGTTCTGAGGACATGTTTGACTGGCTAACACAGGACACCCAATCTTCTACAGCTTTAGCTCGGAACCTAGACGCACCATCCTCCTCCAGCTTAGCTTCGGGCGTCTCTCCAGTTACCACTCGCCCGCCTGCCGTCACCACCAACACTAGCACCACAGCCGCTTCGCTTGATCCGTCAGCAGAGTTATTTACACATTCGTTGTAAGAAATGAGTGATGCACAAACATTAGTGCCAGAGGATGTAGATAACAGGGATATGTCCCAGTCAGGCAGCATTACACACATGGACGTACGGTCTGATGATGATGATGATGTTGTACCCGGTGCTGCTTCCTTTGTTGAGTTGTCAGATACAAGTGAAGCGGTTGATGATGACGATGCGTCCGTGGATGTCACGTGGGTGCCCACTATAAGAGAAGAAGAACAGGAGGAAAGTTCAGATGGGGAGACAGAGTGAAGGAGGAGACGAGTTGGAAGCAGTGGGAGGTCGTTGAAAGTAGCGAGTGGCACAGACAGCATGCATCGGCACCCGGGGTCAGCCAGACAGCACGCCAGTCAACGCATGCTTTTGCCACCACCAGAATGCCGTCATTGCAGAGCTCAGCAGTGTGGCAATTTTATTGTGTATCTGCCTGTGACAACAGTGATGCCATTTGCAACCTGTGCGAAAAGAAACTGAGTTGTGGGAAGTCCAACACTCACCTAGGTACAACTTCTTTGCGAAGGCAGATGATGTCACATCACAAACGCCTATGGAATCAACACATGAGTACAAGCAGCACACAAACTCAAAGCCGCCATCCTCCTCCTGGTCCAGCAACTTCAGCCACATCAACCACTGCTGCCCTGCTTACCACTCCGTGTCTCACCCTGAGCAGTTCCTGCTCATCTGCCCACAGTCAGGTGTCTGTCAAGGACATGTTTGAGCGTAAGAAGCCAATGTCACAAAGTCACCCCCTTGCACGGCAACTGACAGCTGGCTTGTCTGAACTCTTAGCCCGCAAGCTTTTACCATACAAGCTGGTGGAGTCTGAGGCGTTCAAAATTTTTTTAGCTATTGGGACACCGCAGTGGAAGGTACCCGGCTGAAATTTCTTTGCACAAAAGGCAATCCCCAACCTGTACTAGATTGTGCAAAAGGAAGTAATGGCATCTCTGGCACACAGTGTTGGGTCAAGGGTCCATCTGACCACGGATACCTGGTCTGCAAAGCATGGTCAGGGTAAGTATATTACCTACACTGCGCATTGGGTAAACCTGGTGATGGCTTAAAAGCATGGAATACATGGCTCTGCAGAGGAGTTGATGACACCGCCACGACTTGCAGGCAGGCCTGCTGCCACCTCCTCCTACTCCATCCTCTTCCATAACCTCCTCGGCTCAGTCCTCTTCTGCTGCTGCTATGTCTTGCTCCACATCAACAGCACCCCCCCAGCTCCACAGGTACTATTCCACATCCCGGATACGGCAGTGTCACGCCATCTTGGGTTTGGCTTCCCTGAAAGCAGAGAGTCACACCGGACCAGCACTCCTGTCTGCCCTGAACGCACAGGTGGATCAGTGGCTGACTCCGCACCAACTGGAGATCGGCAAAGTGGTTTGTGACAATGGAAGAAATTTGTTGGCGGCATTGAATTTGGGCAAGTTGACACATGTGCCGTGCATGGCACATGTGTGTAATCTTATTGTACAACGCTTTGTGCATAAGCACCCAGGCTTACAGGACATCCTGAAGCAGGCCAGGAAGGTGTGTGCCCATTTCAGGCGTTCCTACACGGCCATGGCGCACTTTACAGATATCCAGCGGCGAAACAACATGCAAGCGAGGCGCTTGATTTTAGACAGCACGACACGTTTGAATTCAACACTCCTAATGTTCGACCGCCTGCTCCAACAAGAAAAGGCTGTTAACGAGTATTTTTATGACCAGGGTGCTAGGACAGCCTCTGCGGAGCTGGGGATTTTTTTGCCACGTTACTGGACGCTCATGTGCAATGCCTGTATGCTTATGCGTCCTTTTGAGGAGGTGACAAACCTGGTCAGTCGCACCCAGGGCACCATCAGCGACATCATAGCATTTGTTTTCTTCCTGGAGCGTGCCCTGTGAAGAGTGCTGGATCAGGCCGTAGATGAGCGTGAAGAGGAAGAGGAAGAGTTGTGGTCACCATGACAACCAGAAACAGCCTTATCAGCATCACTTGCTGGAGCTGCGGCAATGCTGGAAGAGGATTGTGAGGAAGAGGAGTCAGAGGAGGAATGTGGCTTTGAGGAGGAGGAGGAAGACCAACTACAACAGGCATCCCAGGGTGCTCGTTGTCACCTATCTGGTACCAGTGGTGTTGTTGGCTGGGGGGAAGAACATACCTTCAGTGAGATCACTGAGGATGAGGAACGGGACATGACTAGCTCGGCATCCAACCTTGTGCAAATGGGGTCTTTTATGCTTTTGTACCTGTTGAGGGACCCTCGTATAAAAAGGATGAAGGAGAACGACCTGTACTGGTTGTCCACGCTACTAGATCACCGGTATAAGCAGAAAGTGCCTGAAATGTTACCGAATTACCACAAGTCAGAAAGGATGCAGGACTACCAAAATAAATTAAAAAGTATGCTTTACACAGCGTTTAAGGGTAATGTCACAGCACAAAGGCAATCTAACAGCGGAAGAGGTGAACATAATCCTCCTCCTCCCACGACCACGCCGGCAAGGAGAGGACGCTTTACAGACGTGTTGTTGATGGTGGACATGCAGAGCTTTTTAAGTCCTATGCATCACCACAGCCCTTCGGGGTCCACCCTCAGAGAACGACTCGACCGTCAGGTAACAGACTACCTCGCCATAACTACAGATATCGACACTATGAGTAGCGATGAACCCCTTGACTACTGTGTGTGCACGCTTGCCCTGTGGCCTGAGCTATCCCAATTTGCCATAGAACTTCTGTCCTGCCCCGCTTCAAGTGTCCTGTCAGAAAGGACCTTTAGTGCAGCAGGAGGTTTTGTCACTGATAAGAGAAGTCGCCTAGGTCAAAAAAGTCTAGATTACCTCACCTTTATTAAGATGAATGAGGGATGGATCCCGAAGGGACTGACAGTGGGCGATACATTCGATTAAAAAAGGCCTGATAGATGAGCTGCCTTGAGCTAATAATGGTCCACACGCTGCTGTATTTTATTACTGAATGCCGGATGACTTGCTTGACTTTTCCACCACCAACTAGGGTACAAGACGAAATATTTAAGGGCACTTTCTGCCTGGCAAACTAACATCAATTTTTCTGGTCGCTGCAACAATACCTAATTTTTGCATTTAAATTATTTTATTTTAGAAGGGGTACAGCATGTAATGAAAAATAAAGCATTTTTGAACAGTCTTGCATAACAGTTGTGCAAAAATACATATTTACAATAGAGACATTTTGTGAAAGTTAGCTGGCTATTCCTTCTTATTTTTACTTTTTAGGTTAATAATTTTTCTTATTTTTTACTGTGATTGCAATTTAAGAGATTCCTAAAACATGGTAAAACAGACAATAGTAAAGAATATATCTGCAGGAAACACCAAAGTCCTATTAGCTATCATCCCTCCAGCAGTATTAGCTTATTATTTACAATATCTAACCTGGGCAATCACCCTTGGGTTACCCTAGGGCAGGCTTCAGTAAGCGACCTCTCCTTTCCTGGGATGATTTTGCCGCCGGTTGCTTCTGAAGGGTCTCCAGGGCTACCCCACTCCGGTCCTTCCCCCAGTGTCGCTTGAACCAGTAACAAATGTTTTATATTTGTAAAGCGACCCAATGATCCCCCTTGATAGAGGTTTATCTTTACAAATTTTGGAGAACCAATTTAAGACCGGTGTCCCCTGTTTCTGGGTCAGGGAGTGTGTGAAATGCCTCAGCCTACAGTAATTGTAATGTTCTGACAGCGGTCGCTCATGCTTGTCCCTCAGTTCCTCATAGGTGAGCATCTGGCCCTTTACTAACCAGTCTCCCAGTCTATCTAGTTTCCTTGACCTCCACCAGTGCTGTGATGTTGTGCTCATGTGTTTCGGGGCCTGAGGGTGGGATTGGGGTCATTTGGGTGGAATCCAGGGAACAAACCCGTGTGTTTCTTGGCCCATTTCCAGTATGATAGTGAGTGTCTGATTATTGGGTTTGGCGAGTTTTTAAGGCTCTGAGGCAATTCTGATAGCCAAGCCACCTTGTCCCAGGTTAAGGGCCTTAAAGTGTGGTTCTCTAAATACACACAGGCCGGTTGATGACATATAGAATGTGCTATTGGGAGGAAAGATAGGTGACTGGACAGGTATTAAACTGATAGGAATGAATAGAACAACTTAATACACCACTCCTATCTGGTGGAACCTTAGATTGCACGTGCAGTGCCCCAAATTTGAAGTAGGAGGTCCGACCAAGCATCTTTTTCCATCTCCCTGTTCCAAAAATCCATGCCATATACACGTGCCCTAATAGTGGACGTAACAGGGATTAAACCGATAGGAATAGTACTACTTAACAGTACACACCTTATAATAACGCAGACAGAGGCAAAGCGTATAATCTTTCATGCTGTGCAGTGGAAGCCCCCAGACTCTGACCTGTGTATTATATTCCATGCTGGGCAGTGGAAGCCCCCAGACTCTGACCTGTGTATAATATTCCATGCTGGGCAGTGGAAGCCCCCAGACTCTGACCTGTGTATAATATTCCATGCTGGGCAGTGGAAGCCCCCAGACTCTGACCTGTGTATAATATTCCATGCTGGGCAGTGGAAGCCCCAGACTCTGACCTGTGTATAATATTCCATGCTGGGCAGTGGAAGCCCCCAGACTCTGACCTGTGTATAATTTTCCATGCTGGGCAGTGGAAGCCCCCAGACTCTGACCTGTGTATAATCTTCCATGCTAGGCAGTGGAAGCCCCCAGACTCTGGGAGTCTGAAGAAGAGGAGTAAGAGGAGGAAGGTGGCTTTGAGGAGGTGGAAGACCAAACACAGCAGGCGTCCCAGGGGGCTTGTTGTCCCCTTTCAGGGACCCTTGGTGGCTGGGTGGAGGAAGAGACCTTCAATGACATCAGTGAGGACAGGGAACGGGACATGGCTAGCTTGGTATCCAACCTTGTGCAAATGGGTAGTTTGCGGTTGTGCAAAGGGACTGTTTGCGGTTGTTTGCGGTGCATTAAACGGGGAGATTGGTCTGTTACTGTGAAGCGGGTGTAACCCTTACACTACCTGACCGATACAACATCATACCTGAGGTTTTAAAGCATGTTATTACAAACAATTTAGGAATGTTAGGTGAATTATGCCTTTTATGGCTTAAAACGAGACTCTGCATCAGCTATGTAATTTTATGTGGGAGTTTTGCCATGGATCCCCCTCCGGCATGCCACAGTCCAGGTGTCAGTCCCCTTGAAACAAATTTCCCATCACTATTGTGGCCAGAAAGAGTCCCTGTGGGTCTTGAAATTTGCCTGCCCATTGAAGTCTATGGCGGTTCGCCGATGTTCGTCCGTTTGCGAACATTTGATGGAATTCGCGTCCGCGAACCGAAAATTTGATGTTCGCGACATTACTATTGACCAGTGTAATGAAGCACTGAGACCACTTAAATAGGTCAGTTGAGGGTTAACAACTATAAATCCTTGTTTTCAGCTTGCTTTTACCTCATAGTTCGGCATCTGTTAATAATCATAAAACTGCAGGCAGGCTATGCTTTATTATGCAAAGAGATTCACAATGATTTATTTAAAATACTTCACACCAGAGACAGTTTGTGTTTTTATAGATTTTATTCATCGCTCTTATTCCTAATTTTGTGAATGTTTTATGCCATCTAAATAAAAGTTAATTTTTATGACTGGTCTGAGGTTATATGCTCAGACTTGTGATACATTATTGTGTCAATTTAGTGTTCTTTTTTCTTTCCTCTACTGGACCAATTTTGATGCCTATTTTATAAAGATTTAAAATTTGATAGTTCAGTACATGGGTAGGATGTGTAAACTGCTAATAAACTGGATAAGGAAACATAGGTATCAAATTGAGAACAAGTCAGATGTTTTTCCCTATGATGAGACATTTAAGGGTTCACCGTAGATAAGCAAAGCCTTTACATGTTTCTGGAGCATATAACAAAATAATATGAGTAGCTATGCAAGCAGTGTTGTAGCTTTTGGGGGTTTGGGGGCTGTCTAACATGGGTGCCACTTCTTTGGGGGTGGCAAAAATGCTCTCAACTGCCGCCTACCGTCTGTACTGTATATTGAGCTAATTTTGACTCTACTACAAATAAGGAAGTTAAAACCAGCTTATACATATAGAATTTCAGCATAACACCTGTCACTTCCTTAGGATCCCTTCTCAAGATAAGCCAGAAAATAGTACAGAAGGAAAGCCTCAGGAAGAGACAAAAGACCCAGAAAAAAACAGCAAAAGACCTAGAATCTTCTCACTCTCCTTTAGATAAATATTTATTCCTCATTTTCGCATGGTTGGTTTCCACCAATCACAAATAGTTATTCTCCTTTTGCTTGTATATGTATAAATTAGAAGGTATTGATGGATATGTTGTATATATCTGTTTCTGTATGCTGGAGGGCAACCTAGCACTGCGTATTAAAAATGGGTTATAATAATATGTATGACCTTCTGTCCTATATAGTCTGCCAAATATTAGGCCATTGTACGCTAATCTTAACAGCTGTTTGATAATGTTTATTCTGAACAATGGAACATTGAAATGAGATGCATATGTCTTAGACCAAACTATCTTTAGACCTTCACAATGTTTCATGTTGAGCAGTCATTCTTACCCATGCGAAAATATTTGTGACTTGGCAGAGCCAAGTCCTGACTTAAGTTGTGTAATAGATTCAGAAATTAAATTTGTACGAAGGAAAATGATTTAACCTCCTCACATGTTAAAAAGGCATACTATAAGTATATGTGTATACAGTGGTAGTAACAAGACCCATGGACAAACACATAATGTAAATAATAGATGGGTGTGATATTATTTTTACCCTAAAACACATGACAGGGAGAAGAGAGAGAATGGGTGGAGAGAGAAGGAAGGAGTTGGAGAGTATAAGAGAGAAAAGGGGAGAGAGAAGCAGAGAAAGAGAAGGGGGAGAGGGAATGGAGATAGAGAGAATGAGAGGGGGAGAGTGTGAAAGAGTGAAAGACTGAGAGAGAGTGAGAAGAGAGAAAGAAAGATGGAAGAGAGAGAGTAATGGAGAGAGAAGTAGATGGGAGAGAGAGAATGAGGAATGAGAGAGAAGGGGTAGTGAGAGAGAGAAGGGAGAGAGAGATGGAAAAGGGAAGGGAGAGATAAAGGAGAGAGTGAGAAGGGAGAGAGAGAGAGAGAAGAGTGAGAGAGAATTGAGAGAGAAGTAAGGGGTGAGAGATAGAGAATGAGGAATGAGAGAGAAGGGGTAGTGATAGAGAGAGGGAGAGAGAAGGGAGAGGGAAGGTGGGATAAGGGAGAGAGTGAGAAGGGAGAGAGAGAAAAGAGTGAGAGAGAGAAAGAATGGGGAGAGAGAGAAGGGGGAGAGAAGGGAGGGATTGAAGGAGAGAGAGAAAAAGAGAGAACGGAAAGTGAAGAAAGAGAGAGAGAAGGGCAGAGAGCAGGGAAAGAGAAGGAGAGAAAGAGAGAGAGAAGGGAGGGAGAACAAGAGAGAGAAGGAAAGGGAGAGAAGGAAGAGTGAGGATGAGAGAATGAAGAGAGAAGAGGGAGATAGAGAAGAGAAAGAAGGGAGAATGATGCGAGAGAGGGAGAAGGGAGAAAGAGAGGGGAGAGAGAAGGGAGAAATAAGGGGGAGAGAAAATGGGGAAAGAGAGAGAAGGGGGAGAAAGAGAGTGGTGAGAGAGAGAGAGTGTCGAGAGAGAGTATGGAGAGAGAAAGAGAAGGGAGGGAGAGAGGGAGAGAAAGAGAGAGAAGGGAGAAAGAGAGGGGGAGTATGAGAGAGAAAAAGGAGATGGAGAGAGATAAGGGAGAGTGAGAAGGGAAATAGAGAGAATCGAGAGAAAAGGGGTAGAAGGGGTAGTGTGAGATCGAGAAGGGAGAGAAGACATAGAAGAGAGAAAGAAGGAAAGGTAATAGATATCAAAGGGAGGAAGAGAGAGAAAAGTGAGAGAGAGAAGAGAGAGAAGATAGAGAGAGAGAGGGAGGGAGTGAGAGAGGGAGAAGGTGGAGTAGAGAGGAAGGAGAGGAAGGTGACAGGTAGCGAAGGGAGGAAGATAGTAGAGTGTGAGGGGAGGTGGGAAATATGAAGAGAGATAAGGGGAGGAGGAGAAAAGATAAAGAGGAAGAAGATTGAGAATGGTTACTTTATATATATATATATATATATATATATATATATATATATATATATATATATATATATATATATATTCTACATTATGCAAACAGAAATAAATATATATAAACACATGAGTGTGTGTTAATAAACTTATTTCCTGCTTGAGTTTCTCAGAAATACAGTTGACACACTACACTCTGGGAGACTAGGCAGGGACATGTAAATGAGACCACAATGCATTCTCACTCTATAAATCCAAATAAACACTATATACATGGCTCATTTTAGGCATATGCTTGCTGTATTACACAGCTTTAGGCATAGAACATGATGTATTATTCACAAACCAGGTGACCTACCTATCGTTGTGGGGCCGGTTCCTGGTTTGTGCAGTAGATTTTAATAGAGAGTAGTTTACTACAACAATCATTAAACTTATGGTGAGCTAAAGAGTGAAGTGAGAATGCACTGGATATGTAACCATGCTTATGACTAAGCACTGTTTTATAGCATGGATCTGTGCATTAAACTTTTTTTTAACTAATTTTCTGCTTTTTACTACATTTTCTATAAATAATATTTTATTTTTAAACCACCCTGTCTTATTCTGGATTGAATATAACTATGCTCAAATTGAAAGAGAATGTCTGAGTATAGTTTTTGCCTGCTTGTGTTTCCACCATCTCTATGATCATGACAAGTTCACAACAGAATGACCGTAAGCCTCTGATATCTATTTTAAGTGACCTCCTCTATGTGCACCAAAACATTTTCAGAGAATGATATTCACATTACAGAATTACAACCTCAATGTTGTCTACCCACATTAGCAATACACCCAGCTCAGAGATTGTAGGAGATGGCACTTCCTATATGCAATGTAAACAATGCACAGTTTGCAAAGTAAAGCAGGAATAATTTAAGATAGAGCAGATTATACAAGTTTACTACATAAAGATCCTACAGCAGTGGTTCCTCAAGATAAGCTAACACATGTTGATGGATAAAAATCTAAAAAGTCAACACTCTTAGCTAGCTGTCTGAAGATTGAGGTATAATTCCTTGTGAGAGAATATTTGACCTTTATGGAATAAATCTGTATGAAAAATGGCATACTATACAAGAAACCAAGGGCCATATTCAATTCCAAGCCCATAGTGGCACAGGTACACCTGCAAAGCCTGTGGGCTTGAAATTCGGTGGAATTACATAGCTATTAACTTAGCCAAGCCCGCCACAGAAGTGGCTGACATCCAAACCCGTAAACCGCTCTTGAACATTATAAATTAGTCAGACCTGTAGTAACGGGTTTAGACGGAGCCAAAAGTAAAAGAGATCATCATTATTACGTCACTGAAAAAAGGTTAGATTTCAATCCCTCACGGGTTTGAATTACTAGTTACGATCTGACCCGCATTCCAGAAATAATGCAGTATTAAAAAATCAGTAAATATGATATTCTAGTCCACGCGAGTTCCAATTTTATGCATTAACACATTGATTGCCGGGATTGATATAACAAAGAAAATAAACAGAAAAAAAAGTATTTTATTTGGCAGATTTGCGAGTGTGAGAATGTTGTGCTATTAATTTAAACACCCAACATCACTTTACCTTTACCTTTAATATTAAGTACAGTAGTGTGTTGATATTTGCATTTACAGTGCTATGGATAGGACTTTAACCCCCTTGCCGATCCTCTCTGGTACCCGTAGGCATTTTGGCTCCATTTGTGGGTTACGGGTTTGAACGCCACTGGATTCATAGCAATTTAATAGCGATTTACGAACGTAACATTTATGGGCTTGACAGATCAAAGGCTTTGCGGCAACAGAGTTCTGATTTGGACAGCCCATAATGTTTTTTCCCATGTAATCTGCAGATCATTTGCGGGTAGCTGTATGAGGCAAATTTAATAGCTGTAAGTCTTTGCAGGCTCTGTTAAGGGCCACAGGTTTTCATGTTGGGGGCATTTAATAGGGCTGCTAGAATCATCATTCCAAAATCATTACGAAAACTGATGCTGGAACATGATACCCTGTATTGGCCCAATATTTAAACGGAAGTCAGAGACTTTGTCAGTCACTGCTCTACCTGCAACAAATAAGCACAGTAGTTGCAAATAACAATCTCATGAACTGCCTACCCAATCTTGGCAAAACACAAATATTGACCTGTTCATCTAGGCAGGACAAGTATTTCTACCAACTGTTGACCATTATTTTCAGACTGAGCTGCAACTTTCATTGAACTTTGGAAAACACTGTTTTCATATTATGGTCAACCAGAGAGTGATTTCAGACTTCAATTTGGATTTGAACATTTCAGGCAATTTATCACAGATTTGGAGTTTAAACATCTCACCTCTTCATTACAACTTGCTAAAATAGTGAAGAATATGTGCAGGTGATGGTAAAATCCCATGGAAAGTCATCATTCACTGCAGAAATATACCACACAAGATCACAGAGAGTAGTCCAGCAAAGTGCCTGGTGTCAAGCAGACTAAAGACTTCCCTACCAGTTGCAAATAAGTTAATTGAACCATGAAGGCTGGGTATGTGTTTACAAAAGGTTGCTCCTTACTGGGAGACAAACTGGTGACACCGATCTATGAGAAAGACTACACACTACCCAAACTCAATGCTCACTGCCTCTAGTATTTCTAGACCAAACAGGGAAAAGGGAGATCAAATTACTCCAAAACTGGAAAGGTATAGTAATAAATCCACACAAGTTAGCACACCCGCACCTAATCCAGGTCACTTAATCCCTGCTAGCAAAAATCCAGTTTTACCCATAGTGGGCAGCAATTAATAACACCAAATAGACTCAGTCTGTTATGAATCTATAAACATCATATTTTAAGGAAGTTTATTTTAAAGCAGTTTGTGGCTCTATAGCAAAAGAACTTACAGCAAAAGAAGTTAATTATATTGTTAATTCACACTGGAGTCAAAGGAAATTCTGAAAACAATCTATCATTATCGGTAACCATATTTTTTTTATAGCTAAAATAGTAAAATAACATATTTAATAACATTTAAGCATAAAATCTAATCAGGTCAAATGTAAATTAAGTTAAATAGTAAAATGTTTCATGTACTTCAATAATTAACAAACACATTGAAAACTAAAACAGCAACACTCTTTAGAAGCAAACATGATAGCAAATTCTATTACAAAATAATATTAAAATGTATAATAACTTTAATGATATTTTTTAAGTAAAGTCTCAGATTTTTTTGCAGGAGCTATTCCAACTACTAAACTCTCAAACACCTCAGATTATCAACCTATAAATTAATCATGAATGTTACGTACACATAGGGCCCTATTAAATTTGAAGCTTGCAATTTGCCTTGGTTACTAAGCGATTAAATTAGAAAAGCCTGCAACTACATGGCCGAAATCCAAATTGTAAACAATGTTTTCATATGTAGCATTTCAGGGCAAGAGCATGATCAAATCCGCAAGCCCATAACTACCGATGTAGAAACAGCCAATAGTAAATGAGACCGTCATCATGACGTCAGTTAAAGGTGCGGTTTAAACGTGAATCAACTAGTGTTTCAGTCAGATATGCGATCAGACTCGTAATCCAGCAATGTGAACATCAATAAAAATGAATAAAGAGACCTGTCTAGTTCATGTGGGTGGCCCGTATTAACATGAAAATAAAACGTAAAAAAAAGTATTTTTTTATTGCAGATTTGCGAGCTTGACTAATTCTAATGTCTTTCATCACTTTTCTCATTTTGTAAGGTGCAGTATTGATTTTTTATTTGCATTTACAGTGTTATGAACAGGAGTTTAACCCCCTTTCGGGTCCTCTCTAGTACCCGTAAACGAAAACAATTGTTTCAACTTAACATTTATTCCTACATAAATAAAAAAAATCACGTCAACGCTGATTAACTCTTGACTGGTCTGAGTCTATACTTGCTGCCTTCCGCAAAACTCTTCAACATCTTCTCAGATTAACTTTTACTGTAGAATATCAACTGAATTGGAATGTCCTATTATTTCAACTTATCAAAATACTATATTCTTTTTACGTTAACTTAATTTACCAATATTGTATATCACTACATTGTATTTATTTTTCTTTATGCACATACTGTATGTCTTAATTGTTTCAGCTTTAATTGCCTTATTGGAATGGCAATGACCACTTAGAGTATAAATGTAAAACCTTCTAGTAAAATGTATTATTGATCCTCCTAACCTTATGATTTTTAATTGCTATTTATTAGGTTATATAAGGTTATTTTATTATTCTTTTTAGGACTAGAAAAAAATAGATTACTTTATGTTTAAAGATGACATACCAGTGTAATAGATTACTACTACCAAGACTCTATCACTTTAATACCACAACTACATGATTCTTAGAATTTCTAATCAAGGCTTATTATATTATGTTGTATTTACTGATGTTATTACCCATATTTTATTATTTATATTATCAGTCAAATCTACGATCAGAATACCTGTCATGATTACTTATCTGTAATTGATTTCCTATATATGATGGGTCTTATTGCCTATTATTTTATATATATATATATATATATATATATATATATATATAAATAAACCTACTTGAATCTCTTGTCTTATCATGTTGTTTATAATAAAATTTCACTTTAGCTTGCCTGTAGTGTTCTTAATTAAATTTACTGTATAGAGTATACTCTTACTTTTTCACTTACTTATAACCATCTCTCTGGCATGTATTTAAGTTTGTTATCTCAACAACTCTAGTATCTAATTTGAATCTAAAATATAATGAATAAAGGTACACTCCTTCATTCTTCCCCATTCTTTTCTTTAACTTCTTAAGTCACTGATCCTGTTTTATTTATTTATCCTGTATTTAAAGTTTATACATTCTTACATCTTGGATTACTCATAAGCTTATATTTGTGTTTGTTATCTCTTAGACACTCTCTCTAAGTTAAATAATGCTATTGAACTAGGATTTAGATTCAACTTTTTTGTTTTAAATATAAGAAGTGAAGGTGAAACCTTCATTTTACACCATAGGAGATAGACTGCTCATCTCAAATATCCATTTTGCCTCACGCAACAACCGTTTATCCAAATTTCCCTTTCTTTCTGTCATGACAACTCTGTCAATACCATAAAATCTTAAACAGTTTATATTTCTATTATGTTTGATGTTTATATGTCGGGCTACCGGTACATCATCTTTATTCATGACCGAATAAATATGTTCCAAGATTCACCGATTGCATTGGCGAGTCATTTTTCCCATGTATTGTTTGTTACACTGACATTAAATGACATAGATAACAGTTGTTGTCACACATGTGATAATATGTCTTATTTGGAATGACTTTCCATTGTTTTGATTTTTAAACAACAGAGAATCTTGTACATATGGGCAGGCTTTGCAATGTTTACATGGCCTGCATCCCAAGATGCCTTTGTCAGTTAGTCAATTGAGTGGTCGTGTTTGAGAGGAAAAATTACTGCGCACAACATGGTCACGAAGATTTGGTGCTCTCCTGCTGGTCATAGAAGGTGATTTTTGGTGTGCTTATTTTAAACAGTTATGTGTGTAACTTCTTTCTCTAAACTGATTATGCAGTTCTTTAGCTTGTATATCACAATGTTCTGGTGTACTACAATTACTTTTAATTGTAAGATATTGACCATACAGAATATTCTTCTTGAGGTGTTCAGTGTGATGGCTGTCATTAGCTAGGACACTGTTTTTGGCGGTACTGTATATTATAATCCTCATAAGTGATGACTTATAGGTTCAAGAACTCCAACTTTTTTTCAGAGATAACATATGTAAGATTTAAACCTATTTGGTTGTCATTCAATCTTTGTACAAAGGACATAAACTCCTTATTGCTACCTCTCCAGATAAGCAATACATAATCTATGTATTTTAATCACATTGGTATCTTGTTCGTACATTTCTCCATGTCTTCCACAAACATCATCATCTCCTCCCACCACCCCAGAAAAAGATTAGCATAGGACGGGGCAGGTGTGCCCATTGCTTTACTTCTTTTTTGTTTGTATATAATTTTATCGAAAATAAAGTAATTATGTGTCAGTGTGAATCCCAGGAGTTGAAACTCCCATCTATTATGATTGGAAATATGGTTACCTCTCGTTGATTGATAGTATTTTGTGGCGTCCAAACCAAAATTGTGAGGGATACTAGTATAGAGAGACTCCACGTCAAGGCTTTCTATCATTGTGCCTTCCTCAATGCTTTTATCCTAAAACCTCTGCAAGGCATGTTTTGTATCTCTCACATACGAGGACAGACTGTATACAAACATCTCAGTATACAGTCTATATACTTACTGACAAGACTGTCATTCCCCGAGACAATTGGTCTTCCGGGCGGAGGATTCTTATTTTTTTGTAACTTCGGTGAGGAATAAAAAATAGCAATTGTAGGGCACTTTTTTTTTAGATAATTAAATTACCGTAGATAAATAAGTTCCTGCCTACTTATTAGACCTTGATAGAAATCTCTATATAGAATCTCATATAGCTCTTCTCAAAAAAATGTTGTTGGATTAAATCACATTCTTAAGTAATTATTAGTATCGCTCAATAATTTGAGATTTTCTTCCTTGTATAACGTATGGGCTAAAATTACTGTGTTTCCTTACGTGTTTGATGGTTTTATTATTATTTCTTTGTTGGATTTCAACTCATAAAGGGCCTTTCTTTCACCTTTAGTCAGGTTGTCATAACGATAAGTAGGATTCTCAATCATATGTAACTCTTTCTCCACTAATTGTGTGAAGGACTATAACTCGTGGACATAAACTGAAGGGGGGAGTAAAATTACTTTTCGGCCTTAGCCCTGTAAAAGGCCCCAAACCTTCTGGAATACAGTTTGAACTGTCAAAAAGAGAATAAAATTCTTCTAGAAATCTTATTTCCTCTGATTTTAATTCTAACTGTTCATGATCTTACAGTTCTTTCAATTTATGATAATTGTGTAGAATATATTTTCTAGAGAACAAATGTATGTCCTTTATCCACTCAAAGATATTAAACTTACAACCAGGTGAAAAGGATAAACCTTTTTTCAAAATTGATATATGTTGTTTCTTTAGTTGAAAGTGGGACAACTTTATTACTTGCATATTATTTTCTTGATTAAACATAAAATGTATCTCCTCTTGTTCACCTTCCTGATGTTTCTTAGACCTATGTATGGGGATTGATGGGTATTGTGGTCTAAAAAGGCTAATGTTGGGAGGCATAACGTCTAATATCTGACAATCCTCCTCTGCCTCTTCCCCTATTGGGTCCAGAGTTTTCTTGTTTTTGTCTGCCCTTTCCCTGAGTCTCTCTATCCGTATATGATGTTTCATATTCTATTGATGTCTCTCTTATTTGTCTAATACTGGGATTAATACATGAATGTCTATGCACATTTGTATTGTGGTAATCTTTCTGATCATGCTGAAAATGTATTTTCTTTAAATACACTTCTAAACGTTTCTATGTTATGTTGTAACTTTGCTTCCTGTTCAGTATAACGGACGTCTGTTTTGTATGACTGGATATCCACGAGACTTAGATTCAACTCTATCTTGATTTTACTAAGTGAAATTCCTTCTTCCTTAATGGTTAATCTCATAAGGGATTCTGAGCACCTATTTAATTCTTTGTCCCAATTTTTCACAAATTCCTATGATTATCAGTGAGGAGCTGGTGAGAAATTTACTCTTAACCATGTGGGATCAAAGATTTCTCTACATACACCTGTAGGCTCTTAATTTCCCACCATGCTCTCATCTTTTGTTTATATAATTTGGTAACTTCAGTGAAGGATTTTAAAATGTTATTGCTATTAACACTAGCAGTAACTTGGTCCCCAACATTGAATACTTCTACAACCTCATCTGTCCACTGGTCAGGATCTGTGTTCTGTGACAGAACAGCGGACATATGAGGAAAATTACAAATAGGGGGGTAACCCCTTAAAGTTTGAAACATATCAGGAAAAATACTATTTTCTGTTGGGAACTAAATCCCTTAATTTGCTATTAAACTTGTCTGGATCTCAATCCAGACTGGCCAGAACAACCCCTATATGGAGGATTGAAAATTATTGTTAAAACTTAACATTATTTATCTAAATAAAAAAAAAAGGCTCTGATGTAACCAACTATTATTAAACTAGTGACTTGCCTGTCAAAAATGGTGGGGCAATAAAAAAGTGTTGAAATGCTGTTTGTCACCCAATGTGAGTGTACTGGGTGCCTCAACTATATAGACTATATTAACCCGGTCTCTTATGGGTGTCGATACAGACCTTCATAAGCCTCTATTTAACTCCATTAGTCCCATAAGGGTATATAAAGACCCTCATGGGACAGTTAGAAGCCTAACATTAATCCCAAAAGTGCTATGAGGGTCCTCCACTTCACTGGACTATACCCCCCAATAAATCTTTAAATCTAGACTAACCCCCCTCTACACTAACCTATTAACACCTACACTACCTACCTACACTACCTACCTACCCAATAATAAACCCCCCACCACACTAATTACATAAAATAATAAAACCTAACTCACCAAAAATAATAAAACCTAAGTTACAGAAAATAAAAAAGCCTAATTCCCAGAAAATAAAAAAATCTACATTACAGAAAAAAAATCTACATTACAAAAAATAAAAAAGGGTACATTACAACCTCCCCACTACAGAAAAAAAAAAATATTACACACCTGAAAAGGAAATACATACAAAATATGTACATTATACATTAAAATACAATAGAATACAAAATACAAACACACCCCCTATTTATTGGGGGGCTTTAGTACAGTGTAGTGTTTGTATTTGTATTTGTATTTGAGGACCCTCATGGCCCTTATGGGGTTAATGTTAGGGTTCTAAAAGCCCAATGAGGGTCTTTATATATATATGGCCTAGTTAGGGTTAGATAGGCACTGTTAGGGTTAAATGTGTAGTGTTAGGATTAAATAGGCATAGGGTTGGGCTAATGGGGTATAAGTTAGGGTTAATAGTATAGTGCTTACACTTTGTGTTGTGAGGGTCCTGGACGACCCTCCTGGCACTTATAGTGTTATTATATGGGTTAATTAGTGTACTATAGGGTATATATAGACTCCTATTATACTGATGTAATTAATTAGGGGCTTATGGGGGTCTGTATTGATGCCCATTAGTGACAGGGTTAATTAAGGGTTTATGGGGGTCTGTATTGACCCCCATGAGTGACAGGGTTAATTAAGGAATTATGGGGGTCTGTATTAACCCCCATGAGTGGCAGGGTTAATTAAGGGCTTATGGGGGTCTGTATTGACCCCCATGAGTGACAGAGTTAATTAAGGGGTTTTGGGAGGTTTATTGACAACCATGAATGACAGGGTTAATTAAGTGGTTATAGGGGTCTGTATTTACCCCCATGAGTGACAGGGTGAATTAAGGGATTATGGGGGTCTGTATTGACCCCCATGAGTGACAGGGTTAATTAAGGGTTTAAGGGGGTCTGTATTGACCCCCATGAGTGACAGGGTTAATTAAGGAATTATGGGGGTCTGTATTAACCCCCATGAGTGGCAGGGTTAATTAAGGGCTTATGGGGGTCTGTTTTGACCCCCATGAGTGACAGAGTTAATTAAGGGGTTTTGGGAGGTTTATTGACCACCATGAATGACAGGGTTAATTAAGGGGTTATAGGGGTCTGTATTTACCCCCATGAGTGACAGGGTGAATTAAGGGATTATGGGGGTCTGTATTGACCCCCATGAGTGACAGGGTTAATTAAGGGTTTAAGGGGGTCTGTATTGACCCCTATGAGTGACAGTGTTACTTAAAGGATTATAGGTGTCTTCATTGACCCCCATGAGTGACAGTGTTAATGAAGGGCTTTTGGGGGGGTGTATTGACCCCAGTGAGTGACAGGGTTAATTAAAGGCTCATGGGACTCTGTATAGAGCCCCATTAGTTATAGGGTTAATTAAGTTCTCATGGGGGTCTGTATTGAGTGACAGGGTTAATGAAGGGATTATGAGGGTCTGTATTGACTCCCATGATTGACAGGGTTAATTATGGGCTTATTGGGGTCTGTATTGACCCCCATGAATGAGAGGGTTAATTAAGGGTTTATGGGGTTTGTATTGATGCCCATAAGTGACAGACTTAATTAAGTTTTTTTTGGGGGGGTTTATTGACCCCATGAGTGACAGGGTTAATTAAAGGATTATGGGGGTCTGTATTGACCCCTATGATTGACAGTGTTAATTAATGAATTATAGGGGTCTGTATTAACCCCCATGAGTGACAGGGTTAATTAAGGGTTTATGGGTGTCTATAATGACCCCATGAATGACAGGGTTAATTAAGGGCTTATGGGGGTCTGTATTGACCCCCATGAGTGACAAGGTTAATTAAGGGATTATGGGGGTCTGTATTGGCCCCATAAGAGTCAGCGTATATTAAGGGATTATGGGGGTCTGTATTGACCCCCATGACTGACATGGTTAATTAAGGGTTTATAGGGGTCTGTATTGAGCTCCATGAGTGACAGGGTTAATGAAGGGCTTATGGGGTCTGTTTTGACCCCTATGAGTGACAGGGTTAATTAATGGCTTATGGGGGTCTTTATTGACCCCCATGAGTGACAGGGTTTATGAAGGAATTATGGGGTCTGTATTTTTCCCATGAGTGACAAGGTTATTTAGGAGCCCCATGAGTGATAGTGTTATTTTTTTTATAGTGGCTCCTGTTAAGCATGGGGTTAATGTGTGGGGACCCCCAGCATGGGGTTAATGTTGGCACACATCAGGTGTCCGATCGAACCCCAATAGCAAGGGATTAATGTGTGGTTCCAAGCTTATCTCGGATCCCTTAATGTGGGGGGGAGGGGGGTTGGCAAAGTTGTACGTGGCTGGCAGTGTTTTGTGCGGTCCAGGGTCGGGTAGCCTCATTTTAATTTTTTTCCGCCGATATTTTTTCTCTCACTTAGCCAAGTGCTGCTGAAACTGGGGATGTGGGGTTAAATTTGCATGTAACCTCCCTTCCAGATGTCCTAGCTGTCCCCGCGTGCTGTGGGTGAGTGTTTGTTTTTTATTATTGTGTTTATCAGTGTGTTTTTTGTGCTTTTGGGATTGCATGGTTCGGGGGGTTAGTGCATTGTTTTGCTACCTTGGGTAGTTTTTTTTCTAAGTCCCGCGGCTCGTAATGGTTGCTTGCAGGCAATCAGGGAGAGGAGAAGGGGAAGAGAGACACAGGGTAAAGAGAGTAGGGGGGGAAGAGAGACACATGGTAAGGAGAGGAAGAGAGACACAGGGTAAGGAGAGTAGGGGGGGAAGAGAGACACATGGTAAGGAGAGGAAGAGAGACACAGGGTAAGGAGAGAAGGAGGGGAAGATAGACAAAGGGTATGGAGAGGAGGAGGGGAAGAGAGACACAGGTTAAGGAGAGGAAGAGAGACACCTCACTTTGCGAGGGTCCGCATTTGTAGCCTGCAATGAGCCTTCTGCTCATTGCAGCCGAAGTTGGAGCTTCCACCTCCACAAATGCTGCCCCTCTCTTTGCGAGGGGCCGCATATGGGCCAGAACTGCGTCCCTCACTTTGCGAGGGATGCAGTTCATGCGAGCTCGCTTAGCGAGCTTGCACATCGTGATGACGTCTTGCAGTTTGACAACTATTATATGTGATGCAGTATACTAAAGGTGAAATTCCTGGGGATTGTCTCAGAATATATACAGAGAAACAAATTGTCAAAGAAGGGCAGACTCACCCCTTTTATTTATATTATTCCTATATAATAGTGACTGTATATTGCTAGCTGAGACAAGGGATTGAGTTCACAATGGAAAAATGATTTTTTCCAGATACAGTTTAATTTAAAAGCATTAACAGATAGGAAAAGAGAAATGGAAAACAACCAACAAAAAAAGAATTAAAAGAAAAAGGGAGTAAACCAAATCATGGAAAAACATACGAGTAACAATATATATATATATATATATATATATATATATATATATATATACATACATACATACATACAGTATATATATATTGTAATAAAGTGCAGCAGGAATCCCTGATAACCTGCAACACAGTACATCAGGGAAGATATATAAGCCGCAGATGGAGCAAAGCCATATACCCTGGACTGACATAGAAAAGGTTAATCCAAAATCTTCAGCCTAATTAAGCCAACACCTGACCCTGCTCATGAGCAGTTAAAAAGGCTACTCAGTGAAGTTTGCAGTCTCTGCCTAGCAGTCTGAGGAGGAGGGTGTCACTGAGAGACTTTGCTAAAGGAGAGAGCGGCCTGCTTCTGTTCAGGAGAAATCAAGCTGAGTAAGGAGCCATCCAAAAGCCCCCCATTCCTGATAAACCGGATACAACTTAGAGGATAAAAGGTCGGTGCCAAATACATGTTATTTTCATCATACCCAGAAAAAGGATTACAAATGCCCCAGGGAGAAGAGAGTATTAAAAAAGAGTAATCATCCCTCATCACAAGAGGGTGACAAGGGTCCCTGGGGTGAAGCATAAGGGAGAGAAGGGTGGGCCCTATGCTTCACCCGCTATTGACAGAGAGAGAAGAGGAAAAAGGTCCTCAAGAGATCCAAGAAAGGAGCAGAGAGCTTACACTGTGGACTGTATAATTTTACCTGCAGGCCGAGAAGCAGTCTCAGGTGAGTCAGGGTGTTCCAGGTTATAGTAAGCCCGTTTATGTAGAATTTTATTTCGTTGCTGAGGATAAGCACTATTTTTCTTTCTGTTTGTACTGACAAAATAAAACAGCAGTAAAAAAAAGCTTTTGACAAACCTGCTGTGTTTTCCTCCATAAATAAGTTAAAGAGCAAGGAGAACAGGACGCACCCCCCCCCCCCAAGTAATTGAGGTTGAAAAAAGTATTTTAGTCCATCAAGTTAAACCTTTTAAGATCTCCCCTGATCTGCAATATGTGGATTAGTTGTTAATTGATCTGAAGGATCGGATTCCTCCGTGGATCAGTACTCTCTCTCTAATTAATCAGGTTAACTCTGAATGCCTTTTTTAATTAAAAATATATCCAGTCCATTTTTAAAGTTATCAATCAAATCCACTGTCACCACCTTCTTTGGTAGAGAATTCCACAGATTAACCACCCTAACTCCAAAGAACCCTTTTCTTTAACTTGGAATTTTTTTATTTCTAACCTCAAAGGATTTCTTCTTCTCAGTTAAAAAAACGTCTTGGCACAAAAAGCTCACATGACAGCTTTATACTGACCCTGGATGTATTTATAGAAGGTAATCATATCTCCCCTTATACGCCTTTTTTCTAGAGAAAATATGTTTAATTTGGTTAGTCTTTCTTCATAACTTAGCCCCTCTATTCCTCTTATTAGTTTTGTTGCTTCTCTCTGTACCTTTTCCAGCTCTAAAATGTCCTTTTTAATGAAGTGGGGCCCAAAATTGTACTCCATATTCCGAATGAGGGCGTACTAGGAATTTGCATAGTGGCAGAATTATATTTACTTCCCTTGCTTCTTTACCCTTCTTAACACATGCAAATATTTTAGTTGCCTTAGCAGCTGCTGCTTGGCATTGAGCATTGTCACCTATGTGGTTTTCCACAAGTACTCCCAAATCCCTTTCAATATCATATACCCATAGATTTACTCCATTAAGCTTCTAAATTGCATGGCTATTTTTCCTTCTCAGATGCATAACTTTAAATTTATTTGTATTAAATCTCATCTGCCATTGAGATGCCCATTCCTCTAATTTATGTAAATTCCTTTGGAGGAAAAGTATATCATTAACTGATTTAATTACCTTGCACAAATCCATGTCAACAGCAGAAATGAAGACACTACTTGCCAGTCCAACTTCTAAGTCATTAATAAAAAAGTAAAGGACCTAATACTGGACCCTAAGGAACTTCACTTAACACATTAGTTTAATTGGAGTAAGTTCCGTTTACTACAACCCTTTGCTTTCTGTCTTTTAGCCAGCTCTAAATATATGATATTTACTGCAATTCCTGTATCCCTTAGTTTGCACAACAGTCTTCCGTGTGGCACTGTATCAAAATCCTTTGCAAAATCCAAAAAGACTACATCCCCAGAGTTGCCTTTATGCAGGTTCCTACTAACCTTCTCAGAGAAGCTAATTAGATTTGTTTGACATGACCTATCCCTCATAAATCCATGTTGACTCCGACATAATCCTGTTCAAATAGTCATATTCTTGTATGTTATCCCTTATTAGCCCTTCTAAAAGCTTTCCGACTATAATTACTCAGGTTTGCTCTTGCTACTTTCTTAAATATAGGTCTCACTTTTGCTTTTCTCCAGTAATCTAGTAACGAACCAGTGTTGTGTGAATTCTGAAAAATTTAATATAATGGTTTGGTTATTACAGAACCCGATTCTCTCAGTACCCTTGGATGTATTGCATCAGGACCTGGGACTTTATTAACATTTATTTTTTCCAACCTCTTTTGGATTTTTTCCTGCTTTAACCAATTATTTGGTGAAGATAATATAGCCCCATTATGTTATGGTGTCCCAACCACTGGTACCCCCCTTGTATATACCGAAGAACCTATTTAGCTCATGTGCCGTTCCTGTTCACTTATTATCAAATGGTCTGTTTCACATTGTAATGTTCCTATAGCTTCCTTCCTAGCATTCTTTCTATTAACATATTTAAAACGTATTTTAGGGTTGGTCTTACTCTCTTTTCCAACTCATTTTTAATTTTCTTTGTTAGCCAGTCTTATAGCCCTTTTGCAAGCCTTGTTGATTTCCTTGTACATACGTAAGGCAGTCTCTGTTCCCTTTTGTTTGCTTAATTTAAATGCCTGTTTTTATTCTGTATGATGATCTTTAAATCATTCTTAAGCCACATTGGATGTGATTTACTCCTTTTACTTTTATTCCCACATGTTATATGACGATAAGTATCTATATTTAGTAAGTATTTAAATGTTGCCATTTATGTTCAGTATTTGTACCCATGAGTTCTTTGTCCCAGTCTATACTTTGTATTGCAACCGTTTTAAAATTGAAAGTTTTTTTGGGCCCATTACAGTTTTTTTTTCAATTTAATCTCAAATGAGACTGTGTTGTAATCACAGTCTCATTTCAACGTTTGATACCATATCAATATTATTTGTGATAACTAAATCCAAGATAGCCTAATTTCTAGTAGGTTCTTGTATAAACTGGGCCAAATAATGATCCCTGAGTGTATTTAAGAATCTGCTCCCCTTAACTGAACTGCTGGTCTCATTTATCAAGTTTATTTCAGGGTAATTAAAGTCTCCCATTATTAGCTTAGCTGCATTTCCAATCTGTAACAATAATTGCATTTCCTCACTTTTAATTATATTTAGTTTATTTGGGGGTTTATAGCCTACTCCAAACAATATTATTCTCTGCTATTTAACTCTACCCACAAACATTCAACATTACTGCTAGTTCCAACATAAATATCTTGTCTGACTATAATCTTAAATTCAGCCTTAACATTCAGACAAATCCCTCCTCCTCTTTTACCATTCCCTTATCTTTCCTAAATAGATTATAACCATCCAGATTAACAGTCCAGTCATAATATTCACCTCACCATGTTCCAGAAATGCCTATTAATGTCATTTTTCATTAACTGCTAAAAATTCTAACTTACCCATTTTTAATGGCAAGATTCTGTCATTAGCAAGCACATACTTTATGTTATGAGTTTGTAGTTTTGTGCCTGCCTCTGTACCTGAGTTACTTGGTAATAATTATCTATTGACTACACTGACCCTCCTTCCAACTTCTCCCTCATGAGTAGTTTATTCATCCCTTATCCCCTCTACACTTTCTACACCATTACATTTTTCTAGTCCTTCCCCCATCCACTAGTTTTAAAACTCCTCCAGCCTTTCTGCCATACTATCCCCTAGCACACAAGCTACCTTATCATTAAGGTTCAATGCATCCCTGCTACAGAGATTGTACCCAAGTGAGAAGTCAGCCCAGTGCTTACAAACAAAAAAACCTCCTTAGTACACCACATATTTAGCCACACATTAACCTCCCTAAGCTCATTATGTATCCCTGGGCTAGCAGGTGGAACTGGTAGTATGTCAGAAAATGCTACCTTGAAGGTCCTTGCTTTAAGCTTATTCCCTAGTTCTATAAAATCATTCTTTAGGACACTCCATCTTCCACTAACTTTGTCATTGGTACCAATATGTACCAAGACCGCCGGTTCATTTCCAGCCCCTCCCAATAATTTATCTACCCGATCCACAACATGCTGAACCCAAGCACCCAGGAGAAAGCAAACTGTTCGCTTGCTGGGATCTGGGTGACAAATCACCATGTCTACCTTCCTAATAATAGTCACCTATCACCAAAACCTGTCTGTTCTGTCTATTCTGCCCTCCCTCTTCTCCAGGAGAGCCATCCTTCCAGCTGTTAGAGGGAACAGCTCGAACTGGCATTGCAATTCCAGAATGGACATCCCCAACAGTTTCACTGAATCTGGTGAATCTGTTGGTGTTTGCCAACTCCGAACAGGACCACCTCCTCCTTCTGTTCCCTCTGCTTCTCCTTGTAACTTTAACCCAGCTACCTCTCTGGACATCCTCACTAGCCTCATTTCCACCCTCCATACTATACCTAGCTAAACTATACTCAGTGAGCACCAACTCCATTTCCACTGGAGCAATATCAGTAAGTGCTGCAATTCTCCTCTCCAGTTCTCAATTTGAGCTTCCAGAGAGGTAACACGCTCACACCTTTCACAGAGGTATGGACCCTGGATCATTTGTTCCAGTAGTGCATACATATGACAGACGCTTTATAGAAACAAACAAAAAAACACAACTTCTTTTCTTCCCTTTTCTGCACTATATGTATGCCCTCTTTTCTTTGAAGTCTCTGCTTTTATTTAAACTCCTACACTATTACTAGAACTACACTTGACACTAGAACTGTTCGCAAGCTCAGAAGTTCGCCCCTTCTCTTGTTCAAATGAGATTCTGACTACTCACCTGTACCAAATCACTGTGCATAGCAAACAAACACACCACTTGCCAGAAGCAATTTAGTTGCAAACAGAAACCCACAAGTCATACACTTATAAGCAAGTTTAACACAGGCAAAAATACTCCCCTCTCACCTGTTCCAAATCACTACACACAGCAAATAAACACTCTACTTGTCAGAAGAAATTAAGTTGCAAACAGACACACACAATTTACAAACTTAGGCTCTATCTTGTTATGGTGTCGGGACAGGTCCACTGCTGCAGTGTGGCCTCCAATATTTTGCAGCACTGTCAATATGTGAGAGAAGATCTAAGCTTATAATGTTGGCCTAACCATTGAACTCCCTAATCCTAACCCTCACCCTAACCAAAAACGTCAGCCTAACAGTTTACCTAAGCCTTAATTCTATGATATTGCTACGGAATATTGACAGCGCCATCTAGCAGATGCTCACCATCACTGCTACTGCCTTATTCTGTGCTACAATAAGAGGATAGGACCCAAACTAATATGCAAGATAAACACAGGCAAAAACACACCCCTCTCACCTGTACCAAATCACTGCACACAGCAAATAAACACACTACTTATCAGAAGCAATTTAGGTGCCAAGATATATATATACTAGCAAATTGACCGCTTTTTCTACTCTGAGCGCCTTCAGCTCTCATTGTGAGGTTCTCCTCTTATGTATTTTTGCTTCTCTGACCACCTTGCGCTCATTGCAAGACTTTCCCCTCGTGTCCTTCCAGTTTTGTGCTTTGCAACGCTCATGTTCATCGCTCATAACAAAGACAGATATATACATCTATATTTTTTAAAATAATAATTAATTAGTTACTTAATAAAATAATATACTTTATTTCTAATTAATATTTCCAGCAATTAATAGCCTGAAGACCTAACAATCTCTTTTTATTTTCCTGTAGCATACAATATACAGTTGGACTGTTGCTGCCCTGAGGAGAAAGTGTCATCAATGTGCCAATTGTGCAGTAGAAATAGGCAGTGTGCGCGAGGGCAAACTGATGGTTAAGTTGTGTAAAGCGCCATTTTAGATTGGTAATGTTATTAGTTGCAAGTTAGTGTTGTAAAATGGCGTGTATTGTGTGGGGAAACGCGGCTTGCGAGCATTTTCCGTCCTTTATAATAGTGTTTTTTGTACCTCGTACGTCCCTGGGTAAAAGTTGTACGCCGAAGGCAGTGTTTTGCGCGGTTCGTGTAGCCTCGTTTTGATTTTATACGCCCGTCCTTTTTTTGTCGTTTTACTTCATTCTCAGATGTCCTGGCTGTCCCCCCATGCTGTGAGTGATGTGATTCATTTAAAAAATTTTGTGTTTTTCGATTTGCGTGGTTCGGCCGTTAACTTCGTATTTTTCTAACCTCGTATTTTTTTTTCTACGTCCCGCGTCTCATAATTTTTTTTTGAAGTCCCACGTTCCTCAGCTGCTTGCAGCCTAAGGCGATCCCGTGTTTCCTAAGTGCTTGGAGGCTAAGTCCCACATTTTTCAATGCCTAAACGGCTCGCCTTGCGATGCAAGGCTCGCAAGAGCGCCTTTGGCGCTCATTTAATCGAAGTCCCTTATCTTTCAATGCTTCAACTTTCAAACTTGTGCGCAAGGTCTCGCCTCGTTACACCAGTGTTTAAAGAAGATTCCATTTTATCTCAAAAGTATTTTTCTAAAAATATATCATTTTTTTTTTAAGAAAATAACTCAGAACAAAAATTGAAAACTACTTGCTTAATTTTTTAACTTTCTGTTTCTCCTTCTATATTTTCAATAATGTCTTATTTCTTACTTTTAAAAAAAAATAACAGGAACAATTTTTATCTTCTTCTAAAACTTTTACTCTAGATTTAAAAATGACTTGTTTGCTTTTTAAAAAAAAATGTTTTTATTTCTTCTTTTACTTGAGATAAACGTTCCTCAACCTCAAAGCCCTGACTTCGGGCTTTGTATAGTGCCTGAAGGCAAAATTGTAATATTCTATACTCTTCTCTTTTTTCTCTTGCTTTTTATGTCCAATTTGTATAAAATACAAATTGGACATAAAAAGCAAGAGAAAAATATTTTTTGTTTAATCTTATCCCAACATAAAATAATATCTTCTTCATCTCTAAAATGATTCCTTTGTATATATTGTTTTTTTTAAATCATCTCTAATTTCTTCTTAAAATTACGTATTTAGTTTCCAATAAGTGTTTTTTTGATCTAATTTTTTCTGACATTTCTCATTCATTAAATTATGGTCCAAAAAATATTTTCATAAAATTTACTATTTAAAATTTTAAAATCCTTTAATAAAAACAAATAATCTACTTGAAATTTGGATAAAACATTGCTCCACGTAAAGCCTTCATTCATACCTTCTGACACCCTCCATCCATCCTTTTTCCCAGTCTTTTTCTATGTCACTGTATTCAAATCTTTTTTTCAATTTCCGACTCCTGCAAAAATAATATATCATCTTTTCTTGTTTTTAAAAAATCATACAGAGCTGCCCTATGTACAGGGTTTTTTAGGCTCCGTAGATTTAATGTGCTAACTTGGAACATTGGCAGATGTTAAAAAAGGTCTTACCTGGCACCTTTGGCATCAAAGTCCCCGCCCTCAGACTCAATTTCGCTTGGCACAGACTATTTTTCATTTCCGTTCTAACTGTTAATTTCTCAGTATCTGAGAATGATATAGCCCCAATCAGCCCTTCAAAATAATTTTCTGACTCTAAGGCTGTAAGAGCAGAATTTTCATTAATATTGATATTATCAGGTGATAGTACTGGAAAAACAGTGGGACCCACCTGTATTTCTGTAGTGAGATCTGTTTCAGACCTCCATTTTGACATTTTTTCCTTTTTCTGGAAAGTTTTATTGCTGAACCTTTCCTCTTTTTTGATTGTGGAGGGTTTCCAAAAATGTCCATGCTTACCCCAGTTAATGGAACAATCAACTCCTGGGATGTTTTTTTTCTTCCACAGTTGGGACAGGAAATGGGTAAGGGACTGCAACTATCCAATTTATCCTTTTTATATCCCGTTTTTCTCATGGCTTCTTCTTCCTCGTCACTTAGAGTGAACTTCTGTTTGTTACTCTTACAAGGCTCTTTTTTCTCGGTTTTAGGTTTATCCTTCTTCTCCCATCTTCTGGAAGAAGATTTTTCAGGACAATCTTTATGCAAATGGATGGTCAAACTCTCCACAGAGATCATATTCTTTTTCTGTGCAGTTTTTAGCTCAATGTTCATCACTTCCAAATAATCTGCGCACTTGGGTTTTGGCACACACATGATGTCCATACATTTGGCAGTTTTTACAATAAGGGGGCACTTGGTTAAAAAAAAAAACCTCTATTCCTCCCTATTATGAAGACAGGAGGAGGTCGCCTATACCCATTCTATCCCTTAGGGTCGGCAATAAATGTCCCCCAAAACTTCCTCTTACCTGTCCATACCTCACTAGTCCATTCCTCACTACTCCAGACAATAGCTGCTCAGAAATTTCATAATTTCTCAGTCTGAAACGTGAGGATTTTACATATGCACCTTTATCATTTGTTCTGTATCTCCGAACAATGATGTTACTTTTATACCTTTCATAATTGGGGAATCCACTTGGCTTCTGCACGACTCTAAAATTTGGTTTGCCCAATATTTAGAAAACAGGATCCGGTCATAAGTGCCCTTCCTCCGAAATTCCTGAAAACAAAACATTTTGTCAAAGGACAAACCAAGAGTCTCATGCAAAAGCTGTTTTTGTATGTAATAACCATTCTTTTAAGTTTGGAATGCAGGTTGAAATTCAAAATGAAGGGTGTCATTCCACAAATGGTCCTTCCGGACACCAGTTCCACCTCTTCTTCTCTCGGTTACGGTTCCAAGTCCTGCTTGGCCTCCAACTCCTCAAGTAGTAGAATGCTCCACCATAATTACAGTGCTGATAGCCAGTCGTTTATCCAGCTAGGCACCACCCCAATAGCAGCATGCAACTTAAAGTGTAAGCACCGATGTTGCAAGGCAAAAGAGCAATAAAAGCCCTCCACCGTACAGTGGTACAGTAAATAAATAGTACATCTGTGTTCAGGTTTTTTAACTTGCTTAAGCAATTTAAATGTGATTTCAGCTCAGAATTCTAAGAAAAACAGTTATTACACTGCATTCTGGGACATGCAAACGTGCCCACAAATGCCTCAATCTTCAATCCATAGCCATTATCAAACATGGCTTCCTTTATGCTTGTGCCTGCAGCATTACACAGCTTTTATGCATATATATGACATATAATAGTTGTCAAGCTACGAATCGTTGTCACGATTTGCAAGCTCGCAAAGCGAGCACGGAAGCACTCCGTCTCTCCCTTTGTTATGGACGCAGTTTGGTCCACAATTGAGGACCCTCGCGATGCAAGGGGCCGCATTTGCGGAAGGTGGAGGCTTTTTGGCACATGACTTTGTAACAACTAGTGATGTCGCGAACATCAAATTTTCGGTTTGGCGAACCGCGGCCGCGAATTCCATTAAATGTTTGCGAACGGACAAACATCGGCGAACCGCCATAGACTTCAATGGGCAGGCAAATTTCAAAACCCACAGGGACTCTTTCTGGCCACAATAGTGATGGGAAAGTTGTTTCAATGGGACTAACACCTGGACTGTGGCATGCCGGAGGGGGATCCATGACAAAACTCCTTGGTAGGACCTCCTACTTCAACCTCCTACTTCGAATTTGGGGCACTGCACGTGCAATCTAAGGTGCCACCAAATAGGAGAGGTGTATTAAGTTGTACTACTCATTCCTGTCAGTTTAACACCTGTTACGTTACCTATCAGGGGACGTGTATATGGCATGGATTTTTGGAACAGGGAGATGGAAAAAGATGCTTGGTCGGACCTCCTACTTCGACTTTGGAGCACTGCATGTGCAATCTAAGGTGCCACCAGATAGAAGAGGTGTATTAAGTTGTACTATTCATTCCTATCAGTTTAATACCTGTTCTGTCACCTATATTTCCTCCCAATAGCACATTCTATATGTCCTCAACCGGCCTGCGTGTATTTAGAGAACCACACTTTAAGGCCCATAACCTGGGACAAGGTGGCTTGGCTATCAGAATTGCCTCAGAGCCTTTAAAACTCGCCAAACCTCCTAATCAGACACTCACTATCATACTGGAAATGGGCCAAGGAAAACACGGGTTTGTTCCCTGGATCCACCCAAATTACCCCAATTCTTGACCACCCTCAGGCTCCGAAACACATGAGCACCACATCACAACACTGGTGGAGGTCAAGGAAACTAGATAGACTGGGAGACTGGTTAGTAAAGGTCCAGATGCTCACCTATGAGGAACTGAGGGACAAGCATGAGCTACCGCTGTTATGGATGATAATTAGGAAAATGTCTTCTCATGTTATTATGTTTGTCTGCATTCCTTACTCACTTATATATAAGTAGGTCACTTAAGATGGAGGAGGAACTACAAACAACATGGCTTCAGAACTACAAATGGGAGTGGCCTGATGATGCATACATCCGTGACCAAATAAGGACAAATGAACGGTTCCTCCCTAAACTGACCAGTATGATGACGACACACTGCAGCAATTTTGAACCAATCAATAAAGCTATTATTTCCTAGACAAAGGAATCATGTGACGCTTGATCAGATAACGTTTTCTACATATAAACGTGTAAACTGCCATTTTAATACAGAGCGCTTTGAGAACTACTATACAGAAACACTGTGTCTGTGTCTTATTTCTCTGGAATGTGCACATTCCACACTAATTGGAAAAGCAACAGATATTTAATACAGACTTCAGTGAACCTAGGTACGAAGGAACCCTAGCAAATGAGACTGGGTTCACAGACCTCAATTTATGACTGGAATGGACGACATATAACGTAGAGCCAGACCTCACCTAGGCACTGTTCCACTTATGGTAACTATGAAGGAAGAAGTGGAGTGTTAGTTGGGAATTATTGTAAGTTAAGTACGGGACTGAAGCGAATAGTTCCTAGAATGTTATAGTAAGTGATTTGGAAGAATGATTTTGCATGTGAATTTGATCCAAAATGGAGTTTGTTTTTAAATAGTTTGCAAATATTAAATACAGAAAAAGAAAACAGGCAGCCCTTAACCCCCAAATTAATCCTTCTACACATATGATGTATATAGTCCGTGGCTATCCTCTGACAGTTCTGGCACCACATAATATTGCAGCCATCATACAGCAGACTACCTAAGCACATGACTACAGCCAGACACCTCTGTCTGCAATATTCCCTCCTTCTACCAGACAATGTTACTTTACAGAGATGCTGTGTTCTCAATCCAGCCACTCTCTTACCATTTCCAGAGGGGGGAGAAAGGAAGATGGGTACTTTTGTACAGCCTGATTGTACAACCTGATTTTGAACCCAAACTCAGGAATAACAAATCTATATGTAAAAAGACGTCTACTGGAAGGTGGTGGAAACGGCCAGACGCTCACAGATGAGACACAAGACCCTCTATATTGCACGCTGTGGAATAAACATTTCCAGGCCGAGATTTCCAATATGAAGCAAATCTCACTAAATTGAAGCAGGTCACCTTAAACCTAAAGACATTGTACAACAATGCAGCAGGTGATAGTGCATTTACGGTGGAGCTCCCACAAGAAGCAGAAGCGCTCTACAAGCATTGGGATACAGAAATTCCACATGTTGCAATATCCAAGTTCGCACCGGATGGATGGAAGACATTAGGAGCTGCATTAAAATGGTGGGAATCTGCAGAGGAAGAGGAAGGAGTGGAAAAGAAAACTCTCCGCTGGCGAGCAGACAGCACTCCCAGTATACAAGCCAGAGACCCATATGCAGTCCCAGGACTCACAAATCCACCCCATGACTGCCTTCAACAAATGGAAATGGAGACCTCACACCTTGCGAATGTAAAAGACCTTGCCCTGACAGACCCAGACATCACTCTGTATGTGGATGGATCAAGGTATGCTGATGAGAATGGGAAAGATCACACAGGATATGCTGTGACTACAGAAAAAGATGTGATGCGAGCCTTCTCACTACCTCCCTCCATGTCAGCACAAGAAGCAGAGTTGATTGCATTGACCAAGGCCTGTGAGGTTGCGACAGGAGTCCGAACTAACATCAATACAGACTTAAGGTATGCTCTGGGAGTGACTCAAGACTTTGGAGTAATCTGGAGAGCTAGAGGATTCATGACAGCCACAGGCACTCCAGTGAAGCATGACAAAGCCATCCGTGAACTACTAGATGCTTTAGCACTCCCGAAGGAAGCAGCCATACTGAAAGTAAAGGCACATGGGAAGCTAAATTCAGACGAAGCACGAGGAAACCATCTAGCAGACCAGATGGCTAAGAAGGCAGCAATGGTATCACAGGAAATGGAAAGGAGAGAGGTGGATGGAGAAATAAACATTTATACAATGCAGACTCTGCCAACAGATTTAAGATTGCTCAAAGAATTGCAAAAGACGGCAGGTCCAGAAGAAGTGAACAATGGAGGAAAACGTACCCTGTGATGACTAGTAATCCCCACCCAGGGAGAGGTATAACTGAGTACCCTGGAAATTATACGTGTTACAGGAGAAACGTTTCTCAGGGGTTCAACTTACAGAGGTTCCCAAGTGGGTTTTGTCACTTCAGCCACCATGCTAGTCAATCAGACACAATCTTTGGGGGACGTATATTGGTTGTGTGGAGATATGAAACTCAGGGTAAGACTGTCAGGAGTATGGCGTGGGGAACGTACCATGACTAAAGCCATAATGCCGTTACACATTGTTCCAACCTATTATGGTGATCTAGATAATGTTCCTCAGACACAGTCCAGAAGGAAGAGACATACATCATCATCTGAACCTAGAGAAAGTTTTGATTCCCATGTGTACATAGATTCTATTGGAGTCCCAAGGGGGGTGCTTGATGAGTTCAAGGGCCGAAACCAGATAGCCGCAGGATTTGAATCACTGATACCAATGATTGGTGTAAATAAAATGTTGCTTGAATCAATATATATATATATATATATATATATATATTATAACCAACAAAGGTTTGTGGATTATACAAGAGACGCTCTGCAGGAGTTGCAGAACAATTGAAGGCCACATCACACATGGCCTTCCAGAATAGAATGGCACTAGACATGCTAGAAAGGGGGGGGTGGTGTAAAATTCTCCCCGACACTGACACTGGCAACTGTTGCACCTACATACCTGATAATATTGGTCCAAACGGTAAGATTACTTTAGCCATTAAAGAACTAAACAACTTGGCACAAGAATTGAAGGAGAGTTCTGGAAACACAGACTATTGGGATAAATGGTTTGGGTGGCAGAGAGTATTGTTACAAGTTGACATTGTCTTTCTTTCAATACTGATAATTCTTGCATTTGTTACCTGCTGTATTACCCCATGTGTCCGAACATATTTTTATGAAGTCAGTTACTGGAGTCACATCAACCTTTGTGCACCGAGAATTTTGTGATGATGACAACTGTGAGGAGTCACATAGAGTGTTACGGTCTATTGTATCTAGGAGTGAGGTTTCCACATAAACCCCTTGTCCCACATGTTCCTGATACAAGGGGCTAGGGAAAGGCATCTGACTTGTCTGTGACAGTGGCAGGAGGGGCCATGGGTAAGCCATGGCTACTCAAATGTACAAAGAAGAACGGGCGTTCACAGCACAGATGTTTAGGGCTTTCTAGCAGTCATGCACCTCATCCTCAGGGACAGATATACACCTAGTGTTTAGGGGGGAGTTTACCCCTCATCACGCATTAACATAAGTACAGCTGCTTTTCTTAGGTTGCACACTCATTAATAACATAAAAAGAGTACATTTTAGGGGGGACTGTTATGGATGATAATTAGGAAAATGTCTTCTCATGTTATTATGTTTGTCTGCATTCCTTACTCACTTATATATAAGTAGGTCACTTAAGATGGAGGAGGAACTACAAACAACATGGCTTCAGAACTACAAATGGGAGTGGCCTGATGTTGCATACATCCGTCACCAAATAAGGACAAATGAATGGTTCCTCCCTAAACTGACCAGTATGATGACGACACACTGCAGCAATTTTGAACCAATCAATAAAGCTATTAATTCCTAGACAAAGGAATCATGTGATGCTTGATCTGATAACGTTTTCTACATATAAACGTGTAAACTGCCATTTTAATACAGAGCGCTTTGAGAACTACTATACAGAAACACCGTGTCTGTGTCTTATTTCTCTGGAATGTGCACATTCCACACTAATTGGAAAAGCAACAGATATTTAATACAGACTTTGAAGTCTTATCTAATTCACCGCTGTCAGAACATTACAATTACTGTAGGCTGAGGCATTTCACACACTGCCTGACCCAGAAACAGGGGACACCGGTCTAAAATTGGTTCTCCAAAATTTGTAAAGATAAACCTCTATCATGGGGGATCCTTGGGTCGCTTTACAAATATAAAACATTTGTTACTGGTTGAAGCGACATTGGGGGAAGGACCAGAGTGGGGGAGCCCTGGAGACCCTTCAGAAGCAACCGGCGGCAAAATCATCCCAGGAAAGGAGAGGTCGCTTACTGCAGCCTGCCCTAGGGTAACCCAAGGGTGATTGCCCAGGTTAGTTATTGTAAATAATAAGCTAATACTGCTGGAGGGATGATAGCTAATAGGACTTTGGTGTTTCCTGCAGATATACTCTTTACTATTGTCTGTTTTACCATGTTTTAGGTATCTCTTAAATTGCAATCACAGTAAAAAATAAGAAAAATTATTAACCTAAATAGTAAAAAATAAGAAGGAATAGCCAGCTAACTTTCACAAAATGTCTCTATTGTAAATATGTCTTTTTGCACAACTGTTATGCAAGACTGTTCAAAAATGCTTTATTTTTCATTACATGCTGTACGCCTTCTAAAATAAAATAATTTAAATGCAAAAATTAGGTATTGTTGCAGCGACCAGAAAAATTTATGTTAGTTTGCCAGGCAGAAAGTGCCTAAAACATTGCGTCTTGAACCCTAGTTGGTGGCGGATAAGTCACGCAAGTCATCCGGCATTCAGGGATAAAATACAGCAGCGTGTGGACCATTATTAGCTCAAGGCAGCTCATCTATCAGGCCTTTTTTAATCGAATGTATCGCCCACTGTCAGTCCCTTCGGGATCCATCCCTCATTCATCTTAATAAAGGTGAGGTAATCTAGACTTTTTTGACCTAGGCGACTTCTCTTATCACTGACAAAACCTCCTGCTGCACTAAAGGTCCTTTCTGACAGGACACTTGAAGCGGGGCAGGACAGAAGTTCTATGGCAAATTGGGATAGCTCAGGCCACAGGGCAAGCGTGCACACACAGTAGTCAAGGGGTTCATCGCTACTCATAGTGTCGATATCTGTAGTTATGGTGAGGTAGTCTGTTACCTGACGGTCGAGTCGTTCTCTGAGGGTGGACCCCGAAGGGCTGTGGTGATGCATAGGACTTAAAAAGCTCTGCATGTCCACCATCAACAACACGTCTGTAAAGCGTCCTCTCCTTGCCGGCGTGGTCGTGGGAGGAGGAGGATTATGTTCACCTCTTCCGCTGTTAGATTGCCTTTGTGCTGTGACATTACCCTTAAACGCTGTGTAAAGCATACTTTTTCATTTATTTTGGTAGTCCTGCATCCTTTCTGACTTGTGGTAATTCGGTAACATTTCAGGCACTTTCTGCTTATACCGGTGATCTAGTAGCGTGGACAACCAGTACAGGTCGTTCTCCTTCATCCTTTTTATACAAGGGTCCCTCAACAGGCACGACAGCATGAAAGACCCCATTTGCACAAGGTTGGATGCCGAGCTAGTCATGTCCCGTTCCTCGTCCTCAGTGATCTCACTGAAGGTATGTTCTTCCCCCCAGCCACGTACAACACCACTGGTACCAGATAGGTGACAACGAGCACCCTGGGTTGCCTGTTGTGGTTGGTCTTCCTCCTCCTCCTCAAAGCCACATTCCTCCTCTGACTCCTCTTCCTCACAATCCTCTTCCAGCGTTGCCGCAGGTCCAGCAAGCGATGCTGATAAGGCTGTTTCTGGCGTTGATGGTGACCACAACTCTTCCTCTTCCTCTTCAAGCTCATCTATGGCCTGATCCAGCACTCTTCGCAGGGCATGCTCCAGGAAGAAAACAAATGGTATGATGTCACTGATGGTGCCCTGGGTGCGACTGACCAGGTTTGTCACCTCCTCAAAAGGACGCATAGGCCTACAGGCATTGCGCATGAGCGTCCAGTAATGTGGCCAAAAAATCCCCAGCTCCGCAGAGGCTGTCCTAGCACCCCGGTCATACAAATACTCGTTAACGGCCTTTTCTTGTTGGAGCAGGCGGTTGAACATTAGGAGTGTTGAATTCCAACGTGTCTGGCTGTCTAAAATCAAGCGCCTCACTGGCATGTTTTTTCACCGCTGGATATCTGTAAAGTGCGCCATGGCCGTGTAGGAACGCCGGAAATGGGCACACACCTTCCTGGCCTGCTTCAGGACGTCCTGTAAGCCTGGGTGCTTATGCACAAAGCGTTGTACAATCAGATTACACACATGTGCCATGCACGGCACATGTGTCAACTTGCCCAAATTCAATGCCGCCAACAAATTTCTTCCGTTGTCACAAACCACTTTGCCGATCTCCAGTTGGTGCAGAGTCAGCCACTGATCCACCTGTGCGTTCAGGGCGGACAGGAGTACTGGTCCGGTGTGACTCTCTGCTTTCATTGAAGTCAACCCCAAGATGGCGTGACACTGCCGTATCCGGGATGTGGAATAGTACCTGTGGAGCTGGGGGGGTGCTGTTGATGTGGAGCAAGACATAGCAGAAGAGGACTCAGCCGAGGAGGTTATGGAAGAGGATGGAGTAGAAGGAGTAGAGAAGGTGGCAGCAGGCCTGCCTGCAAGTCGTGGCGTTGTCACCAACTCCTCTGCAGAGCCACGTATTCCATGCTTGGCAGCCGTCACCAGGTTTACCCAATGCGCAGTGTAGGTGATATACCTGCCCTGACCATGCTTTGCAGACCAGGTATCCATGGTCAGATGGACCCTTCCCCAACACTGTGTGCCAGAGATGCCATTACTTCCTTTTGCACAATCGAGTACAGGTTGGGGATTGCCTTTTGTGCAAAGAAATTTCAGCCGGGTACCTTCCACTGCGGTGTCCTAATAGCTACAAATTTTTTGAACGCCTCAGACTCCACCAGCTTCTATGGTAAAAGCTGGCGGGCTAAGAGTTCAGTCAAGCCAGCTGTCAGTTGCCGGGCAAGGGGGTGACTTTGTGACATTGGCTTCTTACGCTCAAACATGTCCTTGACAGACACCTGACTGTGGGTAGATGAGCAGGGACTGCTCAGGGCGAGACACAGAGTGGCGGATGGTTGAGAGGGGGCAAGCAGGGCAGCAGTGGTTGACGTGGCTGAAGATGCTGGACCAGGAGGAGGATGGCGTCTTTGAGTTTGTGTGCTGCTTGTACTCGTGTGTTGATCCCATAGGTGTTTGTGATGTGACATCATATTCCTTTGCAAAGAAGTTTTACCTTGGTGGGTGTTGGACTTCCCACGACTCAGTTTCTTTTCGCACAGGTTGCAAATGGCATCACTGTTGTCACAGGCAGACACACAAAAAAATTGCCACACTGCTGAGCTCTGCAATGACGGCATTCTGGTGGTGGCAAAAGCATGCGTTGACTGGCGTGCTGTCTGCCTGACCCCAGGTGCCAATGCATGCTGTCTGACTGTGCCACTAGCTACTTTCGACGACCTCCCGGTGCTTCCAACTCGTCTCCTCCTCCTCTCTGTCTCCCCATCTAAACTTTCCTCTTGTTCTTCTTCTCTTATAGCGGGCACCCATGTGACATCCACGGACACATCGTCATCATCAACCTCTTCACTTGTATCTGACAACTCAACAAAGGAAGCAGCACCGGGTACATCATCATCAGACCGTACGTTCATGTGTGTAATGCTGCCTGACTGGGACATATCCCTGTTATATACATCCTCTGGCACTAATGTTTGTGCATCACTCATTTCTTCCAACTGATCTGTAAATAACTCTGCTGAATTAATGTTCATTAATTACTTCATTAATCATTAAGATAAGTAATGTTCATTAATTATTTATTAATTAGTCATGATAACACATTTAGTAAAAAAGGGATAAAAAAGATGTATATTTCACAGTGGACTTACATTTCATGGTTGCTGCTCAACTATTAATGTTCATTAATTACTTCATTGATCATTCATAAGTAATAAAAAGAAAAAATATATATGTTGAAATGCCTGAAAAGATATGTACATTTTGCACTGCACTTACTTTTCAGTGTGGGTGCTTAATTATTACATTGTTGTTATATTTATGTTTTCAGCCTTTATTATTAATGCACTTATTTTCATTATTACATTGCAGATATATTTCTGTTGTTACCCTTCATTATTATTGCACTTAATTTTGTTTGTGGATTCTTAATTATTAATGTTCATGATTAATTACTTAATTAGTCGTTTATTTTAAAGAAAAGGAAATAAAATGTGCTAAAATGCCTCACAAAATAGGTCGATTTTACAGTTTAATATTATTTATCTGTTGCTGCTCATTGTCTCAAAGGAATAGGATCCTCAAACTGCTTAAATATTTCTATCACTTTATTACATTTTATATCGCATTTACTTATTAATGTACCATGATTATATTTTGCATGTATGCCAATTAAACATCATACAAACGTTAACAATGCTTTTCATTTTATTTCACAGTTTGATCATCTGTGCACCTGACTACATAGAGTGACGTTTGCAGCATTTGATCTGCAATAAGATCACCTTTACAGGTATATAATATAATGATGCTGTTTTTTACAACAAAATGATTAACAGCCTTAGTACATTGACATTCACCAAATTCAATAGGGCTCTATATAACCTCAGAGCATATTATTTATTACAGAAGTTGCTAGTTAGTGAACTTCTATCCAGAAGCAAAGTCTTCAGTAAATAAAAAACTTATCTAAATAAATATGCTCTGTGCTTATATACAGCTCTATTAAATTGCCTGAATCACAATTTCATAAGGCTGTAAGGATTATTGATTTTCGTTGATCAATGTTATTAATTAATTCATCAGTATTAATTAATTATTTAATTAATTAATCATCACAAACCATTATAAAAATATAGATTGTCTATTTCACAATGCATAGGACATTGTTAGCAATTCAATATTTAAATTAATTTTATTATATGCATGTATGACAAGGACAACAAGTACTTTCAATGATTCATACATTCATTCAAGCAAAAAATTAAATATGACTTTTTACATAAATTTACAGATTTCTCAGATCCCCACCTGCCTGAACACAGGAGTTGCCTCTACAGGATTTAACATTATAGAACATCAACTTCACAGGTATATGATTTCATGATGACATTCTTTAGAAATGTAGCATTAAGTATTTTTTTGAGGTATTGATATTGCTTAATTAGTTTAAGTCATTCATTTTAAAAATTAATCAATAATTAAGAGGAAAAAAAAGATTACATATATACTTAGCTATTGATGATTTAACTAATTACACTTTAACATCATATCTCCATGTATTGATTAATTCTGCATCATATCTTGATTTATTGATTCATTCATGTAATACCAACAAAAAAAATGGGTTTCCTGCCAAGCTATACTTTGCTCATATCTATTTCCGTGACGTCTACAGTATTTCAGTTAATATCACATATAATTGACAGGTATCATTATTGCTTACATTCTTTATAAAAACAGGATTAACAGCCTTATTAAATTGCAAGTTGTCCTATTACATAGAGCTCTATATAAGCACACAACATATTTTTTAACATTACTTACTTAGTGAAGACCTTGCTTTTGGAAAGAAATTTAATAACTAAAAAATTCCATAACCAAAATATGCTCTGTGGTTATATAGAGCCCTATTCAATTCGTTAAATCGCAATTTAATAAGTCTCTAAGTGTTTTTTCATCAACATTATTCAAAGGTTGTCATTCATTCATTTATGTAATTCATTTGAATAATTAATCAATAAGTAAAAAAAAATTACATATATGAAAAAAAGAGAGAGATAGACAGAGACAGAGAGAGAGACAGAGAGAGAGACAGAGAGAGAGACAGAGAGAGAGACAGAGAGAGAGACAGAGAGAGAGACACACACACACAGTGACACAGAGAGAGACACACACACACACAGAGAAACACACAGTCACACACACACAGACACATAGAGACACAGAGACACACAAACACACACATGCACACAGAGACACACAAACACACACATGCACACAGAGACATGCACACAGAGACATGCACACAGAGACATGCACACAGACACAGACACACACACAGAGACAGAGACACACACTCACAAGTGACACGGAGAGACACACATACACAGAGACAGAGACACACACTCACAAGTGACACGGAGAGACACACACACACAGAGACAGAGACACACACTCACAAGTGACACAGAGAGACACACACACACACAGAGACAGAGACACACACTCACAAGTGACACGGAGAGACACACACACACAGAGACAGACACACACACTCACAAGTGACACGGAGAGACACACACACACAGAGACAGAGACACACACACAAGTGACACGGAGAGACACACACACACAGAGACAGAGACACACACTCACAAGTGACACAGAGAGACACACACACACAGAGACAGAGACACACACTCACAAGTGACACAGAGAGACACACACACACAGAGACAGACACACACACTCACAAGTTACACGGAGAGACACACACACACAGAGACAGACACACACACTCACAAGTGACACGGAGAGACACACACACACAGAGACAGACACACACACACACACTCACAAGTGACACGGAGAGACACACACACACAGAGACAGACACACATACTCACAAGTGACACGGAGAGACACACACACACAGAGACAGACACACACACTCACAAGTGACACAGAGAGACACACACACACAGAGACAGACACACACACTCACAAGTGACACGGAGAGACACACACACACAGAGACAGACACACACACTCACAAGTGACACGGAGAGACACACACACACACAGAGACAGACACACACACTCACAAGTGACACGGAGAGACACACACACACAGAGACAGAGACACACACACAAGTGACACGGAGAGACACACACACACAGAGACAGAGACACACACTCACAAGTGACACAGAGAGACACACACACACAGAGACAGAGACACACACTCACAAGTGACACAGAGAGACACACACACACAGAGACAGACACACACACTCACAAGTTACACGGAGAGACACACACACACAGAGACAGACACACACACTCACAAGTGACACGGAGAGACACACACACACAGAGACAGACACACACACACACACTCACAAGTGACACGGAGAGACACACACACACAGAGACAGACACACATACTCACAAGTGACACGGAGAGACACACACACACAGAGACAGACACACACACTCACAAGTGACACAGAGAGACACACACACACAGAGACAGACACACACACTCACAAGTGACACGGAGAGACACACACACACAGAGACAGACACACACACTCACAAGTGACACGGAGAGACACACACACACAGAGACAGACACACACACTCACAAGTGACACGGAGAGACACACAGAGACAGACACACACACTCACAAGTGACACAGAGAGACACACACAGAGACAGACAGAGACAGATTACCATTACATTTTTTAGAAATATATGACAGGTAAAAAAATATGTATAATTAAACAAATGAAATTCTTACACCTCTGTTTCCAATAACAGATTACAATGGCGGACAACGCAGAAGATAAGAAAGAGTATAAAAGAAGAATGGCAAGGGAACGGGAAGCAGAGTTTGAGAGATGCACAGACCCCTGAGACTTCACAACGTCTAAGAGAAGAAGATCGACAGAGACTTCTAAATAAAATAAAATTGCTAAAAATCTGCTGGGGCTTCAAAGAAAAGTAAAAGTAAAAAAAAAACAAGGTCTCTAAAACATTCTCTAATCACCCAATATTGCCTCTTGACACCAATGTAGATATATAATTATTTTAAGTAGTAATTTGAATCCAATGACATATCCCATTTTCTTTCCAAATGGGGTGCCAGGATGGCAACCAAAATTACAGTTGCAAAGTTATCCCAATAGTAAAGTTCGTGTTAGAAACAATATTTCCATGCTGGAATACAAAGTGGCACAAACTGCTGTTTGGGATCATTTTAATCCTATTGCATGTGCGGGCAAACTAACACAACAATGGATTATTGATTCCTATTTACAAGTCAAAGCAAATAATCTAAATGTCAAATTTCAGCAAAACAAGCTTAGAGTAGAACAATATTGTGGATTGATGGATTATGTCGCTGAATTGGTTGCAAACAGACACATTCCTGCTGGACAAGCAATGATTTTGCTATCCTCTTTCAGTGGATCTCCTCGCAATATGCAAGAAAGATACAATGATGCCATGGCTATTGTCACTAAATTTGGCATACCAGATTTATTCATTACATCTACATGTAATCCACAATGGCCAGAGATCAAAGAAAATGTACAGCTTGGACAAAATACTTCTGACCAAAATACTTCTGACCGACAGATTTGGTGGCAAGAGTATTCAAAATAAAACTACATTTATTAATTTGTGATATAACTACAGCAGACTTATTTGGGAAATGTGTGGCTTTTGTTTATACCATTAAATTTAAAAAAAGAGGCTTGCCACATGCACATATACTTTTAATCTTGCAAGAAAAAGATAAATTGAATAAGGCAGACAGAGTGGATTCAGTAATTACTGCTGAACTGCCACATCCAGAAAAACATTCCAAACTTTATGAGATTGTATCCATGTGGAGATATCAATCCAAATTCACCATGTATGGAAAATAAAAAATGCATAAAAGAGTTTCCAAAACAATTTCAAATGCAGACTTATGTTAATTGTGATGGATACCCTTTGTTTAAAAGAAGAGAAGGACAAACAGCTATTATATGTGGCCAAAAGGTCGATAATAGATATGTGGTTCCATACAATCCACATTGGCTGATGAAGTAAAATGCACATATCAATGTGGAAGCTTGCACTTCTATCAAATCCATCAAATATGTGTATAAATAAATAAATATATATATATATATATATATATATATATATATATATATATATATATATATAGGATATGATGTAGCAACTGTTGTTGTGCAAGGTGCACAAAATGAAAAATAAAATACAATTTTACATGCTCGCTATATAAGTGCTGAAGAAGCAGTGTGGTGTCTTCTCAAATTTGAGATGTAGGATCAGTCACATGCTGTGTATCGATTAGCTGTCCATTTGCCACAAAGTCAATTTGTTTGATTCAGTGAAATGCTTTAGCACAAAGTGAACATAGAGCAACAACGCTTACTGCTTGTTTTCAATTAAATTGTCAGGACACTCAGGCCAGACAATTTTTATACATTGACATTTCAAATCACTATGTATTCGTAAATGGTGAATGGAGACAATGAAAAAAACATAATCATAAAATTGTACCAAGAATTTATACTGTCAGTCCACGAGACATTGAACGTTTTAGTTTAAGATTCACATGATCCCAGTGGACAAAGTTATGAACATTTACGCACAGTCAATGACATAGTTTATGATACTTTCCAGTTAGCTGCTTCCATACATCAAAACTTTCTGGCAGATGATACAGAATGGGAGAGATGTCTTGAGGAAGCAGCACTATGTCAAATGCCAAAGCAAATGAGAGAACAATTTGCTTTCATTTGCATCTTTTGCAATGTACCGGGTGCATTAATTTTGTGGGAAACATTTGAATTACATATGTGTGAAGATTTCTTGAAACATTACAATGAGACCATTGCATTTTTGAAAGCATTAATGGAAATACAGGAAATCTTTCTTTGTCATGGATTAAATTGTGCCAATTTTAATCTGCCTGATCCAGGAATTATAGATTAAATTAACTTTGATGAGTATGACACTGATATTGAATACCAAAAAACACAAGAAAACATTGGAACTTTAAATGCATTGCAATTGGAAGCATTTAACGCCATCACAAATGCAATAGAAGATGACATGCCCAAAGAGCGTTATTTCTATCTGGATGGCCCTGGTGGATCAGGAAAAACGTATCTATATAATTTGTTGATGAGTTGCATTTGAGCACAGGGTCAAATAGCACTGCCATTTGCAACAACTGGAATTGCCGCACTTTTGTTAGGTGAACCAGTTCTTATACAGAGAATTGATTGGGCTCCAAGTGAGAGGGGTTCACCTTTTGTCCTTCAAAGGAGACAATGTCCCATTATCATGGCATTTGCAATGACCATCAATAAATCCCAAGGACAAACTTTTAAGTTTGTGGGTATTTTTTTGAAGGAACCTGTGTTTGCACATGGTCAACTCTTTGTTGCATTTTTAAGATGCAATAATCAAGAGGAAATTAAAGTACATGTTGTAGAAAACCCAAGTCAGGGTGATTTATTGGAAGATGGATGTGTTTTACCAAAAATATTGTGTACTATGAGGTGCTGTAAATATAGTTATAAGTTTAATTTCAACGACAACATTTTATGTCACTTGGACTGATTTTAGAGGACCACTTTTTCAATAAGAAACTTTATACAATGGCAAAAAAAACATAGAGAATAGAGGTTTTACTTCCAGGACAAAATTTTAGCTCACTGGAACTCTTTAAATAGGGGACCACTATTTCATATAGGAAACTCTATGTGCCATTTGCACAAAGTACAGCAAGAACAAAAAAAGTGGTAAAAAAATTGCGAGCCTCTCGGTTGGTGTATATTTTGTTATCAGAGGCCCTTTGCTCTCATTGTAATGTCCTGATGTCCTTTCTTATTGCAAGTATCTCCCGTTTTGTAGTTTGTATCCTATGAGCACCAATGGCGCTCTTTGTGAGGAGCGCGGTGAAGGCCTTTGTGGATTATTGCAATAGTGTGGTGTTTTTTTTTGTGTATATGTATTTTTTCTTGATAACTAATTAATAAATGAAAATAAAAATGTATATATTTTACCTATTTGTAACTAATATATGCAGCAAGCAATGTGCTGAAGAGCTAACAATCTGTTTTGATGTTCCTGCAGCATACAATGTAGATTTGCAGTGTTGGTGAGCTGAGGTGTAAGTGTCAGCAATGTGTGCAGTGTGTAGTGTAAATAGGCTGCATGCGCGTGGGGAAACCGTTTGTGTAGCTGTGTACTTCCGTATCGGTTAGTTAGTGTTGTAAAATATCGGCAATTGTGTATGTGGTACATGGGTGTGGATGATTTAGCGTCCTTACTAATAGTGTATGTTGTACCTTGTACAGGTTTTTGTAAAAGTCGTGTGTGTTTGGCAGTGTTTTGCAGCTTTAGGTGTAGTGTAGCCTCGTATTTGTTTTTTTTCGGTGGCAATTTTCTCTCACGCTTATGGGATTTTCAAGTGTAAATTAGACTTAAATTAAGGTGTAACCTCACTTCCAGACGTCCTGGGTGTCCCCCTTGCTGGGAGTAATGTTTTTATTTTATTTTTGTGTGTATTTATTGTTTTTTTTCATGTTTTTCACTGTGCGCGGTTCAGCCGTTAAGGTCGTATTTTTGTGAGTTCTTGTTTTTTTTTTGTAAGTCCCGTGGCTCGTATTTTTTTTATGTAAGTCCGTAATTTTTTTGTTTCAAAGTCCCGAGGCTCGCATTTTTTTGTGTAAGTCTGTATTTAGTCATTGCGTGTTACAGTTTTTTGTTCAAAGTCCCGCTTCTGTGGGTGTTTGTAACCGCTTGTGAGGCACCGTAGAGCCTCCACCTCTGCAAATATGGCCCCTCGATTCGTGAGGGTTCGCATTTGCAGCCCGACCAGCGTCCCTCACTTTGCGTGACGATTTTGTAGTTTGACAACTATTATATGTGACTAGCGACTTGCTGTCAAAAAATTACGGCAATGAAATGTTTATGTTTGGAAAGTTGTTTAGTTATTAATATACATATTTGACACTTGTAAGATTTTAGTTATGATGAAATAAGTAGTATTGTGATATTAAACATGTTTAGTTTTGTAAAATGTTCTCTTGGTGAACAGTAACTCTTAAAGCATTTTTTATTAAAAGTATTAACATTTGAATGTAAGAACAGTTGAACTTTAAATTAATCAGTATTGTAAACTTGACATAATGTTTTTTTAACATGCAATTTCTATCTGAAGAATTGTTAACTTCAATATACATTGAATCCAGAGGAAGGCAAACAGTAAAAACCCTCCTTGACACGTACCCAATTTTAACATGAACTTTGTAATATATCTAGTAAGAAACTTGAATATATATTTTTTGAAACTTGAACTTTCTTATCTGTGTAACTAAGGAACTTGAAAAAACATTTTTCCAACTTGGAACATTATAAACAGTAATATAGTGAATTAAGATTTTAACATAATTTTGTATTAAAAGTATTAACATTTGAATGTAAAAACTGTTGAACTTTAAATTAATGAGTATTGTAAACTTGAGGTAATGTTTTTTTAACTCAAGAATTTTTAACTTAAATATACATTGAATCCAGAGGAAGGCAAACAGTAAAAACACTCCTTGAAACGTACCCAATTAAATTAATTCCTTCCTGACCCAATGAACTGGCTATAAACATTAATCCAGGGATTAATCTTAAGATAACAGACAATATTGACATTGTGACTTAAAACGTGGTTGAGCTCTTAACATGAACTTTGTAATATGTTGAAGTAAAGAACTTGAAAGTATATTTTTTGAAACTTTAACTTTCTTATCAGTCTAAGTAAGGAACTTGAAAATATTGTTTTCAAACTTGTAACATTAGAAACAGTAACATAGTTAATTAACATTTTAACATAATTTGTAAAAATAATGCAAGGCAAGTGGTTTGTGAGGCTAATCATCCATAAACAGTACTTCCATTAATTATGACCAAATTGTTTATTGTTTTGTATTTTTCAATGCTTTTAAATTTGTTTTGCATGGGTATTATTTGTTTAATGAAAAGTTATAGTACTTCATAGTAGACAATGTTTTTAGTAAAAATCCGTCCATGTTCTAAAAAATCCCCTTGACTTTCATTCATTTCAATGTAAACTTTAATAGCCTTTGGATTTTTGCGCCGTGATAACGCAACGTACAACTGACCATGTGCAAATACTGGTTTTTCCAAGAAAAACCCCACAGATTTGAACGTTTGACCTTGTGATTTATTAATGGTCATGGCAAATGCCATAATAATGGGATATTGTCTTCTTTGAAGTATAAAAGGGAGACTACTTTCACTTGGAGCTAAATCTATTCTTGGTATGAAAACTCTCTCTCCTTTATGGGTACCAGTTAAAATTTCAGCATCTATAAAATGGTCCTTTAATTGTTGAACAATTAATCTTGTCCCATTGCATAGGCCTTTTTTGGGGTTTATATTTCGCAGTAACATGACAATTGCACCTTTCTTTAGCTGCAAAATATGTGGTGGCATTCCAGAAGGAGTTAGTGAGTTTATGAATTCAGTAGAAAAGTTAGCCTGACTTTCATTGTCATCAGCAAGTACAGAATCAGCACTGTGATAATTTATTTGTGGTGCATTAATTTTTTTAAAGATTTCATTATTAAGCATTAATGCATCTTAATTTTTACACGTTAGTATAACTTGGTTGGCAAGCTCTGAATATTCCTGGTTATTTATGCTACCTTCAAATATAGCCGATATAATATCTTGGTGAGAAATCATATGAGGTGGGATCTCTACAGTGTCGTCAGGTAAATGTGGTATTTTTTCTGTTCTGCTTTCTCCAATTTTAATAAGCCAATCATTGAAATCAGTTTGGCCTTCTGATCTCATGTTTTGTTGCAGTTGAAGATGGGTAAAATGTTTCCATAGTGTGCTTGACTTTATACAGGTTTCGATAATGTCAGTTCGATTTGCATGTACAACGAGGTAATGTTTGTCTAAAATAGCCACATTGGAGGGCATAGCAAGACATCATTGTGGCCTCATCTATTATAATTAATTTACTTTTTTTCAATTTCTTTGCTTGTAATGATGTCATGCGAATATCTGACACAGAGGTTTCTAAAATAGGCACTGGCAGTTTAAAGCTACTATGTACAGTTCTTCCACCTTCTAACAAAAGTGCAGCAATTCCAGTAGTGGCAAACGCCAGTGCTATGTGACTTTGTGCTCCTATAGAACTCATTAATAAATTATATAGATACGTTTTTCCTGATCCGCCAGGTCCATCAAGATAGAAAATAACCCTCTGTCACCATATCATCATCTATTGCATTTTTAATGGCATTAAATGCTTGCAATTGTAACGTATTTAAAGTTGCAAATCTTTCTTCTGTTCTTTCTACTTGTAGTTGAATGTCATAGTCTTCAAAGTTTATTTCATCTATAAGACCTGGATCAGGCAAATTAAAACTTGCACAACTTAATCCATGAGTTAAAAATACTTCTTGGATTTCCATTAACGCTTTTAAGTGTGCAATCGGTTCATTGTATCGTCGCTAAAAGTCTTCAGCCATATTACTTTTAAATGTCTCCCACAAAGCTAATGCATTTGGAGCATTTGAGAAGATACAAATAAAAGCAAATTGTTCTCTCATCTGCCGTTGCATTTGACATTGTGCTGCTTCTTCTAAACATCTTTCCCATTCTGTATCATCAGCTAGTAAGTTTCTATGTCTTGCAGCTAAATGGAAGGATTCATATACTATGTCATTAACAGTTCTTAAGTGTTCAAACCTTTGTGCACCAGAAACATTTAAAAGTAATACCCGTAAGCAAAAACGTTCAACATCTCTTGGACTGATTGTGTACATTATTGGGATTATTTTATTGCTCTGCTTTTTCTCGGTCTCCATAATCCATTCACAAAAACATAGTGATATGGAATTTCCATATATAAGAATTGTGTTGCTTGTGAATCTGTGGAATTTAATTCAAACCATGCAGTTAGTGTAGTGTGGGGATCTTCACTTTGGGCCAATGCATTACTTTCATTTCCAGCATGGAAATACACTAAATGTCTTTGTGGCAAATGTACTGCTAATCTATATACTGCATGTGATCTATCATGCATTTCAAATTTTAAAAGCTGCCACATAGCTTCTGGCGCATTGACATAGCGAGCATCTACATGAGATGCAAGTTCATCATGTACTAACTCACTACTTTCAGGGTTGTCTGCACTTTTGACGACTACAGTAGCTACATCATAGCCTTTGTAAATATATTTGTAGACATACTTAATGGATTTGATGGAAGTGCAGGCTTCTACATTTATGTGGGCATTATACTTCATGAGTAAATGTGGATTGTAGGGTACAACATATCTATTGTCAACTTTTTTGCCACGAATAATGGCACTATCTCCTACTCTTCTTTTATAAAGTGGATATCCATCACAATTGGCATAGGTTTTGTCTCTATGATCTTTTGGAAAATCTTTGGAACATTTATTAATTTCCATACATGGTGATTGGGGATTAAGATCCCCACAGGGTACATGAATCATGCGATGAGTAACAATCTCATATAGTCTACCAAATAGTTCTGGATCTGGCAGTTCAGCAACAATGATTGCATCCACTTTGTCAGAAGTATCTAATTTATCTTTTTCTTGAAGTATTATCAGAAGATGTGCATGTGGAAGGCCTTTTTTTTTAATTCAATGGTATATACAGAAGCAAGACATTTGCCAAATAAGTGACTTATAGTGATGTCATGTATTAATTCATTTAATTTAATCTTAAAAACTTTGGCTACTAAATCTGGTCTATCGGAAGCACTTTGGCCAAGAAGTAAATTTTGTGTAATTTCTGGCCATTGGGGATTACATGTAAATGTAAGAAATAAATCGGTCAAATTTGATGAGAATAACCATAGCATCATTGTATCTTTCTCTCATATTTCGAGGAGATGCTTGAAAGAAAGATGGTAAAATGATGGCTTTGCCAGCTGTCATGTCTCTGCTTGTAGCCACCTCAGCAACATAGTACATTAGTCCAGAATATTGTTCTACACATAGTTTATCTTTTGATATTTTATAAAGTTTAAATTATTGGCCTCAACTTGCAAATAGGAATCAATAATCCATTGTTGTGTTAGTTTTAGTCCACATAAAATTGGTATTAAATGTATTTCGAATGACAATTTGAGCTACTTTAAATTCAAGCATAGAAACATTATTTCGGATTCTGGCTTAAGCATTTGGGTAACTGGGAAGTGTTAATTTTGGTTGCCAACCTGCTTCTCCGTGTGGGAAAAAATGGGATATGTCATTGGCTCTAAATTTGGACTTAAGATACTGATATTAATGAATGGTTGCTCCTCATTTCTGGGATATATTCTAATGTCTCTTTGAAATGGTGGTTCTCCTTCATCATTTTGAAACACCATTGCAACCTCATTTGATGTTGGCAAGTTATAACGACGTTTATCAGTATGTCTGTCTCTTTTAAGCACCATATTGACCTTTGGCATTGGTAATCGATGTCTTTGTGCATGAAGTTGTTGTTCATTTTCTACTTCTGCCAATTTTTTATAAGCTTTACTGTAGGGGTTATTGTCCATAAGGTTATTTAGCTCTATAAAACCATTGGGTAAGCATTTTTTTATTTTCTTCCAGCTGCATACGTTGGTCAACAGCTTCCATTGTATCTAGGACATATAGTTGAGCAAATTTTCTTTGATCTCCTTCCTCTGGATGTAAATGGGAAGTGCGATGATAAATTTATCCTTGGACTTTAAAACAGTAAGGACCATGTCAAGGTACATTAGCAGCTAATGTTGCCCCCATAGATGCAAAGCATATGGCACTATTGTAGGATCTTATGATTGTCTTAAAATTTTTGTAGTTTGGAAAAGTAGGTTCAGTCATAATGTTTTGTAAATTGGAAATTATTTTCTTTCAGGATGTTTGAACTTGACTTTTTGACAGCAACTAATAAATTGGCCATCTCTGGGTCTCTCCTGTTTAAAATAATAAGCCTCACAAAACTGACATTGAGTATTCATGTCCCCACAACTATGAACCTCCACTGCTAAAGACTTGAGTAAAGGACAATTTGCAAAGCATATAGCAGTTTGACTTTCATATTCATCAGGTGAAATGTCATGTGATGTTTCAACAACAGGTTCTAAATGCTTTGTTTTTTTCATGGCTTTTCTTGGTATATCTTTTCTTGGTTTAGGTAAAGTGTCATGTAATGTTTCAGGAACAGGTTCTAAATGCTTTGTTTTTTTGGTGGCTTTTTTTGGTATCTCTTTTATTTTTTCAGGAAAAATGTCATCTGATTTTTGAGGAACAGGTTCTAAATGCTTTATTTGCTTAGTAGTTTTTTTGGCGTATCTTTAATTTTTGCAGCTGATAGTCATTTGCTTGCAAGTCTTTTGCTTTCTTTTTCTCGTCTAATTTCTTTCTCCTCTGGTGTCTGCTGGTCGGCCCATCTCTCTTGTCTTTCTGTAGTTTGACGTCTTTTCTTTTCTTGTTTCCTCTCGTTAGTAGCCATGTTAATCTGTAAAAGAAAATAATTTATAATTAGTTTCGTTTGAGATGTTAAGTTTGTTTTGTACATTTTTTATTATCAACAGTTTGTTTATATGTGCTTGTAGTTTATTGTAGTGGTAGTTTCTTTGTATTGTTAAATACGTGTATTTTATTTTTTTGGTCTTACTTTTTGTGGTAGGTTGTAATTTTTGCCTTACATGAATAGCACAGGGAAGAAACTGACACTATACCTTCTTCTACATCAAATAGGTAATTCAAATTTATATTTTAGTTGTTTTGTCAATTTATTTTTTGTTGTACTTTTAACTTACAGGCATAGTAGAGGGCAAAAATTAGTCTTTGTAATTTTTACCACAGGGGATTGTCATAATAGTATTTTGATATTTTATTTAAAAGCTTATATGTTCGGTCAATTATTTTTTTTTATTTTTTCTTGGGGTGTTACTACTATTTGTTGTAGTATTCTATTTTATGTGTATGTTTAGGTTTTACGACTGGTAATTTAGAATGACAAATTTTATTTAGTCAATATTTTGAGACTTTTGTGGACTATGCTGTTTTTTTTTTTTTGGCTAGATTGAAGTGTGGATTTACTGTTAAACATTATTGTCCATAACAGACAAATAAGAGGTAAATAAGAAATGTGTCAGTTATATTTTGGTAAAAGTTATAGGCCCTCATTCAATTGCGATTTGGCCAATTCAATAGTGCTCTAAATAAGCAGATAACATATTTTTTTTAAATACGTTTTTATTTAGTGAAAACCTTGTTTGTGGATAGATATTTACTAGCTAAAAACTTCTTTAAAAAAATATGTGATGTGCTTATTTAGACCTCTATTCAATTGGCCAAAATTGCAATTGAATTAGGGCCATAGTTAGTGATTGTTGTTCTTTTTTTTCTGTTGACATGGATGCAGAGCAAACATGTTTATTTAGTTTTCTCTTTTTTTACTTGTTATACTGTACCTTGGTTGAAGTGTGATTTCAATCAGAATCTTTGTTGGTCCTCTGTTGAAAGTCTTCGTCCGATGGTCTGGTCCTCTGTTGAAAGTCTTCGTCCGATGGTCTTCATGCAGTGTCTGTTGTAAAAGAAAAATGAAAATGTTATTTGATTTTAATGTATTTGTAATGAATAACATATTTCATTATTTTGGTGTATTGTATCTGTTATGGTGAATTTTTCTGCTATGCTGTTTTTTGTGCAACCTTTTAAAAATACTTTAAATGTATTTGTATATTCCAGTTATCCTTTTTTTATACTGTAATTATTAATGTTTTTCATATTTTGGATATGATTGCAATGTTTTTAGCATTATCCTGTTTTGTGTCCACCACTTTTGCCATACTAATTTAGACTTCTTTGTAAGGCTGATAGCTTCGTAAACAGTAAATAAGAATATTAATTTACTTTGCTATGTGTTTGTGTGATTTTTGGTACAATCCTCTTTTGTGTCTACCATATGTGCCATTATTTATTTGCTTCATTAGTAATTTTTATGAAGGTTACATGTTTTTCCTATTTGGATATGATGGCTATGTTTTTAGCGATATCTTATTTTGTGTCCACCACTTTTGGTATGCTTATTTAGGCCTCTTTGTAAGGCTTATAGATTCTTAAACATTAAAGAAGAATATTAATTTACTTTTCTATGTGTTTGTGTGATTTTTGGTACAATCCTTTTGTGTCCCCCATATGTTGCATACTTTATTTGCTTAATTAGTCTATTTTATGAGGATTAAATGTTGTTGTACATTGAAAATGAATGTTTTTCCAATTTTGGATATGATGGCTATGTTTTTAGCATTATCATATTTTGTGTCCACCACTTTTGGTATGCTTATTTAGGCTTCTTTGTAAGGCTTAGAGGTTCTTAAACATTAAAAAATAATATTAATTTACTTTGCTATGTCTTTGTGTGATTTTTGGTCCAATCCTGTTTTGTGTCTACCACTTTTGTTATGCTTATTTAGGCTTCTTTGTAAGCCTTATAGATTCTTAAACATTAAAGAAGAATATTAATTTACTTTGCTATGTGTTTGTGTGATTTTTGGTACAATCCTAATATGTGTCTACCATATGTTGCATACTTTATTTGCTTAATTAGTATTTTTTATGAAGGTTAAATGTTTTTCTACAGTGAAAATGAATGTTGTTTTTCTATTTTGGATATTATGGCAATGTTTTTAGCATTATCCTATTTTGTGTTCACCACTTTTTGGTTGTTGCATTTGTTATATTGGCGGCCATTAAACATATATAGTTCCTTTATTTTTTCTACTTGTTATACTTTACCTTGATTGAAGTGTCGAATGACAGAGGGTCCCCTCATGCCAGTCTCAATCCGCCGGTCTTCTTGTAGTGTCTGTTTGAAAAAGAACGTGAAATGGTTAATTGTATATTTCTTCTTTTTGATTTAGCAAAGCATAGTCTTTTTCAGCATGTAATGTGTTTTGCTATCTTACCTCTACTTCTTTGTGTTCTTTAAAAGGGATTCTGGTTCACAATGTACGGTGCAAATTCTTGAGTGACGCTGTTGATGCAGAGTCTATTTGAATAGTAAAAAAAAGGTAAAAGATTGAGCTTTAGGTTATATATTGAACTGCAATAAATTAATGTCATATAAATATACTTCTTTAATTAGTTTCAATTAACATTAGTTTGTTTTAGGACCTACACACATAAATGTGTGTGTCACATATCACTATACATGAATCACATTTTAATAGTTAAAGTTGTTTATTTTATGTCATTTAAATATACTTGTTTAATTAATTTGGGTTAAGATTAGTTTGTTGTAGGGGCTATACACATAAATGTGCGTGTCACATGTCACTATACATGAATCACATTTTCATAGTTAAAGTTTTTTTTTTGTCCTGTCTTGATAATAAAATGTAATATTTTATAGCTTACCTCTCAGTTGTAATTTGCACAATGTAAAGTAGGAAATTAGGAAACAATTCTCTTCTCAAGTAACAGCAGCAGTTATCTCTGAAGTCACTCCGTTCATCACCTGAGTAGAAATGTATAATTTTCTGGAAAGTAGGTAGTATTTATAAAATTTCAAGTGCCTCAGACCGTTAGAATGCAATACGCATGCGCTATTTGCGTTCCAGCTTACAATTTGCATTCCATCCGCCATTTTTTGCGTATTAGTTTTCAAAATGGTGGTTAATATCAGTGTGGTACGTGCCGCATAGTATGTGTTTCAGTCACTGTAGTATAGTTACGTCTGAAGCCTCGTTTTCGTTTTGTTCGGCGGACATTTTTTCTCTCGCTTAGGGGATTTTCGGCAGTTTAAACTCGTTTTTCTGGACTTAAATGGACGTGTAAATTAACTTTTCGAGGTGCCGGATGCCCCCCCCCCCCTTGCTGGAAGTAAGCTTTTTATGTGTTTGTTGTGTTTATTTCTTGTGTTTCTTATGTTTTCATGCGCCCCGTTTTTGGCTGGTTTTGCGTGTTGGGAATGGGTCGTTTCGCGGCCGTATTGTTTTGCGAAGGAGCCGTAATTTTTTTGCGAGGGACGCAGTTGGTTTTTACGTGTACGACGCAGTTGATTTTTTTTCTAAGTCGTGCGTATGTGTTAACCGCGTGTGAGGCGCCTTTGAGTTTGTTTTCTTAAAAGTCGTGCGTGTGTGTGTGTTAACACAGCCGACGTTGGACCTTCCACCACCGAAAATGCGGCCCCTCGCTTTGCGAGGGTCCGCATTTGCGGACAAACACAGCCGACGTTGGATCGTCCACCACCGCAAATGCGGCCCCCCGCAAATGCGCCCCCCCCCCCCCCGCAAATACGGACTTATTTTTTTCGAGGCGGACATAATTTCCGGGGAACTGCGTCCCTCGCTTTGCAAGCCCGCAAGCGTTAGCAACAACTCGTATGTTCACAACTATATATGTTATAGGCATCATGATTTAGAATCCATTGTAATAATTATTAATATGTTTTTAACAACTGCATGGTGCACTCTGCACAGACGCATGCAGGCATTACAATTGTTATTAAACACAGTAAATCATTGAACTGTACATGCACATTGATTCTCAGAGAGAGAGTGTATGCAGATGCACAGATGAAGGGAGGGAGAGAGGAAGGAAGGGAGGGAGGTAGAGAGAGCGAGAGAGAGAGCATGCGCACTTGTATAGAGAGAGACAGGACACACAGAGCACAAAGAGAGTTCACAGAGAGAGAGAGAGACAAAGACCAGAGAGAAAGACAAAGGGTAAATAGAGAGGGCATAGCGAGAGAGACAAAGGACACAGAGAGAGGACAGAGAGAGAGATAGGGCATGCACAGCGAAAGGCAAAACAGAGAGAGAGATGGCACACAGAGAGGGTGCACACACAGAGAGGGCACAGAGAGAGAGAGGGAACACACAAAGCGAATGCGCAGAGAAAAAGAGAGACAGAGAGCACAGAAAGATGCAACACAGAGAGGGACAGAACAGACAATTGAAGATACCATATGAAACATAATTTATGACTGGCAAGTTACTTGTCTAAAAATAAATCATATATCCTCTAATATGTTACTTTTTATGTGCAATCATTCTGATTTAGCATCTATAATTTTGTTTTCATAAGATCTGCCTTCTGAGTTGGAAGATACTTTGTATGCACAGGTGTCTGTCTGCATAGTTCAAATCTGGCATTTAAAACTACCAGTACTGTCAGCAGAACTCCATGGAAGCTAATTAGATTACAAGGGCTCACCCTCATGAGAACATAAGCAGGTATAAAAACTAAACAAACGCCTGCAGTAAAAAATAATACATGTACCATTTATAAAATATAAAGGGTTGTGTTTGTGTATTTATTTATATAAGTTGCCTATTATTATGTTTTGTTATATAAAATACCATTTAGAAAAAAAATTGACCACAGTGGTCCTTTATAAAGAAAATTAATAAATAAAACTGGATATTTTACCCTAACCCTTTACAAAAAGACATCCAATCAGAGAGTCACACATTCCTGCTAATGTTACCCTGAAACAAGATGTCAAGATTAAACATTGATAGTCTGGGTATTAGTGAACTCAAGTGGACATATTTTCTACTGCGGGCAAGAACCCAGAAAACAACAACAAAGAATATGCTCAAAAGAATGAAAACTAAGAAGGGAAATTTGCTGTCTGATGAGGCTTTGAAAGTAGTCCAGGAAAAAATGAAAGCAAAAGGGAGCAAAGAGAAAAAAATATTTGTCCAACTAAATGCAGAATTCCCAATAGCAAGAAGAGACAAAGAGACATTCTAAGGAAGAGGTTTTGAATGTTTTGATGCAGGAGGATAATCCGGTGAAGCAAGGCAAGGAGTTCAAGAGAATAGGGGCAGCACAAGAAAAGTCATAAAGGCGAGAGTGAGAGGAGGTGACAAGAGTTGTAGAAAGAAAAAGGTCATTAGCAGAACAAAGAGGGCGGTTGGGGGAATATTTGGAGATGACAGCAGAGATGTACAGAGGTGCGCTATTACATAGTTACATAGTTACATAGTAATTAAGGTTAAAAAAAAGACTTTTAGCCCATAAAGTTTAACCTTTTAAGATCTCCTCTGATCTGCAATATGCGGATTAGTTGTTAATTGATCCAGAGGAATTCAAACAAAAAAAAAAACTGTGAAACTTGGCCAATTGTCTCAAAAAAGAAAAAAAAAGAATTCCTTCCTGACCCCAGATACTGGTGATCAAATTTCTCCCTGGATCAATAATTCATCTCTAATTAACCAGGATAACCCTGAATGCCCTTTTAATTAAAAAAAATATATCCAATCCCTTTTTAAAGTTATCTATTTAATCTGCTGTCACCACCTCCCTTGGTAGAGAATTCCACAGATTAACCACCCTTACTGTGAAGAAACCTTTTCTTTCTTTAAGGTGGAATCTTTTTAGTTCTAACCTCAAAGGATGTACTCTTGTCAATTGAAAACCTCTTAGCACAAAAAGCTCCCTTGACAAATTTTAATACTGACCCTGGATGTATTTATATAGGGTAATCATATCCCCTCTTAGACGCCTTTTTTCTAGAGAAAATAAGTTTACTTTAGATAGTCTTTCTTCATAACTTAGCCCCTTCATTCTCCTTATTAGTTTTGTAGCCCTTCTCTGTACTTTTTCCAGTTCTAAAATGTCCTTTTTATGAATTTATGCTCAAAACAATACTCCAAATTCCAAATGAGGGTGTACTAGGGATTTGTATAGTGGCAGAATTATATCTGCCTCCCTTGCTTCTATACCCTTCTTAATACATGCTAATAGTTTATTTGCCTTTGCAGCTGCTGCTTGGAATTGACAACTGTTAGGTAGGTGGTTGTCCACAAGCACTCCCAAATCCCTTTCAATATCAGATACCCAAGATTTGCTTCATTAAGTTTATAGATTGCATGGTTATTTTTCCTTCCCAGATGCATAACCTTACGTTTATTCATATTAAATCTCATCTGCCATTTAATTGCCCATTTCTCTAATTTATGCAAATCCCTTTGGAGGGAAAGTACATCATTTTCTGATTTAATTACCTTGCACAACTTAGTGTCATCAGCAAAAATTTAGACACTACTTTCAAATCGTACTTCTAAGTCGTTAATAAATATGTTAAAAAGGAGAGGACCTAATACTTAGCCCTGAGGAACCCCACTTACCACATTAGTCCGATCCAAGTATGTTCCATTTACAACAAAACTTTGCTTCCTGTCTTTTAGCCAGCTCTTAATCCATGTGCATATATTTACTGCAATTCCTGTATCGCTTAGTTTTCACAATAGCCTCCCATGTGGCACTGTATCAAAAGCCTTTGCAAAATCTAAAAAGACTACATCCACTGAGTTGCCCTGATCCTGGTTCCTACTAACCTCCTCATAGAAACTAATTAGGTTTGTTTGACACGACCTATCCCTCATAAATACATGTTGGTTCCTACTTATAATGCTGTTTGAATAGACATACTCTTGTATATTATCCCTTATTAACCCTTCTAAATGCTTTCCGACTACAGAAGTGAGGCTTACAGGTCTATAATTCCCCGGGTTTGCTCTTGCCCTCTTCTTAAATATAGGTATCACCTCCGCTTTTCTCCAGTCATCTGGTAGTGACCCAGTGTTGAGTGAATCTTGAAAAATTAGAAATAATGGTTTGGCTATTACAGAATCCAGTTCCCTCAGTACCCTTGGATGTATTCCATCAGGACCCGGGGCTTTATTGACATTTATTTTTTCCAATCTCTTATGGATTTCTTCCTGCGTTAACCAGTTATTTGGGGAAGATAGTGTAGCCCCATTATGGTGCGGTGACCCAACCTCCCTTGTATATACAGAAGAAAATAACCTATTTAGCTCAACTACCTTTTCCTGGTCACTAATTGTCAGATGGCCTGTTTCACATTGTAAAGATCCTATAGCTTACTTCCTCGCCATCTTCCCATTTATATACTTAAAAAATATTTTAGGGTTAGTCTTACTCTCCTTTGCAACTAACATGTTCTATTTTAGCCAGTCTAATAGCGCATTTGCAAGCCTTGTTGACTTCCTTGTACAGTCTCTGTCCTCTCATCTTCATCTTTAATTCATTGCTAAGCCACATGGGTTGTGATTTACTCCTACTTTTATTTCAACATGGTATATGGTGATCAGTATACATATTTAGTAAGGATTTGAACGTTGTCTATTTATGTTTAGTATTTTTACCTGTCAGTTCTTTGTCCCAGTCTATACTTTGCTCTCTTTTGCAATTAATTTTTCATTTTCTATTTTAGCCCTTTTGTAAGCCTTTTTGATTTCCTTGTACTCCCGTAAAGCAGTTTCTGTCCCCTCATTTTTTTATAAGCTAAATGCCTGTTTTTTACTCTGTATCTTGCAGCCTTATTAAATTGCGATTCGGCTATTTGAATAGGGCTCTATATAAGCACATAGCATATCTTTTTTACAGAAGTTTTTAGTTAGTGAAGACCTTGCTTTTGGATAGAAGTTCACAAACTAAAAACTTATGTCAAAAATATGCTATGTGCTTAAGTAGAGCCCTATTCAATTGGCTGAATTGAAATTTAATAAGGCTGTTTATCTTTAAATCATTGTTAAGCCACGTTAGATGTAATTTGCTCCTCTTACTTTTATTCCCACATGGTATATGCCAATGTGTATGTATATTTAGTAGAGATTTAAATGTTGTCCATTTATGTTCAGTATTTTTACCTGCCAGTTCTCTTTCCCAGTCAATACTTTGTATCACTGCCCTTAGACCGTTAAAATCTGCCCTTTTAAATTTAATAGTTTTTGTTGGCCCCTTACTGTTTTTTTTTTTATTCAATCTCAAATGAGACTGTGGTGTGATCACTTTTTCCCAAAGGTTGCTCAATTTTAACATTTGATACCATATCAATATTATTTGTGATGACTAAATTCAAGATGGCCTCTAGTAGGCTCTTGTAAAACCTGGGACAGATAATGATCCCTGAGTGTACTCAAGAACCTTCTCCCTTTGCCCTTACTCCTGGTCTCATTCATCAGTTTATTTCAGGGTAGGTACAATTTCCCATTATTAGAACTTGCCCATGCTTAGCTGCATTCCCAACCTGTAACAATAATTGTATTTCTTCACTTTCAATTATATTTGGGGGTTTATAGTATACTCCAACCAATATTCTTTTGGAATTTTCTGCTCCGCTATTTAACTCTACTCACAAACATTCAACATTACCGCTAGTTCCAGCATAAATATCTTCTCTGATTATAGGGTTAAGTTCAGGCTTAACATACAGACAAATCCCTCCTCCCCTTTTACCACTGCCCCTATCTTTCCTAAATAGGTTATAACCATCCAGATTAACAGTCCAGTCATTAGATGCATCCCACCATGTCTCGATAATGCCTATTAAATCCAATTCTTCGTAATTGCCAATAATTCTAGCTCTCCCATTATTCCTGGCAAGCTTCTGGCATTAGTAAGCATACATTTTATGTTATGAGTTTGTATTGTTGAGGGCTTTGTAATTTAAAATTTTATTCTGAAGGCTAAGGGTTTCCATTTAATTGTATCTTTATGAATTGTCTCTACACTCACATAATCCTTTTCAAATTATCTATTGTTGTTCATAATAAGTTATATTTCTTTCCAAGTGGGAGTTCTCTCTTCTTTCCAATTAGAAGCGATAAGTCACTTAGCAATCATTAACATTTTAATAATTAACGCTAAAGATTCAAGAATTAAGATCCAAGGGGAAAATATGCAAGATAACTCCTTGAGGATAGGGTATAATAACCTTCCCCAGTGAATCTGAGATATATCCAAATAATTTCCTACAGAATTTAATATAAGGGACAGTCCAACCAATTATGATTTAGCGAGCATCTTAGACTACCTCCAACACATTTGGTGTTCTTTATTATTGGATACTAGGCTCATTTTATCTGGGGTCCAGTACCAACGATTAACAAGTGTAAAGTATACTTCCCTATAGGAAACACTTTTAAGGAACTTGTTAGTTGTTTTAAATGCTCTAGCCCATGTATCCAGAACAAAACTTTTTTGCAAATCTTTTTCCCACAATTTCATGTTTATAGCTTAATGATTTTCACCTTTAATTCTAATAATGTTTACATTTAGAGATTAGCTTTTTCTTATTATCGATTCTAATCAGTTCCTCCAAAGGGCTTTAAGACACTCTACATTTAGAAATTCGATAAAAATCTTTTAAACTGTTTTTTAACTGAGCATATTCCAGCCAGTCTGTTTTGTCAAATTTATAAGTATCAATCAGATAGTGAAGCGATGCCAGATTCCTGTTTACAAGTAGATCTTTAAAATGTATTATCCCTTTAGCAATCCATTTATATAAAGAAGGGACATCAAAGCTTCTAGCTAATGTTATTATAGGAATTATTGGGCTTAAATAGGGAATTAAATTTAACTTTTTGTTGAGGTTATACCAAAAGGATAAGCCTTTTTTAATGATAATTGAAGTAATTCCGGCAGTTTTTTTATCTGGCTTTTCCATATATAAGAGTCGATACAAATTCCTTTTTTTTAGTAGGGAATTTTCTATCTGGACCCCGGTATTTTCTCAAGTCTGACCATTTAACAATGTCCCCTAGAATACCCGCATTAATGTTTGGAAAAGCTAAACCTCCTGCTTAAAATCTTCTCGTCATGATGTTTTTATTAAGTCTATTTTTCGCTTGAAATTGCCCAATCTAGTATTGGGGAATCTTAAATGGGATATTACGTGCTAAGTAGGTGAATCTAGGAAGAATTGTCATCTTGATAGAGGATATTCTTCCTGATAAAGATATTCAGCCTTATTAAATTGTGATTCGGCCAATTGAATAGGGCTCTATATAAACACATAGGATACTTTTGTACAGAAGTTTAGAGTTAGTGAACATCTATCCAAAAGCAAGGTCTTCACTAACTAAAAACTTCTGTAAAAAAAAAAATGCTATGTGCTTATATAGATCCCTTTTCAATTAGCTGAATCACAATTTAATAAGGCTGTTATTCTTTTCTTTCCAATTCAATATAGAATCAACACATTTTTTTCAATTAATTGAAATAATTTTATTTAAATCTTTCTTGTATGTTATTCCCAAATGAGTATTAAAAGCTATTATCTTGCCCAACTAAAGGGATAGGACAATTTCAATTCATTTTGATAAACTCCTTGAAAGTTAATTGCTAATACCTCTGTTTTATGACAGTTTAGCTTATAGTTGGATATATTTACAAATTTGGTGATTAACTGCTGAAGATGTAAAGGGACATTTTTAGGATCAGTAAAAAACATTGTTTTAGGATCAGCAAACAGAACGATTTTATATTCAATATTATTTATATTAATAGCTCTTATTTCTTTTGAATTTCTTATGGCTGCCACCAGGGGCTCTATCATGAGAGCAAATAACACTGGATGTAACAGGATTGGAGTATAAGGCTTTGCCATTTTTGCCGAAGTTACCTAAAGCAAATTTTTCCACCGTTAATTGCATATATTCCCACCCTACTCTGTCAAAAGCTTTCTCAGCATCTAGAGACAAGAATAGGGTAGGAACATTACCCTGGTTAGTATAATCTGTCAGGTTTATCAATCTTCTTGAATTATCCAAACTATCTCTACCGGTTACAAAACCGTTCTGATCCTTTTTGATTAAATTCTTGATAACCAGGTTTAGTCGAGAGGCCAACATGTTTTAATACAATTTAAGATCAGTGTTCAATAAAGAGATTGGTCTAAAATCACCACATTCATCTATTTCTTGTTTTAATTAATTTTGGGGTATAGTTACTATTGAGGCTAATAAAAATTCTTCCGGAGCTTTATCAACGTCTTTAAACTCATTAAAAAGATCTTTAAGATGTCTAACTTTAACTGGTTGACAGATTTTATAAAAATGATTGGTAAAGCCATCAGGGCCTGGGGTGGAGAAGCATTTTAGCCCATTAATTGCCTCATTAATTTCCTCAATTGAAAAAGGCTTCTCCAAAACTTCTAATTCCACGTCAGAGACATTTTGAGTAGATTTAATACTTTAAGGAAAGTAGTGATTTCCTCTTTAGAAGGCTTCTTAAATTGACTATCTGATTCCAAATTGTACAAATTTTGATGCAATTTTACAAAGGCTTCAGCCATTTCTGTTGGTTTAGTTATAATTTTATCTTTGTATCTTAAAATTTCAATCCTCTTCCTCAAGGTTTTGTTCTTAATTTTATTAGCTAATACTTTGCTAATTTTATTATCATAGTGATATAATTTAAGATGTAGTTTCCATAGAGAGTTATCTGAAATAATTTGCTTAACTTTCTTAATTTGATTTTAATAAACCTTAATTTGCAACATTATTTCCAAGGCTGGGTTAATTTAATTTTCAATTTCTAGCTTGTTAAGTTCAATATACAATTGTCTGAGCGGCACACCTTTTTGTTTTTTCTGTTGTTTTTTCCGCGCAATAAGCAACCCTCTAGTAAGCGCCTTTTGTGTGCACCAAAGTGTGGTTTTATTTTTGACAGAATTTTCATTATTTTCATAGAATCTAACAATTTTATCTTTCAATTGGGTTTTCAATTTTTTATCCTCTAATAAACTGTTATTTAATTTCCATAGAGGTCTTGCTTTAATAACAGAACCACATTTAATATTTAATGAGATATAAGCATGGTCAGATACCACTATTGGCCCAATTTTAACTGTTATGGTGTTGTTTATAGTATCCGCGCCAAGGAGAAAGTTATCGATTCTCCTATACTTTTCGTGCCTATAAGAGTAATCCTTTTGATATGGGTTGAGTACTCATGGATCAAATAGGTTGTATTTTAAAATTCTCTTCATAAATAATTTTGCTTTCCTATTAGTATTAGAATCACTAATTGGATGTTTAGTGGACTTCCTGTCTAAATCGGAATTAAGGACAATGTTAAAGTCGTCACATATTATTCTTTTGCCACAAACATATTTTTTAGCCACTGATTTCTTCATATATGAGGATATTTCAATTACCTACCATGCTAGATTACACTGCAATCATGCTCTATCATTGCTTATGTTGCCAAACATAATAAAAAAAAAAGCATCTAAAACTACAGCTCTTCGTCCTTCATTTAACCAAGCATAAAGAAATGCCCTACAGTCTAATATAAACAAAACAAATATGCTGAACTAAAACCTCCTTATGTTTCCTTGATTGCAGAATCCGCTCATAAAACATTTTTATACAGCATATATAAATGATATAGATTGGGCAACAAAGCTCATATTGTTCGTTGTATCTAATCACAAATAACTAAAAAAACAAATACATTCTATTAGCCAAAGACAACATAAATACCCATCCACAAAGCACTTATTAGCATATTCAACACAACCAGACAATCGTACAAGACATCAAAATTCTTATAAAACTCATGGCCAGCAAATCCTATCCCACATAATCACTATTTCGTAAACTGGATTCAAAAAACAAAAACATTCCACAACCAACCTCTTTCCTTTGTAACTAATAATCTATTGAATTCCTCTTAATTTCTTTTTACCTAAGGCACAAGACAGAGCTGTACCCTCTCTCCTTAATAATTGAATTTAATCTTAGAGTATAAACCTGCAGCTTTTGCAGATAACATCTGATTTTTCTCTTTTTTAGACACATTCAGCACTTTTGTTGGCTTCAAAATAAATCATAACAGAAGTTCTTGCACCCAACAGAGACAAAACAAAACTGATCTTATCTTTCTTACAAATTGGCACCTAACAAACTGAAATATCTGGGCCTCATTATACCCTCACAAAAAATGTTACTCTTTGAAAACAATATTCTATCTATAATCACCACAATGATACAAGACTTACATATAGAGATGTCACGAACAGTTCGCCCATTGACGGCGAACACATGCGCTTTTCGGTTCGCCCCCTATACTTTATCATTGAGGAAACTTTGACCCTGCACCTCACAGTCAGCAGACACATTCCAGCCAATCAGCAGCATACACTCCCTTCCAGAGCCTTCCATCTGAAGGACAGGCTAATATTCTGCTCTGTTTCACCAGTCATAGTTGGTGTACCATACATTGAAAAAAACAACCCTTTTTTCCTTTAATCTAATTTCAGTAGCCTGCCTGTGTCAGGCTCACAGCTTATATTGTGCTCAGTGAAATAAAACAACACTTTTTTGACTGTAATAGATTGAATAGCAATTGCCTGCTTACAGGTGTGTGTGTGAAGCCTATTGCATCTACTCTGCCAACTTTTACCAGTGCACAGTGACACTCATATCTGGTGGCACCTTAGATTGCACGCGCAGTGCCCCAAAGTTAAAGTAGGAGGTCCGACCAAGCATCTTTTTCCATCTCCCTGTTCCAAAAATCAATGCCATATACACGTACCCTAATAGTGGACATAACAGGGATTAAACCGATAGGAATAGTACTACTTAACAGTACACACCTTATAATAATGCAGACAGAGGCAACGCAGAGAGAGGAATCTGAAGAAGAGGAGTCAGAGGAGGAAGGTGGCTTTGAGTAGGTGGAAGACCAAACACAGCAGGCATCCAAGGGGGCTTGTTGTCACCTTTCGGGGACCCTTGGTGGCTGGGTGGAGGAAGAGACCTTCAATGACATCAGTGAGGACAAGGAACGGGACATGGCTTGCTTGGTATCCAACCTTGGGCAAATGGGGAGTTTGCGGTTGTGCAAAGGGACTGTTTGCGGTTGTTTGCGGTGCATTAAACGGGGAGATTGGTCAATTACTGTGAAGCGGGTGTAACCCTTACACTACCTGTATTAAACTGATAGGAATGAGTAGTACAACTTAATACACCACTCCTATCTGGTGGCACCTTAGATTGCACGTGCAGTGCCCCAAATTCGAAGTAGGAGGTCCGACCAAGCATCTTTTTCCATCTCCCTGTTCCAAAAATCCATGCCATATACACGTCCCCTAATAGTGGAACGTAACAGGGATTAAACCAATAGGAATAGTACTACTTAACAGTACACACCTTATAATAACGCAGACAGAGGCAACGCGTATAATCTTCCATGCTGTGCAGTGGTAGCCCCAAACTCTGACCTGTGTATAATCTTCCATGCTGGGCAGTGGAAGCCCCCAGACTCTGACCTGTGTATAATCTTCCATGCTGGGCAGTGGAAGCCCCCAGACTCTGACTTGTGTATAATCTTCCATGCTGGGCAGTGGAAGCCCCCAGACTCTGGGAGTCTGAAGAAGAGGAGTCAGAGGAGGAAGGTGGCTTTGAGGAGGTGATAGACCAAACAAAGCAGGCATCCCAGGGGGCTTGTTGTCACCTTTTGGGGACCCTTGATGGCTGGGTGGAGGAAGAGACCTTCAATGACATCAGTGAGGACAAGGAACAAGACATGGCTAGCTTGGTATCCAACCTTGTGCAAATGCGTAGTTTGCGGTTGTGCAAAGGGACTGTTTGCGGTTGTTTGCGGTGCATTAAACAGGGAGATTGGTCTGTTACTTTTAAGCGGGTGTAACCCTTACACTACCTGATCCATACAACATCATACCTGATGTTTTAAAGCATGTTATTCCAAACAATTTAGGAATGTTAGGATTTATGCCCTTTATGGCTTAAAACCAGACTCTGCATTAAATATGTAATTTTCTGTGGGAGTTTTGCCATGGATCCTCCGGCATGCCACAGTCCAGGTGTTAGTCCCCTTGAATCAACTTTCCCATCACTATTGTGGCCAGAAAGAGTCCCTGTGGGTTTTGAAATTCGCCTGCCCATTGAAGTCTATGGCGGTTCGCCCGTTCGCGAACATTTGATGGAAGTTCGCGTCCGCTGTTCGCGAACCGAAAATGTGATGTTCGCGACATCACTACTTACATAGATGGCCAGAATTGATAATATATATAATTTTATATATAATTTTCTAAAATATTCTATTTTTTGAAACCTACATTCTTAAACTCCTATTAAGCAAATTAATGTGGAACCATAAAAGTCACAGAATATCTCTGATAAAGCTACAATATTTAAAATCAGAAGTAAATTTAAATGTAACAAACTTGACATTTTAAAACTTAGCTACTCAATACAGGCTAGTAATTGACCGGCTCACGGACATCTACACATATATTAATCACTCCATAGTTCACTTTTTTTTTTTTACTGGATCTTCATCTGATTTGAGTCACAATCATTCATTTCAAGTCTAATCCTCAATTAATTCCAATCCACTATTGTGTAATACTTATAAAATAACCAGAAAATCTCCAAACCTGCAAATCATTCTGTTTTATTCCACTTTTTTGCTAAACCCAAACTTTCAAGTTGGTAGAGCTCATCATAACCAACTTGATTGTCTATCATCAAAACAATTAAATACTTGATCCACACATTACAAACAATAGATAGACTTTAAGAAATCTATACCCCTTTCTCTCCCCTCTTCTAATTCCAAACCATAAACTATGCTAGACAGATCATACATAACGAGAAGAGAAGACCTGGAACTAAATCATACAATACAAAATAGCAACAATTTATTAACTATTAGACCACATTTAAAAATAAATAACAAACTTAAAGGCATGACAAACTGTCTCAAACGCATCCCTTCCCTTACTTTAACAGATATGCAGGTTGCTTAACAGACAAAATCATCTCATCAAGCATGTATAAAAACATGTAATATAAATTTCTAGGAAATTGCCCGTTAGTGTAAAAGTAACTGCCTTGGTGTTAAACATACTGTCTTGGTGTAAGTGTTACTGCCTTGGTGCCTTGGTGTGTTACTGCCTTGGTGTAAGTGTTACTGCCTTGGTGTGTGTTACTGCCTTGCAGCCTTATTAAATTGTGATTCAGTAAATTTAAAAGGGCTCTATTTAAGCACATAGTATATTTTATTTACAGAAGTTTTTAGTTAGTAAAGACCTTGCTTTTGGATAGAAGTTCTATAACTAAAAACTTCTGCAAAAAAAATATGCTATGTGCTTGAATAGAGCCCTTTTAAATTTACCGAATCGCAATTTAATAAGGCTGTATGTCAAAGTTTTACTGCCTTGGTACTTTGGTGTGTGTTACTGCCTTGGTGTAAGTGTTACTGCATTGGTGTAAGTGTTACTGCCTTGCCTTGGTGTAAGTGTTTCTGCCTTTATGTAAGTCTTACTGCCTTGGTGTAAAAGTTACTTCCTTGGCTTCACAAGGCTTGGAAGGTGTGACCAACATTGTACAACTAGATCCTCAGATCCACAACTATATATGTGATAATTCTTTTGGTCATGTTTGCATATATTTTATAAAAAATATAGAGGTAAGTTATCATGTTTAAAATTATGTAATGTTAAAATGTAATTATTTTTTTTACTTATTCAATTAATAAACTAATTAATAATAATACTTTACCTATTAGGTTGAAATGTTTATTTTTTGTAAATTAATCAAGCGTTAACAATCTCTTAATTAAATTTGTCCTCTGATAACGTCCACGCAGTCAGTTCATCATCTGAGGAGAAAGTGAGAAAATTCTGGAAAGTTTCCAGTATTTATAGGGTGTGAGCGCAAGGACAAACTTGCGCATGCGATTTCCTGCCATTTTAGGGTGTAAATGTGAAGACTTTGTGCTTCAATACAAAATGGAAGATCTTAAGTTCCTCGCGATGACCGTGCTTGAATAAGTGTTAGCGTTGTGTATTTTCTAACTCACGCGTTGTTCGAGTTTGGTCCTGTGTTTGTTGTAGTGTATTTTTGAAGTCCCACATGTCTGGCATTGTTCATGTAAGTGTTATTGTGTTTGGCATCATGCATTTTCAAAGTGCTGCACGCCTGGCATTGCAGAGCCTCGTTTTCATGCATTTTCCAACTTTCTACGTTTTTTAAGGCGGCCATTTTTTCTGTTGCTTAGCCGATTTTACAGTGCCAAAAACCTTCCAATACTGTTGTTATTCCTTTGCAACTTAACTCCAAGGCTTCCTGGCTCTCCCCCTGTGCTGTGTGTTTGTTTTAGTTTTTTATTTTTATTTCTGTTGTTTTTCATTGTTTTGTAGTTACGCTTTTCAGCCTAAGTCCCACGTGGTTCGCAGATGAGCGCTTTTGGCGCTCATGCAGCCTAAGTCCCCTATCCTTCAATGGTCAGCCTAAGTCCTGCGTGCTTCAACGGCTCGCCTCGCTATCCAGCTTAAGCTGTGCACCGTACACCGCTCACCTTGCTTTGCTAGGCTTTGCAGATAAGCTTTGTTAGTGCTCATCCAGCCTAAGTCGTGCATCGTACACGGCTCGTCTCGCTTCATGAGGCTTAGCAGATGAGCACCTTCGGCGCTCATCCAGCCTAAGTCATACGCCATACACAGCTCGCCTCATTTTACTAGGCTTTGCAGATGAGAGCCTTCGGCACTCATGCAGCCTATGTTGTGCGCCGTATATGGCGCGCCTCGCTTTGCTTGGTCACAACTGCGTGACCAACATCTCAAACGTTACGGACAGCGTTTTTGGTCCACAACTTAATATGTGATTATTCTATGCCTACCTTACATCAACCTTACCCCAAAAATATGATCAATCAATCCCTCATACATATTTTTTATGTGCTGCACCTTATGCAGCTTTGTTCTGTTTATTGTCTAAAACAATAATGAATACATTTTGGACAACATTGTCAATATTATAAAAACACCTACCATATAATATCATAATTGCTGCAGAGTGGGCAATATATATGGTCAATGTGCAGGATCTAAAACTCAAAACATAAAAAAAAAAATTGATAAACATTTCTTGTATTTAATGACAGCAATGCACTTGCTCTAAACCCTCATCCCCTCAGTTTGCAAAATCAACATTTCATTCCATGTGTTCAGTTAGCAGTGAGAAAGTTCTTCCTCAAGACTGTGAGAGTTTTTTTCACATTATCTACTAAGCCATTCTATGGCTCCTGCCGAGATAAAACCTATAAATCTAACTGACTTGCACCGAGGAGTGTTTTGTTGTTTCTCCAGCCCTAATGTGTGCTTGCAGCCTGCTCGCTGGAGACTCTAAGTCTGAAGCTTGGTTGTCTGTACAGCAATACTGGGGAATGGTCCCCACTACGTGAGCACACTACACTAGCCCTAGCATCCTCCCTTGTCACTATCTCTACAAACCCCTTTCCATGGCAAGGAAGGAGTTGAATAACAGTAAAAGTAATGCAGAAGGTTTATGATCTCTCTGACTATGATACACTACCCCCATGAGCCTGGGAATTTCCAGGATTCACCTTCAATACCAGCTATGACCCCGGGATGCCCCAGGATTCCCCCTGGCCATGGGATGTGAGCTGCAAAAAATTCTGGCATTCTCCCTTCCCCCTATGACACTGGGGAATCCTCTATCTATAGTATAACCTTGGAGGTCCCTATAGACCCCCATGGCACCTATCATTAACCCCTATGCTATGGGACACCTGTGGCATCTAATGTTTAATCCCATACCACCATACCACAGAGGTCCTTAACGGACCGTGGCATCTAAAATTGAACCTCATACAAAATAAAACTTTAATGGACACCTATGACATTGAATGTTTAACCCCATACAACAGATGTCCTTAACAGAACCCCTATGGCATTGAATGTTTAACACCATACCACGAAGGTCCTTAACAGTCCCATGTGGTATCTAATATTTTATCCCAGAACCCAGAGGTCCTTAAACGACCTCTCTGTCACTTAAAATGTTACCTCATACCACAAACAGACCCAACTGGCATCTAATATTTGACTCCATACAATTGATGTCCTTAACAGACCCATGTGGCAACTAAAATTAATCCCTGTGTAGCAGATGGACTTCCGTGGCACCTAACATTATTACTAAAAATAGCTGTAGTGGTCTTAACCTAACTCTAACCTCTATAGGAAGGGGTCCTCAATGGACCCTTATGGTACAATTAACTACAACTATGGGGGTACTCATGGACCCCCATAGCACCTAACATTAACTCCTATGTCATGGGGTCCTCATGGCTCCCTTCCAACCCCCATGTAACCTAAGACCCCCTTTTGAGTCCATAAGGACCCCCATAGTCCCTAACACAAAATGTCACAAAAAATTAAAAAGCCCTATTAGAAAATGAAAAAGAAGCTACACCAGCAAATTAACAAGAAAGCCCTGGTTCTTTCTCTGCTGCTTGGATAAGCTGGACATCTATGTTGATTGAACATTGATTGCCATCTCATGAAATAGCCAAAATATTTGAGCTTCAGCCTCATGATCATACCTTCAAACTAACAGTTTGTCTTAATTTCCTGAAGTATTGATTTATTGGATCTTCTTGCAGTCCAAGGGACTCTAAGCAGTCTTCTCCAACCCCACAATTCAAAGGCGTCAATTCTACGGCTCTCAGACTTCTTTATGGTCCAGCTCTCACCGGCCGTATTTTACTACTGGGAATACCATAGTTTGAACTATGTAGACCTTTGTTGATAGTTTAATATCTTTACTTTTTACTAGCTTGTCCAAGCTTGCCAAAGCTTTCCTCCCTAGAGGCAAATGTCTTTTAATTTCAGTCACCATCTGCAGAGATCTTGGATCCCAGAAAAATAAAATCTGTCACTGCCTCCACTTCTTCCCTGTCTATTTGACAGGATGTGAGATTGCCGTTTGCCTTGATCTTTGTCTTTTTAACGTTGAGCAGCAGGCCAACTTTTGCACTCTCTTCTTTTACCCTCATCAATAAGTTCTTTAGTTCCTCCTCACTTTCAGCCATCATCGACGTATCTGAGGTTGTTAATATTCCTTCCAGCAATATTGATTCCGGCTTTTGGATTCATCCAGTCCTCCTTATGTGTGATGTACTCTGCATATAAGTTGAATAAATAAGGTGACAATATACAACCTTGTCGCACTCCCTTTCCGATCTTGAACCATTCAGTTGTCCAATGTTTGGTTCTGACTGTGTTTTCTTGGTTGATATACAGATTATTTAGGAGGAGGATGAGATTTCTGGTACTCCCATCTTTTTAAGAACATGTGATCCATATAGTCAAAGGCTTTAGAATAGTCTATAAAGCAGAAGTAAATGTTTGTTTTTTTACTCTCTTGCTTTTTCTATTACACAGCAGACAGTGGCAATTTGATCTTGTGTGCCTCTTCCTCTGCACATCTGGCAGTTCCTGGTCCATATATTGTTGGAGTCGAGATTGTAGAATCTTAAGCATTACCTTGCTGACATGTGAAATTAGTGCAATTGTTCAATAATTTGGCACTCTTTGGCACTGTCTTTTTTGGTGATTGTTTTGTAGACTGACCTTTTTAAGTCTTTTGGCCATTGTTGAGTTTTCCAAATGTGTTGGCATAAGGCAAGTAACACTTTCACAGCATCATCCTGTAGAATTTTGAATAGTTCAATTGGGATTCCATCACTCACTTCGCTCTCCAAGATGTCTGGCTCCAGCTCATTGGAACCATCAGATCTTCTACTGTTATCAAGAATTCTGCAGAAGAATTGGAGTAGCCATCCTAGTCAGTCAAAGAGTGCCCAAAGCAGTGCTCGTTTACAACCAAATACTTTACAGAATGATTTCAATTTGAATTCAAGGCAAGCTATTTAATATCACAGTGATCCAAGTCTATGCTCCAACCACGGATGCTGAAGAGGCTGAAGTTGTCCAGTTCTACGAAGACGTTTAACATGTCATAGATATAACACAAAGAAAATATGTTACTATCATCATAGGAGATTGGAATGCTAAAGTAGGGAACCAAAAGGCACCTGGAATAACTGGCAAATTTGCACTTGGAGTACAAAATGAAGCAGGTCAGATATTAATAGAATTTTGTCAAATTAATTCTCTGGTCGTAGCAAACACCCTCTTCCAACAGCCTCCGAGATGACTCCACACATGGACATCACCAGGAGGACAACATAGAAATCAGATTGACTAAATACTTTGCAGCCAAAGATGGAGAAGTTCTTTACAGTCAGCAAAAACAAGACCTGGAGCTGACTGTGGCTCAGACCATGAGCTTCTTATTGCAAAGTTGAAAATTAAACCGAAGAAAAGAGTATAAACCATCAGACCAAGTAGATACAAAATAAATAATATCCCTTGTAAATATGCAGTGGAAGTAAATAATATATTTAAGGAACTATACAGAACTTTGAACCAAAGAAAAAAAAAGTAAGAAGTCACACTGGCTGTCTGATGAGGCTTTGAAAGTAGCCTAGGAAAGCAGGAAAGTGAAAGGTAGAGACAAGGAGACATTCTACAATGAGCGATGTAAAGAGATTGAAAAAGAAAACATAATGGGTAAATCAAGAGATCTCGTCAAGAAAATTGGGAACCTAAAAGGTATCTTTCATGCCAAAGTGGGCATTCTAAAAGATTAGAGATTTTGAGGCATACAAATCTAAAGTGCAATGTCCTGTAGTTGATAAAGGGTGGAGCTATGACAAATGAAGCAACTCACTAGAAAGTGAGGCATGTACAGCACCAAACAAATAATGGAAGCAGCTTTACCACAATCCCCCACTACAAAGGGAAATTGAAAGACTTGGAGCATCTCATTGTGCACAGGTGCTGATCAGAAACACAACTTCCTACCCAGCAATCTTCTTAGTACATGTGTCATGAGAGGGTGTGGATTCACAGACACATACATAATTGCCCTCCCAGGCCTGCCATGAGGCCCAACAGAGCTGGTGCTCCCATGACACATTCACAATAAAATGTTAAGGTTTGTTTGGATTCCAAGTGTACAATGTTTGTTAGAGACATCAGATTAAAGCTAATTTAATTTTTTTTATAATATATGCCAGGGAATATTTTATATTGTGTATGGTCATATACTTTGTTTTTCCAGCGTATTTATTCTGTTGCAATAGTTTATTGTGCACTTGCTATTTTTAAATGTCACAAGTGTGTTATTATTCTGCACATAAAACAGTGAGACATTAACTAACATGTGCTAGCAGTTACACATTGTTTTTTTCACATGCAGCATTTAAGAGCAACATTAGTTTTTACATGTTATTTTCACACATAACAATTTTACAAGGGCCATGTAAATAAAGGACATTATTATATGGTTACAAAATATAAATGATGTAAGCATTTTGACATTAGTGGTGCATTTTTGCCTCAAACATAAAAGAATAAAAACAAAACTGTATCCAAACTGAGTATTACATTTCTCACTAAATTATTCCTAAAATGTATACCATTTGCATGTTCTTTGGAGCATTTAAGAGACCATCAACCTTATCATCATACAAGTATAATGACATGCTGTAATTACAGTCTAATATTACTTTCATGCAATTAAGAAAATAGAAGCCTGACAGAGAAGGAGCAGGTGATCAATTCCCTAAGCACTGTTTGATGGATATAATCACATCTCACAAGCAGGTTTTATGTCAAACTAATATATTCCTACATAAATCATGATACAGTTTACAAACTGGACTAAAGAAAAGCAGACTCATGTTCATGGTATATGCTGTGATGTAAGCAATATTCTACTGTTGAAAAAATATATAAAGAGAGAGCTGTACAACCTGTAAATGTATAACTATAATGAGAGAAAGGCAATTTGGGATGTGTATTGAAAGTTTCTCACATCCATTGGATATCATTTCCCCTTCCAGATTGCTACATTGTCCACAAGGGGCTTGTGTACTTTAATGAACCTAAACCATATAGGGTCACCAAAAATGGACAGGTCATAGCAGAGAGGTCAAACAAATATCAGTCTACTGGAGAAGGAACTGGCAACCCACTCCAGTATCTTTGACAAAAAACCTTATGGATAGGCACATCCAGACACAAGATGTGCCTGGCATGCTGTGGTCCATTGGGCCATAGATTCGGACTAGACTGAATGACTGAACAACAACAACAATTATTGAAAGTTTCACATATACATTGGACATAATATCATTAAAAATGATACAGTTATTCAAAGAGAATGCTAAAAGAAAATTTTATAATTTCAAGTTGTAGCGTAAACTTTTAGGTGGTTGTTTTTCATAGTATTAGTGTTGCATCTAGGGTTTATCAGTTTTACCTACAGACTAAAAGGTTTATGGGGTGATCATCTACATTGATGTAGTTAGCATTATGATCAAAAATAGAGTACATTATCTCAACATTTCATCATTATTGGTGAAAGTCTAAATATTCTGTTTGACAAATGTAAATTGTATGTAAGTAAAAAGGCTATATCATTATGCTTTGTATAAAAATAAGTACAGTTTCTTATAAGTATATTTTATTGGAAGAACATAACATTATACAAATAACTTAAAAAATGTGAAACATACATTATACAAACACATACAGCCCTATTAAATTGTGATTCAGCCAATTGAATAGGGCTCTATATAAGCACAGAGCATATTTTTTATAGATGTTTTTAGTTAGTGAATGTCTATGCAAAAGTAAGGTCTTCACTAACTAAAAACCTCTGTAAAAAAATATGCTCTGTGCTTATATAGAGCCCTATTCAATTGGCCAAATCGCAATTTAATAAGGTTGATAATGTTCAAGAATTACGTTACATAATCTTAACTTCCGTCTTCTGTATCCCTCACTGCATTTTGTATTTTTTTTTTTAGCAAAACAGTTGTACATAATCTTATCTATAATTTTCTTATATATCCTCTTAATTTTTAAAAAGCTCAAATTTTTTGCTATTATATAACTTTTTTTTTTGTCATAATGTAATAACTTGTTTTCTAATGGATATGTCCATCTATTTTCTCTAGGATATTGCACCAGGAGAGGTTTATTTTATGTCCATCTAGATGTAATATATAATTTTACCATACTAACAGCCTCATTAAATTAGAAAAACGTTCTAACAAGATTTCAACGTTAGGTCTGCAAGCTGGAAATATGACACTTTACTAATGCTATCAAGTTAGACCTACGGCTAGCAACGTATGAGCTCCCAGCATGTCCATTCCATGATGACTCAAACTGACAGGAGAAGTGAGAAGTCTGCGAGATGATCTTACAGGCTTCACACCTCATCGCTTGCCGCGGGGAGACTTCCGTGACAGTACTAAACATAAGCCCTGTCGTGCCGGGTACTCCAAGTACCGCCCGGCACATAAAATTAACCCCCTCTATGGTGGGGGTCCCCATTGGACCACCGAAGCGTCCCCACAGTAACCCTTGAAGCGGGGGACCCTGATCAGCATCGATCGAGACCCCCACTGCATTTAAAATATTCTAAATCCTCGCTGCGGTCCTTAAAGGGCCCACAGCACACTATTAACCAATGTCGGCCGCAGGGGTACTGTAATTACTCCCGCGGCACCTAAAATTAACTCCCCTCTATGCAGCGGCACCTAACATTAATCCCCCTCCTTGCAGCGGGGGTCCCAGATGTGGCTCTGTATAGAGCCCCATGAGTGACAGGGTTAATGATTTTTTGTATATTAGCGAGGGACAAGGTCCACCCCATAGATTAAGATGTGCGTGTCATACGTAGCTTTCCTCATAGCTATTTTTGGCTATTTTGGGCTGTTTTGGGCCATAATCTTTCTAAGTCAGCTACGAGGAACATTTTGAGGAATCGGCCCTCACTAACAGCTCTACAAAGCCTTTAGCGAGGGCTGAAGGAACAACGAGAAGTAATTTAATGAGGCTGTAAATATTACCTAGTTACATGGTAATTGATGTTGGAAAAAGACTTTGAGCTCATCAAGTTCAACCTTTTTAGATCTCCTCTCATCCTTGTAAAATGTGGATTCATTGTTAATTGATCAAGAGAAATGCAAACAAAATAAAATCCAATTGAAACATTGCCATTTATCTCATAAGGTAGGAAAATAAAATTCCTTAATGACCCCAGATATTTGCAATCAGATTATTCGCTAAAACAATACTCCTCTTTCCAGGATAACACTGAAAGCACTTTTATTCAAAAATAAATCCAACCCCTTTTTTTTATAATAATTTTATTGAAAGGCATATGCAATATTCCAACATATTGAACAGTGTTTACGTCAGACATGCCTCATTTTTAACAGTAAAGTATTTCACTTTCTCAGCTGACAAAGCCTTTTCATTTTTTTATTTTTGATTATAATTAAACCACTAGCGACTTGCCCATCAAAAATGACGGGGGAATACAATTTAAAGCCATGGGAATGCTGTTTGACACACAATGTAAACTTTTTTGTACTCTAAGGACCCTCAGCGCTCATTGCAAGCCTCACGCTAAGCACCTTCAACGCTCATTACGTTGCTCAACATGAGCACCTTTGGCGCTCATGGCGAGTCTCTCATCTTGTCTCTTTTTGCTCCTCTGAGCACCTTCGTCACTCATTAGGCGCTCATTGCCTAAGTGCTGTGCGTTTGGCAGTGTTTTGGGCGGTCAGGAACGTGTAGCCTCGTTTTTATTTTTTTTGCCTGCCAATTTTTTTTTTCTTGCTTAGGCGATTTTCATGTGGTGAAAGTCGTCGAATTCGCCTTAAAATCACCTTCCACCTCACTCCCAGATGTCCTGGCTGTTCCCCTGTGCTGTGGGTGATATTTTTGTTGTATTTATTTGTATTTTCTTTGTGTTTATTGTGTTTTTTGGATTTTCGCGGTTTGGCCGTTAACCTCATATTTTTGCTATGTCGTGGTGATGTCTTGCAGTTTGACAACTTCTATATGTGATAACAGTATCTGTGAAAAAATATATATAAATATATATATATGTCACATATATAATTGTCAGCATGCCTGCCGCAGTTGCTGGCAAATACCGCCAAAGGTGCTCCTTGCGCTGATGGAGCAGCAAAGCGAGGGGTCGCATTTACGGAGGTGGAGGCTCTACAGCGCCTCGTAATCGGTTCAAAAAGACCACACAATCAGGACTTGGGAAAAAAAACATAAACACGCAATAACTAGCTACAGACTTATGCAAAAAAAATACGAGCCGCAGGACTTAGGAAAAAAATAAATAAACACCCTTACAATAAAAAAATAAAAACCCGTAAAGCCATTACGGACTCGCAAAAATACAACCTTAACACAAACCGCGCACAGCAAAAAATACTCAAAACACAAAAAATAAACACAGCAAGGGGGCACACCCTAGACGTCTGGAAGTCAGGTTACACCTTGATTTCACTAACATTTCCAAAGTTTACACACTTGAAAATCCCCTAAGCAACAGAAAAAATGGCCTACGAAAAAAACGAAAACGAGGCCAAGGACGTAAAATTACAAAATGTACTCGCAAAACTGAACCAACACTCAAGAACAGTTCATGCGGCATGTAACACACATTAGGCAGAACATACCACACAGAAAATCACCACCATTACACATGCAACAAATAACTACTATCTGAAAAATGATGTCTGGAATGCAAATAGCGCATGCGTAATGCGTCCTAACGGTTCCTACTTCACCTCAAAGTCTATAACTACTGCACACTTTCCAGAAATTTCTACATTTCTCCTCAGGTGATGAACAGTGTGACTGGTTTATTTCACTGGTGGCGTTACTTCTGGAGCAACTTCATTATCACTTTAAAAGTTCACAGTCTGCAAATTACAACAAAGAGGTAAGCTATAATACATTTAATTAATTAATAAATCCAAAAAAGAAAAAAAAAAAAGGTTGCTTTCAAATATTGCCAACAACAACCATATTCATGTATACTAAGATTTCAAACACACATAAATGTGTATGTGCCGTAAAAAAATCTCAATAAAAAAAAATAAATACATAGATTTTATTCATAATTATAAAAAAACAATTGTCTTTTACAAAAAAATATAGACACATATATATTTAGCCTGCATTTCAAAATTTAACTTTTCTTCACATCTCCAACAGACTCTGCCTCAAGAGCGTCACTGAATAATTTGCAGCGCTGCACCGTTTCACACGCATTGTGAAATCTGCACAATTTTACACACGACAAAGAAAGAACAACAGGTAATATACAAAAATATACAAGATGCTGTTGTTCAAAAAAAAAAAAACATGAAACTAAAAAAAATGTCTCTTTCTCTTTTTCAACAGATTCTGCCTGAAGACTGTTGCAGGAACATTGGCAGCAGGGGAGCCTCTGTCATTGAAACACAACTAATAATTCAAACAAGGTATAGTATAAAAAGTAAAAAAAAAAAAGAAACACCTATCCTATTTGCTGTCCAACAATGTCAAAATGAAAAACAACAATAAATCATAAGCCCCTACTACCAATGATGGTGCACACTAAACACGATACTTCAACAAATATTAATGGAACAATGAATCCGATTTTGTCAGCACAAAACTCTAAGCTTAACCCATAACCTAAATCTCTTATCCCAAAAGTGGCGTACAGAAAACAGGATAGTATAACAAATATTGGTAACACATACAAAATTTAAGAATAAATCCTGTTTTGTGTGACCAAACCTATAAGCCTCAACCCAGAACCTAAACCTCTAATGACAACAGTGTTGTACAAAAAACAGGATAGTACAACAAATATTGTTAACACATGCAACATTTAAGAATAAATCCTGCTTTGTGTGCCATAACCTATAAGTCTAAACTCAGAACCTAAACCTCTAATGACAACAGTGGCGTACACAATACAGGATAGTACAGCAAATATTGATAACACATTAGAGATGTCGCGAACAGTTCGCCCGCGGACTATTTGCAGCGATTTTGGCATGTTCGCAGCGGACGGCGAACACATGCGCTTTTCGGTTCGCCCCCTATACTTTATCATTGAGGAAACTTTGACCCTGCACCTCACAGTCAGCAGACACATTCCAGCCAATCAGCAGCATACACTCCATTCCAGAGCCTTCCATCTTAAGGACATGCTAATATTCTGCTCTGTTTCACCAGTCATAGTTGGTGTACCATACATTTAAAAAAAACAACCCTTTTTTCCATTAATCTAATTTCAGTTGCCTGCCTGTGTCAGGCTCACAGCTTATATTTTGCTCAGTGAAATAAAACAACACTTTTTTTTCTGTAATAGATTGAATAGCAATTGCCTACCTACAGGCGTGTGTGTGAAGCCTATTGCATCTACTCTGCCAACTTTTGCCAGTGCACAGTGATACGTCATATCTGGTGCAACCGTAGTGTACAGTGACATAAAAACACACTTTTTTGACTGTAATAGATTGAATAGCAATTGCCTGCCTACAGGCGTGTGTGTGAGGCCTACAGCGCCTACTCTGCCAACTTTTGCCAGTGCACAGTGACACTCATATCTGGTGGCACCTTAGATTGCACGCGCAGTGTCCCAAATTTGAAGTATGAGGTCCGACCAAGCATCTTTTTCCATCTCCCTGTTCCAAAAATCAATGCCATATACACGTCCCCTAATAGTGGACGTAACAGGGATTAATCTTATAGGAATAGTACTACTTAACAGTACATTTTATTTTATTATTTTTTTCTGTGTAATCTAATTGCATATGCCTGCCTGCTAGCGTGTGTGTGAGGCCTATTGCATCTACTCTGCCAACTTTTGCCAGTGCACAGTGACATTCATATCTAGTGCAACCGTAGTGTACAGTGACATAAAACAACCCTTTTTTGACTGTAATCGATTGAATATCAGTTGCCTGCCTACAGGCGTGTGTGTGAAGCCTATTGCATGTACTCTGCCAACTTTTGCCAGTGCACAGTTACACTCATATCTAGTGCAACCGTAGTGTACAGTGAAATAAAAGAACCCTTTTTTCACTGTAATCGATTGAATATCAGTTGCCTGCCTACAGGCGTGTGTGTGAAGCCTATTGCATCTACTCTGCCAACTTTTGCCAGTGCACAGTGACACTCATATCTAGTGCAACCGTAGTGTGCAGTGACATAAAACAACCCTTTTTTGACTGTAATCGATTGAATATCAGTTGCCTGCCTACAGGTGTGTATGTGAGGCCTATTGCATCTAGTCTGCCAACTTTTGGCAGTGCACAGTGACACTCATATCTAGTGCAAACATAGTGTACAGTGAAATAAAAGAACCCTTTTTTTCTGTAATCGATTGAATATCAGTTGCCTGCCTACAGGCGTGTGTGTGAGGCCTATTGCATCTATTCTGCCAACTTTTGCCAGTGCACAGTGAAACTCATATCTGGTGCAACCGTAGTGTACAGTGACATAAAAGAACCCTTTTTTGACTGTAATCGATTGAATATCAGTTGCCTGTCTACAGGCTTGTGTGTGAGGCCTACAGCGACTACTCTGACAACTTTTGCCAGTGCACAGTGACACTCATATCTGGTGTCACAGCAGCTTGCACTTATAGTACCACTAATCGTAAAAAAATGACAGGCAGAGGCAGGCCACCCCACAGGGGCCGTCGTGGTCGTGGTGCTGTGATTCCCTTTGGCCCTAGAATAATGCCCAGTTTTCAGGGGCAATGTACCCTGAACTGGAACAGTTCTGAGGACATGGTTGACTGGCTAACACAGGACACCCAATCTTCTACAGCTTCCGCTCGGAACCTAGACGCACCATCCTCCTCCAGCTTAGCTTCGGGCACCTCTCCAGTTACCACTCACCCACCTGCCCCCACCACCAACAGTAGCACCACAGCCGCTTCACTTGATCCATCAGCAGAGTTATTTACACATCCGTTGGAAGAAATGAGTGATGCACAAACATTAGTGCCAGAGGATGTAGATAACAGGGATATGTCCCAGTCAGGCAGCATTACACACATGGACGTACAGTCTGATGATGATGATGATGATGATGTTGTACCCAGTGCTGCTTCCTTTGTTGAGTTGTCAGATACAAGTGAAGCGGTTGATGATGACGATGCCTCCGCGGATGTCACGTGGGTGCCTGTTATAAGAGAAGAAGAACAGGAGGAAAGTTCAGATGGGGAGACAGAGAGGAGGAGGAGACGAGTTGGACGCAGCTGGAGGTCGTCGAAAGTAGCTAGTGGCACAGTCAGACAGCATGCATCGGCACCCGGGGTCAGCCAGACAGCACGCCAGTCAACGCATGCTGTTGCCACCACCAGAATGCCGTCATTGCAGAGCTCAGCAGTGTGGCAATTTTTTTTGTATCTGCCTGTGACAACAGTGATGCCATTTGCAACCTGTGCGAAAAGAAACTGAGTCATGGGAAGTCCAACACCCACCTAGGTACAACTTCTTTGCGAAGGCACATGATGTCACATCACAAACGCCTATGGGATCAACACATGAGTACAAGCAGCAAACAAAGTCAAAGCCGCCATCCTCCTCCTGGTCCAGCATCTTCAACCACGTCAACCACTGCTGCCCTGCTTGCCCCCTCTCAACCATCCGCCACTCCGTGTCTCGCCCTGAGCAGTCCCTGCTCATCTGCCCACAGCCAGGTGTCTGTCAAGGACATGTTTGAGTGTAAGAAGCCTATGTCACAAAGTCGCCCCCTTGCTCGGCAACTGACAGCTGGCTTGTCTGAACTCTTAGCTTGCCAGCTTTTACCATACAAGCTGGTGGAGTCTGAGGCGTTAAAAAAATGTGTAGCTATTGGGACACCCCAGTGGAAGGTACCCGGCCGAAATTTCTTTGCACAAAGGGAAATCCCCAACCTGTACTCGATTGTGCAAAAGGAAGTAATGGCATCTCTGGCACAAAGTGTTGGGGCAAGGGTCCATCTGACCACTGATATCTGGTCTGCAAAGCATGGTCAGGGCAGGTATATCACCTACACTGCGCATTGGGTAAACCTGGTGACGGCTGCCAAGTATGGAATATGTGGCTCTGCAGAGGAGTTGGTGACAGCGCCACGACTTGCAGGCAGGCCTGCTGCCAACTCCTCTACTCCTACTCCATCCTCTTCCATAACCTCCTCGGCTGAGTCCTCTTCTGCTGCTGCTATGTCTTGCTCCACATCAACGGCACCCCCCCCCCCCCCCCCCAGCTCCACAGGTACTATTCCAAGTCCCGGATACGGCAGTGTAACGCGTCTTGGGGTTGACTTCCCTGAAAGCAGAGAGTCACACCGGACCAGCACTCCTGTCCGCCCTGAACGCACAGGTGGATCAGTGGCTGACTCCGCACCAACTGGAGATCGGCAAAGTGGTTTGTGACAACGGAAGAAATTTGTTGGCGGCATTGAATTTGGGCAAGTTGACAAATGTGCCGTGCATGGCACATGTGTGTAATCTGATTGTACAACGCTTTGTGCATAAGCACCCAGGCTTACAGGACATCCTGAAGCAGGCCAGGAAGGTGTGTTCCCATTTCAGGCGTTCCTATACGGCCATGGCGCACTTTACAGATATCCAGCGGTGAAACAACATGCCAGCGAGTCGCTTGGTTTTAGACAGCCCGACACGTTGGAATTCAACACTCCTAATGTTCGACCGCCTGCTCCAACAAGAAAAGGCCATTAACGAGTATTTGTATGACCGGGGTGCTAGGACAACCTTTGCGGAGCTGGGGATTTTTTTACCACATTACTGGACGCTCATGCGCAATGCCTGTAGGCTTATGCGTCCTTTTGAGGAGGTGACAAACCTGGTCAGTCGCACCCAGGGCACCATCAGCGACATTATACCATTTGTTTTCGTCCTGGAGCATGCCCTGCGAAGAGTGCTGGATCAGGCCGTAGATGAGCGTGAGGAGGAAGAGGAAGAGTTGTGGTCACAATCACCACCAGAAACAGCCTTATCAGCATCGCTTGCTGGACCTGCGGCAACGCTGGAAGAGGATTTTGAGGAAAAGGAGTCAGAGGAGGAATTTGGCTTTGAGGAGGAGGAGGAAGACCAACCACAACAGGCATCCCAGGGTGCTTGTTGTCACCTATCTGGTACCAGTGGTGTTGTACGTGGCTGGGGGGAAGAACATACCTTCAGTGAGATCACTGAGGACGAGGAACGGGACATGACTAGCTCGGCATCCAACCTTGAGCAAATGGGGTCTTTCATGCTGTCGTGCCTGTTGAGGGACCCTCGTATAAAAAGGATGAAGGAGAACGACCTGTACTGGGAGACCACGCTACTAGACCCCCGGTATAAGCAGAAAGTGCATGAAATGTTAACGAAATACCACAAGTCGGAAAGGATGGAGCAACTTCCAAAATAAATTAAAAACTATGCTTTACACAGCTTTTAAGGGTGATGTCTCAGCACAACTGCAATCTAACAGCGGAAGAGGTGAACATAATCCTCCTCCTCCCACGACCACGCCGGCAAGAAGAGGACGCTTTACAGACGTGTTGTTGATGGGGGACATGCAGAGCATTTTAAGTCCTATGCATCGCCACAGCCCTTCAGGGTCCACCCTCAGAGAACGACTCGACCGTCAGGTAACAGACTACCTCGCCATAACTACAGATATCGACACTATGAGGAGTGATGAACCCCTTGACTACTGGGTGTGCACGCTTGCCCTGTGGCCTGAGCTATCCCAATTTGCCATAGAACTTCTGTCCTGCCCCGCTTCAAGTGTCCTTTCAGAAAGGACCTTCAGTGCAGCAGGAGGTTTTGTCACTGATAAGAGAAGTCGCCTAGGTCAAAAAAGTCTAGATTACCTCACCTTTATTAAGATGAATGAGGGATGGATCCCGAAAGGACTGACAGTGGGCTTTACATTCGATTAAAAAAGGCCTGATAGATGAGCTGCCTTGAGCTAGTAATGGTTCACAAACTAACATAAATTTTTCTGGTCGCTGCAACAATACCTAATATTTGCATTTAAATTCTTTTATTTTCAGAAGGCGTACAGAATGTAATGAAAAATAAAGCATTTTTTAACAGTCTTGCATACCAGTTGTGCAAAAATACATATTTACAATAAAGACATTTTGTGAAAGTTAGCTGGTTATTCCTTCTTATTTTTACTTTTTAGGTTAATAATTTTTCTTATTTTTTACTGTGATTGAAATTTAAGAGATACCTAAAACATGGTAAAACAGACAATATTAAAGAGTATATCTGCAGGAAACACCAAAGTCCTATTATCTATCATCCCTCCAGCAGTATTAGCTTATTATTTACAATATCTAACCTGGGCAATCACCCTTGGGTTACTCTAGGGCAGGCTTCAGTAAGCGACCTCTCCTTTCCTGGGATGATTTTGCCGCCGGTTGCTTCTGAAAGGTCTCCAGGGCTCCCCCACTCCGGTCCTTCCCCAGTGTCGCTTCAACCAGTAACAAATAATTTATATTTGTAAAGCGACCCAATGATCCCCCTTGATAGAGGTTTATCTTTACAAATTTTGGAGAACCAATTTAAGACCGGTGTCCCCTGTTTCTGGGTCAGGGAGTGTGTGAAATGCCTCAGCCTACAGTAATTGTAATGTTCTGACAGCGGTAGCTCATGCTTGTCCCTCAGTTCCTCATAGGTGAGCATCTGGCCCTTTACTAACCAGTCTCCCAGTCTATCTAGTTTCCTTGACCTCCACCAGTGTTGTGATGTTGTGCTCATGTGTTTCGGGGCCTGAGGGTGGTCAAGAATTGGGGTCATTTGAGTGGATCCAGGGAACAAACCCGTGTGTTTCTTGGCCCATTTCCAGTATGATAGTGAGTGTCTGATTAGGGGGTTTGGTGAGTTTTTAAGGCACTGAGGCAATTCTGATAGCCAAGCCACCTTGTCCCAGGTTAAGGGTCTTAAAGTGTGGTTCTCTAAATACACCCAGGCCGTTTGATGACATATAGAATGTGTTATTGGGAGGAAAGATAGGTGACGGAACAGGTATTAAACTGATAGGAATAAATAGTACAACTTAATACTCCACTCCTATCTGGTGGCACCTTAGATTGCACGCGTAGTGCCCCAAATTCGAAGTGGGAGGACCGACCAAGCATCTTTTTCCATCTCCCTATTCCAAAAATCCATGCCATATACACGTCCCCTGATAGGTGACGTAACAGGTATTAAACTGAGAGGAATGAGTAGTACAACTTAATACACCACTCCTATCTGGTGGCACCTTAGATTGCACGAGCAGTGCCCCAAATTTGAAGTGGGAGGACCGACCAAGCATCTTTTTCCATTTCCCTGTTCCAAAACTCCATGCCATATACACGTCCCCTGATAGGTGACGTAACAGGTATTAAACTGATAGGAATGAGTAGTACAACTTAATACACCACTCCTATCTGTTGACACCTTAGATTACACGCGCAGTGCCCAAATTCGAAGTGGGAGGACAGACCAAGCATCTTTTTCCATCTCCCTGTTCCAAAAATCCATGCCATATACACGTCCCCTGATAGGTGACGTAACAGGTATTAAACTGATAGGAATGAGTAGTAGAACTTAATACACCACTCCTCTCTGGTGGCACCTGAGATTGCACGTGCAGTGCCCCAAATTCGAAGTAAGAGGTCCGACCAAGCATCTTTTTCCATCTCCCTGTTCCAAAAATCCATGCCATATACACATCCCCTGATAGGTGACGTAACAGGTATTAAACTGATAGGAATGAGTAGTAGAACTTAATACGCCACTCCTATCTGGTGGCACATTACATTGCACTTGCAGTGCCCCAAATTTGTAGTAGGAGGTCCGACCAAGCATCTTTTTCCATCTCCCTGTTCCAAAAATCCATGCCATATACACGTCCCCTAATAGTGTATGTAACAGGGATTTAACCGATAGGAATAGTACTACTTAACAGTACACACCTTATAATAACGCAGACAGAGGCAACGCAGAGAGAGGAGTCTGAAGAAGAGGAGTCAGAGGAGGAAGGTGGCTTTGAGGAGGTGGAAGACCAAACACAGGAGGCGTCCCAGGGAGCTTGTTGTCACCTTTCGGGGACCCTTGGTGGCTGGGTGGAGGAAGAGACCTTCAATGACATCAGTGAGGACAAGGAACGGGACATGGCTAGCTTGGTATCCAACCTTGTGCAAATGGGGAGTTTGCGCTTGTGCAAAGGGACTGTTTGCGGTTGTTTGCAGTGCATTAAACAGGGAGATTGGTCTGTTACTGTGAAGCGGGTGTAACCCTTACACTACCTGATCAATACAACATCATACCTGATGTTTTAAAGCATGGTATTCTAAACAATTTAGGAATGTTATGTGATTTATGCCCTTTATGGCTTAAAACCAGACTCTGCATCAACTATGTAATTTTCCGTGGGAGTTTTGCCATGGATGCCCCTCAGGCATGCCACAGTCCAGGTGTTAGTCCCCTTGAAACAACTTTCCCATCACTATTGTGGCCAGAAAGAGTTCCTGTGGGTTTTGAAATTCGCCTGCCCATTGAAGTCTATGGCGGTTCGCCCGGTTCGCCCGTTCGCGAACATTTGCTGGAAGTTCGCGTCCGCTGTTCGCGAACCAAAAATTTGATTTTCGCGACATCACTATAACACATACAAAATTTTACAATGAATCCTGTTTGCTGTGCCCTAACCTATAACACTAAAGCCACAACCTAAACCTCTAATCCCAACACTGGTGTACACAAAACAGTATAGTGCAACAAATTTTGTTAACACATACAAAATTTAAGAATAAATCCTGTTCTGTGTGCCCTAACCTATAAGCCTAAACCCAGAACCTAAACCTCTAATGACAACAGTGGCGTACACAAAACAGCATAGTACCACAAATATTGGTAACACATACAAAATGGAACAATCAATCCTGTTTTTGTGCCCTAACCTATAAGAATAAAGCCACAACCTAAACCTCGAATCACAACACTGGTGTACACAAAACAGGATAGTACAACAAATATTGTTAACACTTTCAAAATGTAAGAATAAATCCGGTTTTCTATGCCCTAAACTATAAGCCGAAACCCAGAACCTAAAACTCGAATCACAAAAGTGGTGTACACAAAACAGGATAGTACAAAATAATTTGCAGCGCTGCATGGTTTCACACGTAATGTGAAATCTGCACAATTTTACACACAACAAAGAAAGAACAACAGGTAATATACAAAAATACTGTACATTTGATTCATAAAAATAACATGCTGTTAGAAAAAAAAAAACATTAAAGTAAAAAAAAATTCTCTTTTTCTTTTTCAACAGACACTGCATGAAGACTGGCGCAGGAAGATTGGCAGCAGGGGACCCTCTGTCATTGATACAAAACTGATAATTCAAACAAGGTATAGTATAACAAGTAAAAAAAAAACACCTATTCTGTTTGCTGTGCGCCAATGTCAAAATGAAAAACAAACAAAAATCATAAGCCCCTACTACCAATGATGGTGCGCACAAAACACAATACTTCAAGAAATAATGTTAACACATATAAAATGGAACAATGAATCCGTTTTTTTATGCACCAACCTCTAACACTAACCCATAACCTAAATCCCTAATCACAAAAGTGGCGTACATAAAACAGGATATTATAACAAATATTGGTAACGCAAACAAAATTTAAGAATAAAACATGTTTTCTGTGCCCTAACCTATAAGCCTAAACCCAGAACCTAAACATCTAATGACAACAGTGGTGTACAGAAAACAGGATAGTACAAAAAAATTGTGGTAATACATACAAAATTGAACAATAAATCCTGCTTTCTCTGCCCTAACCTATAACCCACAACCTAAACCTCTAATGACAACAGTGCTGCACACAAAACAGAATAGTAGAAAAAAAAAATATGCAGTTACAAAAAAAAATTACAATAAGGAGAAAAATAATCATATTTTATTTTTAGTTACAGATTAATATGTCAGATACTGACAAGAAACAGGAAAAAATAAGACGGCAAACTAGAGAACGTCAAAAAACATGGGAAAAGCATCAGACGCTGGAGCAAAAGGAAATTCGACAACACAAAGAACGCGCAAGACTTGCAAACAAAAGACTATCAGCTGAAAAACTAAAATCTACCCCTAAGAAGGCAACTAAAAAACAATAGCATTTACAATGTGTTGCTGAACAAGCACATAACATTTCTAATGATGATTTAGAGAGTCATATTGATATATGTTCTCACAATTGTCCTTTACTTAAATCTTTAGCAGTAGAGGTTCATAATTGTGGTGATATGAATAGTGTCTGTCAGTTTTGTGGGGCTTATCATTTCAAACAGGAAAGACCCAGAGATGGCAAATTCGTTAGTTGCTGTCAAAAATGCAAGGTAAGACTTCCAGAAAGACAACAATTTCCACCCTATTTACAAATCATTATGACTGAGCCTACTTTCCCCAACTACCACAATTTCAAAACAAACATAAGATCCTATAATAGTACCATATTGTTTGCAGCTATGGGTGCAACATTAGCTGCTAATGTGCAAGGAAATGGTCATTACTGCTTTAAAGAACAAGGACAAATTTACCATCGTACTTCTCATTTACATCCAGAGGAAGGAGAGCAAAGAAAATTTGCCCAACTATATGTCCTAGATACAATGGAAGCTGTTGGGCAACGTATGCAGCTTCAAGAAATAAAAAAATGTTTGATAAAATTATGGTTTAAAATCCGTTCTCTCAAGCCTAGAAAAAATTGGCTGAAGTAGAAAAGGAACAACAAATTCATGCAGAAATAAATCAATTGCCAATCCCAAAGGTCAATATGGTGCTTAAAAGAGATTGCCATACTGATAAACGCCGTTATAACTTGCCAACATCAAATGAGGTGGCAATGGTCTTTCAAAATGACGAAGGAGAACCACCATTTCAGAGAGATATTCAAATATATCCCAGAAATGAGGAGGAACCTTTCATTAATATAAGTATCTTAAGTAGCAATTTGGATCCAATGACATATACCATATTTTTTCCACATGGGTAAGTAGCTTGGCAACCCAAATGAACTCTTCAGAGTTACCCACATTCAAAAGTACTTGTGAGAAATAATATTTCCATGCTTGAATTTAAAGTGGCTCAAATTGCCATTCGAGATGGATTCAATCCCATTTAATTTGGCAGAAAACTGACACAACAATGGATCATTGATTCATATTTGCAAGTTGATGCAAATAATTTAAACTTCATCAAATATCAACAAGATAAACTACGTGTAGAACAGTATTGTGGATTGATGGATTATGTCACTGAGGTTGCTACAACCATAGACCTGCCAGCTGGCAAAACTATAATTTTACCATCTTCTTTCCAAGGGATCTCCTCGCAATATGCGACAATGATACAATGATGCCACGTCTATTGTAACTAAATTTGGAAAACCAGATTTATTTATTACATTTACATGTAATCCACAATGGCCAGAGATTACACACAATCTGCTAATTGGACAAACTGCTTCCGATAGACCAGATTTAGTGGCAAGAGTCTTTAAAATCAAATTAACTGAATTAATATGTGACATAACAATAACTCAGCTATTTGGCAAATGTCTGGCTTATGTTTATACAATCGAATTTAAAAAAAGAGGACTTCCACATGCACATATTCTCATAATCCTTCAAGAGATAAATTGGAGACTATTGTACTAAAGAATTTCTGAAAGATTATAGAGACAAAAAGTATGCTAATTGTGATGGCTATCCATTATATAGAAGAACAGAAGGACAAACTGTCATTATTCGTGGCAAAAACAGATATGTGGTACCATACAATCCAAATTTACTTATGAAGTATAATGCACACATTAATGTGGAAGCTTGCACTTCTATAAAATCCATGAAATATGTCTACAAATATATTTACAAAGGCTATGATGCAGCAACTGTAGTGGTCAAAAGTGCTGAAAATAACGAACACAGTGAGTTAGTACATGATGAACTTGCATCTCATGTAGATGCTTGCTATGTAAGTGCGCCAGAGGCAATGTGGCGTCTTCTAAAATTTGAAATGCACGATCGTTTACATGCATTATATCGATTAGCTGTTCATTTGCCTCAAAGACATTTATTGTGTTTCCATGTTGAAAATGAAACCAATGCTTTGGCACAAAGTGAGCAAACTACACTAAATGCATGGTTTAAATTAAATTCTCCTGACTTAGAGACAAGGGAATTGTCATATATTGACTTTCCATACCATTATGTTTTCGTTAATGGATTATGGCGAAAACGAAAAAGTTGTGGAAATAAAATAATCCGAAGAATTGACACTGTAAGTCCAAGAGACCTTGAAAGTTTCTGCTTACGATTACTACTTCTAAATGTTCCGGGTGGACAAAGATTTGAACAGTTAAGAACTGTTAATAACATAGTTTATGAATCATTTAATTTAGCTGCGCGACACAAAAACTTCCTAGCTGATGATACAGAATGGGAAAGATGTCTAGAAGAAGCAGCACTATGTCAAATGCCACGGCAGATGAGGGAACAATTTGCATTCATTTGTATCTTCTCAAATGTTCCAAATGCATTAGCTTTGTGGGACAAATTTAAAACAAAAATGTCTAAAGACTTTTTGCAACAATACAATGAGCCTATTTCACAATTAAACACATTAATTGAAATCCAAGGGGTCTTTTTAACACATGGATTAAGTTGTTCAAGTTTTAATCTCCCATATCCAGGTCTCATGAAGACTATGACACTCAACTACAAAGAGAAATAACAGAAGAAAGACTTGCAACTTTAAATAGATTACAATTGCAAGCATTTAATGCAATAACAAATGCCCTAGATGATGATATGCTCAAAGAGCGTTATTTCTATCTGGATGAACCTGATGGATCAGGAAAAACATATCTATATAATTTATTGATTAGTTTTGTTCGAGCGCAAGGTCAAATAGCTCTGGCATTTGCAACCATTGTAATTGCCACACTTTTGTTAGAAGGTGGAAGAACTGTGCATAGTGGATTTCAACTTACAGTTCCTATTTTGCAAACATGGATATTCAAAATAAATTTAAAAAAGTAAATTAATTATTATAGATGAAGCTACAATGATGTCATGCCATGCCCTACAATGTATTGACTGTTTGCTTTGTGAAGTCATGCATAATAATTTGCCATTTGGTGGAAAGGTAATGTTGTTAGGTGGAGATTTTAGACAAACATTACCTGTCGTTGTACATGGAAATCGAACTGACATTGTCAAACATGTATAAAGTCAAGTACACTATGGAAACTAGTTACCCATCTTCAATTACAACAAAATATGAGATCAGAAGGAGAAAATGTATTCAATGGTCGGCTCATTAAAATTGGAGAAGGAAAAACAGAGCGAATACAAAATTTACCCAAAGACACTGTGCACATCCCAGCTCATATGATTTGCAAACAGGATCTCATATCAGCTATATTCCAAACTACAATAAATAATGAGGACTATGTAGAGCTTGCCAACAAAGTAATACTAACATGCAAAAATAAGGATGCAATACTCCTCAATAATGAAATATTTAAAAAAATAAATGCACCACAAAAAATTATCACAGTGCTGATTCTGTACTTGATGATGACAAAGAAAGTCAGACAAACTTTTCAATTGAATTAATTAACTCATTAACTCCCTCTGGAATGCCACCACATATTTTACAGCTAAAGAAAGGTGCAATTGTCATGTTGTAATAATTATAGAAAAAATATATAGGAACTATAGGGTTTTGAATGGATGATTACTCTAAACGAGCTACTTGCTGGTATTTCCTTAAGTACATACAGTCTTCCCTCATATGGCAAAATAAATTTGCTAATCCTTGGGAGGACAGAAGTATGTAAATATATAAATAGTATTTAGCTCAAAAAAGTGTGGTTAAAACCAATGTAGAAAAAAGCGCATTTAAGTACTGTACTGGTTATGAAAAAAAGTTAAGGGGGAGTATAGGTAAAGGGGGTTTATATAAAATATGTACAAAAAATGATAAAAGGCGATAGAGATAAGTATTGTTTTGGTGGGTACAACAATGTCCTCTAGATGTTTCAACAGGTCCAGAGTATCCTTTAAGTATGAAGGTATTTCAGCTACTATTATCTCTATCGATGTAGAACAACTGTATTCCACTATCCCACATGATCAGGGGATCGCTGCAGTAGAACACTATTTAAGTGCAAGACCTATGGAAGATTTGAATATGAATGCTTTTATTACATCATTGCTTCGCTTTATACTAACACGAAATTTCTTTATTTTTAATAAACAGTGGTATCACCAAATTAATGGCACAGCCATGGGAACCCCTTGTGCACCGAATTATGCCAACCTATACTTGGGTTTTTGGGAAAAGACACATGTATTTTCAGAAGAAATGTCAGCATATAATGAGAAAATATTATCATGGCATAGATACATTGACGATATTATGGTACTGTGGATAGGAAATACTAAAGAATTCATAGAATAGAATATGTGATGGACGAAGAAAAAATTGAATTCCTTGACCTAAAGATATCAAAGGACCCAAGGGGAAAGATTCACACCTCTACATTTACAAAACCCACTGCAACGAACTCACTATTAAAATGGTCTAGTCAGCATCCTAGAGCGTTAAAAGCAGGAATCCCGATAAGTCAGTATCTACGGATCAAAAGAAACTGCAGTAGTCAAGACAATTTTAAGATCCAAGCAGATCAACTAAGAGTTAAATTTAAAGCTCGAGGATACCCTAATCGCCTTTTGAAAAAAGCATACAAAAGAGCTTTAGAATCAGATAGACAGGATCTATTATTTTCAAAAAAGAAAGCTGAATCAAATGACCAAATAAGATGTATTATGTCATTTGGAAAAGACTGGAAGGAAATTAAACAAATACTAGACAGGCATTGGTATATATTGACAGATGACTCTACTTTATGTACCAGCCTATCCGGAAAAGCTTCTATCACTTATCGAAAGAACAAAAGTATTAAAGATGAATTGGTGAACAGCTTCTTTAAACCAACTACACAAATCACAACATCGTGGTTACCATCCACAAAAGGATTGTTCAAATGCGGAAAATGTAAAGCCTGTAAGTTCATTGTCCCCAGTAAAGATTTTACTGACCCAAACACTAATGTGAAATATCCAATTAAGCATTTTATCAACTGCAGCTCTACACACGTCGTTTACGTCATAATCTGTTCCTGCCCGAAATTATATATAGGCAAAACTACACGCCAATTGCGGAGAAGGATCTTGGAACACTCCTATACAGTGATCAAAGAAATGGACACATCTGTGTCTCGACACATAAAGAAATTTCATAATAACAAACCTGAGGCAATGAAATTTTCAATAATTGATCAAGCTTTACAAAAACCCTGAGGAGGGGATATTGATAAGGATCTCTTAAAGTTAGAGAGCAAATGGATCTTTATATTGAATACCCACAACATACACATAATAGATTATACCTATTTATTTATCACAACCTAACATACCCAATTTTTATCCACTTTCATTTTCTCACATTTTATTTTACACCCATATATATATATATATATATATGTATATGTATGTATATGTATGTGTATGTGTGTATCTGTGTATGTATGTGTATGTGTATATATATGTGTATGTATGTGTATATGCATGTATATATACGTGTATGTATGTGTATGTGTATATATATATATTTTTTTTTTTTCAAGTTTAGCACACTCTTTATTCATTCACTTAGATCCATTTGTTGACACATAACAGATATATTTTGTATAATATAACTATAGACACTAACACACTGAGATTTTTTCTTTCTCTATTAATATTTTTCTATTTTATAGAACAAATAAATTAGCCATCACTATTAATATCATTAGCCCATTAGCCCTTACTTCTATTAGATGTTTTTGAAAAATTAACCTCACATGACAGTTTCACTTAATACATAACAGCAATATAGATAGACTTAGACACTCTTATACCATGGATAAATTCACCTTAGAGATATTAATAACATATTTAGATATAATAAACAGATGTTAGAGCACTTTGGCGCTTTAAAACCAGATCAAAATGGCGTTGGTTGGCAAAATAACGTATGATTGGCGAACATACATAGAAAGGTCTGTACCTTGATTACGTCACCATGCAGCGACGTAAATGACTAAAAACAATTTGAAAAAAAGAAAATGGAGTGTGTGGTTGGCAAATTACGTGTGATTGGCAAGCCACCATATACATAAATGAAAGGAAAGAACGTGGTGACGTTTATACGTCCTCCACTTCATTGTTCAGAAACGGAAATGACCCAAATAGCGTTGCACAAGCGGAAATGGATGAAAAAGGGCTATAAAAGCCCCATTAGACCTCCAATTCAGTAGCCCATGAGTATGCCCCAGGAGGGGCGAAACGGGACCGTCGGGACTATCAACTAAGCGCAAGTACTCTGGTTACTGGTTTATTGATTACTTAAGGGAGGTTTATATATGCTTGAGCTATTTTTGGCTTGTGTTACTTTACTCCTTGTGACTACTGTGAATTGCCAGTCAGCATTAATGACATATAGTAGTCTCAGGCAAACAGGAGTTGCATCACTATGTACTATTTTGTGCTATAATTTATCATTTGTACATATTTTATATAAACCCCCTTTACCTATACTCCCCCTTAACTTTTTTTCATAACCAGTACAGTACTTAAATGCGCTTTTTTCTACATTGGTTTTAACCACACTTTTTTGAGCTAAATACTATTTATATATTTACATACTTCTGTCCTCCCAAGGATTAGCAAATTTATTTTGCCATATGAGGGAAGACTGTATGTACTTAAGGAAATACCAGCAAGTAGCTCGTTTAGAGTAATCATCCATTCAAAACCCTATAGTTCCTATATATTTTTTCTATAATTATTACAATTGTTTAGGTGTTAGGCACCAAGGAACTTTTTCACAGTGATATACTTAATCAATTGTCATGTTACTGCGAAATATGAACCCCAAAAAAGGCCTATGTAATGGGACCAGATTAATTGTTCAAGAATTAAAATACCATTTCATACATGCTGAAATTCTAACTGGTACCCATAAAGGAGAGAGAGTTTTCATACCAAGAATAGATTTGGCACCAAGTGAAAGTAGCCACCCTTTTGTACTTCAAAGGTGACAATTTCTCATCATCATGGCATTTGCCATGACCATTAATAAATCACAAGGACAAACTTTCAAATCTGTGGGTATCTTTTTAGAAGAACCAGTATTTGCACATGGCCAGCTGTATGTTGCATTTTCAAGATGCAAGGCTATTAAAGTTTGCATTGAAAACACTGAAAGTCAAGGTGATCTCCAACTACTATGAAGAACTAGAACTTTAGTGACACAAAATATAACAATACAAGACATGCCACAGACTCATCCAAAAAAAAAAAAACCCCAACAACAATTTCACACGAAAAAAAATTAATAAATACAGTACAGTGGTTTCATTTCGAGGAACAACTTTGAAGTCACTCAAGCTCTTTTTAGAGCACCGCTTTTTCAATAAGAAACTCTATAAAATGGCAAAAAACATAGATCACCAGTTAATGGGGTCAGGAAGGAATTATTTCCTCCCCCCTTTGATACAATTGGCTATGTTTCAAGGTGGGGGGGTTACTGTTTGCCTTCCTCTGGATCCAATATATGTTTAGCTTACCAGTTGTTAATCTACAAGTTGCATGTTAAAAAACATTATGTCATGTTTACAATTCTCATTAATATAATGTTGACCTGTTCTTACATTAAAATGTTACTACTCTTAAAAAAAAGATCAGTTAACAGTTGCTCACCTACAAGTTGGATGTTAAAAAAATAAACATGTTTTATATAATAATTGTACTTCTTTATAGATAAGAAAAAGTCGCAACTACGCATATTACATGAAAAACAGAATTCAAAACATAGATATTTAATTGCTGTCATTTTTTGATGGGCAAGTCGCTAGTATTTATATATATATATATAAAACAAACAGTCATATAAACTCAACAAATAAACACAGATAATTACAAGAGAGAAAAACTAATTTAAGTCTAGAGATTTCCAATATAGTTCCCGTATATATTTTTTATATAAGGTCTCTAGCTCATCTATTAAAACCTGGGTTTGAACATTGAAGAAATAGCTTTGGGTTTATCCAACAATATATTTAAATATTTACCTCCTGTCCAGCCACTTATTTTATTGGGGATATCCAGAGTCAAGCCTCAAGCCTCCTCCGCCTCAAGTCCTCCTTTCGCTGGGTTGTACTAAAACTCTAGGATCAAGTCAAGTCAATGGGGTGCTAAGGGGCGACTCAAACCAAGGCTCCCAAATCTTGTGGAATTGAGACATCTTATCCAGAATAATGCAATAATTTCTCATTTATGAATATGTAGTTAATTTTTCTGACTACCTCTTGAAAGCTTAGGGTCTTAGACTTTCACTTGCTAGCTATATGCAGTTTAACAGCGACAGCCATTAGATGAAACAATTTGTTTTGAGTCAAGGACAAATTTTGTATCCTAATTCCCAAAAAGCAGTATTCTATCCTGGCTGGAATCGCCTTCTTAAAGAGTGATGTGGCAAGTTGAGTTAGGTCTCCCCATAAGTTATGAGCCATCGGACAAGACCACCAAGTGTGAATATGGTCCCCTATCTGTTGGCACCCCATAAATCATTTGTTGCTTTCCCGGGGCTTGATTATCAGGCGTATAGTAGACCCTCTGGAGGACCTTGAGACCTTGAGACATGTTTCTAAGTGGGCATAGTTAAATGATCCTTTGCTTAAGTTTGAACAGGACTCCACCCATTTCTCCCACTCCCATTTCACTCCCAAGTCCTCCTCTCATCTACATATAAATTTGGGCTTCTCGTCTGTAGTTGTATTTGTAAAAATAACCTCTTTTTAAAGTTATCTATGGAATCTGCAGTGACAACCTCATTTGGTAGAGATTTCCATAGTTTTACCACTCTTGCTGTAAAGAACCCTTTTCTTTCTTTAAGGTGGAACCTCAAGGTATGTCCTCTTGACAGTTGAAAACCTTGACAAAGACTTATATTGACCCTGGATGCATTTATATACAGTAATCATACTGCTTGCGAAGGTTGTCTTTGAACGGCTTGTTCACAATGACATCAAGCACTTTTAGCTTAGAAGTCATGCCACCTGGTATAACAACAAGGTCTGTCTTCTGTGCAGCAACTTTATTCTTCCCTTCAGGAGTGAGATGAACCTTAAAAGCATCTAAGACTAGCATGGCTCTCTTAGTGAGCAGTGCTCCAGGTCTGCAATTCCAAACTACGGACAGCCAGTCAATCATCAGTTCCGTCGTCATCCAGCCTTTTTCCTGGTAACGAATCACTAAGCCCTCAGGAATGTTTTCTTTGGGCAAAGTTTTTCACTTCAGAATAACATAGGGGGGTAACTTTCCTCCGTCAGCAGCAACAGCCAACATCACCATTATTCTGACTTAAGGTGACTTAAGGTGACAATTTCTGCCCCTTTCTGGTCTACTGTCGTATTGCTTGGCATGTCAACCCATCTGGTCTAAAGGGTATGAGTGACGCTGCCACAATTGGATGACATACCTCTGGAAACTAGTCAGTTTCTCCTCAAAATCTGCAAGCAGTTTCTGTGCCAATGAAGTGCTTCGTCGAAGAATGAGACCCTTTCTCCGCATAAAACGACGGCACCAACAAATGCTTGCACGAAATTCCCTCTTATTTATTTTTAAGGTTTTTGCAATTTCTAAGGCCTTCAGCTGGATTACTTCACGTGAAATAGACATCCCATCTTTTCTCATATCTTTAATGTAGGAAAAAACCCCAGCTTCAAATTCTGGATATTTGCCATGTTTTGGTCCCCTTAAAGATTTTCTGGTGGAAACTTAATTTTTCAATTTCTTCTCTGAGGCAACCCAACGTCGCACATTGGATTCATCAATCCATATTTTTTTTCAGCCTCTGTTGCTTGTCGTTTTTGCATAATTAGCAACTGCAAGTTTGAAACTTGCATCATAACTACGCCTCATTCCTAGGCTTGTTAATGCTTTTCTCTCCAAGTGATCAGCCATTGCTAGAAACAGGCTTTCTAACATGTACTGTAACTTCTTTTGCAGGTTACAGGCCTTACAGGATGTTAGAATCATTAAAACCGGAAATCGCTATTCAATTGCTACAATGCAGTTTCAAGCACGCAAATCGGTACCCTTAACTCGCAAATGCGCAAATCGGCAGTAATTTTATGTTCCTGAATATAAGCTGCACACGTGTAACTCGCAAGCTCGCAAATCGGCTGTCATTTGTTTTACGATTGCGAATATAAGCCACAAAAATTCACAAAAAAGGTGCTGCTTTTATCTGGACCAATACGATAAGTCTCATTTGCCACTTGGTTGCCCATTTCTCAAATTTATGTAAATCCCTTTGGAGGGAAAGTACATAATTTTCCGATTTAATTACCTTGCGCAACTTAGTGTCATCAGCAAAAATGTACACAATACTTTTCAGTCCTACTTCTAAGTCATTAATAAATATGTTAAAAAGAAAGGACCCAATACTGAAACCTGAGGACCCCCACTTACCACATTAGTCCAATCTGAGTATGTTCCATTTACAACAACCCTTTGTTTCCTGTCTTTTAGACAGTTCTCAATCCATGAGCAGATATTTACTACATTTCCTGTGTCCCTTTGTTTGCAAAATAGTCATCCATGGGGCACTGTATCAAAAGCTTTTGCAAAATCCAAAAGGACTACACCTACAGAGTTGCCGTCGTAGAAACTAGTTAGATTTTTTTGACAGGACCCATCCCTTATAAATCCTGCTTTCTATCTTGTTCAAATTGACATATTCTTGATATTCTTGTATATTATGATTTATTAACCCTTCTAAAAGCTTTCCCATTACAGACCTATAATTCCCTGGTTTTGTTTTTGCTCCCTTCTTATTTACAGGTGTCACATCTGCTCTTCTTAAGCCATCTGGCAGCGACCCTAGGGTGAGTGAGTCTTGAAAAATTAAATATAATGGTTCAGCTATTACAGAGCCCAGTTCTCTTAGAACCCTTGGATTTATTCCATCAGGACCTGGTTCTTTATTTACATTATTTTTTTTCCAACATCTTTTGGATGTTTTCCTGTGTTAATTAATTCATTGGTGAAGGTAATGTAGCCTTATCCTGTTGCAGTGTCTTAACCACTGGTACCTTCCATGCATATACAGAAAAAATAAAATACATTATTTAGCTCATCTGCCTTTTCCTGGTCACTATTTATCAGTTTGCCTGTTTCATATTGAAATGTTGCTATAGCTTCCTTCCTAGCCTTCTTCCCATTTTTATATTTATATATTTTAGAATATATATGTTCCTTTGCAATTACCTTTTCATTGTTTTAGTTGTAATAGCTCTTTTACAAGCCTTGTTGATTTCCTTCTATTCACGTAAAGCTGCCTCTGTTCCCTCTTTGTTGTATAATTTAAATGACTGCTTGTTACTCCCTATCTTGATCTTTAAATCATTGTTAAGCCACATTGGATGTGATTTACTCATTTTACTTTTATTGCCACATGGTATATTGTGATAAGTATGTATATTTGGTAAGGATTTGATAGTTGTCCATTTATTTTCAGTATTTTTACTTATCAGTTCTTTGTTCCAGTCTATACATTGTATTGCTGTCTTTAGACTATTAAAATTTGCCCTTTTAAAAGTAACAGATTTTGTTGGTCCCTTACAGTTTTGTTGTTTTAATTCAATCTCAAAAGAGACTGTGTTGTGATCACTATTTCCCAAAGATTCCCCTGTTTAAACATTAAAATCTCTGATTATTAGAACTTGACTGTGTTTACCTGCATTATCAATATGCAACAATAATTCCAATTCCTCACATTCAATTATATTTGGGGGTTTATAGCATATTCCTACCAATGATTTGTCTGGATTTTTGTTTTATTAGGCCCTTAATTTGCTTTTCGAACTTTAGCTCAAATGAGACCGTGTTGTGATCGCATTCTCCCAAAGGTTCTCCTATTTCAACATTTGATATTAAAGCAATATTATTTGTGATGACTAAATCCAAGATAGCCTCATTTCTAGTAGGTTCTTGTAAAATCTGGACCAGATAATGATATCTGAGTGTACTCAAGAAACTGCTCCACTTATCTGAACTGATGGCCTCATTCATAAATATAATCACTCAACTAATGCTTAGTTGTCACCAGCATTGCAAATGTAAAGATAGCTGAGCCTCTCTATAACTTAATAGTTGCTTAATAAATCTTTGTAAAAACTACCTTACAAGTTTGACCAAAAATCCATGCAGATAGTTTTAAAGAGAAATCTTATGAAACTGATGAATAAATACCATAGTATAGTAAGCCTGGTCAATGTAATAAAACAATACAATCTTTGTTTGGTCAATGATTTACTATCATTGTAATAACAGAGGAGATTAAAAAAGGTTGAACTTGATGGACTGTGTTTTTTCAACCTTCGTTAATATGTAACTATGTAGTGTAATAGTTATTTATAATTTGATCCCGAAGAATAACCTTTCTGCTCTTGCCATTGTGCATAGTGCTTTCTCACCAAGGAGTCAATAACCTATAGATAGACAGAATTCTGAACCCTGTATTGAAGTATTAGCATCATGTGGACTGCATACTGAACAGAATAAGAATAGCAATTTAAAGTTCAACATGAAGCACATAAAAATAAGAAACATAAGCAGCATAAATGAGATGGTTTTGTCTGTATATATACTCGATTTTGGTTGTCGCCGTTTTTTTTTTTTGGCCATTGGCTCGGGAAGCCGTTTGGAGCCTCTTCCCCCGTCTACCTTGCGAGCTTCGCAATGAGCCTGTCATATGTATTAACCCTTTATTATCATATGTGATATCTTATGATCAAGGAGGTGAGGGTTGAATCAGACCAACTACTTTCTTGCTATTTTGCATTTAATATTGATCATTGTGATCTACACCAGATATTGGTGCGCTTCTCTCCCCCTCCCCATTTTTTGATTTTCTGTCTGTATATATATTTCCAAAATGGGTAAACATTTGTATAGAACATGCTCAAATAATTTGCACTGAACAATGTCCATTCATTGTGCTTTTCAGTGAAGTAAAGCTAGTCCAGCAAATGGAGAATGACCATGTATAGTGGAGCACTTTAACTGTACTAAAGACAGAACATGCTAATCTCAGTAAAGGCAGGTACCCTGTAGTTTTAGATAGAGTATTGATAAAGCAGACTTTGGAGTAAGCAGAAGATTTGTGATCAAAAGTCCTGAAATTATAACAAATAGTAAATATAAAAATATATAATCAGAACTAAATCCATGTTCGTAAGAGTCACTGTTGAATTCATGAAATGATTATTCTGAAATATTTTATTATACAATGCCACAAATATAACTTATTTTCTAATATTGAGTTTTAAATTCAATATGATACATAGTACAGAGTGAACACAACTTACAATCATCAGTGCATGTAATAGCCAATACAAACGAGTACACATACAGTATATATATACAAATGCATTTTCACCCTCTATTCTTTTTATTATGACACTGGCAGCTTATACCTTTTTGTTCATATATAATTCCAGATATTCTCTTTAGTCGTTCATTTCTGCATTTATCAGAATTACATCAAAGCATGAATTTTAATACCTGTAAAAACCCTAATCTGAAAAACATCTTCAGCCCTGTTGAATTCCCTGAACGTGTAAAACCGTAGCTCGTAATGTAGCCTGCAAGACTTACGGCTATTAAATTGGCCTCTCAAAGCTACCCACAAATGACTTGCGGGTTAAGGATGAAAAAACCCTAGGGGATGTCAAAATTTGAACTCTGAAAATCCTTTGTTCTGTCAAGTCTGTAACATTCCAATTCCTCTATTAAATTGCAACAAGTTTCCAAAGATGCCCTGGCGTTCAAGCATGTAAACCACAAATGGAGGCAAAAGCATTACGGCCTCCAAATAGCACCCGCAAAGGGTTTACAGACAATTTCTCAACACTGTAAAGTACAATATAAACACACCAGTGCACTTTAAAATATGGGGAAAGCATGGAATACAATTACTTGCACAATAATCCCAAAATAATAAATAGTAATAATATTTTATTTCATCATATGTTAGAATGGTGATGCATATGCCAATATGAAAAACCATGCTCCAACATGCAGAAAGCAATTAAAGACCCACTTCCAGATTAAATTGCAACACAAAAACATGAAACTGATGCCATTTTAAGCCTTCCTCACTCACAGAGGCTCTAATGTGGACCATGGAATATATTGCATATACTGTACATCTCGCTCATCACATCTACATTGGGAAAACAAATAGTGGCCAAATTACACCGCCATATCACATAGATGAAGTACCAGGGGAGCATTTTATTATTTGTGGTTCAGTCCTTCAGTTGTGTCTGACTATCTGTGACCCTATTGACTGCAGCACATTTATCTAGGTCCCTGCTTGTGCTGTTCCACAAGGTTTGCATGTCAAAGCTACTGGAGTGGGTTGCCAGTTCCTTCTCTAGTAGACTGGACTTTGTCTGACCTCTCTGCTATCACCTGCCCACCTACACTGACCCTACATGGTATAGCTCACAGCTTCCTTCAGATACACAAGCCCCTTCACTGCCACAAGGCAAAAAGGCAGAAGGGGAACTGGGAAAAAACAACCACACTAATCTACTCTAACCCCAATCCATTGCTGATGATCATGTGCCAAGATGTATACCCATTATCATTGGCTGACCTCCCATTAAGTGTTTTGCTATCAATCAATTCACAATATCACCTGACATATTCCAATCAGGCCTTCAGGGGAATTTTGATACTCTACACTATCACAAATTGGACCTGACATATGTATTAACCCTTTATTATCATATGTGATATCTTATGATCATCTTATTATTAATATTCTCATTATAAGTATTAATCAATTGCATAGTAAATAGGGCTGATTAGTTTACATATATAGGAATGTGACACAAATACGATGTAAGTGGAAGTCCCATAACCAAAACCATTGAAAACACACTGACACAGTGAGAACGGGATAACAAAGCTTTATTTCATACACAAAGCACAATCAGAAATGGACAAGACTGTGCATTAATACTATGGGTGTGCAGAGGGCGGATACTGGAAGGGCAAGAGGCCATGGGCAATCAAAGGACACATAAAGGGTTAACGGTTAGACAGCATCATAAGGATCTAAGCATCTACTAGGGTCACATGTAGTGATTTCGCGAACATCAAATTTTGGGTTCACGAACAGCGAACGCGAACTTCCAGCAAATGTTCGCGAACGGGCGAACATCGGCGAACCCCATAGACTTCAATGGGCAGGCGAATTTCAAAACCCACAGGGACTCTTTCTGGCCACAATTGTGATGGGAAAGTTGTTTCAAGAGGACTAACACCTGGACTGTGGCATGCCGGAGGGGGATCCATGGCAAAACTTCCACGGAAAATTACATAGTTGATGCAGAGTCTGGTTTTAAGCCATAAAGGGCATAAATCACCTAACATTCCTACATTGTTTAGAATAACATGCTTTAAAACATCAGGTATGATGTTGTATGCATCAGGTAGTGTAAGGGTTACACCAGCTTCGCAGTAACAGACCAATCTCCCCGTTTAATGCACCGCAAACAACCGCAAACAAACCCTTTGCACAACCGCAAACTCCCCATTTGCACAAGGTTGGATACCAAGCTAGCCATGTCCCGTTCCTTGTCCTCACTGATGTCATTGAAGGTCTCTTCCTCCACCCAACGACCAAGGGTCCTCGAAAGGTGACAACAAGCCCCCTCGGACGCCTCCTGTGTTTGGTCTTCCACCTCCTCAAAGCAACCTTCCTCTTCTGACTCCTCTTCTTCAGACTCCCAGAGTCTGGGGGCTTCCACTGCACAGCATGGAAGATTATACACAGGTCAGAGTCTGGGGGCTTCCACTGCACAGCATGGAAGATTATACACAGGTCAGAGTCTGGGGGCTTCCACTGCACAGCATGGAAGATTATACACAGGTCAGAGTGTGGGGGCTTCCACTGCACAGCATGGAAGATTATACACAGGTCCAAGTCTGGGGGCTTCCACTGCACAGCATGGAAGATTATACACAGGTCAGAGTCTGGGGGCTTCCACTGCACAGCATGGAAGATTATACGCGTTGCCTCTGTCTGCGTTATTATAAGGTGTGTACTGTTAAGTAGTACTATTCCTATCGGTTTAATCCCTGTTACGTCCACTATTAGGGGACGTGTATATGGCATTGATTTTTGGAACAGGGAGATGGAAAAAGATGCTTGGTTGGTCCTACCACTTCAAATTTGGAGCACTGCGCGTGCAATCTAAGGTGCCACCAGATATGAGTGTCACTGTGCACTGGCAAAAGTTGGCAGAGTAGGCGCTGTAGGCCTCACACACACGCCTGTAGGCAGGCAACTGATATTCAATCGATTACAGTCAAAAAAGTGTTGTTTTATGTCACTGAGCACAATATAAGCTGTGAGCCTGACACAGGCAGGCAAATGAAATTAGATTACAGGAAAAAAATGGTTGTTTTCAATGTATGTTACACCACCAGGTATGAGTAGTGAAAATAAGCACAATGTAAGCTGTTAGGTGTTAGCCTGTCACACACACACGCTGGCAGGCAGGCATAGATTACACAAAAAAATTTATAAAATAAAATAAATGATGTTCAAAGTTTTCTCAATGATAAAGTATAGGCGGTGAACCGAAAAGCGCATGTGGTCAAGACACCACAGTAACAATCGGATGTGACATAGGAACATTATATAACACTCCATTTCATAAAAATAACCATTAATGCGCATACAGCAACCATATGGTCTCCATATGCCATATTAAACAGATGCTAGAAATAATGGATCATGTGATACTAATCAATTCCACACATAGTGTGTTTTCATAAATTACTGCTGATTCCCAAATAGATGATAGGAATCTGGAAAACATAAAGAGGAGGTGTTAGAACAAACATAAGCTGTTATTATACTACATTGTTTTTGCTCTGGACACTATAATAAACCAATTAACATGAACGTCATCTACGAGCAGTGATAACCATATTGATTCTGTCCTGGTCAATCAGCCTTCCCGGAATATGTTGAAGATGTGTAATACAACAAGGCATGCTTCACTATGAACACTATCTTTCAGCAAATAGCACTATCACTATCTAAATGGAATAGTTGTTGCCATGCTTATATCACATCTCACTGGTATATGAGTGATACCAAGGCCAGACAGATTACACTGTTCACATTACCCCTAAACACATGCACATTGATCCTAATGTCAAACCAAGGAAAACATAAATTTTGTTTGGAGGACATGAAATACATTAATCCGCTTTCATACTGTTAACAGGATGAAATGCAACAAAAATGCATGTATAACTACTGCTTTTGATTAGCAGATCCTAATGGGACCATGCAACTCTAAAGGCGGGACACTATTCATTGTGAATTAAACTCACACCAGTCATGTTCATTAGTGAAGAGATGTGTTGTAATTTATTGCATTTCAGATCCATTTGCAGTGGTGAATGACACTGATTGAATGCCTGTTGGGAACTGGGTTGAGTGTTTACTCACATGATGATATTGTACTGCTCGAAGATGAAGAACATGCCTTTGTGGTCATGAGATTTGGCTATTAACACCTACAGAGACAAGAACAAGATATCAATCATAACAATATTCTGTTTAACTACAACACCTCATCTCAAGGTCAACCCACATTGAAAATCAATTGTTGAAATATTAAACATAGCCAGACATGTACACATTCTGTAGCCAGCCAATAGTATGTCAAAATCTATACCAATCAGTATTCAGTGAGGAATGATCAAGAGGAGGACTTCCTGGATGGTCCTAAGACCTTCTCAAACATAGCACTGGACCCCCACCTTTCGTGCCCGTTCCTCGTCTCACTCTTCAATGTCTTGGTGGTGTAGAAGCGTGGGGTGCCACTACGTTTAGTGGCTGGGGATCAGGTTGAGATGGTGATGAGGTCTGAGATGAGTAGGCCAACGTCTTGGGTTGCAGTTGTGCAACCGAAGGCTGGAGAGGTATGAGGTGGAGTTCAGCTAATTCGATGAGTTGCTGTCTGTCGCCTGTTCCTCATATCTCTCCATCCTTTTGTTGTGCCTCCTCAACTCAGAATGGAGTAATCGCGTGGTCGGAAGGAGGGTGTGTGTGAGCCTACACTGCCTTCTGAGCAACTGGAGCCTCTCATTCTGTTGCTACTTGCATGCCACATCCTCCATGGTGAAACTGGCCATGATTCCCTCAATGTCAGGGGTGGTGGTGTTGATGGCATTGGGGCTGGAGGTGTGGGCATTGGGGCTGGAGGCAATGGCTGCAGGGTCAGAGACGACGGCAGCAGGGCCTGAGGTGTCGGCAGCAGGGCCCGAGGTGTCGACAGCAGGGCCTGAGGTGCTGTTGAGGGGCCAGGCAGTGACTCCAACTCCTGATATGCCGGTGAACATGACTGGCCAGCTCTTGTGGATGGTCCTGGGCCCCCTGGAATGTCCTGGCCTTCTTCCTCAATCACTCCCACCTCCAGTGGAGGCTCCCCCTGTTCCACTGTGGTCGGCCTTGTCCTCCTGGGTACTAAAATAGAAGAAAAAATATATTTGAGTTGCTTTCCCTACACAATTGACAGTTATGTATTTCCATATCCTTGACATCATGGTCACCTTTGATTGACTGTGGTGCTTGTATTACACAGATGAACCATGGCCTGCATAATGTGCATTGTGGATCACGTCTCATATGAATATGTGTACTGCAGGTGTGGTGTGCCATCTGCATGTGCATCAGACACGTGCTCTGCTGGATGTGCTGAGCAGTGTGTGAGACTGACCAAAACCAAGCAATGGTTGTAAACATGCAGCTGAGACATGGTCCAGATTAGGACAATATATGACATGCACAAGCAGTCCTACAGGGTCTGTATCCACATATGCCACAGCGTCCACACCCAGACATGCACTCTCTTTTAAATGTCAAATCAATCTTGAGCTAATAGCAAATTGTACTCAGAATCAGTTTGAATTGCAGGTATTGGCCAGACATTTCATTGATACAAATTATGAAAATTATATGTTTGCTTCCAGGATTTATATGGTTACTGATGTCCCATACTGTATATCTTAAGTCATAACAATAGGGCTTACAGTGCAATTGTATGTCAGTTATCTATGCGTGTGGGTGGGGGTGTAGGAGCCAGAATAATTATAGGGGGATACAGCTCATTGTAATCACTCTGCATGGTTCTTGCCACACCTGTGTCCACCTATCCTGGTAGGCATACCACTGCCGCTGGCTCAATCCACTTCCTCAAGATTTGCTCCCATCTACAATAAGTGATGTTGGCTGGCAGCCCACCACTGGTTGCACGTGCAGCTCTTGCCTCCTCTACCATCTTCCTCTTCACCTACAGAGGGCTGTCGTCATACTAGTGTTCCACAGACTTTATGTCCCTATTTGCCACCCCTAATGCCACAATAGCTGAAGCAATCTGATTCCAGGCCTCTGCCTTCTGGCTAGCATGGATTACCCTGAGGAGGACATCCATCTCCTCTGGGCTATAATTGGGGGGCCCTGTACATTGCCAAAGCCTCTTGCCCTACCAACTGTGCCTGAGGTTCCTGGCCTCCCTGTCCTCTCCCTGGGGCCGGTCCCTCATTCCCACTACCCCCCACCCAGAGATCAGGCTCCAGACCCTCTGGCCCTACTCCTTGTGTGCCTACATCTGGGGCACATCCCTCCCTCCTGCTGATCTCCTCCACCTGACCTCCCTGACCTGGTTCTCCATCTCTCCATACCTCTAGCTCTTCTCAATCTCCTTTTCTCTTCACACTCCTCCATCTCCTCTTCTCTTCACCCTCCGGTGTTCCCCTCTCTCTCCTCCTCTCCTCTCTCTCCTAACTTTCCTTCTCCCCTCCTCTACCCTGCTATGATTTATGAAATGAAAATAAGGATAAATAAATATAATATATACGTGGATGTGCATATGGTAAAAGAAGAATGTGAGTATTATGTGTAATATAGTAATTGTAGGGGGGTGTATGGGGGGTGTATATGTTCTGTGGCCTACCAATATGTATAGCTATGTGTAAGTATTAATCTATATGTGTGTGAATTATGTCATATAAGTAATTATGTGTGTTGTAAATTAAGAGTTAATATATAACTTTCAAAGCTCCTTCTCTCTCTCTCTCTCTCTCTCTCTCTCTCTCTCTCTCTCTCTCACTAATGCTAACAAACCCAACAACGCCTAGACCTGTATGTCCACTTGCTCAGCTACAGCACAGTCAATGATTTATGATTTTGGTACCCTTTAAAACCCCTTCCTGAGGCGTTAATTGCGGTTCCCTGTTTTCTTTTGACTTTTAGGCCTGTGCCAATCTATGTGATTATGGGTTTGGATCATTACTGCCAATTGCGTCTCGGCCCGACTTTTAATAGCTTGCGTGCGTGAATAGGGTTTACGGACTTGCGTCTACGGCCCATAACTCATGGCATGGTTTAAGTTAATAGCTCTGTAACCCTGCCAAATTTCAAGCCTGCAGCCTTTGCGGGTGTGCAAATGCAGCTACAGGCTCAAATTATATGGGGCTGCTAGTTCACCACTTGAGCACATATACTGCATCCATGCTTCAAATGTTCTTACTTTCACTTGCTGACGTTTTATATATATAACAAAATTGAATTGCATAAGAGGGAGGTCTACAATGACAAACAAAACATGTGCAGAAGAAAAAATAATCACATTGAATACAAATTACTTTCTATATTGTTTATGACATTTAAAATCCATAGCCCTTGATTTGCATATATGACCAGAATATATGATATCATATGTCATGATATTAGGCCAACTATCCATCCGTGCACATGGTTTCTTTCCACGCCTTACCCACTGGAGCAGACAGCAGTACTTTGATAGCCTATTATCAGAACAGACAGCAGAGAAATCTCAGCATCCAGGAAAAGAACATAGGGCCTTATGCTAATCCTGGCAAAATCAATTAAGAGTACTATAGTAACACAGAAAATCCTAGCTTACTATATTATTCCCCCATTCCTAAAACATTGTGAAAGAACTGCTAAGAATGACTTCTGCACGACAAAGTCAAAAAGCATGGTACAGATATTACTGTAAATATGGACATTTTGTTGCATTATTTGAACTTCTTATAACCTTTTATATTCCTGATATGATTTTTTTCTCTGCGTCTCAGTCTCCTCACAGCTTTATGGTACCTTAACCCCCTATGAAGTGCAAATATTTACGACCCTGTTTATTTACTCTGATCACTCACACAGTCTTCTTCACAGCTGACTGAACAGAACATTCCTTTTTTTTTTTTTTAAATAACCTGTAATTTCTGTGTTTCATTGGGAATCTAATATCAGTAATGCTCTGGACTTGAGAAAGAGAGGAAGCTCTCGAAAGTTTGTCATATATTTATGAATATGTTTGTCCACTAAAAAAGCTATCACTATATACTGCAATACTATGATTATTCATCACTCTTCATTTTATATATATATATATATATATATATATATATATATATATATATTATTAACACTAAATACTTATATATTATATATATATTGAAGCTAGTATTACAATAGTCACATCTATTTAATTTTGTAAAATAAAAATAATTAAAACATAATATATTTATATATAGTGTAAATGTATTATGATTCCTTCCCTCAGTTACGGCACTTGATTTTGCTCCTTATAATAATCCTGACATTCTCAATTACTATTGGCTCCTGGATCTGTTTCTCATTCGTAAAGCTTGGTTTGGGTATGCCCTACACTAAAATCCCTTGTAGCAAAGGCAGGATGTACAGATGTGGGCTGAGTGCCATGCTGGGGAGCAAACGATTAATATCAAGGTGTAACATGAGGAAAAAAAAGCTCCTGCAGCTGATTTACGGCTTTACAGCAGTTTACACCACCCAATTTACATAGGGCCCATAATCCTACTACCTATGTATTAAGCAGAAGATATCTTTATTGAGCAGAGTACAGTATATTTATAGGAAATATAGGATCATTACTAAATATATTTACACAAAATAATTAAACAGTGATGCAAGTGAACACAATTAGTTGGCAAAGTAATTAAGATCACTGAATCAGAACTCCAAATATATGACTGGTAAGTAGCTTGTTATTTACATCTCTTCACAGGAGGCCTCCGATAATAAACTGTCCCATTTGAAGAACCTCTTAAATCTGTGCTTTCAAACAATGATTTTATTACATGTTCACAGACCAAATGAAACATTTTAGTGCCAGGCTACAGAGTATACCTTGAATTACCTCAAACTATATAAATCCAAATATGGGCATGTTTAACATGAAAGCAATCACTATAGCAAGCTGTTACAAATATATTTCACCAACATTACAGTAAAACAACCCCATCTACAGTACAGTGAATATACCCAGAGATGAGCATGGTACCACCAGTACAGTGAATCCCTTAGCCTAGAGGCCCAGTGCAAAAACATTATTTTAAACAACCCTGATTGGCACATGTTGGTCCATTACATCATATTTATCAAGTAGGGATAAAACTAGGAACAAGTGATATCACATATCCCAATTTACTGTATATTCTATAGGAGCTATTAGTCAAATATATTAAAAGTGTTATCTCTGCTTGAGAAATAAACTCTATAAGGGTACAGGAAATGAATGTTTTTTATGTCTTAATTCTGCTTAACTCTTTATATCCTCACTTATACTTGCTTATCCCCACTTTTATCCTCACTTGATAAATATACTGCAGATGGCACACCGCAGCAGGATTACAAATATTAATATGAGACATGATCCACAATGCTCATGTTACAGGTCAATGCTTATCTGCGTAAAACAATCACCACAGACAATTACAAGTGAATATGATGTCAGGGATATGTAAACACATAGCAAACAATGGTTTAGAGAATCCCAACACTATTGTCCTTTCATTTCAGTACCCAGGAGGCCTAGCCCGCCCAGAGAGACATGCTGTGGCTCCACAGGAAGAGGAACCACATCCACTCCTGCAAGTGATGACGGAGGAAGCTGAAAACATTCCAGATGGCTTGGGACCTTCACAGGAAGCTGGCCCATCAGCAGCAAGATGGCTACCCATTTTACCTGTGTGGGAATCACCATCAGCAGGCCCACCACTTTAGCTGCCTGCGAGTCCTATTTGGAACCCATAATATTTTTTGCTACATTTGCCAGTTTGCGGGTTTGAAGGCAATTGAGTCCTTGGGGAATTGTAGCAATTGAATAGTGATTTGCGATTTAAGTTATTGTAACATTTGCGGGCTTGAAAGATCAAAGGACCATTATTTTAACAACCACAGGCATTTTCAGGCTGTAACCCGCAAATCGTTTGCGGGTAGCTAAAAGACGTCAATTAAATAGCAAATTAGTTTATGGGCTACATTACGAGATCCAGTAACTAACAATCACTCAATTAAATAGGGGCCTAAGTGCCTTCCTTACTCTGTTCTGGGGCAGTAACAGACATTATATGATTTACATGTGTCAAATTCAGAAATAAACTCTTTAAATTTCTTTCTTGCAAATATTTGAAATTTAGTTTATCTAGCCTTAAAGGGGATATCTTAAAAGTTGAAGCTCTTTTCACCTCAGGCCAACATATTAGTTATATGTTTTTTATATATATACTGGAAGCCAGTTTGAAATATAGATGTATGTGATGTTAACATTTTGCAATAAAATATAACTTAACTAGTTTTCCATTGTCATACTCCTCTAAATTCACAAAGTTTTGTTTACTACAAAAAAGTTTGCTGAAGGCTTCATTTGTTATTTACTACACTCTAATTTGCTGTTGCAGCCCTTCACTGTCATCTGTAGCACTTGCAAAGATTTAATGAATTTTGGGTACAGAGGATATGTACATGTCAGAACATAAAAGGTAAAAATAAAACAATATATAGACTGACTATAACTGAGCTTGTATCCCATTTTAGTATGCCTTCTATAAGGTTTTAGCCCGCACTGAAGTATTTTAGTGCTTAGTGCCCATTTTGTGAAGGATTCATCATGCACCTTAAAGAGTTAGCTAAGCCATTGTGAATACAACTCCAGTTAACTTGAACAGAATTTCTGTTAGACCACCTGCATTAATACTATATGATAACTAGCGACTTGCCCGTCAAAAAATGACGGCATTGTGATGTATATGTTTGTCAAGTTGTTTAGTTATTTATATATATTTTTGACCCTTGTAAGTATTGTGATATGAACATGTATTTTTGTAAAATGTTGATGTAATGATTTTTTAACATGAAATTTGTATCTGAAGAATTGTTCACTTTAATATACATTGAATGCAGAGGAAAGTAAAAAGTAAAAAGCCTTGTAGAAACGTCCCGAATTTTAACATGAAGTTTAAAATATATGTAAGCAATAACCTTGAAAGTATATATTTTTAAACTTGAACTTTATTTTTTATGTAACTTTGGAAGTTGTCAAAACATTTGTATAATTTGGAACATTATAAACAGAAACATAGTGAATACATTTTGTAACGTAATTTTGTATTAAAAGTATTAACATTTGAATGTAAAAACAGTTGAACTTTAAATTAATCAGTATTAACATGCAATTTGTATCAGAATAATTGTTAAGTTCAATATACATTGAATGTAGAGGAAGGCATACAGTAAAAACTCTCCTTAAAACTTAACTAATGAAAGTAATTTCTTACTGACCACATAAACTGGCGATAAACATTAATGTAGGTAGTAATCTTAAGATAACAGACAATATTTACATTGTGACTTAAAAGGTGCTTGAGCTCTTAACATGAACTTTGTAATATGTTGAATGAAATAACTTGAAAATATTGTTTTTAAACTTGTAACATTAGAAACATTAACATAGTGACTTAACATTTTAACATAATTTTTCATAAAAATGCAAGGCAAGTATTTTGTGAGGCGAATTATCTATAAACATTACTTCCATTAATTATGACGGAATGAAACAACTAATTGTTATGTATTTTTGAATGCTTTAAAAAAATTTTTGCATGGCTTTAATTTGTATCAGGCAAAGTTATAGTACTTCATAGTAGACAATGTTTTTAGTAAAAATACGTCCATCTTCTAATAAATCACCTTGACTTTCATTGTTTTCAATGTAAACTTTAATAGCCTGTGGATTTTTGCACCGTGACAACGCAACGTACAATTGACCATGTGCAAATACTGGTTCTTCCAAGAAAATACCCACAGATTTGAAAGTTTGACCTTGTGATTTATTAATGGTCATGGCAAATGCCATAATAATGGGAAATTGTCTTCTTTGAAGTATAAAAGGGAGACTACTTTCACTTGGTGCTAAATCTATTCTTGGTATGAAAACTCTCTCTCCTTTATGGGTACCAGTTAAAATTTCAGCATCTATAAAATGGTCCTTTAATTATTGAACAATTAATCTTGTGCCATTGCATAGGCCTTTTTTTGGGTTCATATTTCGCAGTAACATGATAATTGCACCTTTCTTTAGCTGCAAAATATGTGGTGGCATTCCAGAAGGAGTTCGAGAGTTTATGAATTCAGTCGAAAAGTTAGCCTGACTTTCATTGTCATCAGCAAGTACAGAATCAGCACTGTGATCATTTCTTTGTGGTGCATTAATTTTTTTTTAAGATTTCATTATTGAGGATTAATGCATCTTTATTTTTACACATCAGTATGACTTGGTTGGCAAGCTCGGAATATTCTTCGTTATTTATGCTCCCTTCAAATATAGCCGATATAATATCTTGTTGACAAATCATATGAAGTGGGATCTCTACAGTGTCGTCAGCTAAATGTAGTATTTTTTCTGTTCTGCCTTCTCCAATTTTAAAAAGCCAATCATTGAAATCAGTTTGGCCTTCTGATCTCATATTTTTTTGCAGTTGAAGATGGGTAAAATGTTTCCATACTGTGCTTGACTTGATACAGGTTTCGATAATGTCAGTTCTATTTCCATGTACAACAACAGGTAATGTTTGTCTAAAATCGCCACCCAACAACATTACCTTTCCACCAAATGGAAAAATATTATCCATGACTTCACGAAGCAAACGGTCAATACATTGGAGGGCATAGCATGACATCATTGTGGCCTCATCTATTATAATTAATTTACATTTCTTCAATTTCTTTGCTTGTAAGGATGTCATGCGAATATCTGACACAGAATTTTCTAAAATAGGCACTGGCAGTTTAAATCCACTATGAACAGTTCTTCCACCTTCTAACAAAAGTGCAGCAATTCTAGTAGTGGCAAACGCCATTGCTATTTGTCCTTGTGCTATTACTGAACTCATTAATAAATTGTACAAATAGGTTTTACCTGATCCGCCAGGTCCATCAAGATAGAAATAACGCTCTGTCACCATGTCATCATCTATTGCATTTTTAATGGCATGAAATGCTTGCAATTGTAGTATATTTAAAGTTGAAAGTCTTTCTTGTGTTCTTTCTGCTTGTAGTTTAATGTCATAGTCTTCAAAGTTTATGTCATCTATAAGACCTGGATCAGGCAAATTAAAACTTGCACAACTTAATCCATGAGTTAAAAATACTTCTTGGATTTCCATTAACGCTTTTAAGTGTGCAATGGGTTCATTGTATCGTCGCATAAAGTCTTCAGCCATATTACTTTTAAAAGTCTCCCACAAAGCTAATGCATTTGGAGCATTTGAGAAGATACAAATAAAAGCAAATTGTTCTCTCATCTGTCGTGGCATTTGACATTGTGCTGCTTCTTCTAAACATCTTTCCCACTCTGTATCATCAGCGAGTAAGTTTCTATGTCTTGCAGCTAAATGGAAGGATTCATATACAATGTCATTAACAGTTCTTAATTGTTCAAAACTTTGTGCTCCTGGAACATTTTAAAGTAATATCCGTAAGCAACATCTCTTGGACTGACTGTGTAAATTCGTGGAATTATTTTATTGCCTCTAGTTTTTCTTGGTCTCCATAATCCATTCACAAAAACATAGTGATATGGAATTTCAATATATAAGTATTGTGTTGCTTGAGCATCATTGGAATTTAATGCAAACCATGCAGTTAGTGTAGTATGACGATCTTCACTTTGGGCCAATGCATTCATTTCATTTCCAGCATGGAAATAGACTAAATGTCGTTGTGGCAAATGTACTGCTAATCTATATACTGAATGTGATCTATCATGCATTTCAAATTTTAAAAGCTGCCACATAGCTTCTGGTGCACTGACATAGCGAGCATCTACATGAGATGCAAGTTCATCATGTACTAACTCACTACATTCAGGGTTGTCTGCACTTTTGACGACTACAGTAGCTGCATCATAGCCTTTGTAAATATATTTGTAGACATTTTTAATGGATTTGATGGAAGTGCAGGCTTCTACGTTGATGTGGGCGTTGTACTTCATGAGTAAATGTGGATTGTAGGGTACTACATATCTATTGTCCACTTTTTTTCCACGAATAATGGCACTATCTCCTTCTCTTCTTTTATAAAGTGGATATCCATCACAATTTGCATATGTTTTGTCTCTATAATCTTTAGGAAAATCTTTTGAACATTTATTATTTTCCATACATGGTGATTGTGGATTAAGGTCTCCACAGGGTCCATGAATCATGCGATGAGTAACAATCTCATATAGTCTACCATATAGTTCTGGATCTGGTAGTTCAGCAACTATGACTGCATCCACTTTGTCCGAAGTATCTAATTTATCTTTCTCTTGAAGTATTATCAGAAGATGTGCATGTGGAAGGCCTCTTTTTTGAAATTCAATGGTATATACATAAGCAAGACATTTGCCAAATAACTGATTTATAGTGAAGTCACGTATTAATTCATTTAATTTGATCTTAAAAACTCTGGCTACGAAATCTGGTCGATCAGAAGCAGTTTGTCCAAGAAGTAGATTTTGTGTAATTTCTGGCCATTGTGGATTACATGTAAATGTCAGAAATAAATTGGGTTTTCCAAATTTGGTGACAATAGCCATAGCATCATTGTATCTTTCTCTCATATTTCGAGGAGATCCTTGAAAGGAAGATGGTAAAATGATGGCTTTGCCAGCTGTCATGTCTCTGCTTGTAGCCACGTCAGCAACATAGTCCATGAGTCCACAATATTGTTCTACACGTAGTTTATCTTGTTGATATTTTATAAAGTTTAAATTATTTGCCTCAACTTGCAAATATGAATCAATAATCCATTTTTGTGTTAATTTTCCACCACATAAAATCGGATTAAATTCATGTCTAATGTCAATTTGAGCTACTTTAAATTCAAGCATAGAAACATTATTTCGGATTCTGGCTTTAGCATTTGGGTAACTGGGAAGGGTTAATTTTGGTTGCCAACCTGCTTCTCCATGTGGGAAAAAGATGGGATATGTCATTGGATCTAAATTTGGACTTAAGATATTAATATTAATAAATGGTTGCTCCTCATTTCTGGGATATATTCTAATGTCTCTTTGAAATGGTGGTTCTCCTTCATCATTCTGAAAGACCATTGCAACCTCATTTGATGTTGGCAAGTTATAACGACGTTTATCAGTATGTCTGTCTCTTTTAAGCACCATATTAACCTTTGGCATGGGTAATTGATGTCTTTGTGCATGAAGTAGTTGTTCATTTTCTACTTCTGCCAATTTTTTGTAAGCTTTACTGTAGGGATTGTTGTCCATAATGTTATTTAGCTCTATGAAAACACTGGGTAAGCATTTTTTATTTTCTTCCATCTGCATACGTTGGTCAACAGCTTCCATTGTATCTAGGACATATAGTTGAGCAAATTTTCTTTGCTCTCCTTCCTCTGGATGTAAATGTGAAGTACGATGATAAATTTGGCCTGGGAATTTAAAACAGTAAGGACCATGTCCTGGTACATTAGCAGCTAATGCTGCCCCCATAGATGCAAAGGATATGGCACTATTGTAGGATCCTATGTTTGTCTTAAAATTTTTGTAGTTTGGAAAAGTAGGTTCAGTCATAATATTTTGTAAATAAATTGGAAATTCTTTCCTTTGTGGAAGTTTGAACTTGCCTTTTTGACAACAACTAATAAATTGTCCATCTCTGGGTCTCTCCTGTTTAAAATAATAATCCTCACAAAACTGACATTGAGTAGTCATGTCCCCGCAACTATGAACCTCTACTGCTAAAGACTTCAGTAAAGGACAATTTGCAAAGCATATAGGAGTTTGACTTGCATATTCATCAGGTGAAAAGTCATGGAATGTTTGAACAACAGGTTCTAAATGCTTAGTTTTTTTTCGTGGCTTTTCTTGGTATATGTTGTCCTTGTTTTGTTGAAATGTCCTGTAAGGTTTCAGTAACAGGTTGTAAATGTTTTTTTTTGTAGTTGCTTTTTTTGGTGTGTCTTTAATTGTATCTTGTAAAATGTCATCTGATGTTTGAGGAATAGGTTGTAAATGCTTTATTTGCTTTGTAGTTTTTTTTGGGCGTATCTTTCATTTTTGCAGCTGATAGTCTTTTGCTTGCAAGTCTTTTGCGTTCTTTTTCTCGTCAAATTTCTTTCTCCTCTGGTGTCTGCTGGGCAGCCCATCTCTCTTGTTTTTCTCTAGTTTGATGTCTTTTCTTCTCTTGTTTGCTCTCGTTATCAGACATATTAATCTGTAAAGGCCAAAAAAGAAATGTAATTGGGTATATTGAAGTTTGTAATTACTGTTAAAGATTATTGTGCACAATTGAGAAATAAAAGGTAAATCATTAATGTATCAGTTATATTTTGTTAAAAGTTATAATTCTTGGCCTCATTTAATAACAATTTGGCCAATTGAGTACTGCTGTAAATAAGCAGTTAACATCTTTTTTTAAAATAATTTTTTAGTTATTGAAAACCTTGTTTGTGGATAGATGTTTACCACTGAAAAACTTATTTGCAAAAAAAAACATTGATGTGCTTATTGAGCAATTTAATGCATAGTGCCAATTTAAATAAAATAAGGGACATAGGGCCTCATTCAATTGCGATTTGGCCAATTGAATAGGGCTCTAAATAAGCACATAGGATATATTTTTTAAAGAAGTTGTTAGTTAGTGAAAACCTTGCTTTTTGATAGATGCTTACTAACTAACAACTTCTTTAAAAATATATATTATGTGCTTATTTAGAGCCCTATTCAATTGGCCAAATCGCAATAGAATGAGGGCCATAGTCATTAATATTTTTTTTTTTCAGTTGACACGGATGCAGATGAAACATGTTTCTTTAGTTTTCTCCTTTTGTACTTATTATACTGTACCTTGGTTTAAGTGTGATTTAAATTCGAATGTTTGTTGGTCCTCGGTTGAAAATCTTTGTCCAATGGTCTGGTCCTCTGTTGTAAGTCCTCGTCCGATGGTGTGGTCCTCTGTGTAAAATCCTGGTCCTACGGTCTGGTCCTCTGTTGAAAGTCGTGGTCCGATGGTGTGGTTCTCTGGCGATAGCCCTCGTCCGATGGTGTGGCCCTCTGGCGATAGCCCTCGTCCGATGTTGTGGTCCTCTGGCGATAGCCCTCGTCCGATGTTGTGGTCCTTTGTTGAAAGTCCTCGTCCGATGGTCTGGTCCTGTGTTGAAAGTCCTCGTCCGCTGGTATGGTCCTGTGCTGAAAGTCCTCGTCCGATTGTCTTCACGCAGTATCTGTTGTAACATAAAATTGAAAATGTTGTTTGAGTGAAATGTCTTTTAAATAAAAAAAAAATGTCTTAATTTTGGTGTATTGTATCTGTTATGGTTATTTTTTTCTATGTGTTTGTCTAACTTTATCTACAATCCTGATTTATTTGCACGACTTTTGTTATCCTTACTTAAGCTTCTTAGTAAGGCTTGTAGGTTGTGATATATTAAAGAAGAATATTAATTTAGTTTGCTATGTGTTTTTTTTGTACAATCCTGTTTTGTGTGCACCACTTGTGGTATACTTATTTAGCCTTTATTGGGATGGTTATATTTTTTTAAACATGAAATAAGAATATTAATGTACTTTGCAATGTGTTTGTGTGAGTTTGTTACCATCCAGTTTTGTGCGCACCACTTGTACTAAAGTTATTTAGTCTTCATTGTACTTGTTATAGGTTGTTAAATATTAGAGAAGAATGTTAATGTAGTTTCCTATGTGTTTGTGTGAGTTTTTGTACAATCCTCTTAGATGCGCACCACTTTTGTTATTGTTATTTAGGCTTCTTTGTAAGGCTTATAGGTTGTTAAACATTGAATAAGAAAGTTAATTTAGTTTACTATGGGCCTCATTCAATTAGCGGCCGTAAAACGGCCGCAAAGCTGCGATTCCTTGCGGCCGTCTTACGGCACCGTGTAGAGCTACTTTTACCTTGCAATTCAATTATACGGCGCCGCAAGGATATCCCTTTCCGGCCGGCCGCATATCATGCAAACGGCCGGAAGCTTTTTCCCAGCGCCCGTAAATCTTGTTTTCCGGCCGCAAAGTCCTTAAACTGAAAATGCAAATATAAAATCGAGAATGCACTGTAAAGCTCCGTAAATGCTAGGCATCATAATGGGGGACACAAGGATTAATAGCAACACCCTCTCAAGCTTGCACATCAGCCCAAATCTGATATATTATTTACGGATTACTTTACGTCCCGTAGTTCCGCGGGCTGGTCCTTGTTCAAACCCGTACGGGTTTGGAGATGGAGGGCCGCAAACCAAGCATTGTAATAGCCAATATATATTCAATCCAGCACTGCAAAGCACTGTAAATGATGGGGAACATAACGGGGGGGCATGAGGATTACTAGCCAAACATTCTCAAGCTTGCACATCGCCAAATTGTACTTTGATTTTAAAATCCGTACAAGTCCAACGGACTTCACTGACCAAGCCCGTAGCTCCGTATTCAAGCCCGTGCGGGCTGTCCTCCAAGCACGCAGCTCGTTTTTAAAGGCCGTACGTGCTTGGAGGTTAAAGGTATCCATTTTGTTACGGTTTTTGCAGTCTGCATGGTTTAAGCCTGTAACCCTAAAATGGAGGCCCAAGCATTACAGCCTCCAAATTAACAAGACTTCAAATTAGTTTAATATTCCTCATTTGTTTGATTGGTGAGCACACATACAGGTTCCATTGTAGCCTCTAAAACAGCCCCATAATAGAATATGTCACCCCAATATTGGCGCGCACAGCAAATGTGTTTTGACAACATGTAGCTGACATGAGCGGTCCCACATCATTGCTCAGTTCTAATATTTTTGACTGTTGCGCGTCGATGAAAGGGCGCAAGTGATATGACCTAATGCCATAAACCCTTCTAACCCTTGTAGCCGCAGCCTAATCCTAACCCTTACACCCCACCGCCTAATCCTAATCATGAGATCCGCTAGCCTCCTGTCGGGCCTGCTGTTGTTGATGCGTGCATGTGTCGGTGCGCAGATGACAGCTCACATTCGATGCACGCTATATGGTTGATCAACGATAGAATACACATCTCGCTCATCACATCCACATTAGAGAATACAAATAGTGGCCAAATCAGACCGCCACTTGGCATATATCAAGTACCAGGGGAATATTTCATTATATGTGCTTAAGTTCTTCAGTTGTGTCTGACTCTCCATGACCCTATGGACTGCAGCACATTCAGCTAGGTCTTTGCCTTGTCTGTTCTCCAAAGTTTGAAGGCCAAAGAGATTGGAGTGGGTTGTCAGTTCCTCCTCTAGTGGATTGGGATTTGTCTGATCTCTCTGCTATGACCTGCCCACCTACAGTAGCTCACAGCTTCATTCAGGTACACAAGCTGCTTCACCACCACCACCACTTAGCAACCCTCACCCATGTAAATTGATAAATAGCAGAACAGTTTGGAAGTTCACCAAATGGGAATAACAGAACACCTGGCACATGGCTCCCACCAGGATGGGCGTAGCAGAGATTATGCCTGATGGTGGTGAGTTTGCTGTCGATCCCAGAGCTTGCGGCCCTTCCTGATGGGTCAGAGTAGATATGTGTGGTGCATGTCACCCTGGTCCCCTTCAGCATTGCTAAGTGGTGTGAAGGGGCTTGTGTACCTGAATGAAGCTGGGAGCTACTGTAGGTGGGCAGGTCATAGCAGAGAGATCAGACAAGGTCCAATCCACTTGAGAAGGAACTGACAACCCACTCCAATCTCTTTGGCCTTCAAACTTTGGAGAACAGCACAGGCAGAGACCTAGCTGAATGTGCTGCAGTCCATAGGGTCACGGAGAGTCGGACACAACTGAAGAACTTAACCACATATAATGAAATATTTCCCTGGTACTTGATATATGCCAAGTGGCGGTCAGATTTGGCCACTATTTGTATTCTCTAATGTAGATGTGATGAGCTAGATGTATATGCAATTAGATAGAGATTTAAGGGATCCCAATAGAGCTCATGTGCGTGGCAAAGGGTTCATATGACCTGACTCATGTTTTACTCTTGCTATTGAATTGGGTAGTGTGGCTTTAATCATATTATGCATGTTGCAGCATGGTTTGTCAGATTGGCATGTGCATGACTATTACAACATATGATAACCAAAGGATGTTTAGCCAATGCATGTTCATTATTGGGCAACTAACTGTATTCACACATATGCTAACTGATGTGGGTGAAGGAGTTTGTGTACTTCAATGAAGCTGTGAGCTAGCCTACATCGGGCCAGTGTAGGGGGGTACGTCTTATCAGAGAGGTCAGACTAATCCCAATCAACTAGAGAAGGAACTGGAAAAGCACTCCAGTGTCACCTGTCCTATTCATTGTAGGCCCTCAGGGGAATGTTCCTACTCCCCAGTATCGCTAATCAGACTTGTCAAGGGTATTAACCCTATATTAGTAGTAGATATGATATTTGGGATCAGATGATATCTCAAGCTATTCTGACTCCTCAACAGTTTTACATGTATTGATCTATTGCATGTTAACTATGGCTCATCAGTTTACATTTAGAGGAATGTGACACTAATGCAATACATGTGGATTTCACAGAACCAAACATATTCATAACACATGGACGCAGTCAGAAAGGTCTAACAAAGCTTTATTTTTTACACAGACCACAATCAGCAGTGGTCAAGATTGTGCATTCACATAACAGTATAACAAAGCTTTATTTGATAGAAAGACCACAATCAGCAGTGGTCAAGATTGTGCATTCACATAACAGTATAACAAAGCTTTATTTGATAGACAGACCACAATCAGCAGTGGTCAAGATTGTGCATTCACATAACAGTATAACAAAGCTTTATTTGATACACAGACCAATCAGCAGTGGTCAAAACTGCATTAATATCATGGGTGTGGTGTGGGCGGGTCCTTGAAGAGCAAGAGGCTGGAAAAAAGGGGAAACCTACAGGGGTTAATCTAATAGTCTAGAATAAGCATGATGCATAGCACCTACCAGGGTAACATGCTGCAACCGGAACCAGAAATCTCTTCATTTAACTGAAGAAACCATTTATGTGCATAGCACTTACAACTTGTAACTAGATCTGCTCAATTAAACAGATGATTCAACCTTTGGACTGTGTAATCCAATCCAGTTTCACACATACAGTGTGTTGAACAAACAAAAATCTGAAAGAAGTGTTCAAATCAAAAAATGCGGAGGAGGATCAAAAACAATTTAGAATCACGATGTATGTACAGTACAGTTCTAAATACTGTACCAATATACCAACTCACCTGATTCCCATCTGCAAGCTTTACTAACCATTAGCTAGGTCTGTGGATAATCAGAAATATGGGCAAATAGCCATTATTATGGAGAGGACACAAAGGTCAGCAGCCAGATTCACTGTTTCTTACATCAGACCCAAAGATCTGTTCTCAGACTGCTATTGAGGTCAGGATCACATGCGTCACTAGTGCATATATTAATGCTGGCTGTTATTAACATGCCATTGTGAGACTTTGCAAGTCCACCGCCATAGCGGTATTAGTCTACATTTAAGCTACCAACAATCATGTTGTTGATATCTGGCTATATGATAGCTTTAAGAATGTGGGAGCTACATGTTAAGGGGGCTGCCATTGAAGGCATGTCTACCTGAGAGACACTGGGAAAACCCTCCACCTCATAATTCCTCCACAATGCTTGCAGATGTAGGAGATGCCTTCATGGACCTAAAATAAAAAAATAAAAAAAAGACAAAACCTAACAAATAAGGCCTGAAAACATCATAGGGCCTGCAGCATCTCTTCTCAACAGCACTCCTTAGTGACAATGTATTGGTCACACTACTAATTAACAGCCTCATTAAATTGCTATGTAAAAAATTGAATAGGGCTCTATATAAGCACACAGCATCTTTTTGAAAGCAAGTTTTTAGTGAGGGAACTTCTATGCAAAAGCCAGGTCTTCACAAACTAAAAACTTCTGTAAAACCAATATGCTATGTGCTTATATAGAGCCCTATTCAATTGCCCAAATCACATTTGAATGAGGTGGTGATGGTGGGGGGGGAGGGCGGGGGGGGGGCCGTGCCAGGCAGCGGTGGTCTGGGCGGTGGTGGACACATGGGAGGAGAGGAGGGGCCAGGCTGCTCTTGGCTGGGGGATTGGGAGATCCCCGTTGATGCTGGGCTGGGGACCATGGCCTGTCTGAGCAGCCTGACCTGAAGGTGTTCGATGGTCATGTGGTGCCTCCTCACCTCCCTGGACAGCCTGGCCAGGCTGTGGGTCATCTGTGACCTGAGGGCAGACATGCTTGCATCCATCCGGAGCTGGTTGGCCTCGATCCTCTGGCTGCTGGCCATCAGCTCCTTCAGGACGGCCAGTGTCTCCACCTGCACAGCCTGGCTCTGCGGCGGCGACACCGCTGGGTGGGCGTGGTGAGTTGATGCGGGGAGGTCCACAGCTGGAGCCGGTGGGGAGAATGTGCCCGGTGGTGACCAGGCCAGCACACTTTGTGGGGAAGGAGGTGCTGTCCCTTGGGGGGATGAGGGCCCCAGAGCAAGCCTTTCGAGGATGGGCATAGGCCCAGGGCTTGTGGCAGGTGACCCCGCAAGGTCAATGACCAGCCCATCCTCTAACCCAGAGCCCTCTGATCCTCTTTCCTCCTCCCCCTGTGCTGGAGGATCCTGGTACGGGGCTGATGGACCCGCCTCCTCGCTATGGTCACAGGACCCAGAGCTCCTCCTGGATGCTGAGAGATAGAGAAGAAAGGTACATGTCATTAGTATGTTGATTAGCGCATTGATGTGTTCATTTCTAATTATCTGACATCTAGCCTTGAATATGGATGATTCTCTGATTAGCTATCTTATACTAGCTGTTATCTATTCTTAGGTTTCTGTTCTGGATGGTTCTCGGCTCACAACTCTATCTGTATTACGGCTGATGTCTGTAACTGCATAGGCTGAACGGGCACACCAATACATGGACTCTGTATTACAGGGGTGTCCAAACTCTTTCCTGGATTGGAAGATATCCTTTCTGTGCACTGGTGAGTCAATCAGGATGAATGAAGAAGCAATTGACTCACCTGTGCGCAGCAGGGTTATCAAATCCAGCCATGTGTGTGGCCCACCAGGACCGAGTTTGGACACACCTGCTCTATTGCTTGATTACTGTTGTGGTGACCAGGAATGACAGTGATTTGTCAGCTTCATGAATTTAAGGATGCATCCATCTATCCCTTGTTATTTCATGGAGCTGACATGTCATTGTCATGGCCATGTGTAGTGTGTGTGAGGCACATGTGGTGGCATGTTGCTGTATGTCATATTCACCTGCCATGGAGGCTGGGTCCTGCTGCTCCACCGGGCCTGATGCTCCAGCTGCGTCGGAGGGTGCAAGCATGGCCCTTGCAATCCCTTCATGGGCAAGGTACTTGACCCTCCGCCCCTCGGCCTCCTGCACCATCTTCTTCCTCACCGCGGCCCTGATGTCATCAAACCGGTGCTTAATGGACCGCAGACTCCGTCCACGGCCCGCCACACCGTTGACCAGATCCACCACCTGCTGCCAAGCAGTAGCACGGGGCCCAGCCTTTACTTCCCTACCCCCGAGGTGATGACGGGGCGGGCACGGATGGCCTCCAGGAGGACCCTGTTCTCCTCCCGGCTATAATTGTGGGCCCTGGACCTGCCGCCAGCCTCTTGCTCTTCTGCCTGGGGATGAGGACCCTCTCCACTCTCCTTCCTCCTTCCTCCTCCTACTCTCCTCCCTCCTTCCTCTCCTCTCCTCTCTCCCTCCTCCTCCTCTCCTCTCCTCCCTCCTTCCTCTACTCTCCTCTCTCCCTCCTCCTCCTCTCCTCTCCTCCCTCCTTCCTCTACTCTCCTCCCTTCTCCCTCCTCCTCTCCTCTCCTCCCTCCTTCCTCTACTCTTCTCCCTCCTCCTCTCCTCTCCTCCCTCCTTCCTCTACTCTCCTCCCTTCTCACTCCTCTCCTCCCTCCTTCTCCTTCTCTCCTCCCTCCTTCTCCTCCTCTCCTCCCTCCTCCTCTCCTCCCTCCTCCTCTCCTCCCTCCTTCCTCCTCCTTCCTCCTCCTCTCCTCCCTCCTCCTCTCCTCCCTCCTCCACTACCTCCTCCTCCACTACCTCCCCCTCCTCAACTATTACCTCCTCCTCACTCCTCCCCTCCTCTTCCCCACCTCCACGCCCGGGACTCCCTGCCACTCCTCCACCCTCTGCTCCTCTCCCTCCATCACCACCTGAAAAGAAAAGAAAGAGAAATAAAGAAATGTTTTAGTGGGTTTGCCTGCTCCACGCTCGTCCCCCATTCTGATCGCCTCTAACACTATTTCTGCTTGGATATCAATGTTGGAACTAACTGCAGTAATCAACCTTAAGTGGACAGAGCCTGTGACAGCAGTGGGAGGGGTGTTCAGCACCTCTCACTCTGGACCTGAGAGGCGCTGATGAAACACGCTAGATCAATACTTTCATAAACAATGTGGAAGGGTCAGTTACAGTTTGCATATATACAAGGCATGCGGCTATTTACTGTGTGCTTCTATCATGTGTGGGGAGTGGACCATGTCTGAGGCCACTAATATCCTATCTGCATTATATTCTGCACATATTCATGGGCATGGTACCTATCATGAAGCCATCCTCTGTACCAGAGGTAGTAGGAACTACATGGTCCTGCTGTTCTAGGCTGAAAAAAAGTTCTTGTCAAGCCCCATTGAAGAAGCAGTTTGGAACACCTATGTGTATTGCAAATATGTGTAGAAATCTCACTCAAACTCAATCTACAACTCAATCAATCTCAAAATCAAACTCAATCAAACTCAATCAAACTCAATCTCAAAATCAAACTCAATCAAACTCAAACTCAAAATCAAACTCAAAATCAAACTCAATCTCAAACTCAATCACACTCAATCTCAAACTTAATCACACTCAATCTCAAAATCAATCAAACTCAATCTCAAACTCAATCAAACTCAATCAAACTCAATCTCAAACTCAATCAAACTCAATCTCAAAATCAAACTCAATCAAACTCAATCTCAAAATCAATCAAACTGAATCAAACTCAATCTCAAACTCAATCAAACTCAATCTCAAACTCAAACTCAATCAAACTCAAAATCAAACTCAATCAAACTCAAACTCAATCAAACTCAATCAAACTCAATCTCAAAATCAAACTCAATCAAACTCAATCTCAAACTCAATCAAACTCAAACTCAATCAAACTCAATCTCAAACTCAATCAAACTCAATCTCAAACTCAATCAAACTCAATCTCAAACTCAATCAAACTCAATCTCAAACTCAAACTCAATCAAACTCAAAATCAAACTCAATCAAACTCAATCAAACTCAATCTCAAACTAAATCACACTCAATCAAACTCAATCTCAAACTCAATCTCAAACTCAAACTCAATCAAACTCAAACTCAAAATCAAACTCAAAATCAAACTCAATCAAACTCAAACTCAATCAAACTCAATCAAACTCAATCTCAAACTCAATCAAACTCAATCAAACTCAAACTCAATCAAACAAAAAACTCAATCAAACTCAATCTCAAACTCAATCTCAAACTCAATCAAACTCAATCTCAAACTCAATCAAACTCAATCTCAAACTCAATCAAACTCAATCAAACTCAATCTCAAACTCAATCAAACTCAAACTCAAAATCAAACTCAATCAAACTCAAACTCATAATCAATCTCTCTCTCTCTCTATATATATATATAGAGAGAGATAGAGAGAGATTTTGAGAGAGAGAGATCCAGATCTAATATTAAACAGAAAAATATAAATAACTTACCTCCCTCCACAAAACTCCTCTCCCCACAAAAACAAACTCGCCAAACCTATAGGCCAACAGCAAAAAAAACACAATTGTACTTCTCGCCAGTGTATTCAGTAAATATAGAAATTGGCAAAACATACAAATAAAAGACAGCTTGATAGGATGAAAAGCATGTACAATGCAACTTACCTCCCTCAAAACCCCTAAGGGCCGGATCAAAGATCCCAAATCCTCCAAACACCTATAAACAAGCAAATAAATAAATTTTACTTCTCGCCAGTGTATTCAGTAAATATAGAAATTGGCAAAACATACAAATAAAAGACAGCTTGATAGGATGAAAAGCATGTACAATGCAACTTACCTCCCTCCAAACTCCTATGGGCCGGATCCAAACTCCCACACAACCAAAAATACTCAAAACACCTATAAAGAAGCAAAAAAACACAATTGTACCTCTCACCAGTGTATTCAGTAAATATAGAAATTGGCAAAACATACAAATAAAAGACAGCTTGATAGGATGAAAAGCATGTACAATGCAACTTACCTCCCTCCAAACTCCTATGGGCCGGATATAAACTCCCAAACTCTCCAAACTACCTCCAAACACCTATAAACAAGCCAAAAACACAATTGTACTTCTTTACATCGGCATCCGTAAATGTAGTAACGGATTCCCGTAAAAAGAACTTAAACCGCGACTTGATAATAAAGCAACTTACCTACTCTCAACCACCAAGCTCCTGGAACCGCGTGCTACTTCGTCCGAAATCACAACACAGTCGAGGCGTGGGTGCGTGTCATTCCTATTTATTCACTCCCACTGTCAATCAAATGCTCTATCCCGTAAGTGATTGGCTGTGCGACCTGTGGCGCGATGCGTGATTCCGCTATTGGATGGTTCGTGCCGGGCGCGGCTAGTCCGTCCCCCTTCCAGCTTGCGTGCGCGCCTAAACGTCACGGCCTTCCTACATTCGGAAGGCCGCGATTCACGCCTTGCTAGATTTAATTTACGGCCGCATCTGTTGAAGTCCACACGATGCACTTACGGCATTGTAATGAAACAGGGCTGAAAGGGCCCTAAAAGTGTAAAGGAAGCAATAAAAGGCATTCGAATTACTGTAAAAACAATCCACAATGATCAAATATGTTAATAAACGAGATTTTTTTGGTGTCATGTACATCCTCAAAATGACGGCCAAATTAACCCTTTAGCACTCAGAAAGGATAGAATGTGTCCCCCTAAACATATCAACATTATCTGATTTACATCTTTTTTATCACATCTAGATTTTTGAACACAAATATTGTATATATTTCCACGCCACATTACATAGATCATGGAGCATGGGCCCAAATTCAAATGTGGGCCAGAATATTAGGGGTTACTAATTAAAATGGCTCAACAAATCCATAATCAGGGAACTTCATAACATGATGAAGCTTAGATACACCAGTGAGATTTGCCATTTGTGAAATCCACCCGGATAATCACAGCTGGGGTAATTAGCAAGCTATATAACCACACCATCATCCATGAATTAGCAAGTCTGAACCATCATGGATAGCAGCAACCTGAGTACAGCGTATAGGTATGTTAGGAGAGCGCAGCGTCGTAGGAATGGATATTTGTTTCGAATGTTGCAGAATGGAAACTGTCATGCGTGCGACTGTGGAGTGGCTGAGGCGTGACAGAGAGGGGCGGCTGGGAGTGAATGTGGGTGAGCGTGCTGATGCAATCCATGGTGGTCCGGAACCAAGCCAGGCAAGTGGCTCATCACAGGACATGCCTAGGGTCATGAAGGGGGGTCAGTTAGAGGAGAGAGCTCCAGTGGCACAGGGACAGGGGGATATGAGGGCACCTGCAGACAGGGAGGAGGACCTTGATGTGGGTGATCAGCTGATGGGGGGGCCAGATGAGAGACCCCTAGAGGATGTGGCACATGAAGTAGGAGCTCCTGCACAGCCAGACCCACAGGGGGGTGAGCAGGCCCAGGAGCCTGCCAGTAGGCTTCGTGCACCCAGGGTGTACAGGGAGAGAGTCACATTAGAGGGGTTAACTGATGTGGAAGTGTATGAGCATTTTAGGCTAACCCGTGCCAGCCTGGAGGAGCTCTATGCGGTCCTGAGGGAGGACATGGAGCCTTCCTCACGGACCAATAGAGCCATCCCAGGCATGACACGGATGTTAGCCGCCATACACATCCTATCATCTGGTAGTTTTCAGAACACTGCTAGCATAGTAGGAGGAATGTCTCAAGCAAGCCTTTCAAGGTGCCTGAGCACATTCCTCCATGCTATCGTTCCGAAAGCTGCCAGATACATCAGTTTTCCACACACTGGGGAAGAGATCTTGAAGGTGAAAGCAGATTTCTTTCGAATGGGAGGTATCCCCAATGTGCTCGGTGCTATAGATTGTACACATGTAGCATTGATACCTCCTAGAGAGCAAGAAGCCATGTTCCGAAATCGCAAACACTATCATTCCATCAATGTACAGGCTGTTTGTGATACAGACATGCGCATACAAAATGTGGTTGCAGGCTTCCCGGGAAGTACTCATGATGCCCATATCCTGCGTCAGTCATCCACCCATCGTTATTTTGAGTCTTGAGAAGCTCCACCTGGGTGGCTACTGGGTGAGTACCCATAAAGGATCCCCTAAAATATACATAATGTTCCACTGTAATGTTATTCCATTGATGCGCCATAAAGAAGGTGTGCCGACTGAGCCATTGCATCGTAGCTTGTTGCTGTGCCTAACCTGATGTGACGTGGTCATAGGAGTATGAAGTTCCAAGCCAGAGATCCCTAAACTAACATCACATTAATCATTGCGTATATTTACAGATGCTTTAACGAGCAGCACAAACTCCCATTCATATCTACATCTCCCATTTTTGTTTCCTTCAGGTGATGCAGGATATAGGTGTTTGCCGTGGTTGTTGACCCCTGTGAACAATCCACGCACAGAGGGGGAGGAGAGGTACAATGCGGCCCATGCCAGAACCCGGAATGTAATAGAGCGCACCTTTGGACTCCTGAAGATGCGCTTCAGATGTTTACATTCCACTGGCGGGGCGCTACAGTATACACCAGGGAAGGTTTGTCACATCATCATGGCCTGCTGTATTCTGCACAATATAGCAGTACAGGCAAACTGTCTGGGGAACATTGATGATGCTCCGCTTGAACCGGCGGAGCGTCCAGTACCTCCCGATGGTGGGGATAACGTTCAGGGGTCACAACTACGTGCCCACGTCATTCGTGAGTACTTCCCATGTAAGTCCGAAACTAATTACAACCAACTCAAATGTACATGGCTTATGGTTACTAATACATCTCTTTTCTCCTTCCCCATTGTCTTCCAGAATATCCAACAGTCCACAGTAGAGGATAGCTTTGTGATGTAACATATGTCTCGTGACGCATTCTTCATACTGGATCAAATACAGCCTGCTCTGATATCCGTTACTGGTAAGTATGCGCACATTCCCATACACATCATATATATTGATATCTGCCAACCTCAAGAAGCTAAGCTAAATGGATGGTCTGATGTATTCCACAATGTCAATGGATATAGGCCTCACAATCGTATTTGAAAACATCTGCCCAGAACAGTAATGTTCACATTGTCTGATCATGCTATTCCACATCCCATGGAGGTCAATGCAATTCCTAGCAATCTGGATATATGAACATAACAGCATACTGTAAACCATAAGAAATGTACCTCATGTGATGCAAAGAGGGGATGTCCCCTGTTCTTTGTCAGCGAATGCTGGTAAAAGCATTCTCAGTCAGATAACATGAATAGTCTCAAGGATGTGTTAACTAGGAATCATTGTGCAATATATCATATGGATTGTGTGACTCATCTCATCATATTGCCATTACAGAACTGTTGCCGTGTGTCAACACATTGTTTACCCACACAGACATGGGAAACGACCTTCCAGCAACAAAACATCAGCTACATCAATGGCGTCTACATTGTAAGTGAGTATTTGCGGGAAACATGTGCAAGTATGCATGAGAGGAAATGACTAATAACTACATTAATGTAGGCCTAACTTTCTTTTTCCCCAAGACATCCCCTATGTATTGCTGAAGCGATCCGAAATGTTTATCGGACCATGCAGACGTGTCCTGGGGGAACAGATCTCTTCGTTGAATACTCCACTTGATCTATCCAAGATAGAGAACCACATGTGGATGTCCGAACATGTATCAATGTGTGATAGTTGTGATCTTCCCTTTCTATAACAGGATGCACTGGTGTCTCTCTCTCTCTCTCTCTCTCTCCACCCCTGTTTACCCTTAATTTATTGAGTCACACAAGTCTTCTGCTAACTATCCCAATTAACCCTTTCCACTATGTTTTCTCTTGTCTTCTTCCTCACATCCCCTGCCTTTTCCTCAGACTCTTCTTTACTTCTCCCCTTTTTGTCTGCATCATTTTCATTTCAACTCTCATGCCCACCTCTCTCCTTTTATTCGCCCATCACCTAATCCTACTCAAGCTGTGGTTAAACTATGTGTCTCCTGACTGTCCCATCTGCAGATTACATTATCTGTCCACATGGGGCAGATACCTTATTACAAAATAGTGCATCGCACTTTACATCTGATCCCTTTCCTCTCCGACTAATGCATATCTTTTTACTTGACACAACCTCCTTCAGCGTTACGGAATATGTTTGCACAATACAAATAAATGAGAATTCGACTAATCAAAATATTTCCACATCAGGACAAATTAGTCTGGGCCATCATTATCATCGTACAGATGGTTAGCTTGTACGAGATCCCAATGCCTAACATGTGTGCCGACATACCTACATCTGTTGGTGGCTGCTCATATGGCATATGTAAGGTTTCCACTAATATATTATTTTTGTGTTTGTATTCCAGATCCCGGTCAGAACAAGGCATGACGATAAACATCCTGACATTCCGTGGCCATGTCAATGTCCTCATGTATGTGCATGTGTCCGTTTCATTGCTTTGTTGGATCCAGTTTGATATCTGATGACCTTGACTGAATAGCCGATATGTGTCACGAGACAATTTCAATATACAATGCAGATGTGATGTGACATCTGTCAGCTGATGTTCCTGGTATATCCACAGCATGTGTATGCTCACATACTCTACCTCGATTCATATGTACCTATTGCTTTAGACATTCTATCCTCTCCTCTACTTGGACTGTTGTGAAGCCTGCAGCATAAACCCTTCCAGATCTCTTCTTCAGTGCTGATGTGACCCTCCCTGTACATATGGGGAAGAGTAAATCCAGGCTTGGTACTTAACAGTTAATGAGGTTACTTTAATCTTCAGTTATGCATATGCAACAACAGTGAGTACAGATGTTCAATCAGAGAACAAACTACCCCTGATATTGCCTGGTTTGTTGGGAGTTCTCTGGAATAAGTAACATCTGACTGATATGGTCCTGGTCAGGTCCCCATCTTTTTGACCAAGGTTATTTATGTAGTGGCTGCTTATTGTTGCATGAGAACTGACCTCATGGGCTCATATCATTCACTGATTGAGCACTTATAATTCTGATGTTGCACCAGAGTGTACGTTTAACACACAAGACTACATTTTGCTCTCCCCATATCTATATCGCCTTATGCAGGATTATTGTGGTCTTTCCTTATTGACTGTTATATATATGTGGGAACAATAATGAGATCTATTATATTGCCTAATGTTGGTTGATATACTGTACATCCCCTGATCATCCATATCAATGTAATTTTCCATGCCTGCATTCTGCTCTCATATCCCTATTTCCCTGTGTTACTTGGATTTTGTATCCTACCCCCCTTCACCATGATCCTTTGTATACCTGTGTTGATTAGTCAACCTGTGGCTTGTGGCAAGCTTGCCTTGTTAATTTCGGGAAATATTAAATATGATTTATCTGCGATGTTGTTTGTGTCTGCCTCGTCAATGTTGATACCATAGCATTTCCGAAACATCAATAAAAGGACCTTCAGACTCCACATCTGTGCTCTGCACCATCAGTTAGGGGTGTCAATAGAATTCTCACAGTGTGTTTGCATTACTGATTTCAAACATAAGGGAAGGTTGGTATTAACAATCTATATGACGCAGAAACAGACAAATGAGACAGGTTTCTGTAAGTGGCTCACATCCTAATAGTGAACATACAGGGCCTCATTCAATTGTGATTTTGCCAATTGAATGGGGCTCAAAATAAGCACAGAACATATATTGTGTCAAACAGATTTTAGTTAGTGAAAACCTTGATTTGGGAGAGATGTTTACTAACTCAAACATTTTTCAGAGAATATATGTTATGTGCTTATTTCAAGCCCTATTCAATTGGCCAAATTGCAATTAAATGAGGGCCACAGTATCTAACATAAGTGAGTACACCCGTCACATTGTTGTTAACATTTTAGTATATCTTTTCATGTGACAACACTGAAGAAATGACACTCTGCTACAATGTAAAGTAATTTTTCGGACCCATCAATAACTCAATACCCAGCCATTAATGTCTAAACCATTGTCACCAAAAGTGAGTACACCCTTAATTTGAAATGTCAAAATTGACATGAAATGTCAATTATGTGTGGCCACCATTATTTGCCAGAACTGCATTAACCCTCATGGCCAGGGAGTTCACCCGAGCTTCCCAGGTTGCCACTGGAGTCCTCTTCCACTCCTTAATGATACATCAGAGCTGGTTGATGCTAGAGACCTTGCACTCCCCCACCGTCAGTTTGAGGATGCCCCACAGATGCTCAATATGGTTTTGGTCTGTCGACAAGCTTGGCCAGTCCATCACCTTTACCTTCTTTAGCAAGGCAGTGTCGTCTTGGCGGTGTGTTTAGGGTCATTATGTTATGTTGCCCTGCAGCCCAGTCTCCCAAGGGAGGGGATCATGTTCTGCTTTAGTATGTCACAGTACATGTTTTCATTCATGGTTCCCTTAATGGACTGTAGCTCCCCAGTGCCAGAGATAAATGGATAAGTCACAACGAACACAAAAACATTGATATAACATTAAACCAATAATTTTGAACCAAAACAGTGATGCAGAGAGAGGGGAGGCAGCATCTGACATCATTAGGTAAATGCATATAGTGGGAATCCACACAACATATTAGCGAAAACATCTATACACATGCATATATGTTTGGTCTGGGCCTGCATGCATGCTGCCAGCACTGAGGAGCTACAGTTCTTTGAGGGAACCCATGAATGCCAACATGTACTGTGACAAACTGAGAAAGAGCATGATCCCTCACATAGGAGAACAGGCCGCAGGGCAGTATTCCAACATGATAACGACCACAAACACACCTCCAAGCCGACCACTGCCTGGCTAAAGAAGCTGAAGGTCAAAAGTTGATGAACTGGCCAAGTAGGTCACCAGACCTAAACCCTATTGAGCATCTGTGGGGTACTCCTCAAATGGAAGGTGTGGAGTGTAACGGAACCCATCACTGTTTTACCCTGTTTTATGGTTATGGTTAAAATATGATCATACTGTTATACTGTATGTATGTTGGTTTCTGCTCGGCAAAATCTTAGCCCAGACTATTGCAGACCTTGGCATAATAGATAATCCTAGTACAGAGACTCATCATAGGATAAGGAAGTCTATTGTATAAAGTGTTTTCATTATCAGACATAACAAAGAAGGATGATCTAAGCAATGTCTGATTGTATCAAAGTAGCCAGGTAGTCTCCGGGAGGTGTGACCCACCTGTTGTCCCTCAATGTGTATTGTGTGGCCAACTATGGGGGATGTGTGTATTGCCTGTGGGAAGAGATGTGTATATATATATTTCTGGGCAACAAAATAAAGTCAGTATTCATTTGACTCCCAATTGAGTGTGGGCAAATATTGGAGGTTGGGAATGGTGAGACTGTAGTGCTTCTTGGATATTGTACCGTATACCAGCGGAGATATTGGACTGCGTGTTCCAACTCCGTTACAGGGAGTGCAAGGTCTCTAACATCCACCAGCTCCATGATATCATCATGAAGGAGTGGAAGAGGACTCCAGTGGCAACCTGGGAAACTCTGGGGAACTCCATCCTCATGAGGGTTAAGTCAGTGCAGGAAAATAATGGTGGCCACACAAAATAAATCGCCAATTTCACTTAGGGGTGGACTCACTTTTGATATTTCCCCTGAATTAATCTATCCATGTGTCATGAACATGAATATCATGCATCACCGTTACTGTAATCAAACTCATGAATATTACCTCCACCCTCAGCTGCACTAGTGGCTGTTACCCCAACCCTACATTAACACAGGGCTGGTATATTGAAGGAAGATGTATGTACTAATCCAATAACGTTGGTGTGTAGCATTCATGTGGTGTTTACCAATCATGGTACAGTACAAACGAAAACAAACAATGATAATGTGAGCAATACATAATGTTTAATCTTATGTTGCTTTCCCAAATATTTACAAAAAAAAAAAAAAAACGGGAGGCAGAAATCCATGAACATCAATAAAATGGAACCTAAACAGATAAGAACAAGACATCAATTAGAACAATATACGCATTGACTGCAACACCTCAACGTCAATAGATCTGGGACATCAATTTCTTCTATATGCAACATGAACATGTTCTCACCTATTTCCGCTTCCGCTTGTGTGTTTCCTGGCTCTCCTGGCCTTTGGAAGATGGTCCTCTAGGCCTGCCCCGACCTCTTCGGGTGTTTTTAGGCTCTTCCGGCCTGGATGCTGGGGACAGGGTGTGGGATGTTGACGGAGGCAAGTTTGAAGGGGTAGCCCGGTCTTGGTGCTGGCCTTCTCGGCCCATTTCAGGCCTTCGGGCGTACTCCTCCATTAGGAGATTATGACGCCTCGCCTCCTGGAACATCCGTTCGTTTTGACGGGTAATTTCCTCAAATACACGGTCATTATGGCGTCTCTGGTCCTCCAGCTTCCTGTCTTCATGGCGTCTCATCTCCAGCATGAACTGGTGATTTTGCTCACGCTCATGCTGGAGATGAGCCAGGAAATCCTGGCACTGTGCCGCTGACAGCGCAGGACTAACTGGCAGCGACCCAGACCACTGTGTCCTCTGAGTGGAGGCACTGCTAACTGGTGTCTCCTGCCTCACCGGAGTCGCCTGCTGGTCCTGCGGGGCCTGTGGGGCCAGTGGGGCCAGAGTGGCTGTATGGGCCAGTGGGGCCTGTGGGGCCAGAGTGGCTGTATGGGCCTGCTGGTCCTGCGGGGCCTGTGGGGCCTGTTGGGCCTGTGGGGCCAGAGTGGCTGTATGGGCCAGTGGGGCCTGTGGGGCCAGAGTGGCTGTATGGGCCTGCTGGTCCTGCGGGGCCTATGGGGCCTGTGGGGCCTGTGGGGCCAGAGTGGCTGTATGGGCCAGTGGGGCCTGTGGGGCCAGAGTGGCTGTATGGGCCTGCTGTCCTGCGGGGCCTTTGGGGCCTGTGGGGCCTGTGGGGCCAGAGTGGCTGTATGGGCCAGTGGGGCCTGTGGGGCCAGAGTGGCTGTATGGGCCTGCTGGTCCTGCGGGGCCTGTGGGGCCTGTGGGGCCTGTGGGGCCAGAGTGGCTGTATGGGCCAGTGGGGCCTGTGGGGCCAGAGTGGCTGTATGGGCCTGCTGGTCCTGCGGGGCCTGTGTGGCCTGTGGGGCCTGTGGGGCCAGAGTGGCTGTATGGGCCAGTGGGGCCTGTGGGGCAAGAGTGGCTGTATGGGCCTGCTGGTCCTGCGGGCCTGTGGGGCCTGTGGGGCCAGAGTGGCTGTATGGGCCAGTGAGGCCTGTGGGGCCAGAGTGGCTGTATGGGCCTGCTGGTCCTGCTGGTCCTGCGGGGCCTGTGGTGCCAGAGTGGCTGTATGGGCCTGCTGGTCCTGCTGGTCCTGCGGGGCCTGTGGGGCCTGTGGGGCCTGTGGGGCCAGAGTGGCTGTATGGGCCAGTGGGGCCTGTGGGGCCAGAGTGGCTGTATGGGCCTGCTGGTCCTGCTGGTCCTCCGGGGCCTGTGGGGCCTGTGGGGCCGGAGTGGCCAGAGTGGCCTGCTGGTGCTGGGGGGGCCACATGCCCTGCCGGGGGCCCATGCTCCAGGGCACCATTGATGCTGGATCCATACCTTGAGCCCAACTGGGATGGGACCACATTGGGTGGCCCCACATTTGTCCAGCCCACATTGGCTGGGAGCCAGGCGGTGCCATTATCCTGGCTGGAGGCAATTGATGGCACCTCGTGGATGGCCCAGGTGGGCTTTGGTACGATGGACCTGCTGCAGGGGATGTGGCTGCAGGTGGTCCTGCATCTTCACATGTTGCAGGTCCCTGAGGAAGCAGGGGACGCCTGGATGGTACTGAAATGAGACAAGATTTTGATTTGAGTATTGTTGTTTCCATATCTCTGAGATCAGAGTGACTTGTAATTGGCTGTGAATGTTTGACGCTAATCAAAATTGATCTGCATCATTAGTATTGTGGATCCTGGCTGGGATCTTTCCTGTTATGTGACAGCGACTGCTGGCAGCAGCAGTTGGACCAAGGGGCTGATAGATGGCGCTGCCGCTGTTATATACATCATTTTCAGCTTACACAGAAGCCCAAAAGCACTAGCCCTCACACTTATCCGAACCCCTTACCTTAACAACACCATAACCCACTAAATATGCATGATTATATAATCTCCAGGAAAATGCTGGGACATGTAGAGGCTGCTCACTGCTGATACCAGCAGTCATGGTCAGATAACAGGAAAGGGCCCATGGCTCATATGAATATATGTAATGCTGGTGCGGTGTGCCAACTGCAGTTAATTAGGACACGTGCTCATCTGAATCTGTTGGCCAGTGTGTGAGACAGACCAATCTGTGACCAAGCCTCAGCAATGTGAGTTAACATGTTAATGTAACATGGTCCAGATTATGCTGTTACAAGACACAAACTTGCAGTCCATCAGAGTCTGTATCCGCATATGCTGCAGTGTGCACATCCATACATGTACTCTCATGGGGATGTACCAGCTAGACCGGACCTATCCTGTTGTATGTGCGCATATGTGCGCATCTCTGGAAGTGCACCGCCACCGACTCTAGCTACGCCAGCCCAGCAGGCCGGGTAAGTGGTTATGGGTTTCGGGTTCTGGCTACAGTTAGGGGGTATGGGTTAGAGTTAGAAAGTGGTGTTTAGGGGGTTAGGGTTAGAGGGTTAGGGGCTTTGGGTGTACCAACTATTTTTGACGGCTACATGGGGACGCAAGCGCAGCCGCATCCCTAGAGTCGGCGGCGGCACTCTTCCAGCACATACTGAAATGCCCACATAAAACAGGATACATCCGCTATACCTATAATCAAAATGTACATGAATTCTAAGCAGTAGGAGGGTTAAGCCAAACAGCTATGGATGGGCCAGTTTAACATGGAGTAGAGTGTGACAGGGGAACTCATGACAATAAAAAAACAATAGCAATAGAGTTGTCATGTATGCTTTATATGCACTGGGAACCAACAGCAAACATAACAGTAACATCAATAGATTTGCAAAACGGTATCATAATCAGTTGTGGGAGGAGGTATTGGACATATATTTCATTGCTAACAATTCTGACAAGTATATTTCTTTACACTGGATTTACATGATGTTTGCAGCCTCATATATCTGTAGTCACAACCAGTTATCTTACAGTGCAATTCAACGTCAGTTATCTATCTGTGTGGGGTACATGTGCGTACATATGAGGGTGTTAAGGTGTACATGGTACTCACATTGCAGGCTTTCAGACCGACCGGAGTCCACCAGGCTAGGGAGGCCCACGACTGACGCTGGCTGGATCATGTCGCGGACTGTGGCCTCCCCCAACGTGAACGTTTGTGGCGGCCCACCAGCGGTTCCACGTGCTGCTTTGGCCTCATCAGCCATCTTCGTTTTTACAGCAATGCGGCAGTCTTGGAACCGGTGCTGGACAGACTGCCAGGTACGATTCGCATACCCCAGCGAGGAGACCTCAGCCGCGATCTCCTTCCAGGCATCTGTCCTCTGCCTGGGCCTCACTTCACTCCCACCGGTTAGGATGGAGTGTCGCGCTTGCACTCCTCTAACCAGTGTTTCGATCTCCTGGCTGGTAAAGTTTGCTGCCCTTTTGCGTGCAGCAGCAGCTTGCTGGCCAGCCTGTGGCTGGGGGCCCTGCTCTCCCTGACCTCTCCCTTCGCTGCCTTCTCCCTCCATCTCTCCTCCTCTCTCTCTCTTGCTCTCACAAAACCTCCAACTCCAAGACCTGTGTGTCCACTTGCACAGCATACAACACAGTCACAGATTACCGAATTTCACTCCCTTTTAAACTATTTGTGCCCTTGATTGTCATCTTCAGTAGGGGAATGTTGAGCTATTAATTCTGAAACCAAACATCACTTTCACTTTTAATAAAAGTACAGGATGGCTTTTCTATGCTACGACTTGTAAGTTAGCCCTTTACGACCCGTAGGTCTATTTTACCCCTACGGACTTGACGGAGGCTAATCCCGCAGCCTTTGCGTGTCTGAGGTGCTCCAAGCCCTCGGGACTTTGTCCACGGATATTTGACAAGAATTTGAAAATACAAAAATTACGGATTTGAGTATAGGGGAATGTTGTGCTATTTTTGCTAACACCTACAATCACTTTATTGTCTCATCAGAGTGCAGGATGGCTTTATTTGGGCTTTATTATGTGCTTTATTGGTGCTAGCGGGACCTGTTTGCTGCAAGTAAGCTGCGGCTCGCTTTTAGCCTTGCAGAGAGGTTTCCCGTAGCAATTGAATAGCAACCGGGGCTTTCTTGCGGCCGAAACTCTTGCGGACGTTTTAGATCAAAGGCTTTCCTCCGGCGCGAGCGGCCGCAAAGGATAGCAAGGCGCCGGCCGCAAGCCTGCCGGAGCCCCCGGCAGTAAGGGAATAGAATAGCCGAATAGCTTGCGGCCGGTCCTTGCGGCCCCGCAACGGCTGCGGCCCTATGTGTTTGTGTGAGTTTGTTATAATCCTGTTTTGTGTGTACCACTTTGTGTGTACCATATGTTGCATACTTTGGCCCTTATTCAATTGCATTTTGGCCAATTCAATAGGACTCTAAGTCCCTCATAAAATTGCAATGTTGCAAATTGAATAGGGGTCTAAATAAGCACATCACATATATTTTTTAAAGAAGTTTTTAGTTATTAAGCATCTATCCAAAAGCACGGTTTTCACTAACTAAAAACTTCTTTAAAAAATATATATTATCTGCTTATTTAGAGCCGTATTCAATTTGCAAAATCACAATTGAATGAGGGCCTAAAAGTGCTTATTTATAGCCATATTCAATTGGCCAAAATAGCAATTGAATGAGGGCCTTTGGTTGCTGCATTTGTTATATTGTCGGGGCCTCATTCAGATGCATTTTGGGCAATGGAATAGAGCTCAATATGACCACAGAGCATCTTTTTTTACAGAAGTTTTTAGTTAGTGAACGTGTATTTAAAAGCAAGGTCTTCACTAACTAAAAAGTTCATTAAAAAAATATCCTCTGTGCTTATATAGAGCCCTATTGAAATGGGCAAATCACATTTAAATGAGGCCCTCGGCCATTAAATATATATAGGTCCTCATTGAATTGCAATTTTGCCAATTGAAGAGGGCTCTATATAAGCACATAGCATATTTTTTTACCGAAGTTTTTAGTTAGTGAAGACCTTGATTTTGTATCGAAGTTCATTAACTAAAAATTTATATTTAAAAAATATGTTATGTGCTTATATAGAGCCCTATTCAATTGGCCAACTCACAATTGAATGAGGCTCATGGTTCGTTTCTTTTTATACTTAATACTTTACCTTGATTGAAGTGTCGAATGATAGAGGGTCCCCTCCTGCCAATCTTAATCCGCCGGTCTTCTTGTAGTGTCTGTTTGAAAAAGAAAGTGAAATAGTTAATTGTATATTTTTTATTTTTTATTTAGCAAACCATGGCTTTTTCAACATGTAATGTATTTGTATATCTTACCTGTTCTTCTTTGTTGGTGTTGTTTAAAAGGGATTGTGCTTCACAATGCACGGTGCAAATTGTTGAGTGACGCTGTTGATGCAGAGTCTGTTTCAATATTAAAAGAAGTAGAAATATTCAGCTTTAGGTGATCTATTGAATTGCAGTAAATTAATGTCATGTAAATATACTTCTGTAATTATTTTCAATTAACATTATTTTTTTGGGGGGGCTACACACATATGTCACATACATGAAGCACATTTCCAGAGTTCAATGTCATTTTTTTGTGTGCGTGTGACATATCACTATACATGAATCATATTTTAATTGTTAAATGAACCTTAGATTTTGTTTTTTCCAACACACATAAATGTGTGTGTGTGAGATGTAACTATAGATGATACATATATGTGCGTGTCACATATCAGTATACATGACTCATATTTTAATATTACAATGTTTATTTTCTAATGTCATTTAAATGTAGTTATTTAATTATTTTGTTTTAAGATCATTTTGTTGGAGGGGCAATACACATAAATGTGCGTGTCACATGTCAGTATACATAAACCTCTTTTTCATATTGAAATTATTTTGTTATTTTTTTTGTTAAATTGACGTAATTTTTTTTGTGTGCCTACACACATAAATATGTGTGTGACATGTGACTATACATGATAGAAGTAAATGTGCGTGTGACATGTGACTATACATGAACCTCTTTTTTATATTTAATTATGTTTTTTTTTTGTTTTGTTAAATCAACCTTATTTTTTTTGTGGGCCTACACACATAAATATGTGTGTGACATGTCACTATACATGATAGACATAAATGTGCGTGTCATATGTCACTACATAAATCACATTTTTCTAGTTCATATTTTTTTTTTTGTCCTGTCTTGATAATAAAATGTAATATATTATAGCTTACCTCTCAGTTGTAATTTGCACAGTGTAAAGTAGTAAATTATGAAAGAATTGTCTTCTCAAGTAAAAGCAGCAGTTATCTATGAAGTCACTCTGTTCATCACCTGAGGAGAAATGTATTTTTTTGTGTAAAATAGGCAGTATTTATAAACTTGTAGAAAATTCTGGAAAGTTAGACCGTTAGAACGCAATACGCATGCGCTATTTGCGTTCCAGCTTACAATTTGCGTTCCATCCGCCATTTTGTGCGTAGTAGTGGTCAAAATGGTGTTTAATATGATTGTGATACGTTCCGCATAGTATGTGTTTCATTATTGCGAGTAAGTGTAGTATAGTTACGTCTGAAGCCTCGTTTTCGTTTTGTTCGTCGGCCATTTTTTCTCTCGCTTAGCGATTGTATTAGTGTCTAAAGTGTTTTATTTTTATTTAAATGAAGGTGTAACTTGTTTTTTGAGGTGCTGGATGGTTCCTCTTGCTGTAGGTAATCTTTTTATGTGTGTGTTGTGTGTATTTATTGCATTTTAAATGTTTGTATGTCGGCGTGTTGCGTCCGATGTTTGAGAGGTCGTAATGTGTGGTAACGTGTCTGGTATGGTGTTTGCGTGTGTAGCCTCGTTTTAGTTTTGTTCGTCGGCCATTTTTTGTGTCGCTTAGCAAATTGTTTACTGTCTAAACTCTTTTATTTCGAGTAAAATGAAGGTGTAAGTTACATTTTTAAGGTCCTGGGTGCTCCCTCTTGGTGTAGGTAAGGTTTTTATGTATGTGCTGTGTGTATGTATTGTGTTTTAAATTTTGTAATGTTTGCGAGTTGCGTCCGAGTGTTGCGAGGCCGTAATGTGTGTGAACGTGTGTCGTATGTTGTTTGCGAGTGTCGTAATGTGTGTGTCGTGCCCTTTGGGTTGCGACGTGAACTTTGCGAGGGTCGCAGTTGCTGGCATGGAGCGCCTACCGCGCTCCATGCCAGCAACTGAGGCCCTCGCTTCAGAGGCGCTCCATGCCAGCAACTGAGACCCTCGCCCAGTGCCCTCGCTTCGCGAGGGCCTTGGCTCGCTGTGCGAGCCCGCAGCGTTAGCAACGACTCGTACGCTCACAACTATATATGTGATATATTACATCATTCCATTTACACTGTTCTGGGGAAATGCAATTGTTTTGGGGAAGTTTAGTGCTGTCTGCAACATTGGCCAATAGATCATCATCCAGATACAGAAATCATGTGGCATCCTGCCTCTGATTTATATTCAAATTATTAACATAATTATTCTACTCTAGTGATCCTCTGCCATCACAACATGTATGTCATACAACATGTTGCTTTCATACATGGTAAAAGTCAATGGTGTGCATTTATCAAATTAGGTAAAAGGCCAACAAAATAGGGGGTGATAAAGGTCCACTGTGGTGATATTTTTAAAAAGTATTCTTTTGAAGAAGAGCTCTTGAAAATAGGCAATATTTTTAGAATGTGAAACAAATACTGACTTTAATTTATTAACTTTAATAATACATTATACTGCAGTGGAATCTACTATTTTGGTTTCAGCAACCTCTTGAACCTCTTGAAGTAAGAAAAAATATTCACAGCAGGACAAAAGGGTGCTCATTAGTTTACAGGTACTACTTAATAAAGAATAAATGCATACAACCATTACAAAATGTAAAGGTTGTTTATTGATTGCATTCTAAAAATATTTTGGCCATTATTATATTCATTTATTCAAAAGACCCCATAGAAAATATGGCGCAATGTCTCTCAGTGACTCCAATGCTCCAAAAACTCAACTTCCTATTTGATTTTATTATTCTAATTATTAATGGAGTGAAACATTTAATAAACATAGAAAAACATAGAAAGTTGAGTGATTGACTGATTTCAAAGCTTCTGCACAAATGTAAATGACCACTATTTTGTCTGCATATAAAATGTATTTTTTGTTTATATATGTATATGTGTAAATATAAATCTGCCGTGAAGAGGATGCAAAATGAATAAACCGACTGGTCTTCAAACTTTTTATATATTACATGTTTACATATTTACATATTAGAAACTAGAAAGTGAAATATAGGGTCAATGGTCAGCTGCAGTGGACCACATTATCCAGCAAGATCTGGGAACCAGAGCCACTTTAGTTCCTAAAGATCAAAGCCATACTGCCTGTGGGTAGGTTTCCTTACTCATGCAAACCCATCCCATGGTAAGATAAAATACTGTGTTATATACGCAGATGTATTGGAGCCATGTTTAAAATAATTTTGGATTAATGAGTGAAAAAAGTTTGTGGGCTTATTTGCATGCACCTGCCCATCGTCCCAGAATGCAGTGCAAACAGTATTTATTGAGGTCCTGAGCAAGAAATACGTTTTTTCATTCATATATATATATATATATATATATATATATATATACAAAATAATTGAGTCAGAGGTACTCATCAAGGAACAAACTAACCTTAATAGGTTAGTTCTATGGACATGGTAATCCACACTGACAGTAACCTCTTTAAGCTTACTTGTGCCCTTCACATAGATAAATATCCTGTAGTATATCAGTTTGGTCTCACTCAAAAGAGTGAACCAGCCCCGAAATACCAGGCAATTCTACCCTGAACAGGAGAAACAGCAACCCCAGTCTCATTTCAGACTTTTTGGGCCTTGTCAGTGAGGTCCAGCTGAACTCCCTAAGGCACAGTGAGCAAGGCGTCCAAGTCTGGAGTCCCTAAACCCCCTTAAGGAGACTAAAACCTAGGGGTAATTTGCATAAACAAACAAATTAAGTCAGAGGTGCTCATCAGAGAACGTACTAACCTTAATAGGTTAGTTATATGGACATGATAATCCACTCTGAGAGCAACCTCTTTTAGCTCACTTGTGCCCTTCACAGGGAGAAATACCCTTTGGGATATAAGTCTGGTCTCACTCAAGAGAGTGACCCAGCCCCAGGCAATTCTACCCTGAACAGGAGAAACAGCAAACCCCAGACGTGTTTCGGCTTCGTCGGTGAGGTGCAGCTGAACTCCCTAGGCACAGTGAGCAAGGGGTTCACGCCTGGAGTCCCCTATCACACTTATTCAGACTAAACATTCAGGGTAATTTGCATAAACAAAATAATTAAGTCAGAGGTGCTCATCAGAGAACAAATTAATCTTAATAGGTTAGTTCTATGGATATGATCATTCACTCTGAGAGCAACCTCTTTTAGCTCACTTGTGCCCTTCATAGGAAGAAATATCATGTAGTATATCAGTCTGGTCTCACTCAAAAGAGTGACCCAGCCCCGAAATACCAGGCAATTCTACCCTGAACAGAAGGAACAGCAAAACCCAGACATGTTTTGGCCTTTTTGGGCCTTGACAGTGAGGTGCAGCTGAACTCCCTAAGGCACAGTGAGCAAGGGGTCCACGTCTGGAGTCCCCTATCACCCTTAGGGAGACTAAACCCTAAGGGTAATTTGCATAAACAAAATATTTACGTCAGTAATTATGTCAGAGGTGCTCATAAAAGAATTAACTAACCTTAATAGATTAGTTCTATGGACATGATAATCCACTCTGAGAGCAACCTCTTTTAGCTCACTTGGGCCCTTCACAGGGAGAAATAACCTGTAGTATATCAGTCTGGTCTCACTCAAAAGAGTGACCCAGCCCCGAAATACCAGGCAATTCTCCCCTGAACAGGAGGAACAGCAAACTCCAGATGCGTTTTGGCCTTTTTGAGCCTCTGGGGTTTGCTGTTTCTCCTGTTCAGGGTGGCATTGTCTGACATTTCGGGGCTGGGTCACTCTTTTGAGTGGGACCAGACTGATATACTACAGGATACTTCTCCCTGTGAAGGGCACAAACAAGCTAAAAGAGGTTGCTCTCAGAGTGGCTTAGAACTAACCTATTAAGGTTAGTTTGTTCTCTGATGAGCACCTCGGACTTAGTTTATTTTTATTTATATATATATATATATATATATATATATATATATATATATGAAGAGTGAGGTAGCCGTGAATGTCCAGTAATCCAGATGAATAATCAGAGTATTGCAGTATATAGTGATACCTTTTTTATTGGACAAACATATTCATAGGTTTCATGACGAGCTTTCGAGAGCGTTCCTCTCTTTGTCGAGTCAGAGTCAATACTGATTATAGAATCACAAATACAGCAAAAAAATTCCAGGATTAACAAATAATGTTCGGATCAGCCAGCCATGCAAGTGTGTGGGGTGCAGACCAGAGTAAGTAAATTGGGGTCGTAAATAGTTTTACATCTAAGGAACCATAGGGCTGTAACCAAACTCAGGATGAAGGCAGAAAACAAAAAGTAAAAAAAGTCAACAAATATATATATACACCGGTATGTGTACTAAAATATTTGTATTCATAAACAGAGTACTTAACTAATGGTTTTATTAGAACATTAAGGCTTATAAAAGCTTTACATTTTTATTTTTCAGTGTATGAACATTTTGTAAGTGTTATTTGAAAATATACTTTAATTAATTTAGATTTTTTTATATGGATTTAAAACAAGAAAGCATTGTACAATAAAACTAAAATTCAAGATAAAAATACTTAAGATGAATTTAACATGCACAGGATTTCCCAATTAAAACATTCACATTAGCACTGCATTTTAACCAGTTAATCTTCTAATGAGACATCCCAAGCAATGAGAAGTGAATTTCTGGATTGGTTATGGCCCAGAGGCTTACAGCTGTAAAAAAAAAAAATAATAAAAAAAAAGCACAACTGAAAACATTGGATACAGTCCAATAATAGTGCTACACTGCCACCTACTGACAGCATTTAATGGAATGAGCTAGTGATACCCACACTCAAATATTATCTTACCTATTATATCAGGCACATTGGCTACAAAGATATTCTTATACTCATTAGAAGCAAACTTTGTTTTTTGAGTAGTAAACAATTATGGTTAGACCACTTTTCTCAGTTGACTTATGAAGGGACATATGTAGCTATATAAACATCAATTAAGTTATTTAAATTAAGTTAATTACATTAAGTGATTGAGGTTCATCCATAAAATGTATTCTGCTTCTCCTGTGCTCCATGCTTTGCTAATATTTTAGTAAAACCATTTTATATTTTTAAAACAATATCTAAAATCAAATTATACTATAATTATGTGCCAAGGTTAAGTTAAGTCTGTTGTGGAGCATGTCTTTGCACCTTTTGAGCACATAGCATATATTTTTTACAGAAGTTTTTAGTTAGTGAACTTCTCTCCAAAAGCAAGGTCTTTACTAACTTAAAAACTTCTGTAAAAAATATATGCTATGTGCTTAAAAAGAGCCCTTTTACATTTGCTGAATCGCAATTTAATAAGGCTTTTAATGTTAAACTAATACTTCATAATTTTAACATAATTATTAGTTTTAAATTAGAAATATTTTTACTGGTGCTAAATATCTCCATTCGTTTTATAGGCCAATCTTAAATTTTTCAGCATACCTAATTTTCAAACTTCTCCTAGAGTTCATACTATAATTTAAAGTATATGTGTACCAAATGTTGTAGTATTTGAGTGAGAGACAAAACTATAATAAAAATGTGAAAAAGTTGCATAAAAAGTATCACTCTAGTTTTATAGAAAACACAAATGTTACTCCCCGGGATGGCTTTAAACAAAAAACAATAGAGACAGAGACCCAGATGACAAGTATCCTTTATTGGATCATAAAGTCGGATTAAAGAATGCAACTTACAATGTAATTTACTGTAACATAAAACGTTTTTTGTAAATAAAATTAAATTGATTATAGTTTTAATTGTACCATATTTGGAACTTCCAATATGTCTCTTTAAGTTTTACTGTGTATTGATTGTTGTTAAAAGGTCTCCAATCCAAAATAATCTGTATAGGTATACTTGTCCTTGCGTGTACTCATTATTATATAAAAACTACTTTTGCACAATTGGACCTCACTGATACATTACATCATTAACTCATAAACAAATTGTTTATGTACACATCATATTTGAATTAAATGTTAGGATGCAATATCAAGCTACAAATACTCATTGCTTCTGACTTGACAAAGAGAGGTCCCTCTTGAAGGTTCATCATAATAACTATGAATATGTTTGTCCTCATCATGTGGAATCGGCTTATGTACTTCAATGACGCTGTGAACAATACCATGAAGGGTCACCTAAGATGGGCAGGTCAAAGAGAAGAGGTCAGACAAATCACAGTCCACTGGAAAAGGAACTGTTAACCCACTCCAGTATCTTTGCCAAGAAAAACACATGGATGAACACAACTAGAAATATAGACAGATGTTCCTGGCATTCTGTGTCCATATGGTCACTGAGAGTCGGACACGACAAAAGGACTGACCCACAACAATACATGCACTGCACTCTGAGAACCTGAGCAGGGACATGCAAACATGCCCACAAAGGCATTGCTCTTTACTCCAATACCATTACAAACATAGCTCTTTTTAGGCAATAGCCTGCTGTATTACACAGCTTTAAACAAATCCCAGGATGGATTATGCACAAGCAAGGAATCCTACCAATAGACAGTTGTTTCACGGTTACTGCCTCTTATCAGCATGAGGCAGATTCCTAGCTTGTGTAATAGATTTTATCAGGAGGTAGTTTACCACAACAATTATTTAATTTATGGTGAGCAAAACAGCAACAGAAGCCCTCCACAGTACAGTAGTACAGTGTAGCGGATGGCACTGGGCTGTCCTGCAATTTACTGTGAATAAGCTGCATTCGCATAACTGTATGTTGTACTTGTGTTAAAAGAAATGTATGTTAGGTTTATGCTCTGTAGAATATTAGCCAGACTTTTGCACACCTAGGCTAATAGATAATCCTATTACAGAGACTCAAGAGATAAGAAAGTTGTAAAGAACCCTTGCATTTTCCAAAGTGTTTTCATTCTCTGATAAGAATGATCTAATTAATGTCTGATTGTATCCAAGTTGCCAGGGAGGTGTGACTCACCTATTGTCCTATATGTGTATTGTATGGGGGATATGTGCAATGTCTGTGTGTTATGTGTAAAAACATACTTTTACTAACTTTTGAACCCCTGGTCTGATTCATGCCATTTTTGTATATGTTGTTCCCCTGGGTGAGAGCTATTGAATGGTGTGGGACTTAAAGGTGTACCCCCTGTATTTGGGGTACACCCAGAATGTGGTTAAAATTGGGTCTGTTTTAATTGTGTTACCTGTTATCTGAGGGGAGGAGACGTGGGGGTTGAACCATGTAGATAATTGGCTGTGATAATTATGTGGGTGTAGCCCTTCAGAGGGCACCATGGCATAAAAGGAGATCCCCTGTCATTAAAGAGGTAGTTCTGCTCCTGAAACTGTGTGTTGTCCAGTTATTGGGATTGCGGTTGGGATATTATTATTATTTTACCTGTTGGAAACCTTGCCTGTGGATTTACTATTTACTTGTTCCTGAGCCTCACTGGGATTATAAGCGGAGATACCCTGGGGAATATTGCCTCTCCGGTACATACAGTAAATAAATAATACATTTGTGTACTATAGACACAGATGTCTTTTTCAGACATAACAGCATACAAATCTGATTGCATTTTATTACAATATTATTTTACTATATATATTCATATATATATATATATATATATATATATATATATATATATATATATATTTATATATATATATATTGATAGCATTTCCTGTTTGAATAGTCTAGAAGCAATATGTTCTTAATTAACTTTACATAAATATGTCCATTTTCCTTTTTAACCTATATTCTTAAAATCTTCTCTTTTATTTTTTTAAAAGACCTATGTGCTTAGAATGCTGCTCAATGCTCTCTTACTTGTTCATCCTCTCTGATTTCAGTTCAGCTTCTTAATCTCTTTGAAGATTATAAAGAGATCCTTTCAGAATGGTAAGAAGGTAATCAGAGAAGAAACACTTCAAGGTTTTAAAATATCTAGGCTGCTTAATAATGGAAAGATGGACGAACACAAATCATCAAAAATGGAAGAAAAATGATACAGGCCATTTAACACATTTGCCCAGTGAAAGGACATTTACAGAAAGAATGTATAATATCTTTTATCAATAATGTATTCATCAAATAGCATATCTAGAAATATCACAAAATAGCTGTTCTTAGCATGCTGTAAGGACTCTGTGCCAGAAACAGCAGCTTTCACAGAAAAGTAGGGCACTGGAGAGACAGTGTGGTTGCTATGCTCATGCTAAATTTGAAGCATATCAGAACATCCACAGTCAGTTCAAACAGCAATTGGAAACAAAAGTCATTACTCCCATCTAGCCAGCATAACTTTCATCCCTGCTAATTATACTGCTTTATAACATATTTTGCATAGGATATCAAATAGTTGATCAATGCTTCTCTTATTTGTTTACCTCACTTTTTATCTCACTTGTTTATTTGAGTAAGATAGATGACCCAGTGTGAGTGCATGATAATTAAGAATGAGGTTAGCAGAAGAGGTCAGTCAGTGGTAACCAATAAGGCAGAACTAAATGCTGTGTGTGTTGTTTCCGACTGTCCGTGTCCTCATGGACCGTAAAACACCATGTCAATCCACTTGGTATTTATGGACTGAGATACTAGAATGGATTGCCAGTTCCTTCTCCAGTTGGCAACGCATACAGCTCTTGGTATTCCTAGGTGGTCTCCCATCCAATACTGAGCAGGCCCAACACTGCTCGGCTTCAGGGTAGTGTGACCTCTTGGTTCCCTGACTGGAGTCGAATCCAGGTCGCAGAGGTGAAAGCATCCAATCCTAACCACTACGACCAGGCAACCCAATGCTGCTCCATGTCAATTCTTCTATTTTTCTTCAATAGTCCCAGTAATGTAAATATTCCAAATGCAGTAATAATATTTCACAGTTCTGGTGCTTTAGATCTCTATGTTGTGCCTAAGATTGGCTTGTGACATAAACATTTATATGAAGTCTTCAACAAGCGTATATTTATTGGTAAATTTGGCATTCATCCAGCATTCATCCAGTAAACAAGGGTAATATGATTCATGTCATATACGCTTTTATATTACTACTTTCTGCTACATAACGTTTTAAACATTATAGTCTTTTGTGCATTGCTGATATTTTGGTGACATATTTTATTGCACCAATTTATTAGATAAATGTATGCCCCATCACCCATTTGCTCATATTCTATGTGTCTCACTTTCAATAACTTGTTAATTATGTATTCTTTTATTCCTTCAAATATTTTCAGTGGCACTTACAGCATGCTGTATATGTGCAGAAGAAAGATAGTACAGTTATACCCTGCTTAACGCTACCAATCTGATTCAGTATATCAATCTTTTTTTCTGTAATGCTTAAAATTAAACCTCGCTATAGCACTGTTTTTGAGCGCCGATCCCTTTAAATCCCCACTCAGCCCTCTCTGATTCGCCATCAGTATATTACCCCGTTTAGTATTTATTTCACATTGCGCTCCTGCACACAGGAACACATGTGGAGCGCTAAATGGGGTATTAATTCCAGTAGAACATAGTTTTCTCTGTTATTGAAGTGATTTCATTACTCCATAGGTACACAAATCACAGATCAAAGCAAGTTAAAAGCTTGTTCTCTGAGATTGATCAATGATTATGATTTGTTATTCATGTCACAGGACAGTGTCGTGGAAATTTGTGGCTGTGTATACTGTGTTTTGTGATTCGTAACCAGTGAAAACTCTCAGAACTCATAACTGAGTGAAACTTGCACATTTCTTGATTGTTTTGACTGTTCACTCACTTAACTAATGATTATAACTTCTTATTCATGACCCAGGACAGTGTCGCAAAGCATCTGTCAGTGAAACTTGCAGATGTCTGGCTGTGATTACTGTGACTTGTGATTTGTTACTAATCGAAAGTCTTCAGGTCCTCAATGGACTATAAATCTCCAGTTCTGAGAAAATGCCCATATACTTTTTTTTTACAATATGAATATATTTTATCTACTCTTTCTTTTATTATCTACTAAAGTGATAATTTTTTTCTCTGTATGTCTTGAAATGATCATAAATATTAGTATTTCTGTAATAATGCCCATGTACTCTCTTTTATTATCTCAGTAAATAAGATAAGATAAGTTTAAAAAACATAATTCCTGTTCAGAATTAAAAAAAATACAGTTATTGCACTGCACTCTGGGAAACTGGGCAGGTACACCCAAAGAGTCCTACGCAAAGACAGTCACTGTTTTGATCATAAATGGATCTCATCAGTTGGGGCAGTTACCTAACTCATGCTATAGATTTTGTGGGAAGGCTGTAAAACACATAATTAACTCATAGTGATTGAAGCCCTCCACCATACAGAGTAGCGTAAATAAATAGTAAAGGCCCAAGGTGGCCCCAGGGGGTTGGACTAGAGTCTGTGACCACAGGCATTAAGTCTTTCCAGAGGCACCTTTTCAGAGTTCTGAACCAAATGGACAATAATCTCCATTTATGTAAAAATGCCTATAAATTTAAATGAATACATTTCATCTGCTTTTTTCCACAGATGTTATCCCCTTTACTCAGTTTGAGAGGTCGCAAAAGGACCATAAATCTCCAGTTATGCGAAAATGCCAATAAACTTTTTTCAATATATGAATATTTTTCCTCTGCTCTTTATTTCATTTTCTCCAAATGTGACATTTGCTTCCTCAGTTCCACAGGTACTAAAAAGTCCATAAGTCTCTGTCGACTGTAATGCCCATATTCCTTTTTTACTCTATGAATCCATTGCATACACACACATACTGTATTTCTGTACAGTGGACCCTCGGTACTTGGTCATTTTTTTCGGTACTTGATGCATCTCCGAAAAAAATGTCTCAAAACTTGACTCTTCCTTGGTACTCGGCACACATCCTGTCTCATCAGGAAGTAAAGAAAGTACTGTGGCACAGTGTAGTGTACCTACAAGAGCTCAAGAGCAGCCTGCACACCGACAAGAGCAGCCTGTGCCTAAAAAAATCAAAGTGCAGCCTGTGCCTAAAAGAATAGCCTATAAGATTCAAAGTACAGCTTGTAATAACAAAAACCAAAGTGCAGCCTGTGCTTACAAGAACCAAAGTGTAGCCTGCGCTTATAAGAAGTGCAGCTTCCAAGCAATAACCTCTCTCCTCCTTCTCCTACTGTTCTACAGCGCCACTATCCCATTGGGCCCTCGTGTCTTCTCAGCACAGTTAAAATTAAGTTAAATTCTATTTTATTCAATCTAATTATTGTTTTTTATTTATGTCTAGTTTTAAGTTTTGAAACAAGAAACAACACCATCAGCTCAAACTAAAATGTGAAATTTCTGGGGTTTGGAACAGATTGTTTAAGTTTATATTGATCCCTATGAGAAATGCTTGTTTGGTACCCAACTTTTTTAGTACTTAACCTGTCGTCAAGAGCAGATTAAGGTTGAGTACCAAGATACCACTGTGTATATATATATATATATATATATATATATATATATATATATAGCAGTATTAGCTATTGGTAACTCCGATCCCATACACCTGGACAGAAAACCCAAACAGAACATATAAAGAGACTCCCCCAGAAACAACAGCCTTTTTCTGTCCTCTTACACAGGATACATTTTTCTTTTTGACTTACTAGGGCCTTAACTTTGACTAAAGCCCATCAATGGAGAGGTCTGACTCCCTCTTCCTGAAGTCCATATATTAAATGCATACTGGAAAGATTAGAGGTCCCCCTTAAAGTGACTATATATATTATCATGAATTGCTTTGTGTACTCTTGATGGTTGGGTTCTGGAGCAAGGCTCGTTCATTCTGTCTAATTTGCCTTCTTGCCTTTTAATTTTACTTTTCTTTACTTATTATTTATATTTGGTCTTTTATTATACTCTTTTTTCTCTGCCTCCTTTGTGGTTTCAGTGTCTCTTAACAACAGGCATTTTAGTGGTTAAGCACCATTTTTGCAAGGTTTTCTTTGTCCTGTTTGCTGATGCTGCTTCTGTGTGTGGCTTGCTCCCTTCCGTAGCCTGAGAGGGAAAAAGGTCTGTCATGTACCAATAACATTGGTAAGTAAAAAAATGTTTTTTTCATACTTTTTAAAAGGTTTTGTCTTTTTTTTTCTCAATGGACTTTTTTAACAGTGTTTTCTAGTTTACCATTCTAAGCTTAGAACTTCTCTAACATATCGGCAGCGCTGCTAAATATCAGCACGCCATCTAGCGGTTGGTCACTGCACTGCAGCGGTGGACATGTGCCATAACTATAACAGGAATGATCCCATTTCTGTACGTTGGTTTCTGTACTTCCACCTTCTTTTCCAAGTGGGTTTCTTCATGTAGTTTCCTGCCCTAAAATAGGTTGCTAGTGATGTCGCGAACATAAAATTTTCGGTTCGCGAACCGCGAACGCGAATTCCCGCAAATGTTCGCGAACCGGCGAATTCGGCGAACTGCCATAGACTTCAATGGGCAGGCGGATTTTAAAACCCACAGGGACTCTTTCTGGCCACAATAGTGATGGAAAAGTTGTTTTAAGGGGACTAACACCTGGACTGTGGCATGCCGGAGGGGGATCCATGTCAAAACTCCCACGGAAAATTACATAGTTGATGCAGAGTCTGGTTTTAATCCATAAAGGGCATAAATTACCTAACATTCCTAAATTTTTGGGATAAACAGGCTTTAAAACATCAGGTATGATGTTGTATCGATCAGGTAGTGTAAGGGTTAGGCCCGCTTTACAGTGACAGACCAAACTCCCCGTTTAACGCACCTCAAACAACCGCAAACAGTCCCTTTGCACAACCGCAAACTCCCCATTTGCACAAGGTTGGATACCAAGCTAGCCATGTCCCGTTCCTTGTCCTCACTGATGTCATTATAGGTCTCTTCCTCCACCCAGCCACGTACAACACCAAGGGTCCCCGAAAGGTGACAACAAGCCCCCTGGGACGCCTGCTGTGTTTGGTCTTCCACCTCCTCAAAGCCACCTTCCTCCTCTGACTCCTCTTCTTCAGACTCCTCTCACTGCATTGCCTCTCTCTGCATTATTATAAGGTGTGTTAAGTAGTACTACTCTTATCAGTTTAATACTTGTTACGTCACCTATCAGGGGGCGTGTATAAGGCCTGGATTTTTAGAACCGGGAGATGGAAAAAGATGCTTGGTTGGTCATATCACGTCAATTTTGGGTCACGGCGCGTGCAATCAAAGGTGCCACCAGATAGGAGTGGCGTGTTTGTAAGTACTACTCTTATCAGTTTAATACCTGTTACGTCACCTATCAGGGGACGTGTATAAGGCCTGGATTTTTGGAACCGGGAGATGGAAAAAGATGCTTGATTGGTCCTCCCACTTCAATTTTGGGGCACGGCGTGTGCAATCTAAGGTGCCACCAGATAGGAGTGGCGTGTTTGTAAGTACTACTCTTATCAGTTTAATACCTGTTACGTCACTTATCAAGGGGCGTGTATAAGGCCTGGATTTTTGGAACCGGGAGATGGAAAAAGATGCTTGGTTGGTCCTCCCACTTCAAATTTGGGGCACGGCGCGTGCAATCTAAGGTGCCACCAGATAAGAGTGGCGTGTTTCTAAGTACTACTCTTTTCAGTTTAATACTTGTTACGTCACCTATCAGGGGGCGTGTATAAGGCCTGGATTTTTAGAACCGGGAGATGGAAAAAGATGCTTGGTTGGTCATATCACGTCAATTTTGGGTCACGGCGCGTGCAATCAAAGGTGCCACCAGATAGGAGTGGCGTGTTTGTAAGTACTACTCTTATCAGTTTAATACCTGTTACGTCACCTATCAGGGGACGTGTATAAGGCCTGGATTTTTGGAACCGGGAGATGGAAAAAGATGCTTGGTTGGTCCTCCCACTTCAAATTTGGGGCACGGCGCGTGCAATCTAAGGTGCCACCAGATAAGAGTGGCGTGTTTCTAAGTACTACTCTTTTCAGTTTAATACTTGTTACGTCACCTATCAGGGGGCGTGTATAAGGCCTGGATTTTTAGAACCGGGAGATGGAAAAAGATGCTTGGTTGGTCATATCACTTCAATTTTGGGGCACGGCGCGTGCAATCAAAGGTGCCACCAGATAGGAGTGGCGTGTTTGTAAGTACTACTCTTATCAGTTTAATACCTGTTACGTCACCTATCAGGGGGCGTGTATAAGGCCCGGATTTTTGGAACCGGGAAATGGAAAAAGATGCTTGTTCGGTCCTCCTACTGTCACAGGGCCAGGGGGGCGCCCCCTCGTCGGGCTACCTGGTTGATCCTACCTCAAAGATTAAGCCATGCACGTTTAAATACACACAGCCGGTACAGTGAAACTGCAAATTGCTCATTTAATCAGTTATAGACTGGTTCCTTTGATCGCTCCATCTGTTACTTTGATAACTGTCGGAATTAGAGAGCTGATACATGCCGACGAACGCTGACTCCCCGAGATGCGTGCACTTATCAAAAATTAGGTATTGTTGCAGCCGCTGCTGTTGCAGCGACCAGAAAAATTGATATCTGCAGTTAAAGTGAGGTAGTCTGCCACCTTTCGGTCGAGTCGTTCTCTGAGGGTGGATCCCGAAGGGCTGTGGCGATGCGTAGGACTGAAAATGCTCTGCATATCCTCCATCAACAACACGTCTTTTAAACATCCTTTCCTTGCCGGCGTGGTCGTGGGAGGTGGAGGATTACTTTCACCTCTTCCCCTGTTAGATTCCCGTTGTGCTGTGACATCACCCTTATACGCAGTGTAAAGCATACTTTTTAATTTCATTTGGAACTGCTGCATCCTTTCTGCCTTGCAGTAATTCGGTAACATTTCAGGTACTTTCTGCTTATACCGGGGGTCTAGTAGTGTAGACACCCAGTACAGGTCTTTCTCCTTCAGCCTTTTTATACGAGGGTCCCGCGACAGGCACGACAGCATGAAAGACCCCATTTGCACAAGGTTGGATGCCGAGCTACCCATGTCCTGTTCCTCGTCCTCAGTGATCTCACTGAAGGTATGTTCTTCCCCCCAGCCACGTACAACACCACGGGTACCAGATAGGTGACAACGAGCACCCTGGGAGGGCTGTTGTGATTGGTCTTCCTCCTCCCCCTCAAAGCCACATTCCTCCTCTGACTCCTCTTCCTCACAATCCTCCTCCAGCGTTGCCACAGGTCCAGCAAGCGATGCTGATAAGGCTTTTTCTGGTGGTGATGGTAACCACAACTCTTCCACTTCTTCATCACGCTCATCTACGGCCTGATCCAACACTCTTCGCAGGGCACGCTCCAGGAAGAAAACAAATGGTATAATGTCGCTGATGGTGCCTTCTGCGCGACTGACAAGGTTTGTCACCTCCTCAAAAGTACGCATAAGCCTACAGGCATTGCGCAGGAGCGTCCAGTAATGTGGCAAAAAAATTCCCAGCTCCGCAGAGGCTGTCCTGTAAATACTCTGTAACGGATTTCTCTTGTTGGAGCAGGCGGTCGAACATTAGGAGTGTTGAATTCCAACGTGTGTGGCTGTCACAAATCAAGCGCCTCACTGGCATGTTGTTCTGAAAAGTACACCATGGCCCTGTAGGAACGCCTGAAATGGCCACACACCATTCTGGCCTGCTTCAGGACGTCCTGTAAGCCTGGGTACTTGTGCACAAAGCATTGTATGATCAGATTACACACATGTGTCATGCACGGCACATGCGTCAACTTGCCCAAATTCAATGCCGCCAACAAATTTCTTCCGTTGTCACAAACCACTTTGCCAATCTTCAGTTGGTGTGGAGTCAGCCATTGATCCACCTGTACATTCAGGGCGGACAGGAGTGCTGAACCCAGGGTGACTTTCTGCTTTCAGGCAAGTCAACCCCAAGACGGCGTGACACTGCCGTATCCGGGATGTGGAATAGTATCTGGGGAGCTGGGGGGTGCCATTGATGTGGAGCAAGAAGCAGCAGCAGAAGAGGATTTAGCTGAGGAGATTATGCAAGAGGATGGAGTAGGAGGAATAGAGAAGGTGGCAGCAGGCCTGTGTGCAAGTCGTGGCAGTGTCACCAACTCCTCTGAAGAGCCACGCATTCCATGCTTGGCAGGCGCCAGCAGGTTTACCCAATGCGCAGTGTAGGTGATATACCTGCCCTGACCATGCTTTGCAGACCAGGTATCTGTGGTCAGATGGACCCTTGCCCCAACACTGTGTGCCAGATATGCCATTACTTCCTTTTACACAATCGAGTACAGATTGGGGATTGCCTTTTGTGAAAAGAAATTTCGGCCGGGTACCTTGCACTGCGGTGTCCCAATAGCTACAAATTGTTTGAACGCCTCAGACTCCACCAGCTTGTATGGTAAAAGCTGGCGGGCTAAGAGTTCAGACAAGCCAGCTGTAAGTTGCCGGGCAAGGGGGTGACTTTGTGACATTGGCTTCTTACGCTCAAACATGCCCTTGACAGACACCTGACTATGGGGAGATGCGCAGGAACAGCTAGAGGCAAGAGACGGAGTGGCGGATGGTTGAGAGGGGGCAAGGAGGACAGCAGTGGTTGACGTGGATGAAGATGCTGGAACAGGAGGAGGATGGCGGCTTTGAGTTTGTGTGCTGCTTGTACTCAGGTGTTGATCCCATTGGCGTTTGTGATGTGACATCATGTGCCTTCGCAAAGCAGTTGTACCTAGGTGGGTGTTGGACTTCCCATGACTCAGTTTCTTTTGGCACAGGTTGCAAATGGCATCGCTGTTGTCACAGGGAGACACACACAAAAAGTGCCACACTGCTGAGCTCTGCAGTGACGGCTTTCTGGTGGTGGCAACAGCATGCGTTGATTGGCGTGCTGTCTGGCTGACCCCGGGTGCCAATGCATGCTGTCTGACTGTGCCACTTGCTCCTTGCGATGACCTCCCTCTGCTTTCAACTCGTCTCCTCCTCCTCTCTGTCTTCCCATCTGAACTTTCCCCCTGTTCTTCTTCTCTTCTAGCGGGCACCCACGTGCCATCCATGGACGCATCTTAATCATCATCACCCGCTTCACTTGTATCTGACAACTCAACAAAGGAAGCAGCAGCGGGTACATCATCATCATCACCACACCATACGTGTGTAATGCTGCCTGACTGAGACATATCCCTGTTATCTACATCCTCTGGCAATAATGGTTGCGCATCACTCATTTCTTCAAACTGATGTTTAAATAACTCTTCTGACAGATCAATTGAAGCGGCTGTGGTACAAGTGTTGGTGGTGGCGGTAGGCGGGCGAGTGGTAACTTGAGAGGTGCCTGAAGCTAAGCTGGAGGAGGATGGTGCGTCAAAGTTCCGAGCGGAATCTGTAGAAGATTGGGTGTCCTGTGTTAGCCAGTCAACTATGTCCTCAGAAGTTTTTGAGTTCTGGGTAACTGGCCTCTGAACACTGTGCATTATTGTAGGGCCAAAGGGAATCACAGCAACACGACCACAACGGCTCCTGCGGATTGGCCTGCCTCTGCCTGTCATTTTTTTTGCGATTAGTTGTACTATGTGTGCAAGCTACTGTGACAACAGATATGAGTGGCACTGTGCACTTGCAGAAGTTGGCAGAGTAGACTCTGTAGGCCTGACACACACGATTGCAGACAAGTAACTGCTATTCAATGTATTACAGTCAAAATTGTATTCTTTGTTTAAATGTGGACTACTGACTGTAACACCAGATATGAGTGGTGGCACTGACTGGGCAAGTGGGCACAGTATATGCTGAGAGCCTAAGACACACACGCTGGCAGGCAGGCAAATTAAATTAGAAAAAACTGTTGCTTTTTTTTTAATGTAGACTGCTGGTTCACCACCAGATTGGATTGGTTGCACTGGGCACAGTAAAAGTTGTGAGCCTGAGAGACACACACAGACTAGCGGTCAGGCAAATGAACTTAGATTTAACAAAATACAATTTGGGGGGTTTTAAATGTATATTGCTGGTAAACCACCTGATTGTATTGGTTGCACTGTGCACAGTATCAGTTGTGAGCCTGACACACACACTGGCTAGTAGGCAGGCAAATGAACTTAGATTAGACAAAATAAAAGTTTTGGTTTTTAAAAGTAAACGGCTGGTACACCACCAGATTGGATTGGTTGCACTGGGCACAGTATAAGTTGTGAGCCTGACACACACACTGGCTAGTAGGCAGGCAAATGAACTTAGATTAGACAAAATACAAGTTTTGGTTTTTAAAAGTAAACTGCTGGTACACCACCAGATTGAATTGGTTTCACTGGGCACAGTATAAGTTGTGAGCCTGACACACACACTGGCTAGTAGGCAGGCAAATGAACTTAGATTTAACAAAATACAATTTTGGAGTTTTTTAAAGGTATACTGCTGGTACACCACCTGGTTGGATTGGTTGCACTGGACACAGTATCAGTTGTGAGCCTGACACACACACTGGCTAGTAGGCAGGCAAATGAACTTAGATTAGACAAAATACAAGTTTTGGTTTTTAAAAGTAAACTGCTGGTACACCACCAGATTGAATTGGTTTCACTGGGCACAGTATAAGTTGTGAGCCTGACACACACACTGGCTAGTAGGCAGGCAAATGAACTTAGATTTAACAAAATACAATTTTGGAGTTTTTTAAAGGTATACTGCTGGTACACCACCTGGTTGGATTGGTTGCACTGGACACAGTATCAGTTGTGAGCCTGACACACACACTGGCTAGTAGGCAGGCAAATGAACTTAGATTAGAGAAAATAAAAGTTTTGGTTTTTAAAAGTAGACTGCTGGTACACCACCAGATTGGATTGATTGCACTGGGCACAGTATCAGTTGTGAGCCTGAGAAACACACAGAATAGCAGTCAGGCAAAGAATTTAGATTTAGCAAAATACAATTTGTTTTTTTTTAAATGTACACTGCTTGTACACCACCTGATTGGATTGGTTGCACTGGGCACAGTATCAGTTGTGAGCCTGAGACACGCACAGACTAGCTGTCAGGCAAATGAACTTAGATTTAACAAAATACAATTTTGGAGTTTTTTAAAGGTATACTGCTGGTAGACCACCTGGTTGGATTGGTTGCACTGGACACAGTATCAGTTGTGAGCCTGACACACACACACTGGCTAGTAGGCAGGCAAATGAACTTAGATTAGAGAAAATAAAAGTTTTGGTTTTTAAAAGTAGACTGCTGGTACACCACCAGATTGGATTGATTGCACTGGGCACAGTATCAGTTGTGAGCCTGAGAAACACACAGAATAGCAGTCAGGCAAATGAATTTAGATTTAGCAAAATACAATTTTGGGTTTTTTAAATGTACACTGCTAGTACACCACCTGATTGGATTGGTTGCACTGGGCACAGTATCAGCTGTGAGCCTGACACACACACTGGCTAGTAGGCAGGCAAATGAACTTAGATTAGACAAAATAAAAGTCTTGTTTTTTAAAAGTGGATTGCTAGTACAAAACTTGATTGGATTGGTTGCACTGGGCACAGTATCAGTTGTGAGCCTAAGACACGCACACACTAGCTGTCAGGCAAATTAACTTAGATTAGACAAAATAAAAGTCTTGGTTTTTAAAAGTAGACTGCTGGTACACCACCAGATTGGATTGGTTGCACTGGCACAGTATCAGTTGTGAGCCTGACACACACACTGGCTAGTAGGCAGGCAAATGAACTTAGATTAGACAAAATAAAAGTTTTTTTTTTTTTTTAAAGTAGACTGCTGGTACACCACCAGATTGGATTGATTGCACTGGGCACAGTATCAGTTGTGAGCCTGAGACATAAACAGACTAGCTGTCAGGCAAATGAACTTAGATTTAACAAAATACAATTTTGGATTTTTTAAATGTATATTGCTGGTACACCTACTGATTGTATTGGTTGCACTGGGCACAGTATCAGTTGTGAGTCTGACACACACACTGGCTAGTAGGCAGGCAAATTAACTTAGATAAGACAAAATAAAAGTTTTGGTTTTTAAAAGTAAAGTGCTGGTACACCACCAGATTGGATTGGTTGCACTGGGCACAGTATAAGTTGTGAGCCTGACACACACACTGGCTAGTAGGCAGGCACATTAACTTAGATTAGACAAAATACAATTTGTTTTTTTTTAAAATGTACACTGCTGGTACACCACCTGATTGGATTGGTTGCACTGGGCACAGTATCAGTTGTGAGCCTGACACACACACTGGCTAGTAGGCAGGCAAATGAACTTAGATTAGACAAAATAAAAGTTTTGCTGGTACACCACCAGATTGGATTGGTTGCACTGGGCACAGTAAAAGTTGTGAGCCTGAAACACACACTGGCTAGTAGGCAGGCAAATGAACTTAGATTAGACAAAATAAAAGTTTTGGTTTTTACATGTACACTGCTGGTACACCACCAGATTGGATTGGTTGCACTGGGCACAGTATCAGTTGTGAGCCTTAGACACGCACAGACTAGCTGTCAGGCAAATGAACTAAGATTTAACAAAATACAATTTTGTTTTTTTTAAAGGTATACTGCTGGTACACCACCTGATTGGATTGGTTGCACTGGGCACAGTATCAGTTGTGAGCCTGAGAAACACACAGAATAGCGGTCAGGCAAATTAACTTAGAATTAACAAAATACAATTTTGTTTTTTTTAAATGTACACTGCTGGTACAACACCTGATTGGATTGGTTGCACTGGGCACAGTATCAGTTGTGAGCCTGAGACATGCACAGACTAGCTGTCAGGCAAATGAACTTAGATTTAACAAAATACAATTTTGGATTTTTTAAAGGTATACTGCTGGTACACCACCTGGTTGGATTGGTTGCACTGGGCATAGTATCAGTTGTGAGCCTGACACATACACTGGCTAGTAGGCAGGCAAATGAACTTAGATTAGCCAAAATAAAAGTCTTGGTTTTTAAAAGTAGTCTGCTGGTACACCACCAGATTGGATTGATTGCACTGGGCACAGTATCAGTTGTGAGCCTGAGAAACACAAAGAATAGCAGTCAGGCAAATGAATTTAGATTAGACAAAATAAAAGTCTTGGTTTTTAAAAGTAGACTGCTGGTACACCACCAGATTGGATTGGTTGCACTGGGCACAGTATCAGTTGTGAGCCTGACACACACACTGGCTAGTAGGCAGGCAAATTAACTTAGATTAGACAAAATAAAAGTTTTGGTTTTTAAAAGTAGACTGCTGGTACACCACCAGATTGGATTGATTGCACTGGGCACAGTATCAGTTGTGAGCCTGAGAAACACAAAGAATAGCGGTCAGGCAAATGAACTTAGATTTAGCAAAATACAATTTGTTTTTTTTAAAATGTAAACTGCTGGTACACCACCTGATTGGATTGGTTGCACTAGGCACAGTATCAGTTGTGAGCCTGACACACACACTGGCTAGTAGGCAGGCAAATTAACTTAGATTAGACAAAATAAAAGTCTTGGTTTTTAAAAGTAGACTGCTGGTACACCACCAGATTGGATTGATTGCACTGGGCACAGTATCAGTTGTGAGCCTGAGAAACACACAGAATAGCGGTCAGGCAAATGAACTTAGATTTAGCAAAATACAATTTGTTTTTTTTTAAATGTACACTGCTGGTACACCACCTGATTGGATTGGTTGCACTGGGCACAGTATCAGTTGTGAGCCTGACACACACACTGGCTAGTAGGCAGGCAAATGAACTTAGATTAGACAAAATAAAAGTTTTGGTTTTTAAAAGTAAAGTGCTGGTACACCACCAGATTGGATTGATTGCACTGGGCACAGTATCAGTTGTGAGCCTGAGACACGCACAGACTAGCTGTCAGGCAAATTAACTTAGATTTAACAAAATACAATTTTGGATTTTTTAAAGGTATACTGCTGGTACACCACCTGGTTCGATTGGTTGCACTGGGCACAGTATCAGTTGTGAGCCTGACACACACACTGGCTAGTAGGCAGGCAAATGAACTTAGATTAGACAAAATAAAAGTTTTGGTTTTTAAATGTACACTGCTGGTACACCACCAGATTGGATTGGTTGCACTGGGCACAGTATCAGTTGTGAGCCTGAGACACGCACAGACTAGCTGTCAGGCAAATGAACTAAGATTTAACAGAATACAATTTTTTTTTTTAAAGTTATTCTGCTGGTACACCACCTGATTGTATTAGTTGCACTGGGCAAAATTACGCATAAAAAATATATGAGGTCATAAAAATACGTAATAAGTTAATGGCTGAACTGCGCAAATCGAAAAACATGAAAAACACAAAAAATTCGAAATAATATACAAAAATAACATCACACACAGTGCGGCGGGAAAGCCAGGACGTCTAGGAGTGAGGTTGTACGCAAATTTAAGCCGCATTTTGCAGAGTTTGGGCACTCGAAAATTGGCTAAGCGGAAAAAAAAATGGTAGCCGAATAAAATGAAAACGAGGCTACACAACCCTGACCCCGCAAAACACCCCCAGCGATGTACAACTTTTACCCAGGCATGTACAAGGTACAAAATACACTATTACAAAGAACGGAAACTGCTTGCGAGCCGCGTAGCATATCATAAACAATACACTCCATTTTGCAACACTAACTTGCAACTAATAACATTACCAATCTAAAATGGCAATTTACACTAAACCAATAGTTTGCCCTGCGTACGCTGCCTATTTCTTCTGCACAATTGGCACTTTAATTACACTTTCTCCTCAGGGCAGCAACAGTCCAACTGTACATTGTATGCTGCAGGAAAATAAAAAGAGATTGTTAGCACTTTAGGCTATTGATTGAGGGATATACAGTGCCTTGCAAAAATATTCATCCCCCTTTGCATTTTTCGTGTTTTGTTGCCTCACAACCTGGAACTAACATGGATAGTTTGAGGATTTGCATAATTTAATTTACAGAACATGCCCACAACTTTGAAGATGTTATTTTTTACTTATTATTATTGTGAAGCAAACAACAAATAGGACAGAATAGCAGAAAAAGTAAATGTGCATAACTATTCACCCCTTTTGCGGCAATTACAGCTCCAAGTCACTTTGGATAAGTCTCTATGAGCTTGCCATATCTTACCACTGGGATTTTTGCCCATTCTTCCTTGCAAAACTGCTCCTGCTCCTTCAGGTTGGATGGTTTGCGCTTGTAAACAGCAATCTTTAAGTTTGACCACAGATTTTCTATTGGATCGAGGTCTGGGCTTTGACTAGGCCATTCCAACACATTTACAAGTTCCCCTTAAACCACTCAAGTGTTGCTTTAGCAGTGTGTTTGGGGTCATTGTTATTGGTGGAAGGTGAACCTCCGTCTTAACCCCAAATCAAGCACAGAGTGGTACAGGTTTTGCTCAAGAATATCCCTGTATTTAGCACCATCCATCTTTCCCTTAACTCTGACCAGTTTCCGAGGCCCGGCTGCTAAAAAACATGGTGTTCTTTGGGTGATGTGTTGGGTTTGCGCCAGACATAGAGTTTTCTTTGATGGCCGAAAGGTTAAATTTTAGTTTTATCAGACCAGAGCACCTTCCTCCATACATTTTGGGAGTCTCCCACATGCCTTTTCGCAAACTCAAAATGTGCCATTTTGGTTTTTGCTGAAAGTAATGGATTCTTCTGGCCACTCTGCCATAAGGCCCAACTCTATGAAGCGTACGGCTTATTGCCGTCCTATGTACAGACTCCAGTCTCTGCTGTGGAACTCTGCAGGTCCTCCAGGGTTACCTTAGGTCTCTGTGCTGCCTCTCTGATTAATGCTCTCCTTGCCTGGTCCGTGAGTTTTGGTGGGCGTCTGTCTTTTTGCAGGTTTGCTGTTGTGCCATGTTCTTTCCATTTGGTTATGATAGATTTGATGGTGCTTCTAGGGATCATCGAATATTTGGATATTTTTTTATAACCTACCCTGACTTGTACTTTTCAAAAACATTGTCCCTTACTTGTTTGGAGAGTTCCTTGGTCTTCATGGCAGAGTTTATTTAGTGGTGCTTCATGCTTAGGTGTCGCAGACCCTGGGGCCTTTCAAAATGCTGTGTATATGTAATAACAGAACATGTGACACTTAGATTTCACACAGGTAGACATCATTTCACTAATTATTTGACTTCTGAAGAGTTTTTATGGGCTTCATAACAAAGGGGGTGAATACATACGGGAACTAAATATTTATGTTTTGAATTCAGTTTTGCACGTAATATGAGTATTTTACACAATTAACCTTTTTCTTATCTATAAAGAAGTACAATTATTATATTAAACATGTTTATTTTTTTAACATGCAACTTGTAGGTGGCCAACTGGTAAATCATCTTTTTTTAAGAATAGTAAAATTTTAATGTAACACGTCAACATTATATTAATGAGTATTGTAAACATGACATAATGTTTTGTAACATGCAACTTGTAGATTAACAACTGGTAAACTAAATAGGTATTAAGTCCAGAGGAAGGCAAACAGTAATACCCCCATTGAAACATAGCCAGTTATATCAAAGGGGGGGGGGAAATAATTCCTTCCTCACCCCATTAACTGGTGATCGGATTACTCCCTGGATTAATATTCTCCATTAAATTATTCATTTAAATTGTACAACAAAAGCTTCTCCTCCTCTTAACATGAATTTTTAAATATATGCAATGAAACAACTTAGCACACTTTTTTTCCGAAAATAGTAACATTATAAACAGTAACTTAACGAAGTAGCATTTAAACTTTAATTGTTATAAAATACAAGCAAATGGTGATGTCCCAACAGTTCACCGGAGAACTATTCGCGGCGATTTTCGCATGTTCTCGTTCGCCGCGAACGGCGAACAAATGCGCTTTTCGGTTCGCCCCCTATACTTTATCATATACTTTTATCATATACTTTACCTATACTTTTTGTTCGCGACATCACTACAAGCAAAGTGTTTTGTGGGGCTAATCATGCTAAAAGGCCACTTCCATGAAATTTCAATATCTTATTTTGTCGTTGTTGATTTTTGTTGGTTGACCTTTTGTTGTTATTGTTGTAAAGTTTGAAAATGGCACATAGAGTTTCCTATGTAAAATAGTGGTCCTCTAAAAAGAGACCGCCAGACATAAAAGTTCGTCCGCGGGGTATAACCACTGTTCTCTATGGTTTTTGCCATTTTATAGAGTTTCTTATGGAAATAGTGGTCCTCTAAAAAGAGTCCAACTGACATCAAATTTCGTCCTCGAAATCAAACCACTGTATATTTTTTTTCTTTGTTCTTGAGATGAAAGCATTGTTGGAAAATGGCACATAGAGTTTCCTATGTGAAATAGTGGTCCTCTTAAAAGAGTCCCAGAGATATCTAACTTTGTCTTGGAAGTAAAACCACTGTTCTCTATTTTTTTGCCATTTTATAGAATTACTTAGTGAAATAGTGGTCCTCTAAAAAGAGCCTGAGCGGACCGGAAGTGATGTAGTTTGCCGCTAAAAGCAGCTGGAGGTGAATGGAGGTAGCTATTTTCCTGCCTGAGGTAACAGGCGCCTGAGAGAGAGGAATTATAAAGTCCCCTTAGCCCTTTCAGCCTCAGGCGAAATTGCATAGCCCCCACCCACCACTCAGGAGCAGGAGCACCCAACGAAGGGGGCTAATATAGCCCAAAATACCATCACAGTGAATCTGCAGGTCTGGGAGAAAGAGAAGCTGAGATCTCCAAGGTGCAACATCTAATAGCACTATCAAGTGGAGCAACAAACTTTAGAGACTCAGGACTCACACTGTGAGACATCAGGTGGCTGGCAGGCTGAGGAAGGCAGCGGGGGGTGAGTGATGGGATTGATATTAGTCCCTGGGGCACTCCCATTATAACAAAATACGCTGTATATGATATTTTATGCCTGAACACATATCATAAAGGGAACTCCTGTATCTTAAAAACATATCCAGACATAAGCAAGAAACTGTAGAAGGAAAGGACTATAATGGTGAGTGGGTGGCTTTTTATTTTCTGGGATATTTCACATGGCTGACTGAAATTCTGACTGATATGGTAACAGCTTTCTTAAAGGAACAGAGCCAGATAAAAAAAAAAAAAGCAACGTTATATGTCTTGTATAGTTACTGACGGTAATACAAAGAATCAGAATCAATGTTATCAGAGACATTTGCATATTTGTATATCTCTCTTACTGTTAGTATAGTAACTGAGAACGTTTATTGGCCTTATCTGGAAACAAAACGGAAGAGGGAAAGAAAAGAGAGGAAAAGCAAGCTTATATATGGGTATCTGTGTCAAAGTGCTGGAATAAATATACATTGCATCTACAACTCAGGATGAGGGACTCTAAAAATAAAGATAAGAAAGAGAAGAAACTTCAAAAAATTGATAATATGTTTTTGCCGAAACTAGAATCAAATGAAAAAGGGGGAATGGAGTCATCTGAGACAGATCAAACTCCAGATTTGACCCCAAACCAAAGTTTAGGCAGTATAGAAGATAATACTGAAATAAGAGAAAAATCACCAGAGGTGGAAGAGCTACTAACGGTGACTAGAATGAAAACCTTATTAGAGGAGTTCCAGCTTAACTTTCTGGCAGAAATTAAAGAACAAATAATTTCTAATACTAAGGCCATTAAGGACTTTGTCACTAAAGTCACGGCCATAGAAATAGTAATGGACAAACAAATAATGGAAAATAACACGCTTCAGACACAGAATAAAAAACTAGAAGAAAAAATACAAGATTTAACAAATAAGATTTCCAGCCTGGAAGATAGATCTAAAAGGAATAATAAACGAATAAAAGGAATTTCAGAAGATCGTAAAGACACAGATTTGACAAAATATATAATAAATCTCCTCTCCTCGCTAATCCCAGATTTTGAGACAGTACAAAACAAATTTGATCTATTGCATAGAATTCAGACATCAGGAAATAAAGAGAATGAAAGACCTAGAGATGTCATGGTCAAAGTGCATTTGTTGAATTATAAAGAAGACATTATGCGTGCAAGCTATAGAGAGAAGATCTTGAAACCACCATACCAGAACATCCAAATATTTGGGGATATATCAGCATACACACTAAATAAACGTAAAGAATATTCTAGAATAACTTTGGCGCTGAGAAAAGAAAATATACACTATAAATGGATATTTCCACAGGGTCTTGCAATAATTAAAGACGCCAGATGGTATAGAATTCCCTCAGTCAAAGAGGGAACAGATTGCCTGAGGAATTGGAAGATCTATCTAGAAGAGCGACACCTGATCCTCACGATAGAGGATAATTGCAGCTTCTGATAATTGGATTTTAAAATGTTTTTTTATTTTTTATTTATATCACTCCTTTTCATCTTTCCTTTATATGGTGTTCTCTCCCCCTACATCCGTCCCCTCCGCCCCTCCAATATGTCATAAAAATGTAAGGAGGGAAGAGAAGTAGATTTCTCGGATGATAGCTTAGGTAATTTTATAATAATGGTAAAAAATCTATGCACTTTTTAGATTAATTAACCTTTAAAGGTTTTAATAAATCTCCTGCCTTTACAATAGGTAGGGGTCATAAAATTTCACATATAGCCTTAAAGGATGGGGGTTAGAATGGATATGATATTAAGTAGTGACATATGGAGGGCGGATAGGAGGAGAGAAAACTGAGAAAAAGGTGAAAGAGGGGATTGAAATGTGCATATATTGGATTTGTCCTTTTTTTTATTTATTTACATTGGTGGTAGAGAAATAGCCTTCTATTAAAGAAGGGAAATATACATAGAGGATAATATAAGGTCTTAGGTACAATGTTAGCATAGGTCACTTTAATTAAGAGGTTAAAAGTTACATAGCTATGTTTATAGATAAGGATTTGGCACTGTCATATTTAATGATAAAAATGTAGTTATAAGGATGACACAGGTAATAAATATAACTTAAGAAATCTCAATAAATGAAGCGTTGGCACCTGACTATAGGAAATTTCCACAGAGTTGGAATTGGGCAATAGAGACCGTCTATATATATATATATATATATATATATATATATATATATATATATATATATATATATAGGATGAGAAGGGCTTGTTAATACATTGCACTTTTCCGTTTTTGGGTTTGTGTCTTTTTTTTCTTTTCTTTTTTTTTATGTTTGTTCCCTCAAATTCTGAGGTAAAGATTCTGTCAGAAATGCTTTAATAATCCTGCATAGATAGATGCTTATAGGTTTTTTGAGAGACTGGGAGGTAGCTGCCTCCATTAGAAAGGTTCACCTACCACTTCTAAACATTGGCTAATTAGCCCGTAAGAATTCGACCCAACATGAGAGATAGGATGGGTCATGTTTGGTATGCTTGTAGTCATTATGTATGTTTAAAGAAACAGAGAAGCTGTTGGGATAGGAAGGGGAAACATAGGTTAAGAGGAATTAAGTCAATGAAGAAACTATGGGCCTCATTCTATTAGCGGCCGCAGCCGTTGCGGGGCCGCAAGGACCGGCCGCAAGCTATTCGGCTATTCTATTCCCTTACGGCCGGGGGTTCCGACAGGCTTGCGGCCGGCGCCTTGTTATCCCTTGCGGCTGCTCGCGCCGGAGGAAAGCCTTTGATCTAAAATGGCCGCAAGCAAATCGGCCGCAAAAAAGTTGCTATTCAATTGCTACGGGAAACCTCTCTGCAAGGCTAAAAGCGAGCCGCAGCTTACTTGCAGCAAACAGGTCCCGCTAGCACCAATTAAGCACATAATAAAGCCCAAATAAAGCCATCCTGCACTCTGATGAGACAATAAAGTGATTGTAGGTGTAAGCAAAAATAGCACAACATTCCCCTATACTCAAATCCGCAATTTTTGTATTTTCAAATTCTTGTCAAATATCTGTGGACAAAGTCCTGAGGGCTTGGAGCACCTCAGACCCGCAAAGGCTGCGGGATTAGCCTCCGTCAAGTCCGGAAATGGGTAAAATAGACCTACGGGCCGTAAAGGGCTAACTTACAAGTCGTAGCATAGAAAAGCCATCCTGTACTTTTATTAAAAGTGAAAGTGATGTTTGGTTTCAGAATTAATAGCTCAACATTCCCCTACTCTCAAATGCGCAAATAAAGATATTTAACTTCATCTATCATGCAAGCCCGCACGGGTTTGAATAACGAGCTACGGGCTTGGAGGGCAATCATCCGCCAAACCCGTACGTGCTTCACTAAGCCCCTAATCCTGAAATCAAACCTGAAATCAATTAACCAATAGGAAGATGTCAATCAAGGGCACAAATAGTTTAAAAGGGAGTGAAATTCGTAAATCTGTGACTGTGTTGTATGCTGTGCAAGTGGACACACAGGTCTTGGAGTTGGAGGTTTTCTGAGAGCAAGAGAGAGAGAGGAGGAGCGATGGAGGGAGAAGGCAGCAAAGGGAGAGGTCAGGGAGAGCAGGGCCCCCAGCCACAGGCTGGCCAGCAAGCTGCTGCTGCACGCAAAAGGGCAGCAAACTTTACCAGCCAGGAGATCGAAACACTGGTTAGAGGAGTGCAAGCCCGACACTCCATCCTAACCGGTGGGAGTGAAGTGAGGCCCAGGCAGAGGACAGATGCCTGGAAGGAGATCGCGGCTGAGGTATGCCAATCGTCACTGGCAGTCTGTCCAGCACCGGTTCCAAGACTGCCGTATTGCTGTAAAAACGAAGATGGCTGATGAGGCCAAAGCAGCACGTGGAACCGGTGGTGGGCCGCCACAAACGTTCACATACCCCGGTTGGGAGGCCACAGTCCGCGACATGATCCGGCCAGCGTCAGTCGTGGGCCTCCCTAGCCTGGTGGACTCCGGTCAGTCTGAAAGCCTGCAATGTGAGTACCATGTACACCTTAACACCCTCATATGTACGCACATGTACCCCACACAGATAGATAACTGACGTTGAATTGCACTGTAAGATAACTGGTTGTGACTACAGATATATGAGACTGCAAACATCATGTAAATCCAGTGTAAAGAAATATACTTGTCAGAATTGTTAGCAATGAAATATATGTCCAATACCTCCTCCCACAACTGATTATGATACCGTTTTGCAAATCTATTGATGTTACTGTTATGTTTGCTGTTGGTTCCCAGTGCATATAAAGCATACATGACAACTCTATTGCAATTGATTTTTTATTGTCATGAGTTCTCCTGTCACACTCTACTCCATGTGAAACTGGCCCATCCATAGCTGTTTGGCTTAACCCACCTACTGCTTAGAATTCATGTACATTTTGATTATAGGTATAGCGGATGTATCCTGTTTTATGTGGGCATTTCAGTATGTGCTGGAAGAGTGCCGCCGCCGACTCTAGGATGCGGCTGCGCTTGCGTCCCCATGTAGCCGTCAAAAATAGTTGATACACCCAAAGCCCGTAACCCTCTAACCCTAACCCCCTAAACACCACTTTCTAACTCTAACCCATCCCCCCTAACTGTAGCCAGAACCTGAAACCCATAACCACTTACCTGGCCTGCTGGGCTGGCGTAGCTAGAGTCGTTGGTGGGGCACTTCCAGAGATGCGCACATATGCGCACATACAACAGGATAGGTCCGGTCTAGCTGGTACATCCCCATGAGAGTACATGTATGGATGTGCACACTGCAGCATATGCGGATACAAACTCTGATGGACTGCAAGTTTGTGTTGTGTAACAGCATAATCTGGACCATGTTACATTAACATGTTAACTCACATTGCTGAGGATTGGTCACAGATTGGTCTGTCTCACACACTGGCCAACAGATTCAGATGAGCACGTGTCCTAATTAACTGCAGTTGGCACACCGCACCAGCATTACACATAGTCATATGAGCCATGGGCCCTTTCCTGTTATCCGACCATGACTGCTGGTATCAGCAGTGAGCAGCCTCTACATGTCCCAGCATTTTCCTGGAGATTATATAATCATGCATATTTAGTGGGTTATGGTGTTGTTAAGGTAAGGGGTTCGGATAAGTGTGAGGGCTAGTGCTTTTGGGCTTCTGTGTAAGCTGAAAATGATGTATATAACAGCGGCAGCACCATCTATCAGCCCCTTGGTCCAACTGCTGCTGCCAGCAGTCGCTGTCACATAACAGGAAAGATCCCAGCCAGGATCCACAATACTAATGATGCAGAGCAATTTTGATTAGCGTCAAACATTCATAGCCAATTACAAGTCACTCTGATCTTAGAGATATGGAAACAACAATACTCAAATCAAAATCTTGTCTCATTTCAGTACCATCCAGGCGTCCCCTGCCTCCTCAGGGACCTGCAACATGTGAAGATGCAGGACCACCTGCAGCCACATCCCCTGCAGCAGGCCCATCGTACCAAAGCCCACCTGGGCCATCCACGAGGTGCCATCAATTGGCACCGCCTGGCTCCCAGCCAATGTGGGCTGGACAAATGTGGGGCCACCCAATGTGGTCCCATCCCAGTTGGGCTCAAGGTATGGATCCAGCATCAATGGTGCCCTGGAGCATGGGCCCCCGGCAGGGCATGTGGCCCCCCCCAGCACCAGCAGGCCACTCTGGCCACTCCGGCCCCACAGGCCCCACAGGACCAGCAGGTCCAGCAGGCCTATACAGCCACTCTGGCCCCACAGGCCCCACTGGCCCATACAGCCACTCTGGCCCCACAGGCCCCACAGGCCCGCAGGACCAGCAGGCCCATACAGCCACTCTGGCCCCACAGGCCCCGCAGGACCAGCAGGCCCAGGCATCCACTCCGGCCCCACAGGCCCCGCAGGACCAGCAGGCCCATACAGCCACTCTGGCCCCACAGGCCCCACTGGCCCATACAGCCACTCTGGCCCCACAGGCCCCGCAGGACCAGCAGGCCTATACAGCCACTCTGGCCCCACAGGCCCCGCAGGACCAGCAGGCCCAGGCATCCACTCCAGCCCCACAGGCCCCGCAGGACCAGCAGGCCCAGGCATCCACTCCGGCCCCACAGGCCCCGCAGGACCAGCAGGCGACTCCGGTGAGGCAGGAGACACCAGTCAGCAGTGCCTCCACTCAGAGGACACAGTGGTCTGGGTCGCTGCCAGTTAGTCCTGCGCTGTCAGTGGCCCAGTGCCAGGATTTCCTGGCTCATCTCCAGCATGAGCGTGAGCAAAATCACCAGTTCATGCTGGAGATGAGACGCCACGAAGACAGGAAGCTGGAGGACCAGAGACGCCATAATGACCGTGTATTTGAGGAAATTACCCGTCAAAATGAACGGATGTTCCAGGAGGCGAGGCGTCATAATCTCCTAATGGAGGAGTACGCCCAAAGGCCTGAAATGGGCCGAGAAGGCCAGCACCAAGACCGGGCTACCCCTGCCAACTCGCCTCCGTCTACATCCCACACCCTGTCCCCAGCATCCAGGCCGGATGAGCCTCAAAACACCCGAAGAGGTCGGGGCCGGCCTAGAGGACCATCTTCCAAAGGGCAGGAGAGCCAGGAAACACACAAGCGGAAGCGGAAATAGGTGAGAACATGTTCATGTTGCATATAGAAGCAATTGATGTCCCAGATCTATTGACGTTGAGGTGTTGCAGTCAATGCGTATATTGTTCTAATTGATGTCTTGTTCTTATCTCTTTAGGTTCCATTTTATTGATGTTCATGGATTTCTGCCTCCCGTTTTTTTTTTTTTTTTGTAAATATTTGGGAAAGCAACATAAGATTAAACATTATGTATTGCTCACATTATCATTGTTTGTTTTCGTTTGTACTGTACCATGATTGGTAAACACCACATGAATGCTACACACCAACGTTATTGGATTAGTACATACATCTTCCTTCAATATACCAGCCCTGTGTTAATGTAGGGTTGGGGTAACGGCCACTAGTGCAGCTGAGGGTGGAGGTAATATTCATGAGTTTGATTCCAGTAACGGTGATGCATGATATTCGTGTTCATGACACATGGATAGATTAATTCAGGGGAAATATCAAAAGTGAGTCCACCCCTAAGTAAAATTGGTGATTATTTTGTGTGGCCACCATTATTTTCCTGCACTGACTTAACCCTCATGGGGATGGAGTTCCTCAGAGTTTCACAGGTTGCCACTGGAGTCCTCTTCCACTCCTTCATGATGATATCATGGAGCTGGTGGATGTTAGAGACCTTGCACTCCCTGTAACGGAGTTGGAACACGCAGTCCAATATCTCCGCTGGTATACGGTACAATATCCAAGAAGCACTACAGTCTCACCATTCCCAACCTCCAATATTTGCCCACACTCAATTGGGAGTCAAATGAATACTGACTTTATTTTGTTGCCCAGAAATATATATATACACATCTCTTCCCACAGGCAATACACACATCCCCCATAGTTGGCCACACAATACACATTGAGGGACAACAGGTGGGTCACACCTCCCGGAGACTACCTGGCTACTTTGATACAATCAGACATTGCTTAGATCATCCTTCTTTGTTATGTCTGATAATGCAAACACTTTATACAATAGACTTCCTTATCCTATGCTGAGTCTCTGTACTAGGATTATCTATTATGCCAAGGTCTGCAATAGTCTGGGCTAAGATTTTGCAGAGCAGAAACCAACATACATACAGTATAACAGTATGATCATATTTTAACCATAAAACAGGGTAAAACAGTGATGGGTTCCGTTACACTCCACACCTTCCATTTGAGGAGTACCCCACAGATGCTCAATAGGGTTTAGGTCTGGTGACCTACTTGGCCAGTTCATCAACCTTTGACCTTCAGCTTCTTTAACCAGGCAGTGGTCGGCTTGGAGGTGTGTTTGTGGTCTTTATCATGTTGGAATACTGGCCTGCGGCCCGTTCTCCTATGGGAGGGATCCTGCTCTTTTTCAGTTTGTCACAGTCCATGTTGGCATTCATGGGTTCCCTCAAAGAACTGTAGCTCCTCAGTGCTGGCAGCATGAATGCAGGCCCAGACAAAACATATATGCATGTGTATATATGTTTTCGCTAATATGTAGTGTGGGTTCCCCCTATATGCATTTACCTAATGATGTCAGATGGTGCCTCCCCTCTCTCTGCATCACTGTTTCGGTTCAAAATGATGGGTTCATCTCATATCAATGTTTTTGTGTTCGTTGTGACTTATCCATTTATCTCTGGCACTGGGGAGCTACAGTTCATTGAGGGAACCATGAATGCAAACATGTACTGTGACATACTGAAGCATAACATGATCCCCTCCCTTGGGAGACTGGGCCACAGGGCAACATAACATAACGGCCCTAAACACACCGCCAAGACGACACTGCTTTGCTAAAGAAGGTAAAGGTGATGGACTGGCCAAGCTTGTCGACAGACCGAAACCATATTGAGCATCTGTGGGGCATCCTCAAACTGACGGTGGGGGAGTGCAAGGTCTCTAGCATCAACCAGCTCTGATGTATCATTAAGGAGTGGAAGAGGACTCCAGTGGCAACCTGGGAAGCTCGGGTGAACTCCCTGGCCATGAGGGTTAAGGCAGTTCTGGCAAATAATGGTGGCCACACATAATTGACATTTTGTGTCAATTTGGACATCGAAAATTAGGGGTGTACTCACTTATGTTAGATACTGTGGCCATCATTTAGTTGCAATTTGGCCAATTGAATAGGGCTCGAAATAAGCACATAACATATATTCTATGAAAAATGTTTTAGTTAGTGAAAACCTTGATTTTGGATAGATGTTTACTAACTAAAATCTGTTTGACACAATATATGTTCTGTGCTTATTTTGAGCCCCATTCAATTTGCAAAATCGCAATTGAATGAGGCCCTGTATGTTCACTATTAGGATGTGAGCCACTTACGGACACCTGTCTCATTTGTCTGTTTCTGCGTCATATAGATTGTTAATACCAACCTTACCTCATGGTTGAAATCAGTAATGCAAACACACTGTGAGAATTCTATTGACCCCCCTAACTGATGGTGCAGAGCACAGATGTGGAGTCTGAAGGTCCTTTTATTGATGTTCCGTAAATGCTATGGTATCAACATTGACGAGGCAGACACAAACAACATCTCGGATAAATCATATTTAATATTTACAGAAATTAACAAGGCAAGCTTTCCACAAAGCCACAGGTTGACTAATCAACACAGGTATGCAAAGGATCATGGTGGAGGGGGGTAGGATACAAAATCAAAGTAACACAGGGAAATAGGGATATGAGAGCAGAATGCAGGCAGGGAAAATTACATAGATATAGATGATCAGGTAATGTACAGTGTATCAACCAACATTAGGCAATATAATAGATCTCATTATTGTTACAACATATATATAACAGTCAATAAGGAAACACCATAATAATCCAGAATAAGGTGATATACATATGGGGAGAGCAAAATGTATGCTTGTGTGTTAAACGGACACTCTGATGCCACATCAGAAGTATAAGTGCTCAATCAGTGAATGCTATGAGCCCATAACGTCAGTTCTCACGCAACAATAAGCAGCACATAGATAACCTTGGTCAAAAAGATGGTGACCTGATTGAGCATCTATACTCACTGTTGTTGCATATGCATAACTGAAGATTAACGTAACCTCCTTAACTGTTAAGTCCCAAGCCTGGATTTACTCTTCCCCATATGCACAGGGAGGGTCACATCAGCACTGAAGAAAAGATCTTGAAGGGTTGGTGCTGCTGGCTTCACAACAGTCCAAGTAGAGGAGAGGATAGAATGTCGAAACCAATAGGTACCTATGAATCGAGATAGACTATATGAGCATACACATGCTGTGGATATACCAGGAACATCAGCTGACAGATGTCACATCACATCTGCATTGTATATTGAAATTGTCTCGTGACACATATCGGCTATTCAGTCAAGGTCATCAGATATCAAACTGGATCCAACAAAGCAATGAAACGGACACATGCACATACATGAGGACATTGACATGGCCATGGAATGTCAGGATGTTTATCGTCATGCCTTGTTCTGACCGGGATCTGAAATACAAACACACAAATAATATAATAGTGGAAACCTTACATATGCCATATGAGCAGCCACCAACAGATGTGGGTATGTCGGCACACATGTTATGCATTGGGATCTCGTACAAGCTAACCATCTGTCCGATGATAATGACGTCCCAGACTAATTTGTCCTGATGTGGGAATATTAGGATTAGTCTAATTCTCATTTATTTGTATTGTGCAAACATATTCCGTAACGCTGTACAGGGGAGAAGAACCAGAAAATATACAGTATGTAATATTGCCAACGCAAAAAAATGGAGGGCCCTGTTTGGAGCGTAAAGTCTGTTGATAAATGATTTGTTCCCAAAGGCCCACACAAGATTCGAAAATCACCACTTCCAAGTTAAAGGTAATGGACATGGGGAAGAGTAGATAAGGAATAGCTAGGTTAATAAGTAAGTCAGAGATACATAGGAAGGAGGTTGTGTCAAGTAGAATAAAAGGAGAGAGGTGGGCATGAGAGTTGAAATGAAAATGATGCAGACAAAAAGGGGAGAAGTAAAGAAGAGTCTGAGGAAAAGGCAGGGGATGTGAGGAAGAAGACAAGAGAAAACATAGTGTAATGGGTTAATTGTGATAGTTAGCAGAAGACTTGTGTGACTCAATAAATTAAGGGTAAACAGGGGTGGGTGGGATGAGGAGAGAGAAAGACAGACAGACAGACAGAGAGAGAGAGAGAGGGAGAAATAAGAGAGAGAGAGAGAGAGAGACACCAGTGCAGCCTGTAATAGAAAGGGAAGATCACAACTATCACACATTGATACATGTTCGGACATCCACATGTGGTTCTCTACCTTGGATAGATCAAGTGGAGTATTCAACGAAGAGATCTGTTCCCCCAGGACACGTCTGCATGGTCCGATAAACGTTTCGGACCGCTTCAGCAATACATAGGGGATGTCTTGGGGAAAAAGAAAGTTAGGCCTACATTAATGTAGTTATTAGTCATTTCCTCTCTTGCATACATGCACATGTTTCCCGCAAATACTCACTTACAATGCAGACGCCATTGATGTAGCTGATGTTCTGTTGCTGGCCAGGTCGTTTCCCATGTCTGTGTGGGTAAACAATGTGTTGACACACGGCAACAGTTCTGTAATGGCAATATGATGAGATGAGTCACACAATCCATATGATATATTGCACAATGATTCCTAGTTAACACATCCTTGAGACTAGAATGCTTTGACCAGCATTCGCTGACAAAGAACAGGGGACATCCCCTCTTTGCATCACATGAGGTACATTTATTATGGTTTACAGTATGCTGTTATGTTCATATATCCAGATTGCTAGGAATTGCATTGACCTCCATGGGATGTGGAATAGCATGATCAGACAATGTGAACATTACTGTTCTGGGCAGATGTTTTCAAATACGATTGTGAGGCCTATATACATTGACATTGTGGAATACATCAGACCATCCTTTAGCAGATATCAATATATATGATGTGTATGGGAATGTGCGCATACTTACCAGTAACGGATATCAGAGCAGGCTGTATTTGATCCAGTATGAAGAATGCGTCACGAGACATATGTTACATCACAAAGCTATCCTCTACTGTGGACTGTTGGATATTCTGGAAGACAATGGGGAAGGAGAAAAGAGATGTATTAGTAACCATAAGCCATGTACATTTGAGTTGGTTGTAATTAGTTTCGGACTTACATGGGAAGTACTCACGAATGACGTGGGCACGTAGTTGTGACCCCTGAACGTTATCCCCACCATCGGGAGGTACTGGACGCTCCGCCGGTTCAAGCGGAGCATCATCAATGTTCCCCAGACAGTTTGCCTGTACTGCTATATTGTGCAGAATACAGCAGGCCATGATGATGTGACAAACCTTCCCTGGTGTATACTGTAGCGCCCCGCCAGTGGAATGTAAACATCTGAAGCGCATCTTCAGGAGTCCAAAGGTGCGCTCTATTACATTCCGGGTTCTGGCATGGGCCGCATTGTACCTCTCCTCCCCCTCTGTGCGTGGATTGTTCACAGGGGTCAACAACCACGGCAAACACCTATATCCTGCATCACCTGAAGGAAACAAAAATGGGAGATGTAGATATGAATGGGAGTTTGTGCTGCTCGTTAAAGCATCTGTAAATATACGCAATGATTAATGTGATGTTAGTTTAGGGATCTCTGGCTTGGAACTTCATACTCCTATGACCACGTCACATCAGGTTAGGCACAGCAACAAGCTACGATGCAATGGCTCAGTCGGCACACCTTCTTTATGGCGCATCAATGGAATAACATTACAGTGGAACATTATGTATATTTTAGGGGATCCTTTATGGGTACTCACCCAGTAGCCACCCAGGTGGAGCTTCTCAAGACTCAAAATAACGATGGGTGGATGACTGACGCAGGATATGGGCATCATGAGTACTTCCCGGGAAGCCTGCAACCACATTTTGTATGCGCATGTCTGTATCACAAACAGCCTGTACATTGATGGAATGATAGTGTTTGCGATTTCGGAACATGGCTTCTTGCTCTCTAGGAGGTATCAATGCTACATGTGTACAATCTATAGCACCGAGCACATTGGGGATACCTCCCATTCGAAAGAAATCTGCTTTCACCTTCAAGATCTCTTCCCCAGTGTGTGGAAAACTGATGTATCTGGCAGCTTTCGGAACGATAGCATGGAGGAATGTGCTCAGGCACCTTGAAAGGCTTGCTTGAGACATTCCTCCTACTATGCTAGCAGTGTTCTGAAAACTACCAGATGACAGGATGTGTATGGCGGCTAACATCCGTGTCATGCCTGGGATGGCTCTATTGGTCCGTGAGGAAGGCTCCATGTCCTCCCTCAGGACCGCATAGAGCTCCTCCAGGCTGGCACGGGTTAGCCTAAAACGCTCATACACTTCCACATCAGTTAACCCCTCTAATGTGACTCTCTCCCTGTACACCCTGGGTGCACGAATTCTCCTGGCAGGCTCCTGGGCCTGCTCACCCCCCTGTGGGTCTGGCTGTGCAGGAGCCCCTACTTCATGTGCCACACCCTCTAGGGGTCTCTCATCTGGCCCCCCCATCAGCTGATCACCCACATCAAGGTCCTCCTCCTTGTCTGCAGGTGCCCTCATATCCCCCTGTCCCTGTGCCACTGGAGCTCTCTCCCCTAACTGACCCCCCACCATGACCCTAGGCATGTCCTGTGATGAGCCACTTGCCTGGCTTGGTTCCGGACCACCATGGATTGCATCAGCACGCTCACCCACATTCACTCCCAGCCGCCCCTCTCTGTCACGCCTCAGCCACTCCACAGTCGCACGCCTGACAGCCCGGTTTCCACTCTGCAACATTCGAAACAAATATCCATTCCTACGACGCTGCGCTCTCCTCACATACCTATACGCTGTACTCAGGTTGCTGCTATCCATGATGGTTCAGACTTGCTAATTCATGGATGATGGTGTGGTTATATAGCTTGCTAATTACCCCAGCTGTGATTATCCGGGTGGATTTCACAAATGGCAAAGCTCACTGGTGTATCTAAGCTTCATGATGTTATGAAGTTCCCTGATTATGGATTTGTTGAGCCATTTTAATTAGTAACCCCTAATATTCTGGCCCACATTTGAATTTGGGCCCATGCTCCATGATCTATGTATTGTGGCGTGGAAATATATACAATATTTGTGTTCAGAAATCTAGATGTGATAAAAGAGATGTAAATCAGATAATGTTGATATGTTTAGGGGACACATTCTATCCTTTCTGAGTGCTAAAGGGTTAATTTGGCCGCCATTTTGAGGATGTACATGACACCAAAAAAATCTCTTTGATTAACATATTTGATCATTGTGGATTGTTTTTACAGTAATTCGAATGCCTTTTATTGCTTCCTTTACACTTTTAGGGCCCTTTCAGCCCTGTTTCATTACAATGCCGTAAGTGCATCGTGTGGACTTCAACGGATGCGGCCGTAAATTAAATCTAGCCAGGCGCGAATCGCGGCCTTCAAAATGTAGGAAGGCCGTGACGTTTAGGCATGCACGCAAGCTGGAAGAGGGACGGACTAGCCGCGCCCGGCACGAACCACCCAATAGCGGAATCATGCATCGCGCCACAGGTCGCACAGCCAATCACTTACGGGATAGAGCATTTGATTGACAGTGGGAGTGAATAAATAGGAATGACACGCACCCACGCCTCGACTGTGTTGTGATTTCGGACGAAGTAGCACGCGGTTCCAGGAGCTTAGTGGTTGAGAGTAGGTAAGTTGCTTTATTATCAAGTCGCGGTTTAAGTTCTTTTTATGGGAATCCGTTACTACATTTACGGATGCCGATGTAAAGAAGTACAATTGTGTTTTTTGCTTGTTTATAGGTGTTTGGAGGTAGTTTGGAGAGTTTGGGAGTTTATATCCGGCCCATAGGAGTTTGGAGGGAGGTAAGTTGCATTGTACATGCTTTTCATCCTATCAAGCTGTCTTTTATTTGTATGTTTTGCCAATTTCTATATTTACTGAATACACTGGTGAGAGGTACAATTGTGTTTTTTGCTTCTTTATAGGTGTTTGGAGGATTTTTGGTTGTGTGGGAGTTTGGATCCGGCCCATAGGAGTTTGGAGGGAGGTAAGTTGCATTGTACATGCTTTTCATCCTATCAAGCTGTCTTTTATTTGTATGTTTTGCCAATTTCTATATTTACCGAATACACTGGCGAGAAGTAAAATTTATTTCTTTGCTTGTTTATAGGTGTTTGGAGGATTTGGGATCTTTGATCCGGCCCTTAGGGGTTTGGAGGGAGGTAAGTTGCATTGTACATGCTTTTCATCCTATCAAGCTGTATTTTATTTGTATGTTTTTCCAATTTCTATATTTACTGAATACACTGGCGAGAAGTACAATTGTGTTTTTTTTGCTGTTGGCCTATAGGTTTGGCGAGTTTGTTTTTGTGGGGAGAGGAGTTTTGTGGAGGGAGGTAAGTTATTTATATTTTTCTGTTTAATATTAGATCTGGATCTCTCTCTCTCAAAATCTCTCTTTATCTCTATATATATATATATATATATATAGAGAGAGAGAGATTGATTTTGAGTTTGAGTTTGATTGAGTTTGAGATTGATTGAGTTTGAGATTGATTGAGTTTGATTTTGAGATTGAGTTTGATTGAGTTTGATTTTGAGATTGAGTTTGATTGAGTTTGATTTTGAGATTGATTGAGTTGTAGATTGAGTTTGAGTGAGATTTCTACACATATTTGCAATACACATAGGTGTTCCAAACTGCTTCTTCAATGGGGCTTGACAAGAACTTTTTTTCAGCCTAGAACAGCAGGACCATGTAGTTCCTACTACCTCTGGTACAGAGGATGGCTTCAGGATAGGTACCATGCCCATGAATATGTGCAGAATATAATGCAGATAGGATATTAGTGGCCGCATGCCTTGTATATATGCAAACTGTAACTGATCTAGCGTGTTTCATCAGCGCCTCTCAGGTCCAGAGTGAGAGGTGCTGTACACCCCTCCCACTGCTGTCACAGGCTCTGTCCACGTAAGGTTGATTACTGCAGTTAGTTCCAACATTGATATCCAAGCAGAAATAGTGTTATAGGCGATCAGAATGGGGGAAGAGCGTGGAGCAGGCAAACCCACTAAAACATTTCTTTATTTCTCTTTCTTTTCTTTTCAGGTGGTGATGGAGGGAGAGGAGCAGAGGGTGGAGAAGTGGCAGGGAGTCCCGGGGCGTGGAGGTGGGGAAGAGGAAGGGAGGAGTGAGGAGGAGGTACTAGTGGAGGAGGGGGAGGTAGTGGAGGGGGAGGTAGTGGAGGAGGAGGTAGTGGAGGAGGAGTTAGTGGAGGAGGGAGGAGAGGAGGAGGGAGGAGAGGAGGAGGAAGGAGGAGGAAGGAGGGAGGAGAGGAGGAGGGAGGAGAGGAGGAGAAGGAGGGAGGAGAGGAGCAGAAGGAGGGAGGAGAGGAGAGGAGGGAGAAGGGAGGAGAGTAGAGGAAGGAGGGAGGAGAGGAGAGGAGGAGGGAGAAGGGAGGAGAGTAGAGGAAGGAGGGAGGAGAGGAGATGAGGAGGGAGAAGGGAGGAGAGTAGAGGAAGGAGGGAGGAGAGGAGAGGAGGAGGGAGAAGGGAGGAGAGTAGAGGAAGGAGGGAGGAGAGGAGAGGAGGAGGAGGGAGAGAGGAGAGTAGAGGAAGGAGGGAGAAGAGGAGAGGAGGAGGAGGGATAGAGGAGAGAAGAGGAAGGAGGGAGGAGAGGAGAGTAGGAGGAGGAAGGAGGAGGAGGAGGGAGAGTGGAGAGGGTCCTCATCCCCAGGCAGAAGAGCAAGAGGCTGGCGGCAGGTCCAGGGCCCACAAATATAGCCGGGAGGAGAACAGGGTCCTCCAGGAGGCCATCCGTGCCCACCCCGTCATCGCCTCGGGGGGTAGGGAAGTAAAGGCTGGGCCCCGTGCTACTGCTTGGCAGCAGGTGGTGGATCTGGTCAACGGTGTGGCGGGCCGTGGACGGAGTCTGCGGTCCAATAAGCACCGGTTTGACGACATCAGGGCCGCGGTGAGGAAGAAGATTGTGCAGGAGGCCGAGGGGCGGAGGGTCAAGTACCTTGCCCATGAAGGGATTGCAAGGGCCATGCTTGCACCCTCCGACGCAGCTGGAGCATCAGACCCGGTGGAGCAGCAGGACCCAGCCTCCATGGCAGGTGAATATGACATACAGCAACATGCCACCACATGTGCATCACACACACTACACATGGCCATGACAATGACATGTCAGCTCCATGAAATAACAAGGGATAGATGGATGCATCGTTAAATTCATGAAGCTGACAAATCACTGTCATTCCTGGTCACCACAACAGTAATCAAGCAATAGAGCACGTGTGTCCAAACTCGGTCCTGGTGGGCCACACACATGGCTGGATTTGATAACCCTGCTGCGCACAGGTGAGTCAATCGCTTCTTCATTCATCCTGATTGACTCCCCTGTGCACAGAAAGGATATCTTCCAATCCAGGAAAGAGTTTGGACACCCCTGTAATACAGAGTCCATGTATTGGTGTGCCCATTCAGCCTATGCAGTTACAGACAGCAGCCGTAATACAGATAGCGTTGTGAGCCGAGAACCTTTAAGAACAGAAACCTAAGAATAGATAACAGCTAGTATAAGATAGCTAATCAGAGTTGCAAAGAGGAGAATCATCCATATTCAAGGCTAGATGTCAGATAATTAGAAATGAACACATATCAATGAGCTAATCAACATACTAATGACATGTTACTTTCTTCTCTATCTCTCAGCATCCAGGAGGAGCTCTGGGTCCTGTGACCATAGCGAGGAGGCGGGGCCATCAGCCCTGTACCAGGATCCTCCAGCACAGGGGGAGGAGGAAAGGAGATCATAGGGCTCTGGGTCAGAGGATGGGCTGGTCATTGACCTTGCGGGGTCACCTGCCACAAGCCCTGGGCCTATGCCCATCCTCGAAAGGCTTGCTCTGGGGCCCTCATCCCCCCAAGGGACAGCACCTCCTTCCCCACAAAGTGTGCTGGCCTGGTCACCACCGGGCACATTCTCCCCACCGGCTCCAGCTGTGGACCTCCCCGCATCACCTCACCACGCCCACCCAGCGGTGTTGTCGCCGCAGAGCCAGGCTGTGCAGGTGGAGACACTGGCCGTCCTGAAGGAGCTGCTGGCCAGCAGCCAGAGGATCGAGGCCAACCAGCTCCGGATGGATGCCAGCATGTCTGCCCTCAGGTCACAGATGACCCACAGCCTGGCCAGGCTGTCCAGGGAGGTGAGGAGGCACCACATGACCATCGAACACCTTCAGGTCAGGCTGCTCAGACAGGCCATGGTCCCCAGCCCAGCATCAATGGGGATCTCCCAATCCCCCAGCCAAGAGCAGCCTGGCCGCTCCTCTCCTCCCATGTGTCCGCCACCGCCCAGACCACCGCTGCCTGGCACGGCCTGCCCCCCCGCCCTCCCCCCCCACCATCACCACCAGAGGGGAGAAGGAGGATGGGGACAGGTGATGTGGGTCCTGGGCCCAAGCGGAGGAGGACATAGGGCCTCATTCAATTGCAATGTGGCCGATTGCTAAGGGATCAATTTGAGCACAGAGCATATTTTCTACAGATGTTTGTAGTTAGTGAACTTCTCTCCAAAAGCAAGGTCTTCACTAACTAGAAACGTCTGTAAATAAATATATGCTCTGTGCTTATATAGAGCCCTTTTCAATCGGCCATATCGCAATTGAATGAAGCCCATAGGGTCTGCAGACATATTTTCGCCTTCTCAACAGCACTCCTCAGTGACCATCAATTGGTCACAGGTTAAACACAACACAAAGGGCCTCATTCAAATGTGATTTGGGCAATTGAATAGGGCTCTATATAAGCACATAGCATATTGGTTTTACAGAAGTTTTTAGTTAGTGAAGACCTGGCTTTTGCATAGAAGTTCCCTAACTAAAAACTTGCTTTCAAAAAGATGCTGTGTGCTTATATAGAGCCCTATTCAATTTGTTACATAGCAATTTAATGAGGCTGTTAATTAGTAGTGTGACCAATACATTGTCACTAAGGAGTGCTGTTGAGAAGAGATGCTGCAGGCCCTATGATGTTTTCAGGCCTTATTTTTTAGGTTTTGCCTTTTTTTTTATTTTTTTATTTTAGGTCCATGAAGGCATCTCCTACATCAAGCATTGTGGAGTAATTATGAGGTGGAGGGTTTTCCCAGTGCCTCTCAGGTAGACATGCGTTCAATGGCAGCCCCCTTAACATGTAGCTCCCACAATCTTAAAGCTATCATATAGCCACATATCTCCAACATGATTGTTGGTAGCTTAAATGTAGACTAATACCGCTATGGCGGTGGACTTGCAAAGTCTCACAATGGCATGTTAATAACAGCCAGCATTAATATATGCACTAGTGACGCATGTGATCCTGACCTCAATAGCAGTCTGAGAACAGATCTTTGGGTCTGATGTAAGAAACAGTGAATCTGGCTGCTGACCTTTGTGTCCTCTCCATAGTAATGGCTATTTGCCCATATGTGTGATTATCCACAGACCTAGCTAATGGTTAGTAAAGCTTGCAGATGGGAATCAGGTGAGTTGGTATATTGGTACAGTATTTAGAACTGTACTGTACATACATCGTGATTCTAAATTGTTTTTGATCCTCCTCCGCATTTTTTGATTTGAACACTTCTTTCAGATTTTTGTTTGTTCAACACACTGTATGTTTGAAACTGGATTGGATTACACAGTCCAAAGGTTGAATCATCTGTTTAATTGAGCAGATCTAGTTAAAAGTTGTAAGTGCTATGCACATAAATGGTTTCTTCAGTTAAATGAAGAGATTTCTGGTTCCGGTTGCAGCATGTGACCCTGGTAGGTGCTATGCATCATGCTTATTCTAGACTATTAGATTGACCCCTGTAGGTTTCCCCTTTTTTCCAGCCTCTTGCTCTTCAAGGACCCGCCCACACCACACCCATGATATTAATGCAGTTTTGACCACTGCTGATTGTGGTCTGTGTATCAAATAAAGCTTTGTTATACTGTTATGTGAATGCACAATTTTGACCACTGCTGATTGTGGTCTGTGTATCAAATAAAGCTTTGTTATACTGTTATGTGAATGCACAAGCTTGACCACTGCTGATTGTGGTCTGTCTATCAAATAAAGCTTTGTTATACTGTTATGTGAATGCACAATCTTGACCAATGCTGATTGTGGTCTGTGTAAAAAATAAAGCTTTTTTAGACCTTTCTGACTGCGTCCATGTGTTATGAATATGTTTGGTTCAGGGAAATCCACATGCATTACATTAGTGTCACATTCCTCTAAATGTAAACTGATGAGCCATAGTTAACATGCAATAGATCAATACATCTAAAACTGTTGAGGAGTCAGAATAGCTTGAGATATCATCTGATCCCAAATATCATATCTACTACTAATATAGGGTTAATACCCATGACAAGTCTGATTAGCGATACTGTGGAGTAGAAACATTCCCCTGAGGGCCTACAATGAATAGGACAGGTGACACTGGAGTGCTTTTCCAGTTCCTTCTCTAGTTGATTGGGATTAGTCTGACCTCTCTGATAAGACGTACCCCCCTACACTGGCACGATGTAGGCTAGCTCACAGCTTCATTGAAGTACACAAACCCCTTCACCCACATCAGTTAGCATATGTGTGAATACAGTTAGTTGCCCAATAATGAACATGCATTGGCTAAATATCCTTTGGTTATCATATGTTGTAATGGTCATGCACATGCCAATCTGACAAACCATGCTGCAACATGCATAATATGATTAAAACCACACTACCCAATTCAATATCAAGAGTAAAACATGAGTCAGGTCATATGAACCCTTTGCCACGCACATGAGCTCTATTGGGATCCCTTAAATCTCTATCTAATTGCATATACATCTAGCTCATCACATCTACATTAGAGAATACAAATAGTGGCCAAATGAGACCACCACTTGGCATATATCAAGTACCAGGGAAATATTTCATTATATGTGGTTAAGTTCTTCAGTTGTGTCCGACTCTCCGTGACCCTATGGACTGCAGCACATTCAGCTAGGTCTCTGCCTGTGCTGTTCTCCAAAGTTTGAAGGCCAAAGAGATTGGAGTGGGTTGTCAGTTCCTTCTCAAGTGGATTGGACCTTGTCTGATCTCTCTGCTATGACCTGCCCACCTACAGTAGCTCCCAGCTTCATTCATGTACACAAGCCCCTTCACACTACTTAGCAATGATGAAGGGGACCAGGGTAACATGCACCACACATATCTACTCTGACCCATCAGGAAGGGCCGCAAGCTCTGGGATCGACAGCAAACTCACCTCCATCAGGCATAATCTCTGCTACGCCCATCCTGGTGGGAGCCATGTGCCAGGTGTCTAGTTATTCCCATTGCTATTTATCAATTTACATGGGTGAGGGTTGCTAAGTGGTGGTGGTGGTGAAGCAGCTTGTGTACCTGAATGAAGCTGTGAGCTACTGTAGGTGGGCAGGTCATAGCAGAGAGATCAGACAAATCCCAACCCACTCCAATCTCTTTGGCCTTCAAACTTTTGAGAACAGCACAGGCAGAGACCTAGCTGAATGTGCTGCAGTCCATAGGGTCATGGAGAGTCAGACACAACTGAAGAACTTAACCACATATAATGAAATATTCCCCTGGTACTTGATATATGCCAAGTGGCGGTCTCATTTGGCCACTATTTGTATTCTCTAATGTAGATGTGATGAGCGAGATGTGTATTCTATCGTTGATCAACCATATAGCGTGCATCGAATGTGCGCTGTCATCTACGCACCGACACATGCGCGCATCATCAACAGCAGGCCCGAGAGGAGGCTAGCGGATCTAATGATTAGGATTAGGCAGTGGGGTGTAAGGATTAGGATTAGGCTGTGGCTACAAGGATTAGAAGGGTTTATGGCATTAGGTCATATCACTTGCGCCCTTTCATCGACGCCCAACAGTCCAAAATATTAGAACTGCGCAATGATGTGGGATCGCTCATGTCAGCTGCATGTTTTCAAAACACATTTGCTGTGCGCGCCAATATTGGGGTGACATATTCTATTATGGGGCTGTTTTAGAGGCTACAATGGAACCTATATGTGTGCTGACAAACCAAACATATGAGGAATATTAAACTAATTTGAAGTCTTGTTAATTTGTAGGCTGTAATGCTTGGGCCTCCATTTTAGGGTTACAGCAGTTACATGCAGACTGCAAAAACCGTAACAAAATGGATACCTTTAACCTCCAAGCACGTACGGCCTTTAAAAACGAGCTGCGGGCTTGGAGGACAGCCCGCACGGGCTTGAATACGGAGCTACGGGCTTGGTCAGTGAAGTCCGTGGGACTTGTACGGATTTTAAAATCAAAGTACAATTTGGCGATGTGCAAGCTTGAGAATGTTTGGCTAGTAATCCTCATGCCCCCCCGTTATGTTCCCCATCATTTACAGTGCTTTGCAGTGCTGGATTTAATATATATTGGCTATTACAATGCTTGGTTTGCGGCCCTCCATCTCCAAACCCGTACGGGTTTGAACAAGGACCAGCCCGCGGAACTACGGGACGTAAAGTAATCCGTAAATAATATATCTGATTTGGGCTGATGTGCAAGCTTGAGAGGGTGTTGCTATTAATCCTCGTGTCCCCCATTATGATGCCTAGCATTTACGGAGCTTTACAGTGCATTCTCGATTTTATATTTGCATTTTCAGTTTTCGGACTTTGCGGCCGGAAAACAAGATTTACGGGCGCTGGGAAAAAGCTTCCGGCCGTTTGCATGATATGCGGCCGGCCGGAAGGGGATATCCTTGCGGCGCCGTATAATTGAATTGCAAGGTAAAAGTAGCTCTACACAGGGCCGTAAGACGGCCGCAAGGAATCGCAGCTTTGCGGCCGTTTTACGGCCGATAATTGAATGAGGCCCTATGTCATTAAGGATAATATCACATAACACCAATGGATTGAATATGCCCATTAAAAGAAAAATTGCATTTTCAGAATATAATAAATCAGGTGCAGAAATAATCTGCCTACAAGAAACACATCTGAAAATGAAGTATAACCATCTATTAAATAATAAAAATGTTTTGAAGAGAGTAGATGCTAATTATACTAGTAAAATGAGGGGAGTCTCGATAATATTTAAAGCTAACTTAGTGGTGGAGGAAGAGTTTAAAAAGATTGATATAGAGGGAAGATATATATTGTGGGTAGGAGAAATAAATAAAAGCATCTATACAATTGTAAATATATATGCCCCAAATTAGAATCAAGGGAGATTTCTTATAAAAATATTGAAGTTAGTTCATAAATATAAAAAAGGAAAAGTTATTATATGTGGAGACTTAAATTTAGCTATGGATCCAGTTCATGATAGATCAAAATCTAAATATAAGAAAAATAATAATACTTCGAGTTATTTAAGATTAAGAATTAAAAAACTAATGATAGAGCTTGATCTCTTTGATATTTGGAGAACATTTAATCCAGAAAAGATAGAGTTTATATATCACTCAAAGAAATATAATGTATACTCTAGAATATATTATTTCTTAGGGGATCCTTCAGTGGTATATGACACACACAAAAAAATAACTATCTTATCTACTGTATTATCAGATCACTTTCCATTGATGTTGGAACTAAAAGGGGTTGAAACCTATGGTAAAATAAGAAATTGGAGAATAGAATCTCTGATTTTAAAAGATAAGATATATATAGAAGAAATAAGAACAGCTATCAGAGAATTTATGCGCTTAAATATAAATTCAGTATCATCTCCTTCACTCATATGGTGTACACTAAAAGCATTTGTTAGAGGCATTCTAATAGAAAAAGAAGTGCGAATGAAGAGAGCTAGGGGAACAACCCTAAGAAATCTTTATATTCAGTTAGATATATTACAGAATAGCAATAAACATCTTCCATCCATGCAAAAGATGGAAACAATTAAAGATATTAATTTACAAATTAAAAAGATCTTTCAGTTAATTCAAGATAGAATGGTTTGGAAAGCACAACAAAGCAATTACCTCATGGAAGGAAAAATGGGGAAATATTTGGCCAATAAAGTTAAGAATCAAAAAATTCAAAACCATATCCAGGGACTCAGGGGGGAAGATAATCAGCTATATAACCATCCAGAAAAAATTGGCAACATATTTTTCCAATACTACTCAGAATTATACAATATTGAGAAGCAGAAAGATTTTCAGAAACCTAGTTTGAGTGAGATAAAGAACTTTCTGAAGGATATTAAATTCCCTAAGATATCAGAGGAAGAACTAATATATCTAAATGAACCAATAACGGAGAAAGAGATAATAAAGGTTATTAATGAAACAAAAAACAATAAGGCCCCTGGTATTGATGGCCTAGATAAACTATTATATATAACGTTTAAAGACCAGCTGGCCCCTTTATTGGCCAGTATGTTTAATGAGATTAAGAACAGCGGCATTATTAGAGAGGATTTAACTGAAGCAAAAATTATAAATATACTAAACTTATTAATTACGATCTAAAAATATATTCTAATATATTCTAAGGTGTTAACTAATCGTTTGATCCCTTTAATCCCGCAGTTGATTAATTCAGAGCAGACAGGATTTGTTAAGTCCCAACAAGGAGGGGATAATATAAGAACATTGATAGATATTCTCTCTATAGGGAGGAGTGATGGAGGCCCCAGTTTGGCTCTGTCGATAGATGCAGAGAAAGCATTCGACAGAGTCAGCTGGGACTTCCTTAAAATTGCCTTGGAAAGTTATGGACTAGAGGAATTTGCTTCTAAATCAATTATGGCTCTTTATATTAACCCTACAGCTAAGATTAGTGGGCCTCATTATGAAACATCTTTTTTTCCCATAAAAAATGGAACTAGGCAGGGCTGTCCCTTGTCTCCCATATTATTTAATCTTTATGTGGAGCCTCTTCTATTGAAAATAAGGGAAGCAAAGGATATTGAGGGAGTAAAAGTTGGTCTTAAAGAGTATAAAATTGCTATATATGCAGATGATCTGATAGTTATTTTGAAGAACCCGATCCAATCTTTAGGAGCTCTTGATATCCTCTTTAAAGAATTTGGAAGACTTTCTTATTATAAGGTCAACCATGAGAAATCAGATATTATATGGAGAGATCTCTCCTTTGAAGAAATTACAAGTTTAAAAAGCTCATTTAATTTTAAATGGAACTCTAATAAAATAAGTCATCTGGGTATAGACCTATCATTCAAGGTTAATAAGATTTTGAAAGCTAATCTAGAAAAGATATGGAAACAGATTCAGAAAATCCTCTTAGAGTGGAAAGATGTAAAATTTTCATGGTCAGCTAGAATCGCAATTAGTAAGATGATATTGATCCCTAAAATCGCTTATATCCTTAGAACTAACTCTCAATATGAGATCCAAACAGCTGTCACTATCAGTGAAGCAAGCCATGATTAGGCTGAAAAAACAAAACAAACCCATCAGATAGATAGCAAAAACATTAGGTGTGGCCAAATCAACTGTTTGGAACATCCTTAAAAAGAAAGAACGCACCGGTGAGCTCAGCAACACCAAAAGACCCGGAAGACCACGGAAAACAACTGTGGTGGATGACCCAAGAATTATTTCCCTGGTGAAGAAAACACCCTTCACAACAGTTGGCCAGATCAAGAACACTCTCCAGGAGGTAGGTGTATGTGTGTCAAAGTCAACAATCAAGAGAAGACTTCACCAGAATGAATACAGAGGGTTCACCACAAGATGTAAACCATTGGTGAGCCTCAAAAACCGGACGGCCAGATTAGAGTTTGCCAAACAACATCGAAAAAAGCCTTCACAGTTCTGTAACAAAATCCTATGGACAGATGAGACTAAGATCAACTTGTACCAGAGTGATGGGAAGAGAAGAGTATGAAGACGGAAAGGAACTGCTCATGATCCAAAGCACACCACCTCATCAGTGAAGCAAGGTGGTGGTAGTGTCATGGCGTGGGCATGTAGGGCTGCCAATGGAACTTTTTCTCTTGTATTTATTGATGATGTGACTGCTGACAAAAGCAGCAGGAGGATTTCTGAAGTGTTTCGGGCAATATTATCTGCTATTATTCAGCCAAATTCTTCAGAACTCATTGGACGGTGCTTCACAGTGCAGATGGACAATGATCCGAAGCATACTGCAAAAGCAACCAAAGAGTTTTTTTAAGGGAAAGAAGTGGAATGTTATGCAATGGCCAAGTCAATCACCTGACCTGAATCCGATTGAGCATGCATTTCACTTGCTGAAGACAAAACTGAAGGGAAAATGACCCAAGAACAAGCAGGAACTGAGGACAATTGCAAAAGAGGTCTGGCAGAGCATCACCAGGGATGAAACCTAGCGTCTGGTGATGTCTATGCATTCCAGACTTCAGGCTGTAATTGACTGTAAAGGATTTGCAACCAAGTTTTAAAAAGTGAAAGTTTGATTTATGACTGTTAATCTGTCCCATTACTTTTGGTCCCTTAAAAAGTGGGAGGAACATATACAAACTGTTGTAATTCCTACACCGTTCACCTGATTTGGATGTAAATACCCTCAAATTAAAGCTGAAAGTCTGCAGTTAAAGCACATCTTGTTCGTTTCATTTCAAATCCATTGTGGAGGTGTATAGAGCCAAAAAGATTAGAATTGTGTCAATGTCCCAATATTTATGGACCTGACTGTATAATGCTATTGTCCTCTCTCAAATTATGATATGGAGTACTCCTGCCATTAATCCAGGTTGGAAGTCCTTAGAATATGATATATTAAAAATAGACACTCCTAATTCATTGCTGTGGATTGATGGGTTAAATGATGTCAAGAGTGAACGGCTACCCAGAGGAGTAAGAACATTGTTAAAATTCTGGGTGACAAATAGAGATAAATTGAATCTTTTGAGGTATCCTTCATTAGGTGCCCCTATAGAGTGTCTCTTATCACCACCGTTCAATGTTGACTTAATAGGTGGGTGGAAATTGCAGGGAATATCCCTTATAGATGATCTCTACGCATCTGGTGTCAAACTATCCTGGTCTAACTTGAAACAAAAATATAAACTTAAGAACAACCAATGGTTGGCATTTAGATCTTTACAATCCTTGGTGAAAGCAAAGGGATATGGTAAAAAGATTAGCTATTTGATAAATGACTTTGAAAGTATGCTATATCAGAAGGCGTTACCGCATAGAATTTCAAGATGTCATAAGATTCTAATGCCACAGGATAAAGTAAATCCAACGAAAGGTATGTTAGAGTGGCAGAAAGATCTACATATTTTAATGGACGAAGATAAATGGGAGAAGGCTCTAAAAACCGTCAAAATCTCTTCCTGCTCTAGTAACTATATTGAATTATATTTCAAGTTGATCAATAGATGGTATTGGACACCAGATGCGATTAATAAATTTGCACAGAACAAAGGGAATACATGTTGGAAGGGTTGCGGTATAAACAGTGATTCACTCCATGCTTGGTGGAACTGTACAAAAATAAAGCCTTTTTGGAGAGCTTGTACATATCTGATTGAGGACATAGGTGAGGTAGAGGTTCCTTTTGTTCCAGAGCTGCTCCTATTACATATAAACATAATGGAGACTTTTCCAAAAGTCTACCTCCTGGTCTCTCATATTCTTTTGGTTATTAAAATGTATATTGTGAAATATTGGAAATCAGAGCTCTCCCCATCTCTTCAAGAAATTATAAATTGTGTTATAAGAAATAGAAAGTTTGAAGTCCAAGGAGAGAGCTCGGTCAAGCGAACTGGAAGAAAAGGACTAGACAGATGGTCTGTTTGGGATAGATATTACAATAGAAAGGTTAATATATGAGAAATTATGTTTGATAATTGGTTATGATTGGTGTTATATGCCTTTGCTGTTAAATTAGATTTTCTCTTTCCCTTTGCTTTTCTCCATCTCTCTTTCTCCCTTCCTTTTCTTTTCTCTTCTCTGCTCCTATTGGAGTGGGGAAAGGGAGGGTAGGGGGAGGGAGGGGGAGGGGAAGGGAAGAGGAAAGATTTTTTGTTTTTTGTTTTTTGTTTTCCTTTTTCACCCGAGTCTCCCCAGAAGCACATGATTTCTGTGCTAAACTGTTAACTATATTGAGAGTAGTGCCGGTTCCTTTGTAAGCTTGTTGGAGGTATCAAGTTAAGTGACCTTGCTATTAGGGAATTGCCTTCCCATCAGGAGTACAAGATATTACATAAAAAATGGTATTCGAAGAGATGGGAGGGAGGAGATTTTAACAGTGTATTTATACATATGCAATTGCTAAACTGTTGAATTATTGATACCTCTGGAATGTATGATTGTTTTGTTTTGTTATGTTTTTGATGTTTGTTAAAGAAAAACGAGAAAAAAAAGTATTAAATAAAAAATTAATACTTGACTTTGGTTGTTTTCAATGTAACCTTTAATAGCCTCTGGATTATTGCATCTTGAGAATGCAACATACAGTTGGCCATGTGCAAATACTGGTTCTTCTAAAAAGATACCCACAGATTTCACAGTTTGTCTTTGGGATTTATTAATGGTCATAGCTAGTGATGAGGGAACATCAAATTTTTGGTTTGCGAACTGAGGACGCGAATTCCCACAAATGTTCGCGAACGGATGAACATTTGCGAACCGCCATAGACTTCAATGGGCAGGCGAATTTCAAAACACACAGGGACTCTTTCTGGCCACAATAGTGATGGGAAAGTTGTTTCAAGGGGACTAACACCTGGACTGTGGCATGCCGGAGGGGGATCCATGGCAAAACTCCCACGGAAAATTACATAGTTGATGCAGAGTCTGGTTTTAAGCCATAAAGGGCATAAATCACCTAACAGTCCTAAATTGTTTGGAATAACATGCTTTAAAACATCAGATATGATGTTGTATCGATCAGGTAGTGTAAGGGTTACACCCGCTTCACAGTAACAGGCCAATCTCCCCGTTTAATGCACCGCAAACAACCGCAAACAGTCCCTTTGCACAACCGCAAACTCCCCATTTGCACAAGGTTGGATACCAAGCTAGCCATGTCCCGTTCCTTGTCCTCACTGATGTCATTGAAGGTCTCTTCCTCCACCCAGCCACCAAGGGTCCCCAAAAGGTGACAATAAGCCCCCTGGGATGCCTGCTGTGTTTGGTCTTCCACCTCCTCAAAGCCACCTTCCTCCTCTGACTCCTCTTCTTCAGACTCCCAGAGTCTGGGCTCTTCCACTGCCCAGCATGGAATATTATACACAGGTCAGAGTCTGGGGGCTTCCACTGCCCAGCATGGAAGATTATACACAGGTCAGAGTCTGGGGGCTTTCACTGCACAGCATGGAAGATTATACGCGTTGCCTCTGCATTATTATAAGGTGTGAACTGTTAAGTAGTACTATTCCTATGGGTTTAATCCCTGTTACGTCCACTATTAGGGAACGTGTATATGGCATGGATTTTTGGAACAGGGAGATGGAAAAAGATGCTTGGTCGGACCTCCTACTTCAAATTTGGGGCACTGCATGTGCAATCTAAGGTGCAATCAGATAGGAGTGGTGTATTAAGTTGTACTACTCATTCCTATCAGTGTAATACCTGTTACGTCACCTATCAGGGGACGTGTGTATGGCATGGATTTTTGGAACAGGGAGATGGAAAAAGATGCTTGGTCGGACCTCCTTCTTCGAATTTGGGGCACTGCGCGTGCAATCTAAGGTGCCACCAGATAGGAGTGGTGTATTAAGTTGTACTACTCATTCCTATCAGTGTAATACCTGTTACGTCACCTATCAGGGGACGTGTATATGGCATGGATTTTTGGAACAGGGAGATGGAAAAAGATGCTTGGTCGGACCTCCTACTTCGAATTTGGGGCACTGTACGTGAAATCTAAGGTGCCACCAGATAGGAGTGGTGTATTAAGTTGTACTACTCATTCCTATCAGTTTAATACTTGTTACGTCACCTATCAGGGGATGAGTATATGGCATGGATTTTTGGAACAGAGATATGGAAAAAGATGCTTGTTCGGTCCTGCCACTTCGAATTTGGGGCACTGCAGGTGCAATATAATGTGCCACCAGATAGGAGTGGTGTATTAAGTTGTACTGTTCATTCCTATCAGTGTAAGACCTGTTACGTCACCTATCAGGGGAAGTGTATATGGCATGGATTTTTGGAACAGGGAGATGGAAAAAGATGCTTGGTCGGTCCTCCCACTTCGAATTTGGGGCACTGCGCGTGCAATTTAAGGTGCCACCAGATTGGAGTGGTGAATTAGGTTGTACTATTTATTCCTATCAGTTTAATACCTGTTCTGTCCCCTATCTTTCCTCCCAATAGCACGTTATATATTTCATCAAACGGCCTGGGTGTATTTAGAGAACCACACTTTAAGGCCCTTAACCTGGGACAAGGTGGCTTGACTATCAGAATTGCCTAAGAGCCTTAAAAACTCACCAAACCCCCTAATCAGACACTCACTATCATACTGGAAATGGGCCAAGAAACACACGGGTTTGTTCCCTGGATCCACCCTAATGACCCCAATTCTTGACCACCCTCAGGCCCCGAAACACATGAGCACAACATCACAACACTGGTGGAGGTCAAGGAAACTAGATAGACTGGAAGACTGGTTAGTAAAGGGCCAGATGCTCACCTATGAGGAACTGAGGGACAAGCATGAGCTACCGCTGTCAGAACATTACAATTACTGTAGGCTGAGGCATTTCACACACTCCCTGACCCAGAAACAGGGGACACCGGTCTTAAATTGGTTCTCTAAAATTTGTAAAGATAAACCTTTACAAAAATAAAACATTTGTTACTGGTTGAAGCGACACTGGGGGAAGGAACGGAGTGGGGGAGCCCTGGAGACCCTTCAGAAGCAACCGGCGGCAAAATCATCCCAGGAAAGGAGAGGTCGCTCACTGAAGCCTGCCCTAGGGTCACCCAAGGGTGATTGCCCAGGTTAGATATTGTAAATAATAAGCTAATACTGCTAAATAAGAAGGAATAACCAGCTAACTTTCACAAAATGTCTTTATTGTAAATATGTATTTTTGCACAACTGTTATGCAAGACTGTTCAAAAATGCTTTATTTTTCATTACATGCTGTACGCCTTCTGACAATAAAAGAATTTAAATGCAAAAATTAGGTATTGTTGCAGCGACCAGAAAAATTGATGTTAGTTTGTGGACCATTATTAGCTCAAGGCAGCTCATCGCCTTTTTTAATCAAATGTATCGCACACTGTCAGTCCCTTCAGGATCCATCCCTCATTCATCTTAATAAAGGTGAGGTAATCTTTTTGACCTAGGCGACTTCTCTTATCAGTGACAAAACCTCCTGCTGCACTGAAGGTCCTTTCTGACAGGACACTTGAAGCGGGGCAGGACAGAAGTTCTATGGCAAATTGGGATAGCTCAGGCCACAGGGCAAGTGTGCACACCCAGTAGTCAAGGGGTTCATCGCTTATCATAGTGTCGATATCTGTAGTTATGGCGAGGTAGTCTGTTACCTGACGGTCGAGTCGTTCTCTGAGGGTGGACCACGAAGGGCTGTGGCGAAGCATAGGACTTAAAAAGCTCTGCATGTCCTCCATCAACAACACGTCTGTAAAGCGTCCTCTCCTTGCCGGCGTGGTCGTGGGAGGAGGAGGATTATGTTCACCTCTTCCGCTGTTAGATTGCCTTTGTGCTGTGACATCACCCTTAAACGCTGTGTAAATCATACTTTCTAATTTATTTTGGTAGTGCTGCATCCTTTCCGACTTGTGGTAATTCGGTAACATTTCAGGCACTTTCTGCTCATACCGGGGGACTAGTAGCGTGGACACCCAGTACAGGTCGTTTTCCTTCATCCTTTTTATACAAGGGTCGCTCAACAGGCACAACAGCATGAAAGACCCCATTTGCCCAAGGTTGGATACCGAGCTAGTCATGTCCCGTTCCTCGTCCTCAGTGATCTCACTAAAGGTATGTTGCTCCTCCCAGCCACGTACAACACCACTGGTACCAGATAGTTGACAACGAGCACCCTGGGATGCCTGTTGTGGTTGGTCTTCCTCCTCCTCCTCAAAGCCACATTCCTCCTCTGACTCCTCTTCCTCACAATCCTCTTCCAGCGTTGCCGCAGGTCCAGCAAGCGATGCTGATAAGGTAGTTTTTGGCGGAGATGGTGACCACAACTCTTCCTCTTCACACTCATCTACGGCCTGATCCAGCACTCTTCGCAGGGCACGCTCCAGGAAGAAAACAAATGGTATGATGTTGCTGATGGTGGCCTGGGTGCGACTGAACAGGTTTGTCACCTCCTCAAGAGGACACATAAGCCAACAGGCAATGCGCATGAGCGTCCAGTAACGTGGCAAAAAAATCCCCAGCTCCGCAGAGGCTGTCCTAGCACCCCGGTCATACAAATACTCATTAACGGCCTTTTCTTGTTGGAGCAGGTGGTCGAACATTAGGAGTGTTGAATTCCAACGTGTCGGGCTGTCTAAAATCAAGCGCCTCGCTGGCATGTTGTTTCACCGCTGGATATCTGTAAAGTGCGCCATGGTCGTGTAGGAACGCCTGAAATGGGAACACACCTTCCTGGCCTGCTTCAGGATGTCCTGTAAGCCTGAGTGCTTATGCACAAAGCGTTGTACAATCATATTACACACATGTGCCATGCACGGCACATGTGTCAACTTGCCCAAATTCAATGCCGCCAACAAATTTCTTCCAGTGTCACAAACCACTTTGCCAATCTCCAGTGGGTGCGGAGTCAGCCACTGATCCACCTGTGCGTTCAGGGTGGACAGGAGTGCTGGTCTGGTGTGACTCTCTGCTTTCAGGGAAATCAACCAAAAGACGGCGTGACACTGCCATATCAGGGATGTGGAATAGTACCTGTGGAGCTGGGGGGGGTGACGTTGATGTGGAGCAAGACATAGCAGAAGCAGAAGAGGACTTAGCCGAGGAGGTTATGGAAGAGGATGGAGTAGGAGGAGTAGAGGAGGTGGCAGCAGGCCTGCCTGCAAGTCGTGGCGGTGTCACCAACTCCTCTGCAGAGCCACGTATTCCATGCTTGGCAGCCGTCACCAGGTTTACCCAATGCACAGTGTAGGTGATATACCTGCCCTGACCATGCTTTGCAGACCAGGTATCTGTGGTCAGATGGACCCTTGCCCCAACACTGTGTGCCAGAGATGCCATTACTTCCTTTTGCACAATCGAGTACAGGTTGGGGATTGCCTTTTGGGCAAAGAAATTTCGGCCGGGTACCTTCCAATGTGTCCCAATAGCTACAAATTTTTTGAACGCCTCAGACTCCACCAGCTTGTATGGTAAAAGCTGGAGGGCTAAGAGTTCAGACAAGCCAGCTGTCAGTTGCCGGGCAAGGGCGTAACTTTGTGACATTGGCTTCTTACGCTCAAACATGTCCTTGACAGACACCTGACTGTGGGCAGATGAGCAGGGACTGCTCAGGGCGAGACACAGAGGGGCAGATGGTTGAGAGGGGGCAAGCAGGGCAGCAGTGGTTGACGTGGCTGAAGATGCTGGACCAGGAGGAGGATGGCGGCTTTGACTTTGTGTGCTGCTTGTACTCATGTGTTGATCCCATAGGCGCTTGCAATGTGACTTTATGTGCCTTCGCAAAGAAATTGTACCTAGGTGGGGGTTGGACTTCCCACGACTCAGTTTCTTTTCGCACAGGTTGCAAATGGCATCACTGTTGTCACAGGCAGACACACAACAAAATTGCCACACTGCTGAGCTCTGCAATGACGGCATTCTGGTGGTGGCAACAGCATGCGTTGACTGGCGTGCTGTCTGGCTGACCCCGGGTGCCGATGCATGCTTTCTGACTGTGCCACTAGCTACTTTCGACGACCTCCCGCTGCTTCCAACTTGTCTCCTCCTCCTCTCTGTCTCCCCATCTGAACTTTCCTCCTGTTCTTCTTCTCTTATAGTGGGCACCCACGTGACATCCATGGACGCATCGTCATCATAAACCGCTTCACTTGTATCTGACAACTCAACAAAGGAAGCAGCACCGGGTACAACATCATCATCATCATCAGACCGTACGTCCATGTGTGTAATGCTGCCTGACTGGGACATATCCCTGTTATCTACATCCTCTGGCACTAATGTTTGTGCATCACTCATTCTTCCAACAGCGTTCGTTGCGAACGCGAAAATGCGAAAATCGCTGCGAATAGTTCTCCGGCAAACTGTTCGGGACATCACTAGTCATAGCAAATGCCATGATGATGGTAAATTGTCTCATTTGAAGTACAAAAGAGAGGCTGCTTTCACTTGGTGCCAAATCTATTCTTGGTATGAAAACTCTCTCTCCTTTATGGGTACCAGTTAGAATTTCAGCATGTATTAAATGGTCCTTTAATTCTTGAACAATTAATCTGGTCCCATTACATAGGCCTTTTTTGGGGTTCATATTTCGCAGTAACATGACAATTGCACCTTTCTTTTGCTGCAAAATATGTGGTGGCATTCCAGAGGGAGTTAATGAGTTAATGAATTCAATTAAAAAGTTTGTCTGACTTTCTTTATCATCACCAAATACAGAATCAGCACTGTGATCACTTGTTTGTATTGCATTTTTTTTTTAAATATTTCATTATTGAGGAGTAATGCATCCTTATTTTTGCATGTTAGTATTACTTTGTTGGTAAGCTCTGCATAGTCCGTTATTTATTGTATTTTGGAATATAGCTGATATGAGATCCTGTTTGCAAATCATATAAGATGGAATTTGCACGGTATCATCGGGTAAATGTTGTATTCGCTATGTTTTTCCTTCTCCAATGTTAATGACCCAATCACTGAACTCATTTTCTCCTTCTGATCTCATATGTTGTTGTAATTGAAGATGGGTAAATAGTTTCCATAGTGTGCTTGACTTTATACCTGTTTCAACAATGTCAGTTCGATTTCCATGTACAACGACAGGTAATGTTTGTCTACAATCGCCACCTAACAACATTACCTTTGCACCAAATGGCAAATCATTATCCATGTCTTCACATAGCAAACGATCAATACATTGTAGGGCATGGCATGACATCATTGTAGCTTTATCTATTATAATTAATTTGCTTTTTTTTAAATGTTTTGCTTGCAATTATGTCATTCGAATATCCGACACTGATGGTTCTAGAATGGGAACTGGCAGTTTAAATCCACTATGCAAAGTTCTTCCACATTCTAATAAAAGTGCAGCAATTCCAGTGGTTGAAAAAGGCAGTGCTATTTGACCTTGTGATCTTACAAAACTCATCAATAAATTATACAGATATGTTTTTCCTGATCCGTCAGGTCCATCTAAATAGAAATAATGCTCTTTAAGCATAGGGCATTTTTGATTGCATTAAATGCTTGCAATTGTATTGTATTTAAAGTTGCAAGTCATTCTTCTGTGCTTTCTCTTTGAAGCTGAGTGTCATAGTCTTCAAAGTTTATGTCGTCTATGAGTCCTGGATCTGGCAGATTAAAACTTGAACAACTTAATCCATGATATAGAAATATCTCTTGAATTTCAATTAATGCTTTTAATTGTGCAATAGGCTCGTTGCAAAAAGTCTTCAATCATTTTTTTTTAAATTGTCCTACAAAGTTAATGCATTCGGAGCATTTGAGAAGATAAAAATGAATGCAAATTGTACCCTCATCTGCCGTGGCATTTGACACAGTACTGCTTCTTCTAGACATCTTCCTCATTCTGTATCATCAGCTAGGAAGTTTCTGTGTCGCGCATCTAAATGAATTGATTCATAAACTATGTCCATAACAGTTCTTAACTGTTCAAAACTTTGTGCACCAGGAATATTTATAAGTAGTAAACTTAAGCAAAAACGTTCTAGGTCTCTTGGACTTACAGTGTAAATTCTTGGTATTATTTTATTTCCATGACTTTTTCGTTTTCTCCATAATGGTATGGCATGTCAATATATAACAATTCCCTTGCCTCCAAGTCAGTACAATTTAATTGAAACCCCACAGTTAGTGTAGTTTGGCGATGCTCACTTTGTGCCAAAGCATTTGTTTCATTTCCAACATGGAAATACACTAAATGTCTTTGTGGCAAATGTACAGCCAATCAATATACTGTACGTGAGCGATCATGCATTTCAAATTTGAGAAGATGCCACATTGCTTTTGGCGCACATACATAGCGAGCATTTACATGAGATGCAAGTTCATCACGTAATAACTTACTTTGTTCTGGATTTTCTGCACTTTTGACTACAGTAGCTGCATCATAGCCTTTGCAAATATATTTGTAGACATATTTATTGGATTTTATAGAAGTGCAAGCTTCCACATTAATGTGTGTATTATACTTCATGAGTAAATGTGGATTGTATGGTACCACATATCTGTTATCTACCTATTTTCCACAAATAATGGCAGTTTGTCCTTCTCTTCTTCTATATAATGGATAGCCAACATAATTAGCATACGTTTTGTCTCTATAATATTTTGGAAATTCTTTTGTACTTTTCTTATTTTTCATACATGATGACTGTGGATTAATATCTCCACACAGTCCATGAATCATGCTATGAGTTACAATCTCATATAGTCTACCATGTATTTCTGGATCTGGTAGTTCAGCAGTAATCACTGAATCTACTTTGTCACCAGTATCCAATTGATCTTTCTCTTGAAGGATTATAAGAATATGTGCACGTGGAAGGCCTCTTTTTTTAAATTCTATAGTATAAACATAAGCCAGACATTTTTCAAATAACTGAGTTATGGTTATGTCACGTATTAATTTAGTTAATTTGATTTGAAAGACTCTTGCCACTAAATCTGGTCTATCGTAAGCAGTTTGTCCAATTAGCAGATTCTGTACAGTCTCTAGCATTGTGGATTGCATGTAAATGTAATAAATAAATCTGGTTTGCCATATCTAGTTACAACAGCCATAACATCATTGTATCTTTCTTCATATTGCGAGGAGATCCTTGGAAAGAAGAAGGTAAAATGATGTCTTTGCCAGCTGCAAGCTCTCTGGTTGTAGCCACCTCAGCGACATAATCCATCAGTCCTCAATACTGTTCTACACGTAGTTTATCTTGTTGATTTTTGATGAAGTTTAAATGTTTTGCCTCAACTTGCAAATATGAATTAATGATCTATTGTTGTGTCAGTTTTCCACCACATAAAATGGGATTGAATCCATCTCGAATGGCAGTTTGAGCTACTTTAAATTCAAGCATGGAAATATTATTTCTCACACATACTTTTGAATTTGGGTAACTCTCAAGGGTTAATTTGGGTTGCCAACCTGCTTCATGTGGAAAAAATATTGCATTCTCTCTCCTCTTTCTCATGCCAGCCATATGCCTCTCCCCTTCTCCCACCCACCGGTTTAACACCTAACTCAATTACCTCCTCCTCCTCCCTTCCATCCTCATGCCCACTCCAGGCTAATCTCCTCTCGTTCCTTTTGCCTTAGCCCACGTCCTGCTCCCATGCAGCTGCTTACCTCGCCGCTCCATGCCTCTCTCACTCCTCCTCCCTTCCCTCCTCACACCTGCTCCAGGCTAATCTCCTCCCATTCCCTTCGCTGCATGCTTTTCTCACATCTGACCCAGCCACTCCTGTCTCTCTCCTCCCATTTCCGTTGCCCCGGCCCGCATCCTCCTTCCACGCCGCCGTCCACTTCGCCTCACCCCTCTAACTTCCGATCCGACCCCTCCTATCTCTCTAGCCCCGTTGCTCACCTCCCACCACAATGCCCCCTCTCATCACCTTGACCCCAGAGTTTTTAAGTCAGCCTCACCATGGCACATTCATTTCCCTTCTAACAGGAGTTGGCAAGCAAGCCCAGGTAGAATAGCTCAGTCACCCATCAAGCTATCGCTTGGGCCACTCATCTCACGTTTCAAGCACTTTTTACACACTTTAAACCTCCCCAGAGTGCTCAATATATCTTCGATACAGATATCTTGTCAGTGCCTGCGTTTATTGGACAGTTGGACGGATGAGTGAATGGATAGATGGATCCATATATAATGACTTTATCATTCCAGGCCTACCTGTCTATCCATCTGTTTATCGATCTGCCTATCTATCTACTCTGTATACTGTCACATGCCCTTAGTTATCATAATAAATGCTGCTTCACCTGCCCACATTTGTCTCACCAGCATTCAACCTTATAGTCACTCAACTTAACACCCTTCTAGTCACTTCACTGGCTATTCTTCCAGTCAGTCTACTTGTCACTATTCTGCAGCTCTTCTACACACTCTTCCTGTTGCTCTTCCAGTCGCTCTACCTGTCGTCCTTCTAGTCACTCTACCTGTCACCCCCCTAGTTGCTCTACATGTTGCTCATCTAGTCGCTCTACTTGTCGCCCTTCTAGTTGATCTCCCTGTCGCTCATCAAGTAGATCTCCCTGTCGCTCTCCCTGTCTCTCTTCTAGACGCTCTACATGTTGCTCTACCAGCTGCTTTTTTCAGTAACTCCACCTGTCATCCCTCTAGCCGCTCTAACTGTCAATATCTAGGCCACTCTGCTAGTCGCTCCCTAGGTCTCATCACCAGTCTCTCTCACGACTCTAGCTACCAGTCGCTCATACCCCTTCACGCACTTCTCCTCCAGAGACTACCGCTGTTCCCAATGTCTGACATTGACGTCTCAGACACTGAAAACTCCCCATCCTTGTAAGCCCCACCACTAGGAAGAGGACCTTCCATCAACAGAAGCTTGGCATCTTTTTGCAAATGAACAGTTCATCACCTCATCCAAGATGGGCATTTCATTCACAGCCACTTCAAGAAAAGCAGAGCTCTATCGCCTGCTCATTGCCGGCTGCCAAGCTCAGCCTGCCTAGGCCGACCAATTCACCCACCTTCAAGGAAGGATTGCCGACCTAGTCTCTTCAATGACTGCCCTCCATGACCGTGTATCCACCATGGAAAACTCACCACCCTAAAGAGTCGATTTTTCCCCAATCGCTCCCACTACAGGCCAAGATGAGCCATCTACCCCCCACCAACCATCAAGGCCTCCCATTTCGTCCCAGCCTAAGAAGGGACATCATCGAAAGGAAGGAAGTCAACCTCGTGGCCCTTCTCATTTCCTCCAACAAGCTTATGGAAAACAAAACAATTTCTCAAGGAGACGTCTCAGTCATATTCAAGTCCAAGGATCCCAGGTTGTCCCACAAGTTAACAGTATTCAAATTTGTCCTGAGCTGCAGCCTCTATGAGACATAATTTGTTGAGTCTTTCCCCTGAGATGCCAGGAGCTGGACGACTACCTCTACTCTACCTCATCATTGACCTGGCCTACCGCTACAGTGGCTTAGTCTATTACGACTACCACAGATCCTTCTCAGCTAAAGCGGCAGCCGCCATTAGCCAATTCATCTACTATCTCAACTGGTCTTTACTCGACCATGACCACTTCTGCAGGCACTACACCAGAATTAAAGCTGCCATTTGTCAACAGTGCCAATCTCCTCTGCACAACAAGTATTTCTGTCCTAATGCTTCCTCTACCATTTCTCCACAACCTCCCCATACTGTCTCCCTACTCAACACTTCCCCCCAACCATGTCCTTCCAAGAATCGATTGGGCAGGCAAGTCCATTACGTGGGTGCACATCTGATTTGTAACAATTTCAACACCAGAGGTTGCAATTACAATGCTTGTCGCCTGCTTCAGGTCTGTGCAGTGTGCCACAAGGCCCATTCCAAATTGATTTGCCCCAGGGTAACCCACACCAAATGACTAGCTGTAGTCAACCTGCCAAAGCTATCCTTCCTCCACTCTCAGCACCCTGACCCTCGCTTAGTCCAGTTCCTCCTCCAGGGCTTCAGTCATGGGTTTTACACCAGGGTGGCAATATTGCCCCAGGCTTCCTTTGGCAGCGATAATCTGCAATCAGCTATGAAGGAGTCTGGAGATCAGCTCCTAGCTTCTGAAACCCGCAACAAATACATGGCCAGACCCTTCTCTTCACTACCTTTTCCCATGTGGAGAGTCAACCGCATTTGGATCGCAACCAGGAAATACTCCTTAAAAAAATGGCTGGTCATCAACCTTTCCACCCCCCATGGTGACTCTACCCCAAGCATCAATTCCCTTATTCCCTCAGATGACTACTCCCTCCAATACAACCAAGTTGATGATGCCATATCCGTCGTCACTTCCTCTTCATCGAGCCCCCAAACTCAGTTCCCTAAAGCTTGTCCATGACCACCCAACTCTTCGACACTTTTAACATCCCTTACTCTCCCGTGAAAAATTAGGGCCCGGCCATGTCGTTTAATTTCTGGGCATCATACTGGACTCTTCCAAGATGGAAGCTAGGCTCCCTTTCAACAAACTGAATACCAATTCATTTCCTCGACCTCCTTAACAAAATGAACAACCCTCAAAGACCTCCACATCCTCCTAGGTTATCTGAATTATGCATGCAAAATTCTGCCCCAAGGCAGGCCATTCCTCAGCAACCATCTGGCTGACCGCAACAAACCAGAAAGTCACTACAAATCCATAATCATCAGCGACCCCTCCTTGCATTATCTACCCATGTGGACTGAATTCCTTTCCAACTGAAATCTCTCCATCAACTCCCCATGCATGCTGGTATTCAAATTCACTTCAAACTCCTATTGCAGTCTGAAATACCTCCAGCTGGTGGCCCAATACATGCCCATCAGCAAAATCCATCTTTCCTCTTGGGACCTCTGCTTTCACCTTGTGTTCCCACTGGCACCACAGCTCCGTCCAGCTAGTCATAACCAACGCCCTCACCTTCGCCACCTTGTCCAAATCCAGATCTCTTGGCGTCTCCATGATGTCCCTTCTTAGTAATCTAGCCCTGCTTTCCTTGACTCACAACTTCATCATAAGCTCTTTCCTGCAGGATCCTCTACCAACTATCCTGGACTTCACACCTTCCGAACTTTGTCTTCCAAGGGCCCCCCTCCTTTGTAGCAGTGGTGTACCGGGTGCTACACCCCGATAGGCCTGCTAAGAGGGTAATGGGCCGAATGAATTATGAAGAGAGGGGAGGGATGGTGGGGCGCTTGAAGCATGTGAACCTGATTGATTAGGCTGGGGTTTATATAGGGTAGGGGAGATAGGGACTCTCCCACAACCACCAGGTAATTAACTGGCCATTTTGCTTGTGCCTCTCTCCTTAGTAGCAGTGGTGTGTCGGCTGCTACACCCCTATAGGTCCGCTAAAAGGGCCAAAAATCAGCTGGATAATATTTAAATCTGGAATGCTTAACAATTTCAGATAATATTAAAAAAATAAATACTGTAGAATGTGGACTTAGAAAGCCCCATTGCCTGAATAATATACGCTGGTATAAGATTTCTGATGCTAATGAAGCTAATGAAGCTGGACAGATAATGTCATAAATAGGAAAGTAAGTGATTTGAACAGTGTGGCGCTAGTTTGGTTGAACATAGTGTGAGTAAACTGGTATTGGGATTAAATCTGATTAAAATTCTTAGGCCCTCATTCAATTGCGATTTGGCCAATTGAATAGGGCTCTAAATAAGCACATAACATATTTTTCTTAAATAAGTTTTTAGTTAGTGAAAACCTTGCTTTTGGATAGATGATTACTAACTAAAAACTTCTTTAAAAAAAATATGTTATGTGCTTATTTAGACCCCTATTGAATTGGCCAAATTGCAATTGAAGATGGGCCTTAGTGAGGAAAATAGGTTGTGATGGTGATGTGGTGAATTCTGAAGGCCAAAAAAACTCATGGGAAAAAAAAGTTGCTGCTGCTTTTAACTGTAAGTGAGATTTTTGGGCCAAAAAGATCAGAAGCAAAAACGGTAAGATTTAAAAAAAAGAAAAAAGAAATCACCAGTGATAGGAGTCTGAAGGACATGAGCCTAATTTAAAAAAGACCTTTAAAAAACAGTTGAACAGGTATAGACCAAACAAACTAAATTAAACTCTTTACCCTCTTCTATGTCTCTCCTCAATTCAATGACAAATAATGTGATGGCATAAAATCAGAGGAGGCTAACTGGTCTCACCATATTCAACCTGTGGTTGTTAAAGCAAGTAACTGAGGTTGTGATGTAGGACTCTGAATTCTGACAACATGATCTTTCAGCTCAATGACAGAAGTAGCCACATAGGCTATCATTCTTTGTAGCTGTTGGAACTGATCGGGTTCCAAGCTAGCCTGCACTGGGTAGGCCTTTGAGCATTGTAAAATAAACCAAACAGTTCCATATTCTCGCTGTTGGAAAAGAAATACTGAGAGTATACAATTCTTAATCAGGTGAGGGATGGTCCAAGCCTTGGTGATACTGGCTAACAGGGTTGGACGGAGCACTTGTAGGAGAGGAAGTTGCTGCAGATGAAGTGGTCCAGGTCTGAGTTGGCTATAAATCCTACAGGTTGAGAGTTATGAGTAAGTAAATAACTGACAATATAAGTAGGTGAAAGATGGCCCACGATAGGCAGAAAGACTAAGGTTTGCAAGTTTGAGAATATGATTATAGATAGGAGCGACTAATTTAGCATTGTGATGGCCACGATAGGCCGTGATACGTAGCGTATACTAGAGTATGATTACTAGTGTTTGCAATTAAAAGTAATGCCTTAATACCACACTTGTAATTGTACCTAATAGCTTGGTGATGATGCAGAGAAGGTAAATCAAAATTACTAATGTTTAACATACGTGAAGCCCTCGATGGACTGTGAGTAATAGTGTCATTATAAGAAGGTAAATTACATGAGGCTGAAATTTCTCTGCTGTGAAGTCTTTGATGGGCTTAAATGGTAATAGAATGTGATGTGCTATAGGTAGGCAAGATAAAACATGATACAATATGACCTAAAATATGACAATATGGACTGAATAACTTACTAAATGAATTGAGAATGAGTAAAAAAGGGGAAAGACATTTAGAGTGGGGAGTGAGGCCCTTGATTGGCATATAATGACTGATTGTGATTGAAAATGAGATTAACAGTTTTGAGTGTTTCTATGATGCCCTTAATTGGGCTTGAGGATACAAGTTTATAAAGGATAGGAAATCCCTTGATGGGCTACTAGGAAGAAAGCAAAAATATGTGGTTTATAGATTGAAGCCCTCGATAGGCTAAAATGGTGTTGACACTTGAATAGCTAAGGTGTTGTGCAAAACTAATCATGAGAGCGTCATGAGATTCAATACAAAGCCAAGAAAATGCTATATTAAGTTATTCTTAAACAGTCCCATGATAATTTCTGTGTAAACCTTGAAACACAGCATTTAAAAAACGTATGAAGCAGCATTATTTTAATCATGATGAAAACACAACTCAAACTGGTCAACTCAGACGGTCACAACTGGACGTGAAGGAGTAGGAATTAAACTACTGTGGCAGATGAACTGGTAGGATTGCAAAAGGGAGGTGTATAACTGGACAAAAGAGTGAAAAAAGGGAAATGGCAATGTAGACAGACCGGAGCTCACAACCCCTCAAGTGCCTGCAGAATAAATCATGATCTAGTAGAGACCAGTTCACTCTGTGGTGGAATTGGTGCCAAGCAGCTGCTGCCTTAGCAGCAAATGATCTATGATCATCATAAAAGGCTGTAAGCCAAATCCACAACCGAATGCCAGTGGTCATCCAGTTCTTAACATTTGTGAAAACTGAACATATACATCCATGTAAATGCCAAAACAAACACGAATGATGTAACTGTAATTTTACGTTGCAACCTTGACTAGTTAAACCTAATCGTAACAGAAATGTCCCCTTGAGTAAGTGTGCAGGGCTCCGATGAATCAAAAGACGACATAGAATAAAACAAATTAATCTCTTTACCCTCTATTATGTTACTCCTCAATTTGGTGATAAAAAATTTGATGGCATAATAATCAGAGGAGGCTGACTGGTCTCTCAAATTCAACCTGTGGCTAGTAGGCAAGTAACTAAGATTCTGACAACTCGATCTTTCAGCTCATTTACAGAATTAGCCACTTTGGCTATCATTCTTCATAGCTGCCGGAACATAGGGTAGGCCTTCATGCATCTTACTAATCTAAGCGGTTCCATTTACTTGCTGTTGCTGGAAAAGGAAATGCTCACTCACTTGAGGATAAAAATAACATGTACATAATTACAAGCTATGGTGCACCGTTTTCACACAAAAAACTCTAAATAAACATTCCTGTATGTGAGAAGCATTGAGTAAAACAACATTTCAAAAGTGTGGTTTATTTAGCATAAATATGAAGTGGATGCACAAAAAATAATACATTCAGATAAATGACATAAAATTTAACTGATGAACGAAGGTCCACGATAGGCAGAAGAATAAGGATTGTGCGTAATAAAAAACAAAAGATGAGTATGATCGAATTAGCGTCTTGAAGCCTTCAATAGGCCGTAGTAAATTGTGAACTTGAGAATAATAGCTAGTGTCCATAAAGAGAAGTGTTAGCTTAAAGCCGTACATGCAATAACACGTAATGGGTTGGTGATGATAACGAGAAAGCAAAAATAAAGAAACATTTTTAACTTACTAGTAACTCTCGATGGGCGGTGCGTAAGGGATTGTTGTGATAAGGTGAGACAGACATGAAACTGCATTTTATTAATGTTATGATGCCCTTGATGGGCTGGTATTATAGATTGTAGTTGAAAATAAGATAAATACAGTTTAATGAGCCTTCTGATGCCCTTGATTGGGCTGAGGATGTGACAGTTTGTAATTTTACAGTAAGAAACTAAATATCTAAAAGTTGTGAATGAAGCCCTCGGTGGGCAAAGAATATTGAAGATATTTGACTAGCGAAGATATTTGTGCCAAGCTAGTTGTGAAAGCATTCTGCAAATAAATGTGAGGAGGGTAATGCCCACGATGGGCTGAAGGGCAGATTTAATTGTGAAGGTTCATACTGATTCGATTGTATGAATCAAGTGATTTTCTGTGCCAAAGGTTTTTGGGGTAAAGTTTTTTCTCAATGCTATGTGTACAGTGACATAATGAGAACATAAGTAGTAACAGAAAGGAATCTATAATTTACCAATGTAACCTAAAATACTGAACATGAACTCTTGCACTGTGAATTCCTACAAAGAGATTTATATAGGCCAAGAATAAATAAAATAGAACAGACCTTAATAATAACCCCATAATAAATAACATGTAACAACTTCTGAAAATACGGCATATCACATATATAGTTATCAACAATATAAGTTGTTGCTAACGATTGCGGGCTCGCATAGCGTGGCTCACCCCAACTGCGGCCCTCGCAAACGACCCCGTACGACTAAGGCAGGGAGTGCTGAAAGCGCTCACTGGACTGATGGAAATGAGCGCCGTAGGCACTTATCCCTACGGCCCGCAGGACTATAGTTCAACATAATTCTATGAGCCGAGGGACTACAGTTCAACACAAACCTTCATTATCCAAATCACACTGCCAGACCCGTACTTTGAAAAATAAAAAACTTTAAAAATTACGACCCGTAACACTTTACAAAGGAAAGCAACAGGAGAGCGTGACTTTGAAAAAAAATTTAAAAAAAGGCCCACGGGGCTTAGAAAAAAAAAATACGACTTACATTAAAAAAAAAAAAAACCTTAAAAAACATCACACAAACCATAGGGACACAGCCGTCTGTCAGTGAGGTTGCTTGAAAATTTAAGGCGCATTTCAACAGTTTCTTAGCACTTTAATATAGCACTTTAATATTCTTTAGAGATTATATATTAGTCTGCTCTCTGTTCTGCATTTTCAGTATTTTTGGGATAATATATATTGTATTGTCACTTATATTACACTCTTAGGCCCTCATTCAATTGCAATTTGGCCAATTGAATAGGGGTCTAAATAAGCACATAACATATTTTTTTAAAGAAGTTTTTAGTTAGTAAACATCTATCCAAAAGCAAGGTTTTCACTAGCTAAAAAATATTTTTAAAAAAATATTTTATGTGCTTATTTAGAGCACTATTCAATTGGCCAAATTGCAATTGAATGAGGCCCTTACTATCTAGTGTAGTAACCACATTCCTTTACTTATAGACGATATGGTGGAGCAATTTAATATAGTTCATTTTTAACATTTTAAGTGCCATTGTTTATTTTATTAATGAAAATAAATTGATATTCTAATTACTATGATTATATCTTCTTTAATTATATATAAGGGTTTAAAATTAAGTGGAGTTTCTATTTTTCTATCTCTAAAATATAAGTTTATTTACACTCTTTAATTGATCTATTTCGATAAATTATATAATTTGATGATATTAGAAATATTACCCTTACATAGAAGGTTACTCCTTTTCTAGATTTAACTTTAAAAAGGGATTGGATATATTTTTTAAATAAAAAGGGCATTATGGGCTATCCTGGATAAATAGAGAGGGAGTATTGATCTAGGGATGAATCTGATCACCAGTATCTGGGGTCAGGAAGGAATTTTATATATTTTTCACCTGTTGAGACAATTGGCAAAGTTTGCCTGTTTGCTTTTTTCTCTGGATCAATTAACAATGAATCCACGCATTGCAGATCAGAGGAGATCTAAAAAGGTTGAACTTGATGGACTAAAGTCTTTTTTCAACCTAAATTACTATGTAACTATGTAACTATGTAACGTTGCGCAAAATGGCAGATGAAAAGCAAACTGATGGCTAGTACGCAAATAGCGCATGCATATTTCGTTTTACCGGTTTCTACTTCAGCTCAAAGTCTATTATTATTATTATTATTATTATTATTAACTTTTATTTGTAACGCGCCAACATATTCCGTAGCGCAATACAGGGGATAAAAACAAGGAAAAATTCAGCATTAACAACCTTCCAAAAATGGAGGACCCTGTTTTGAGCTTAGAATCTTTGCAGAAAGTGCTTTTTCCCAAAGCATCCTAGAAGACTGAAAACTCTCCACTTACAATCTAAAGTCTATAAATAATGCACACTTTTCAGAAATTTGTACATTTCTCCTCAGGTGATGAACAGTGTGACTGGACATTTCACTGGTGGCGCTACTTCTGAAGCAACATGCCTATCACTTTAGAAGTTTCAAATCTTCTAAATCAGCAAACAAGTAAGCTATAATTAATTAATTCATTCATTCATAATTAAAAAAAATTTTTTTATATGGTTTCAAATATTTCCATATACATTCATATACACTAACATTTAAAACATATATAAAGTTTGAGCATTCATTCATTAATACATTAATAATTTAAAAAAAATTGACTTTCACATATTGTCAATAAAAAAATATTAATGCACACAAGCAATTTTAAGACATTAATCATGTATAGTAAGATTTCAAACACAGATAAATGTGTACATGGGGTAAAATGTTGTCAATTTCAAAAGAAGAAAAAAGGAGAAATTTCAACAAAAACATAGCTTTTATTAAGATATATTTTACAACATAATTTATGCTTTTAGCAACAACAAAAAATAGAGTTATATATTTACACTGCATTTCAATATTTCAACTTTTTTTCATTTCCAACTGACTCTACCTCAACAGTGTCACTGAATAATTTGCAGCACTGCATGGTTTAACACGAACTGTCAAATCTGTAGCAATTTACAGACAACAAATAAAAACCAACAGGTAATGTACAAAAATATATTTGCTTAACAAAAATAGTATGGTCTTACTCAAAACAAAAACAAAAAAATCAACATTTGCATTTTTGTCTATCTTTTTCAACAGATGCTGCCTGAAGAGTGTCGCAGGAAGATTGGCAGAAGGGGACCCTCTGTTATTTATAACTAATAATTTAGCACAACAGGTACAGTATAACAAGTAAAAAAAGAAGCATCTACCCTGTTTAGTGTGCGCCAATGTCAAAATGCACTGCAATATAACTAACCATTTAAACCAAAAACCATAACCTACAACCCTACTGGCAACAGTGACGCACACAAAAGATTACATCACAAAAAAAAAAAAAATCATAAGCCCCTAATGCCAATAGTGGTGCACACAAAACAGGATACTACAACAAATGTTGTTAACACATATAAAATGGACAAATGAATCCTGTTTTGTCTGCACCAACCTGTAAGCCTAACCCCATAACCTAAATCTCTAATGCCAACAGTGGTGCACACAAAACAAGAAACTACAACAAATGTGGAAGAATATATAATAATATATAATGTTTTCTGTGCCCCAACCTACAAGCCTAACACCATAACCTAAACATATCATGGAACAGTGGCGGACACAAGACAGGATGCTACAACAAATGTTGTTAACACATATAAAATGGAAGAATATATCCTGTTTTGTTTGCACCAACGTCTAAGCCTAACCCCATAACCTAAACCTCTCATGCCAATAGTGGTGCACACAAAACAGGATACTACAACAAATGTTGTTAACACATATCAAATGGAAGAATATATCCTTTTTTCTGTGCCCAAACCTATAAGCCTAACACCATAACCTAAACATATCATGGCAACAGTGGCATACACAAAACAGGATGCTACAACAAATGTTATTAAGACATATAAAATGGAACAATAAATCCTGTTTTCTGTCCGCCAACCTCTAAGCCTAACCCCAAAACCTAAACCTCTAATGCCAACAGTAGTGCACACAAAACAGGATACTACAACACATGTTGTTAACACATATAAAATGCCAGAATATATCCTCTTTTGTGTGCCACAACCTATAAGACTAACACCATAGCCTAAACATCTAATACCAACAGTGGCCCACACAAAACAGGATACTTCAAAAAATGTTGGTAACACATACTAAATTAAAGAAGATATCCAGATTTCTGTGGAACAACCTGTAAGCCTGTAACCCCATAACCTAAACCTATAATGACAACAGTTGTGCACACAAACCAGAATACTACACAAAATGTTCTTAAAACATAAGAAATGCAGCCATCTATCCTGTTTATATATGCACCACTTTCAAAACCTAACCCCATAACCTAAACCTCTCTGAATACATACAAAATGGAAGTACATATCCTGTTTTACATGCTCTTAGTACAAAAACAAATTGATTTAAATGTTATTTTAACATTTGCATCTCTCTCTTTGATTCTCAACAGACACTGCCTGCAGACTCTCATCATCGCTACAGCAATTTCCACACAACAAATTTAAAGAAAAGAGGTACAGTAATACAAGTTAAAAATAATAATAAAAATACATCAAGTACTGCTGTTTACACATATAAAATGGAAGGACCTATACTGTTTTGTGCCTGCCTTTGTGAAAACGTATTGCAACCTCTAAGCCTAACCCCATAACTGGAACCACTTTATGACAAAATTGCCATATGCAAAACAGGATAGCAACGACAAAAAAAAGGGGGTACCCTAACCCCTAATGCCAACAGTTGTGCACACAAAACAGAAAACGACAATGCTGTTACCATATACAAAATGTAAGGATATATACTATTTTTGGTGCTCAACCCTCTAAGCCCAACTCCATACCCTAAACACCTAATGACAACAGTAGCGCACAAAAAATGCTGTTAACACATACAAAATAAAAGGACCTATAATGTTTGCTGTTCGCCTTTCACAAAATATACTGCAGCCTAACTAATCTGCTTAATCAAACCTCATAAAGCTAAACTCATAATGCAAACAATGCTGCACACAAAACAGGATAGGAAAAAAAATTCAGTTAAAAAAATAAATAAACAAAGGAGCAAAAGTACTAATGTACTACTTTTATTTACAGATTAATATAACAGATACTGACAAGAAACAGGGAAAAAAAAGACATCAGACTAGACTACGTCAAAAAACATGGGCAGATCATCAGACGCATGAGCAGAAGGAAATTCAACGACAAAATGAACGGGAGAGACTCGCAAGTAAAAGACTAGCAGCTGACAAACAAACATCCGAGCACAAGGAGGCAACTAAAAATCAAAAGCATTTAGAAAATGTTCCTGAACAATCAGATACAGATTCTAAAGAGGATTTATAGAGTCATATTCATATATCTTCTCACAATTGTCCTTTACTTAAATCTTTAGCAATAGAGGTTCATAATTGTGGTAATATGAATATTGTCTGTCAGTTTTGTGGGACTTATCATTTCAAACAGGAAAGACCCAGAGATGGCGAGTTCGTTAGTTGCTGTCAAAAAGGCAAGGTAAGACTTCCACAAAGACAACAATTCCCAACATATTTAGAAAGCATTATGACTGAGCTTACTTTCCCCAACTACAAAAAATTCAAATTAAACATAAGATTGTATAATAGTGCCATATCCTTTGCATCTATGGGTGCAACAATAGCTGCTAATGTGCCAGGTTATGGCCCTTAGTGCTCTAAAATATAAGGACAAATTTACCATCGTACTTTTTTATTTACATCCAGAGGAAGGGGAGCAAAGAAAATTTGCTCAACTATATGTCCTAGTTACAATGGAAGCTGTTGAACAATGTATGCAGCTTCCAGAAATTAAAAAATCCTAACCCGTTGTTTTATAAAGCTTGATAACATTATGGCCCAAAACCCATACACTCAAGCCTATAAAAAAATTGTCAGAAGAAGAAAAGGAACAACAGATTAATGCAGAAATACATCAATTACAAATCCCAAAAGTCAATATGGTTCTTAAAAGAGATCGCCATACTGATATACACTTTTACAACTTGCCAACATCAAATGAGGTTGCAATGGTCTTTCAAAATGACGAGGAAAAACCGCCATTTCAGAGGGATATTAGAATATATCCAAGAAATGATGGGCAACCTTTCATTAACATAAGTATCATAAGTACTAATTTAGATCCAGTTACATATCCCATGTTTTTTCCACATGGAGAAGCAGTTTGGCAACCCAAATTAATACTTGACAGTTATCCAAATTCAAAAGTACGTATCAGAAATAATATTTCCATGCTTGAATTTAAAGTGGCTCAAACTGCCATTCGAGATGGATTAAATCCCATTTTATGTGGAGGAAAACTGACACAACAATGGATCATTGATTCATATTTGCAAGTTAAGGCAAATAATTTAAACTTCATAAAATATCAAAAAGATAAACTACATGTAGAACAGTATTGTAGACTGATGGATTATGTTGCTGAGGTGGCTACAACCAAAGAGCTCCCAGCTGGCAAAGCCATCATTTTATTCAATGTATCACTGTAAAATGGTTCCCTGGTGCTTAACACCCAAATTTAAATTTAAATTATTTTTAGAAAAAAGGAACTAGAGTAATATATGGATGGATAGTTTCTCTTAAAGAGCTAGTGACAACCAATGTCCCATATCACATGCACTCTGGTTATGCTGCTAATTGTGATAGTAAGGGAGGTTACAGACATCTGGCAACTTTGGAATATATTTTATTTACTCCTGTTGACTACTTTGAATTGCTTATCTGCATTAATGACATATAGTAGTCTAAGGCAATAAGGAGTGATGTATTTAACTACTTGCATATAAGATATTCATTATCATATATACCCCCCTTATAAACACATTTTTCTCTTTTTTACAACCATAAGAGTACTAATGGTGCGCTTTTTTCTAAATTGGTTTTAATTACACTTTTTTGAGCTAAGTACAATAACACACATGTTTTCAAGCTTCCCAAGGATTAGCACAGTAATTTTGCCATATGAGGGAAGATTTCATGTGATATGGGACATTGGTTGTCACTAGCTCTTTAAGAGACACTATCCATCCATATATTACTCTAGTTCCTTTTTTCTAAAAATAATTTTAAAATAAAAAGCCATCATTTTACCTTCTTCTTTCCAAGGATCTCCTTGCAATATGCGAGAATGATACAGTGATGCCATGGCTATTGTAACTAAATATGGAAAACCAGATTTATTACATTTACATGTAATCCACAATGGCCAGAGATTACACACAATCTGCTAATTGGACAAACTGCTTCCGATAGACCAGATTTAGTGGCAACAGTCTTTAAAATCAAATTAACTGAATTATTACGTGGCATAACCATAACTCCGTAATTTGGCAAATGTCTGGTTTATGTTTATACCATAGAATTAAAAAAAAGAGGCCTTCCACGTGCACATATTCTTATAATCCTTCAAGAGAAAGATGAATTGGATACTGGTGACAAAGTGGATTCAGTGATTATTGCTGAACTACCAGATCCAGAAATACATGGTAGACTATATGAGATTATAACTCTTCGTATGATTCATGGACTGTGTGGAGATATTAATCCACAGTCACCATGTATGGAAAATAAGAAATGTACTAAAGAATTTCCAAGAGATTATAGAGACAAAACTTATGCTAATTGTGATGGCTATCCATGATATAGAAGAAGAGAAAGCCAAAATGCCATTATTCCTATAAAAAAAGGTAGATTACATATATGTGGTACCATACAATCCACATTTACTCATGAAGTATAATGCACACATTAATGTGGAAGCTTGCACTTGTATAAAATCCATTAAATATGTCTACGAATATATTTACAAAGGCTATGATGCAGGTACTGTAGTGGTCAAATGTGCAGAAAATACTGAACAAAATGAGTTAATACATGATGAACTTACATCTCATGGAGATGCTCGATATGTAAGTGTGCCAGAAGCAATATCTGGTCGTCTCAAATTTGAAATGCATGATCACTTACATGCAGTATATCGATTGGCTGTACATTTGTCCCAAAGACACTTAGTGTATTTCCATGTTGGAAATGAAACAAATGCTTTGGCACAAAGTGAGCATCGACAAACTATACTAACTTTGTGGTTTCAATTTAATTGTAATGACTTAGAGGCAAGGGTATTGTTATATATTGACATTCCCTACCATGATGTTTTCGTTAATGAATTATGGCAAAAACGAAAAAGCTGTGGAAATAAAAAAATAATACCAAGAATTTACACTGTAAGTCCAAGAGAGCTTGAACGTTTCTGCTTACGTTTACTCCTTCTAAATGTTCCTGGTGCACAAAGTTTTGAACACTTGAGAACTGTTAATGACATAGTTTATGAATTATTTCATTTAGCTTCGCAACACAGAAACTTCCTAGCTGATGATACAGAATGGGAAAGATGTCCAGAAGAAGCAGCACTATGTCAAATGCCACGGCAGATAAGGGAACAATTTGCATTCATTTGTATCTTCTCAAATGCTCCAAATTATTTAGCTTGTGGGACAAATTTAAAAGAAATATGTCTAAAGACTTATTGCAACAATACAATGAGCCTATTGTAGAATTAAAAGCATTACTTGAAATTCAAGAGGTCTTTCTTTCTCATGGATTAAGTTGTGCAAGTTTTAATCTGCCAGATCCAGGACTCATAGACGACATAAACTTTGAAGACTATGACACTCAGCTTCAAACACAAAAAACTAAAGAAATACTTGCCACTTTAAATACATTACAATTGCAAGCATTTAATGCCATAAAAAATGCCCTAGATGATGACATGCTCAAAGAGCAATATTTCTATCTAGATGGACCTGGCAGACCAGGATAAACTTATTTGGATAATTTATTGATGAGTTTTGTGCATAGTGGATTTAAACTGCCAGTTCCCATTCATGAAACATCAATGTCGGATATTCGAATTACATTATTACAAGCAAAAAATTAAAAAAAAGTAAATTAATTATAATAGATGAATCTACAATGATGTGAAGTCCTGCATAATGATTTGCCATTTGGTGCAAATGTAATGTTTTTAGGTGGAGATTTTACACAAACGTTACCTGTCGTTGTACATGGAAATGGAACTGACATTGTTGAAACACGTATAAAGTCAAGTACACTAAGGAAACTATTTACCCATCCTAAATTACAACAAAATATGAGATCAGAAGGAGAAAATGTGTTCAATGATTGGCTTATTAAAATTGAAGAAGGAAAAACAGAATAAATACAAAAGATTTCGGATGATATTGTGGAAATTCCATCTCATATGATTGGCAAACAGGATCTCATATCAGCTGTATTTAGAAATACAATAAATAACGAGGATTATGCAGAGCATGCAAAAATAAGGATGCATTGCTTCTCAATAATGAAATATTAAAAAAAAAAAATATCACAGTGCTGATTCTGTACTTGGTGATGACAAAGAAAGTCAGACAAACTTTTCAACTGAATTAATTAATTCATTAACTCCCTCTGGAATGCCACTGCATATTTTGCCGCTAAAGAAAGGTGCAATTGTTATGTTACTGCGAAATATCAACCCCAAAAAAGGCCTATGTAATGGGACCAGATTCATTGTTCAAGAATTAAAGGACCATTTCATACATGGTGAAATTCTAACTGGTACCCATAACAGAGAGAGAGTTTTCATAACAAGAATAGATTTAGCACCAATTGAAAAAACCATCCCTTTTGTATTTCAAAGGAGACAATTTCCCATCGTCATGGCATTTGCCATGACCTTTAATAAATCGCAAGGAGAAACTTTAAAATCAGTGGGTATCCTTTTAGAAGAATCAGTATTTACTGTATGTTGCATTTTCAAGATGCAAGAATCCAGAGGCTATTAAAGTTTACATTGAAAACAACCAAAGACAGGGTGATTTATTAGATGATGGCTGCATTTTTACAAAAAACATTGTCTACTATGTGGTACTATAACTTAAATTAAAAAAACGATAACAATACAAGACATGTTACAAAAAAACAAAAAAAAAAACACAACAAAAATGCTTTCACCTCAAGGACAAATTCACAGGCAAAAAAAATAAATATAGAGAACAGTCGTCTTTTAGAGGACCACTATTTCACTAAAAAAGACTATAAATAGCCAAAAAACATAGAGAACAGTGGTTTTACTTCCAGGACGAAATTAGATGTCTCTGAGACTCTTTAAAGAGGACCACTATTTCATATAGGAAATTCTATTTGCCATTTTCCCACAATGATTTCATCTCAAGAACAAATTTACAACAACAACAAAAAAACAAATGTAGAGAACAGTGGTTATACCCCTCAGACGAACTTTTATGTCTGGCGGTCTCTTTTTAGTGGACCACTATTTCACATAGGAAACTCTATGTGCCATTTTCAAGAATTACAACAATAAAAACAAAAGGTCAAAAAAATTAAAACAACAAAGACAAAGTAACATATTGAATTTTCTTGGAAGTGGCCTTTTAGCATGATTAGCCCCACAAAACTCTTTGCTTGCATTTTATAACAATTAGTTTGTAATATTACTATTTTTTTTTAAAAGTGTGCTAAGTTGTTTCATTGTTTATATTTAAAATTTAATGTTAAGAGGAGGAGGAGCTTTTATTGTACATATTAAATATATAATTAAATAGAGAATATTAATCCATGCCAGTTAATGGGGTCAGGAAGGAATAAATTTTTTCCCCCTTTGATACAATTGTCTAACTTTCAATGGGGGAGTTTACTGTTTGCCTTCCTCTGGATTCAATACCTATGTAGTTTACCAGTGGTTGTTCTACAAGTTGCATGTTACAAACCATTATGTAATGTTTACAATACTCATTCATACAACATCGACCTATTCTTACATTAAATTGTTATTATTCTTAAAAAAGATGGTTTAACAGTTGGTCACCTACAAGTTGAATGTTAAAAAAAATATCACATTCAATATAATTGTTGTACTTCTTTATAGATAATAAAAAGGTTGACAGTGTCAAACACTCATATTTAAGTACAAAACAGAATTCAAAACATACACATTTCATTGCCGTAATTTTTTGACGGGCAAGTCGCTAGTAGAATATATTAAGCAGTAAATAGATTGTAAAGTGAACTCTAGCAGGCATGGAAATTTAAATTGACAAATTAATATAAAAGGCTTTCTAAATGAAGGATGCAACAGCTAAATCTCTAAAGCATAAAAACATAAGCACAATTTAGCTAAAATGAAGGTGCATATTAAATAAATAAGTGAAAATAAGCAAATCAGTCAGCAGAATAAATGAACAAAAAATATATATTTGATTTGAGATGATTGTTCTTAATACCATACAATGAACATAAAAATGTGAAATGAAATAAAGACACCGGATAATGTAATTTGTATTGAAAATATCTTACTGACTGCTGGTCTTTAATCTTATGAACAGTAATACCTGTATGAAAAGGTAAACCAATCATAGTGCCTCAACCTAACTATATCAGTGTGATATCCCAATATCCCCGCCTTCAGTGCAGCTTAACTGCTGTGCTCTAGTGATCCCAAACCCCAAAATTAATGTACCATAATGGACACTGCCTGCCACACAGGAGAAAAAGTGCAGATACTGGAAAATGTGCTTGCAAATCTGGCTTCCTTGCAGCAGGTACATAGTATTATAAGCATTACAGTATAAACTAGAACTAGCAGAAAAGTAATACAGTAAAACTGCAGTGAAATGTAACAGTAATGACATATAATGAAGTCTGGTATAAACAAAATACTTTACAAGCTGAATATCTTGTGTGAAAACAAGATCTTGTAAAAACAATAAAATAAATGACTTTAAAACATGATTGAAATAAAGAATGATAAACTTGATAATTGAAAATTAATTGAGTGAGAGTGTGATATTTAAGCAGCAATGAATAATGCTTTCTGTAAATAATGAATAATGACTAAGGGAATACATGAAGTTTGTGAAAAAGACATGCTGCAGGTTTAATGATAGATATACATGAAATCTGAATAACTTAACTGAAGTAGCAAGGTGGTAATCCAGAAAAAACTCTGCTTGATCAGGAATCAATACGGAGCAGCTACTTGTCTGTGCAGGTAACACAAACACATACATATGACCATCTACATATGGAACATGTAAACACTTCCATTCATGATAACAGAAAAATACATCAGAAAAACAGAACTACCTTTAATTGAACAGGTATAACTTACTAAATTTCATTTTAATACACATTTTTTATAAATCATTTTGCATTCCCTGTTTGAAGGTATGCAGATCTTTTGTGTGTTGCATCATTATCAAGCTATATTTGGATTAATCATAATTAATTGTACTTATTGGCACACATTTTACTGGCACTACCCTTCTGAACCCTCATTTTGGAATTTTATTTTATGGGGCCAGTGGAAGTTAATTAAATAGGATAATAAAAAAAAAAATGAAATTTGTTGGTTGCATAAATGTTTACTTCCTATCACTTGGTAGAACCACCTGTGGCTGCAGTTAAAGTAGTGACTCTCTAACAGCTTTGAATATCTGTATTGTTTAAGTTCTTTTAGGTTTCATGGAAACGGTTACATCATTACATTACTCAGTATATTTTCCATTATAGTTGCATCAAATTTATTGATTTTTTTAATAGTTGTTTTTAAGGAAACAGGGTAAAAACATTAACAGTGTGGACATAACAGTTAAAGAATGGACAAATACAATTATTTCCATTTAACTTTTTTTTCTTAGAGCAGTTTTCACATTTTTGTACGTGTTAAGCACCATTGTAATAAGAGATAGAATGTAGTAGAAGCGGAAAGGATAGATAAAGGGGGACAGGAGAGAAGGGGGGATGGGGAGAAATATATTGTATTTGGTTTACTGGAGGTTATATCTTTCTTATTGTCGTTTCCTGCTGTGTTACCACTCAATGCGTAGTGTCCAAGTATCCCAACACGAGGCCCACTTTCTGTGGGATTTATCTAGGTCAGCTGAGATAGTGCTCATACATGGAATACATTTAAGATTGCACTATATTCGGGCATTGCCGACCAGGGGCCTCATTCAGTTGCTATTTGGCCAATTGAATAGGGCTCTATATAAGCACAGAGCATATTTTTTCACAGAAGTTTTTAGTTAGTGAAGACCTTGCTTTTGGATAGAAGTTCACAAACTAAAAACTTCTGTAAAAATATATGCTCTGTGCTTATATAGAGCCCCATTCAATTGGCAAAATTGCAATTGAATGAGGCCCTAGGTTTTTTATTGTCATTGGGATTATCTATGCAGCATGTTTTGAAGGGGTTTTTCCTGGCTTAGGTATTAAGTTTAAGTAACTTGGTAATATTAGCATTTACTTGAGATAGGTTAAGCCATTCCTTTGATGGTAAGGGATGTTGGTCTTTGAATTCCGTGGGGGACATATGCTGATTTCCCCTTAAAAGATCAAAAACTATAGTATATTTGTCGTCTATCCACCATGTTAATTGTGAAAGTCTATTAATTGGTGTATTCTTCTGATATAACCATTGGGGGGTGAGACATTAATTCTATTAATTGTGTTCTTTTGTTTGTTTGAGTCCATACAGCTAATGATTGAACCACACTTCTGGGAAGATGGGATTTGTTTAGTTTGTGATGTCAGCTAAGCCATAATACCTGGCTAATGAAAAGATTCCATTCCCTAAGGAGGACACTTTTTTCAATCTTTACCCACATTGGCAGCTGTTCTTTCCGGAACTGTTTGCTTATTTGAGCCAGTCAGGAAGCTTTATATTATTTTAGTAAATCTGGAAGTGCTAATCCCCTCTTATTTTTGGATGCCATAATTGCTGTTTTATTTAACCTTGGCATTTTGCAATCCCAGACAAAGCGGCAATAGCGAGGAAGAGATACAAAAGCCTGGGCAGGACATTATTGTTATGGCATGAATCCTTCCTAGCCATGACATTTTATAGGAAGACCACGTATTTATGTAATTTAATATGTTTTTTATAAGCGTGGGATAATTAGATTGTAAGTTTGCAAGTTTTCAATTGTTTGTCAGTGTCTTGGAAACAAGCACTATGTGCATTTGATTATATGCTCAAAAACAGGGCCCTCCATTCTTTATAAGGTGTTAAGTTTGTTTTTTGCCATGTACTAAACCCCTGTACAGCGCTACGGAATATGTTGGCGCGATATAAATAAAGTCAATAATAATAATAATAATAATAATAATATGTTAGGCCAGATTGTCTGGGGATGAAAATTCCCAAATATTTAAGGTGGTGTTGGACCCATTTACAGCAAAAGTTTCCTGATAGTTGAGATTCCAGGTGCTTCGGTAAGGAGAAATGTATAGCTTCACTTTTGCTAGGATTTATTGTGAAATTAGAAATGCTACCAAAAAGCCTAGGAGTATTAAATAAGTTAGGTAGGCTTGTCAATGTTTTGGTGACTGTAATCTGCAAAAAGGCTCAGTTTGTGTTCTGCCTCTGCCATCTGTATTCCTTTTATATTTTGGTTTTCTCTTATTGCAATAGCCAGGGGTTCAATACACAATGCAAAAAGAACAGGGGATCAGGGACATCCCTGTTGTGTCCCTCTTGCAATTTTTAAAACCCCTGGTACCCTTCACTAGTTTTTCACTCATGCTGATCGTATGTAAGGTTTCGGCCATATAAGCCCAATCAATTCTATCAAAGGTCCTTTCTGCATCCAGAGAAAGCAGCATCATGGGAATTTTTTTACCGATGCCACATCCAGCAGATCTAAGATTTGTCTGGTATTATCTGGTAGCTTCTCAGCCCTGGATGAACCCTACCTGATCCGGATGTATTAAACTCGGTAGTACTTGGGAAAGCCTGTTCGCTATAATTTTCAAATATAATTTGACATCACTATTGATCAGGAATACAGACCAGTAGCTCTTACATTGGGATGAGTCTTTGCCTTCTTTGAGTAGGACAATTACCCATTAATTCTGACTGGAAATTGTTGAACAGAGTTTGTAGGTGTGGCGATAAAGTGTCTATAAATTGTTTATAGTAGTAATTGGTGAACCCACCTGGACCAGGGGCTTTGGGTGACTTAGTCTCTTTTATAGCTCTTTTAATTTCTGCAGTTGATATTGGGATATCTAGCATGTCAGATTGCTCACTGTTAATTTATTTGAAGGTTAATGGAGGAAAGAAAGTCATTAATTTGTCTTACATGATTGGTTAAGCCCAATCTGGGGGGTGCTGCCTCTGTGATTTAATTAGGTAGGTAAATGGCCTAATCATTCTCCACCTTTAGCTTGGGGATAAGTGAGCTTGCTCTTTGCTGGTTGAGCTTTTTGGTTATTTATTTATATTTGAGTTATTTGCAGCACTGTTACTATCTTCCTCTGTAGAATCACATGCAATTCTTGTTTTAGTTTATGAATTCCTGATTGGACCCCAGGTGGTCTTAAAGGGGGATGAGGTAGCTTGGAGTCCTGAGATCTTAGCATTTAACGTTTCGATTTGGACTAGCTCAAGTTTTTTGGAGAGGGAGCCAATTTTAATACATTTGCCTCTTCGTACTGCTTTGTGTGTGGCCCACACTCCACTGGTCCACTTTCCTGCCACTGTTCAAATTAAAGTATTCTACCAGCGTTCTATGTATTTTTTATCTTGACTCAACATCATTAAGGAGGGCTTAAAGAGATACAAGTTATGTTATGGTCTGACCAGGCAATAGAACAGATCTCTGCATCTGTTTGGGGCTTGGTGTTATTGGATTAAGATGTAGCCGATTTAGGAGTGTGAATTGTGTATGGCTGAATAGTGTGTATATTTCCTATCATTAGGGTGTAGCAATTTTGTTGATAGAACATTGATTAAGCTGATATTTTTCTATGACTTCACCCACCCTTTAAGTGTTATTGTTTTATTATGATTTTCTAGTATAAATCTATCAAATGGAAAAAAAAAAAAAAATTCTCCTATGTTTATTGCGTTTCATTGCATACAAAAAAAATCAAAAATCCACAAAACATATACATTCATCATCAAATAAAATTGCACATTATACAAAAACATACACTACAAAGGGGTACGGACTAGGAGAGAGAGTATCGTCGTTTGGTTTAACATCCATAATAATAAATTGCACCTTAGCAAATTTTGTCCCAAATAACTCAAGTATATTTTGTGGATAAAATTATCCCCAATGTGATAACATCCTTTTCTAGCTCTCTATTTTTACCAGTTACTACTGCTAATAGTTCACTTAAAGTGGGTACCTGAACTTGCTTCCATCTTTTAGCTATTAGCAATTTTAATGACAAAATGACATGCGTAATAAAAATAAAATCATAAAAATTCCGTGAATCTAGAAAAATATGAAATATGACACTTTATTAAGTATAAAGGCCAATTTCTGTCTCTAAGTTACAATCGCAGTATTTTGATGCACAATTTATGGAGCTTTAATCAGATTTATTTAGCACTTGATGCACCTTTTATAGCTTGGAGTCAGAACACCTGAAGGAATCACATCCAATACTGGAAATATCATAATATTATTTAATTTTTTAAGTTGCACTTTAACAATTCACAAGAGAGTAAGTACAAGATAAAATATACAAGAATATATACAAGACAAATATATTCAGAGATAAATATAGTCAAAGTAGCAAGCTAAATTTCTAGGAACAAAATAAAAAGTTAAATTCTAAATAAATTCCCAGAAGTGATGTCAATACTGAGTATTACTTTATTCAGTTTTTTAATCGAACGATTTTTAACAAAGATGATTTTAATAAAGTAATAAAGTTTAAGATTTTAAAGTTTGGTTTGTGGCTAATATAATAAACTAGCAACTTGCCAGTCAAAAATGACGGGGCAATAAAATTGTAAGGCAGGTAATGCTGTTTGCCACAGACAGTAAGTGTTTTGTCGTCTGAGATCCTTCGGCGCTCATTGCAAGCCTCTCGGTTGGTGTATTTTTTGTTATGAGAGGCACTTTTGCTCTCATTGTAAGGTCCGCGCTGATCTCCTTTTTGTTCTTATTGCAAGCCTCTCCCCTGGTGTAGTTTGTGTCCTATGAGCACCGTTGGCGCTCCTTGTGAGGCGCGCAGTGAAGGGCTTTGTCGTTTATTGCGATACTGTGTTTTGGGTTTTTTATATGTATTTTTTCAATTAAATCATAAATTAATATACTTTACCTATTTGTATTTAATATATGCAGCAAACAATGTGCTGAAGAGCTAGCAATCTGTTTTTATGTTCCTGCAGCACACAATGTAGATTTGCACTGTTGTTGAGCTGAGGTGTAAGTGTCAGCAATTTTCGAGTGTGTAGTGTAAATAGGCTGCGTGCTTGAGGGGAAACCGTTAGTGTAGCTGTGTACTTCCGCATTCTGTAAGTTAGTGTTGTAAAATGGCGGCAAATGTGTATGTGGTACACCGGTGTTGATGATTTAGCGTCCTTGCTAATAGTGTATCTTGTACCTTGTACGCCTTTTTGGAAAAGTCGTATGTGCTTGGTGGTGTTTTGCGTCTTTAGGGGTCATATAGCCTCGATTTTGTTTTTTGGCGCCCATTTTTTCTCTCGCTTAGGGGATTTTCGAGTGTCTAAACTCTGTAAATTTGACTTAAATTGAGGTGTAACCTTACTTCCAGACGTCCTGGGTGTCCCCCCTTGCTGTGGGTAATGTTTTTATTTCATTTTTGTGTGTGTTTATTGTTTATTAATGTTTTCCGCTGTGTGCGGGTCGGCCGTTTTCGGTCGTATTTTTGCGTTTGTAACTTTTTTTTTCAATATCCCGCGGCTCGTATTTTTTGGTGTAAGTCCGTATGTAGTCATTGCGTATTAGAGTTTTTTTTCAAAGTCCCGCTTCTGGGTGTTTGTAACCACTTGTGAGGCGGCGTAGAGCCTCCACCTCCGCAAATGGGGCCCCTCACTTTGCGAGGGTCCGCATTTGCGGCCTGCAATGAGCCTTCAGCTCGTTGCAGCCGACGATGAAGCATCCACCTTCCGCATAAGCGGCCCCTTGCTTCGCGAACTGTGTTGTGACGACGTTTCATAGTTTGACAACTGTCATATATGATTCCACAAAAAAGGTGTTTTTTTAAGTGGTTTTCTCTTACTATCACTATCTTGAAAATATCATAGAACTTAACACCTTAGAGTACAAAAGTCCTAAAACGAAGGTGAAACTTACTTTATAAATAGTTGAATATTATCCTTCAAACACAATTTCGATTTAGCTAAACTCCTTTCTAGCCTTTTATACTCTAGCCATTTAGCCATTGGAAGCTTAAATTCCTTACAAAGATTGCCAAAAGATTTCAAATCTCCTTTCTTACATAAATCGCGAAGGGTCTGAATATTGTAACTACTCCATTCCCTCAGAAAAGAGAGGTTCAAGGTTTTATTTAACAACCTGGTAGATATTCCTGGGGATGGGAAAATGGACAAATTCCATTTACTCTTCAGTTTGAACCATAAGTCAAAGACCTTCATAATAATAGGAGTTGCTTTTCTATTTAAATCTTTCATATTTTTATTATACCATATCCAGTCCACTAAATCTATGTTTTCCACTAATACTCTCTCAATTTGTATCCAGCTTGTATTAGTGTCTTTAAATGACCATTTAAAAAAAAGAGAAAGTGAAACTGTCAAATAATAGTCGTTAACGCAGCGCGGATATGCCTCCTCACGAGAAACCTCTTTTAATAGTTGGTATACCAATTCTGGAATTCTTCCCATTATAAATGAAATTATTTAGTATCACTTGGCATTTTTTGATTATGATATTGGGAACTGGTAAAGGTATAGTTCTAATCAAAAAAAAATTTTTTAGGCAGTATCATCATTTTGATTGCTGGAATCTTACCCAGCCAAGATAGAGGGGTGCTTTTCCACTTAGCTAGTTGGGATGTGATCTTCTCAAAAAGGATATTGAAATTTAATTTTATCAATAATAATAAGAACTTGGAAGATAATTTAATACCTAGATATGATATCTGAGTAGCATTCCATTCAATATCGCAAATATTTCTTAAATACCCAATATCTTTTTGGTCTACATTAATCAGAAGGACTTCTGTTTTGAGCCAGTTAACCTTATAGTATGAAATTTGACCAACTTAATTTTTCTATCTGCCTCAACGATTTTACTGGCTCAGAAATAGTCAAAATAACATAATCTGCAAATAACATGAGTTTCAATTCTTGAGTACCAATTTTCATACGCTGGATTATTGGATACTACTTTATAGCCTGCGCTAGTGGCTCCATCATTAGTGCAAAAATTAAAGGCGAGAGGGTGCAGCCTTGGCGAGTACCATTTGTAATAGGAAAGTGACTTGTCTTAATGCCTCCAGAAGACACATAGGCAAAAGGTTGCAAATACAATGCTCCTATTGCTCTCTCCCCTAATTCCTCTAGACCAAACTTTTGAAGTACTAGAAACATTTATCCCCAATTCAATCTATCAAACGCCATCTTGGCGTCCAATGTCATTACTGCCGTTAGAATTTGATTATATTTAGAGAAAGCTATTAAAATATATTAATTTTCTTGTGTTGTCTGCTCTTTGGTAGCCTTGAATGAAACCTGTTTGGTCTAGATTTATTAAATCTATTAGGTATAGATTGAGTCTGTTTGCAAGGATTTTTGAATACAACTTCATGTCGGTGTTAATTAGGGAAATTGGTCTGTAATTATTACAGTATCTACTGTCTTTCTCTTGTTTGGGAATAACAATTATCATAGTCTCTAACATTTCTTGGGGAACTTTCCCTGGCTTCTTAAATTCACTGAATACCCTACAAAGCTGTCTTACAAGAGAGGCTTTAAAAGATTGATAGTAGAAATTCACGAAGCCATCTGGCCCCGGAGCTGAATTAATTTTTTAATTAGAAATCGCATCTTTTATTTCTTCTGGCTTAATTTCGCTATTAAGATTGTCTAGATTTTCTTTACTGATCTTAGGTAAGGATAATTTATCCAAAAAGGATTTTATAGTCTGTTAAGTAGGTTTTACCAGACTTTTATCATCTTGTAAGTTGTAAAGTTCTTTATAAAATAAAATAAAAAGCCTTTTCTATTTCTTGTGAGTTGTATACTCTTTTTAACTTAGAGTCTATGTCGTTCAATAATAGTTGTTCAATTCTATTGATATTCGTTTTCTATTTAAATTTAGATGCTAATTGTTTCCCCGCTTTATTACTCAAAAATAAATATCTTTGTTGTAGTTTCCATAAGCAAATATCAACTCTCTTTTGAAGAATTTTTTGGATTTGAGCATGGGTATTAAGAAGTTTTGCACTTTTAGAAGCTGTAGGTTGAATCTTATTTTGCCTTTCTACCTGGGCTGCTTGAACATAAAGCTCTCTCAGAGGGAGAACGCCTTTGTTTACTCCTATGGGCAGCTGAAGAGGATAGCACACCTCTGATGTAAGCCTTATGGGTATTTCATACAGTTGTGCTTTCTGAGTATTCATTAGTAAGGAAAAAATTGTCAATCTCCTTCTGGAGCTTTAATCGATTTTCTGAATTATTTAATAAGGAAATGGCCAATCTCTTCCTACTATTTTGTCTAAAGATTTGTTGTTTAAGTTGTATGTCAATCATGGTGTGATCAGAGGTTATTATATCGATACTCGCTGAAATTACATTTTTTAATGTCTCTATATATGTTAGGAAGCAGTCAATTCTTGAGTGAGACGTTGTGTGGTGATAACAGAAATAGGTGAAGTCTCTTTCATTGTCATGGAAAATTCTCCACACGTCATATAAACCATATCTCAAGATACTATTATGAAATCGTTTAGATTTTCTTACTACATCTGCATTAGGTAAATTATTATTAACTACTTTCCTATGTATACTATGTTGAAATCGCCACAGACTATGAGCTTTCCCACAATTTTTGAAATGTGCTTTAAAATTGTATTCAAAAATATATTTTGCGTAGTGTGTGGGCAGTATATATTTGCAAACTTGGTTTATATTTCTAATCCAGATTACAAACCTACTGTTTGGGTCCACTTCTCAAAAATGTTACTGATCTAATGTTTTTATTAAAGAGGATCGAAACCCCTCTAGATTTTTTTTTTTAAATGGCATTCATTTTGGTGTTATATACCATCTCACTTGCATATGGTATTTTATCCATTTGTCAATGGGTCTCATGGAGACATATCACATCAGCTTTTGTTTTTTGACATTGATCAAAGACGGTAGCATGACTTTATGGCGCTGGGTGCATGCGCTCCAAGCACCAAAGCCCGCCTGGAAATATCACTGCCCGACAAATTAGTGGGGCCCATCAGGTAATACTGGCAGACAGCTTATACAGCATAAAGAGACAGCACTTACTAACAGGCTGACAGACATACCCCATGCACCCAGGAGGACTGACAGAAGGTACTCACAGCAAAAACTGCCAGTCAGACACAAAGCTAAAACTGATAGAGACTGACCAGTGCCGCGTGCCCCAGCTCCATCCCTTCCCTTCTGAGATATCAGAGCAATCTCCAGCATTAGGAAGTCTGATACGGCTGCACCAGGCGGCAGTGCTGGGGCACTTGGCACTGGTCAGTCTCTATCTGTCAGTTTCAGCTTTGTGTCTGTCTGTGAGTCTTTGCTGTGAGTACCTCCTGTAAGTCAACGGGTGTCAGTCCTCCCTGGTGTCTGGGGTATGTCTCTCAGCCTGTTAGTAAGTGCTGTCTCTCTGGGCTGTGTAAGCTGTCTGCCAGTATTACCTGATGTGAGCGCCGCAATATTTCCGGACACGCTTGGTGTTTGCGCGCATGCGGCGATGCCCATGCATTTGCGCACATGCACACTGCGCCTGATAGCCGGCGTGCCATCAAAGACAATCTTTCTTTTAAATGGAGAATTCAGTCCCTGAACGTTATGGGATACCAATTTAAAACTCATATTTAGTTTTCAAATTGTTCTCCCCTTCTCTGCGCCACCCACTTAAAACATAACTAATACACACAAAGATCTTACTGTGCAAAAAGCAAATCATAGATGGAAAAAACACGATCTTGGTTATCAAGACAAGCTAGACACTCTCTGTCTAGCAGCCCTAGAGGTCAGAACCCCATGCTCCAGACAAAAAGAAAGTTTATGCTTATTTTAATTAATTCGATACTCGGGAAGAACGCTAAATATTAAAGCTATTTGGGACTTGATATGTCTCAAGAGGGGGAATAACAACTCATTTCGTACTTGGTGAGTAATATTCCTGATTAAGCAAGTTTATCTAATAACTTTACTCTTTTTACTATTTACTATAGTTACCACTTCCTAAATATCTCCCTATATACAGATTCTCATAGGCCATTTGAAATAGGTGAAGTATTACCAAAATTGATGTACGTAGCTAGCTGCTAATAAGCTTACTAAGAACTTTTTTTATAAAGTGGGAAAGAAAGAAGTTTCAAAATTGAATGAAAACTATATTTACATGCATTTTCCCACATACAGATAAAAAGCTATTAAATCCCCAATCTTTTTTTTTTTTTTTTATTACAAAGTTTACAAACATTAAAATCCAAATATCAAAACATCAATATTTATACACAATCAAACAAACAGAAAAAAAAAGAAAAGAGAGAAAAAAAAAACACAACAATATAGAACCGTAACTAAATTTAAACATTTCAGGATAGGTCATAAGGAAAGTGTTATTTTTCAGAATATCAGTGCAAATTGAAATTCAATTCTCGGGAGGAGAGGAGCAAAGGGTTTTCCTTTTCTCATAAATGGCTCACTATGTCTTCCAAAGAGACCATTTTAAGCTAGTTTCGACGGAGAATGTGAGTGTGTTGAGTTCTCCAATTTTTTGTTTATTTCTCTCTACAATGGTCACAAGTTCCGTCCATGTCAGTAAGGATTGTCTTTTCCATCTTCTGGCTATAAGCCACTTAGAATATTTATAATCACATTACTTTGTGTGTAATTAATTTTACTTGGAAAAATATGGAATAATACAATCCCAAGCGTTGTTTCTAGTTGAAAATGGATTATTTTTGGTATATGCCCTAGACATAATGTCCAAAATTCTTTAATATTAGAGCAATTCTACCATATGTGTTCATAGTTCCCTATTTGGTTTTCACATCTCCAACAATAACCTTGATTTTTTTGTGGGGCAATTTTTTTAAATTTAATTGGGGTTATATACCATCTCTGCACTAATTTAAAGTATGTTTCTCTTAAGGATGAATTTGTTATACTTTTCTCCATTTTTAAAAATGTTTTATACCACTGGGTTGTGGACAATGTTATCCCTAAATTTTCTTCCCATTTTTGCATCCTTTCTGTTTTTTCTATTTCTAGTTGAGATTTTATTATTTTATGATATCTTGATATTGTACTTTTCTTATCAATTTCATTTAGAGATTTTTCAAATTGAGTCAATTCTCTATTAGGTAATTTTCCATACTCTGTATTTATTATTGACATGTATAAAATATCATAAAGCAACCATTTTGTAGATGGTATTTGATATTCAGCAGATATTACTTTAAATGTTTTCAGTGTTTGTCCCTGAAATAAGTTCTTGAGAGTTTTTATACCCCATTTCTCCCATGATATATTTAAAAAGGGAGTTAGTCCTAATGACAACTTATACATTGGGATATTTGGAGCTGAACATTTTACTAAATTATTTTTTTATTATAATTAAACCACCATTTTATTAAGGTTTTTGGAATAAATGGTAATTTATTAAGAATCTTATTATCTATCTTCTTATTCCAAAATATATGATGTAGACTAATATTTTTAACTATTTCATTCTCTATAAGTAAATATTTAAGTTTATTTTCTTTCAAGGTGTATTTTGATAAGTGTACCAGATTAATAGGATTTGAGTATTGGATAATGTTTGGTGCTGCCAGGCCTCCTCTAGAGAAAGTTCTCGATATAATTTTTTGTTTAATTCGTGATTTTTTATTTCTGTATATAAATGTATCCATTATTTTCTGAAATTGTTTTAAATTTTTAATTGAAATCTTTAGAGGAAGACTTCTCAAAATATATGTTATCTTGGGAAGTATATTCATTTTGATTAGTGTTATTCTACCCAAACAAGTTAAATTCAAATCTCGCCAACTTGCTAATGTAGAAGAGACCTGAAAGAATAACTTATCTATGTTATTATGAACCGTGGTAGTTATGTTTTGATTAAATATTATACCTAAATGTGTTATTTGATTTTTTCTCCAATTATACGTGAATCTGTCTATTAATTCAAGTTTCTCTTTGTCAGGTATATTAGAGTATAAAACTTCCATTTTCATAGTATTTACTTTGTAATAGGATAAGTCACTGTACTCTTCTTTGGGTGATGTGATGTGCTGGGTTTTCGCCAGACAAGGCATTTTCTTTAAAGGCCAAAAAGTAAAATTTTAGTCTTATCAGACCAGAGCACCTTCCTCCATACATTTTGGGAGTCTCCCACATGCCTTTTTGCAAACTCAAAATTTGCCATATTGTTTTTTGCTGAAAGTAATAGCCTTCTTCTGGCCACTCTATGTATCGTACGGCTTATTGTCATCCTATGTACAGATACTACAGTCTCTGCTGTGGAACTCTGCAGTTCCTCCGGGGTACCTTAGGTCTCTGTGCTGCCTCTCTGAATAATGCCCTCTTTGCCCGGTCCGTGAGTGTTGATGGTGCTCCTGGGGATAATCAAAGGTTGGGATATTTTTTTATAACCTAACCCTGACTTGTACTTCTGAACAACATTGTCCCTTGCATGTTTGGAGAGTTCCTTGGTCTTCATGGCAGTGTTTGGTTAGTGGTGCCTCTTGCTTAGGTATTGCACAGGTGAAGTATTACCAAAATTGATGTTTGGGCCTTTCAAAAAAGGTGTGTATATGTAATGACAGATCATGTGACACTTAGATTACACACAAGTGGACATTATTTACCCAATTATGTGACTTCTGAAGGCAAATGGTTGCACCAGCGCTTTTTAACGGCTTCATAACAAAGGGGGTGAATACATACTCACATGCCAATTTTCTGTTTTCTATTTCTAAAAAAATAGTTTTATGTATATATTTTTCTCATTTCACCTTACCAACTTAGACTATTGTGTTCTGATCCATCACATAAAATTCAGATTAACAAAACATTGAACTTTAGGCTGTAATGTAACAAAATAGGTAAAAAGTCAAGGAAGTGAATAGTTTTGCAAGGCACTATATGCAAATTAGTCTCTCTAGGTAATTCTACAAAGGGTATTTTCCACTTTCTTAACCAATTTCCCCCTTCCTTTACAGAGTTGATAATTTATTTTTGGTTATCTTTAAAAATAAGAAGCTTACAGCCTTATTAAATTCGGTAAATTTAAAAGGGCTCGATTTAAGCACACAGCATATTTTTTTTTACAGAAGTTGTTAGTTAGTGAACTTCTATCTATAAGCAAGGTCTTCGCTAACTAAAAACTTATGTAAAAAAAATATGCTCTGTGCTTATATAGAACCCTTTTAAATGTACCGAATCGCAATTTAATATGGCTGATAGTGCGGGATCCCCACTTATAAACCACCTTTTCTTTTCTCAAGGCTTTTGTGATTTCTTGAAACTTCAGGTTTCCACTGACAAATTGGAAAATATAACCAGATTATAAAAAGGAGGCTCAAAGTTTGTTTTTTGCCAAGAAGCCTTCAGAACATTCTGTTTATATTGGAAGACATGTACTTTAACTATTACATCCCTACTTTTCTTTCCTGAAAAATGATGGGCAGAGCAATTCTGTGTCACCTCTCTAGCATATTAAACCAGGGGTTTTCAGGTGGCGCTAAATACTTAAAGAAATCAGTTATGTATGCTTTTAATTCCTCTGCTTTTGGGGTTTCGGGTACACCACTAATCCTTAAATTGTTCCTCCATGAAAAGTTGTCTTGTTGAATGATTTTTGACTTCATACGCAAAGATTTTTGCTCCAGTTCTAGGGTATAATTTACTTTTTTTTGATCATATTTAATTAATAAACCTTATTTTCTTTCCAGATCTTCCACTCACTCCAAAATATAGTTTTGCAGTTTTATTTGATAAAATCTCTTGAGATAATCCAACCTCAAAGTGCTTTGGAAGTCTGAGAAAAGCTTTTTCATTGTTGAAATAATCAGGGGTTCTTCTTCCTGTCACGTTGTTAAGTCAGGTACTTCTTCCAAGAAGTTCATCAAATTCATCTTATTCGCAGAGGGTGACGGTTGGGATTGTAAGGAAGTATCAAGTTGAGAGTTGTTTACCCAACTCCTCCTATCTCTAGGAGAGAAGAACGCTGCAAAAGTTGGCACCTGAGGATTACTACCATGTTTTTTTTCTTTGGTTTTGGATTTAGAATTGTTAGGGTCTTTCTTCCTCATATCGCCACGTTTGAAGCCATCTCAGCTAATTTCTAGAAGACATAAAGTTTTCCAGAACCAATGAATTTACAAAGTCCCAAACTATATAAAGACACAAAAAATTATATCCTCTTTCTGTATAAAATCTCCTCACCCCTTTTTCTCTAGTCGCAGGTGGATGTATCCCTTTGTCCTGTGTGAAGAGGGGTATATGGGGGTCTTATAGTTAGTGAGCCAAGTTTGTGTAGCTATGCTACTCACTCAGAAAGAGACTGGAGTCTCTAGTCATCTAAGATTGCTTTCTTTTCTCTTTATTGTTTTTTCTCTTTTTACAAAAGAAGTTTATGAGGTCCCAATCTGTGCAAAGTTATATCCCTTTTTCTGCAGTAGAAGCTATGGTTAATAAGCCAAAATTTGTGTAGCTGTACTACTCACTTAATAAGTTACAGAAGACTCTAGTCATCTAGAATTACTTTCTTTTAGGAGTCTAGTGGGTCACAGTGTTGAAATCTTTCTACTTCAAGAAGATATAAATACCTCAGTGGAATTAGACAAAAGCCCCTGATCAGACCTGGGGTTGAATAGCGGGTGAATGCGTTTTTTTTATCCCTCAGCGTCACGTAGCTCTCACTGCCGTCAGATTCAGTCTCACCGATGGGTACGCATTATCAGCTGTAAGAAGGTTGCTTCCCGTCAGGGCCCATCGAGATCACTTCCGATCCTCAAGAAGAACCACCAACACCTCTGTTCAGTTCATCGGCTACACAACTCTCCCCCGCAATGGTATCTGGAGCATAAAGCATTATGCTAGTACATACAGTGCGAGTCCCAAGGCCTCAACTGGAAACATCTTGTGGTTTATCACCCCCTCTTTGCCAGAAATACTGACCACAATGTTGTCAATTGTGAACTCCTCTGCTGGCATAAGAGTGTACACCAGATTTGCAGTATATGCTATCCGTAGGTTATCAAATGTCCAAAACAAATAACAAATGACTTTCCTCAACACAAGTATACTTCTGCCTGTCTGGTGGAACCAACCCATAGGCATGATCATCAAAGTGTTGTACTCCTCATTTTCTGGGAACTGCGAAAGTGAGGTAGCGCCTGTCATAATGTCACAAAATGAAAGAAACAGCAGTTGAAATATATTCATATAGTGAAATAAGTATATGGGTATTTTCACAGAATTGAAGATATATGGACCTTTTGGGATCTGCAGAACTCATTATATTTGGAGAAGATAAATGAAAGAGCAATTGAAATGCATCTATTTAGTTAAAAAAATATATAGGTGCATTATCACCGGTCTAGAGATTTATAGTCCTTTCAAAACCTGCAGAACTGAGACAAGGGGATCACATTTGAAGATAATAAAAGAAAGAGCAGAAGAAATGTATTTATATGATGAAAAAAGGATACCGGCATTTTCATAGAAATGAAGATTTAAGGTTCGTTTGGGACCTGCGGACCTTACCTTCAGCTTCTGTGTTTACCAGACAGTATGTGCAACACAGAAACTCATGAAACAAATTTATACAGGACTGAAGGGAATTAAAGATACTTAAATCCTACCAACATTGTAATACTTTACAGTTTTTGGAAGTCATTTACATCACTGAGCAGTGACTTCTGACAGTTTTCATTAGTCGCAAATCACGTCTCAGTAACCACAGCCACAAATGTGCAAGGAGTTTTAACTGTGGCTTTGGTCACAAATCACAAGTAATAATAATTAGTCAAGTCAGTGAACAGTCAACATCCAGATACAAATTTGCATCACTTACATCACTGATTCATGACTTCTAACAGGGTGTCATTGTTCACAAATCACAAGTAAAGTCACTGTGTAACCACAGCCACAAATCTGCAAGCTTGAGACAGTGATGAGTTGTGACACTGGATCATGGGTCATGAATAATAAATCATAATCACTAATCAACCTCAGTGATCACCTCAGTGAGCAGTTAAAACTAACAGTCACAAACTTGCAAATTGATGTGATTCATAACTTCTGATAGTGTGTCACTGGTCATAAATTACAAACTTGGAAAGATAGCTCTTGGCTGTGAGTTTTGCAAAAATGTAAAACACTTGTTACCTTGACAGCTAACTCAGGGAACTGTCAGTAAACACTCCTAGTCCCATAGTGAAAGAGGTTTTTACTTCCTCTGATTTGTGATGCCTGACAATATCCTAATATGGATACTGCTCCTAGGGTAACCATAAAAAGAGAGTATTTCTGTTGGTAGACAATAGAGATGCATACATGCAAGTCACCCTTCCTAAAGCAAATTTGAATAACATAAATTACTGTATGTAATTATCTCTATTAAGTTTACAAAGATATGTGTACAGTCCAAAGAAATAACTAAATATCCAGTTGAACAAATGTTTTATCCATATAGAAATAAGATATTATAAGAGTCACTGTGTAATGTTTTAAAATATTCTTGACTGTGTTGACTGTATGTACACGTACACCCTATTATTAACCCCATAAGTGCCATGAGGGTCCACCAGGACCCTCATGACACTAAGTACAAACATTACACTACACTATTCTCCTCCCCAATAAACCTCTAAAACAAAACTAACCCCCTCTACCCTAACCTAGTAACCCCTACCTACCTAACACCTACCCTAACCTATTAACACCTACAATACCTACCCAACCCCCTAATTAACCCCCCACCCCACTAATTACACAAAATAAAAAAAGCTAAGTTACATTACAAACCCCCACAACAAAAATAAAAAAAGAACATTACAAACCCCCACTACAAAAAGTAAAACAGAACATTACACAACGCCCAATACAAAAAATAAAAAAGAATTACGCCCCTGCAAAAAAAATACAAACACAAATATAAATAACATTACAGTACATCAATAAATACAGTATAAATTAACCCCTAACTACATACTAGTAACCCCCTAACTACAATACATTTCTTCCATCTACAATACATGACCCCCTATCTACAAAACATTACCCAATCTATAAAAAATGACCCCCTATTTATAAAAAATTACCCTTATCTATAAAATATTAACCCCTAACTACAATACATTAAACCATAACTACAATACATTACCCCTGTCTATAAAACATTACCCCCTAAATATAATACATTAAACCCTAACCACAATACATTACCCCTATCTATAAAACAATACCTCCTAACTTCAATACATTAAACCCTAACTACAATACATTACCCCATCTATAAAACATTACCCCTAACTACAATACATTAAACTCTAACTACAATACATTACCCCTATCTATAATACATTAAATCCTATCTACAATGCCTTCAAAAGCCTAAATCTAACCTAAAATAAAATAGATAACACAACTTAGCTTGCTCAGATGTCCCTTCAGCAGGTCGCAACCCATAGGAGAAAAAGAAACATACATTTAGTCACAAATAAACACAACATAAAAAATACACCTTCTAAATATTAAACTTCCCCTTCCACCATGTCCTCAGTCTTCTTCTTGTCTTCTCCGGCTCGGCCCCTGGAAAAAAGAAACATCACATTAGTACACAAATACACATACACAAAACATAATAAACTAAACATTCTAAATATTACCTGTCCAAAATGTCCCCATCCTTTTCCTCTTCTGCCCCAGCTGGGCCCTTGAGAAAAAACGCTGTTTAAAAAAAAAAAAAAACGAACAGAGCTCCTCCCTGCAGGAGCTCCCAGACGCTAATGAAGCTTCTAGTGCTTCTTCCGGGGGAAAAAATGGAATGGCGCCTTCCTATTGGCTGAAATGGCTGTCAATCAAATGTCAGCCAAACAGAAGGTGCCAAAGAGTGAGCCAATCAGAATGGGATACACCCCTATATGTAATTCAGATTGGCTGATAGACCTGTCAGTCCTTTTTAAACCAATCAGAAGGCACTATTGCCTTCAGCCATTCAGAAAGGGGTGATTTGCTGAAGTCATCTGCACCTTCTGATTGGCTGCAGTCTGATTTACAGTGACAACAGCCAATCAGAAGGTGTTTTTCCCTTGAGCCAATCTGAATGGGATACACTCTGTGGGGTGTATCCCATTGTAATTGGCTAAAAGCATATGCACCTTTTGATTGGCTGCTGTCACTGTCAATCAGGCTGCAGTAAATTAGAAGGCGCAGATGTCTTCAGCCAAACACCTCCTGGGGTGTATCCCATTGTGATTGTCCGAAGGCAATATTGCATTCTGATTGGTTTCAAAAAGATTTACAGGTCCATCAGCCAATCAGAATGGGATATAGGGGTGTATCCCATTTTGATTGGCTCATACCTGGGACCTTCTGATTGGCTGCAATTTGATTGACAGCCATTTCAGCCATTTAGAAGGCACCATTCAGTTTATTCTAGTGGAAGAAGTGCTAGATGCATCATTAGCATCGGGGAGCTCTTCCAGGGAGGAGCTCTGTTAGTTTTTTTTTTGTTTTTTTTTAGAGCAGCAGTATCTCAAGGGCCCCACCGGGGCAGAAGAGGACAAGGACGGGGACATCAGTTTAATATTTAGAATGTTTAGTTTATTATGTTTTGTGTATGTGTATTTGTGTACTAATGTGATGTTTCTTAGATCCAGGGGCCGAGCCAGAGAAGACAAGAAGAAGGACGGGGACATGGTGGAAAGGTAAGTTTAATATTTGAATGTAATATTTTTTTTACATTATGTTTATTTGTGACAAAAAAAAATCATAGTAGGTGCGACCTGCTGAAGGGACATCTGAGCAAGGTAAATGGTATTATTTATTCTATTTTAGGCTTTTTAATGTATTGTATTTAGGGTTTAATGTATTGTAGTTAGGGGTTAATATTTTATAGATAGTGGTAATGTATTGTAGTTAGGGTTTAATGTATAGTAGTTAGGGCGTAATATTTTATAGATAGTGGTAATGTATTGTAGTTAGGGTTTATTGTATTGAAGTTAGAGGGTCATGTTTTATAGATGGGGTAATGTTTTATAGATGGAGTAATGTTTTGTAGATAGGAGGTCAAGTATTGTAGATGGGGGTAATGTATTGTATTCAGGGGGATATATAATGAAGATGGGTGAAATGTATTGTAGTTAGTGGGTTATTAGTATGTAGTTAAAGGGTATATTTGTACTGTATTTATTGCTATATTTTATGTTATGTATATTTGTGTATGTATTTTATTTGCAGTTGCGTAATACTTTTTTAATTTTTTTGTAGCTGGGGGTTTGTGTAATGTTCTTTTTTTATTTTTAGAAGTGGGGGTTTGTAATGATCTTTTTTTATTTTTAGAAGTGGGGGGGTTTGTAATGTTCTTTTTTATTTTTTGTAGTGGGGGGTTTGTAATGTTCCTTTTTATTTTTTGTAATGGGGCTGTAATGTTCTTTTTAAATTTTTTGTAGTTTTTTGTTTGTAACAGCTTTTTTTATTTTGTGTAATTAGTGGGGTGGGGGGTTTAATAGGGGGTTAGGTAGGTAGTGTAGGTGTTAATAGGTTAGGGTAAGTGTTAGGTAGATAGGGTTTAATAGGTTAGGGAAGAGGGGGTTAGTTTAGTTTTAGTGGTTTATTGGGGGAGAATAGTGTAGTGTAGTGTTTGTACTTAATGTCATGAGGGTCCTGGAGGACCCTCATGGCACTTATGGGGTTAATAACAGGGTTCTCATTGTCCTGTGAGGGTCTTCATAGGCCTTTATGGGACTGTTTTGGTTAAATAGAGGCTTATGGGGGTCTGTATGGACCCCCATAACTGATGGGTTTAGATGGAGGCGTATGGGGGTCTATATAGACCCCCATAAGTGATGGGGTTAGATGGATGCTTATGGGGTTCTGTGTAGACCCCCAAAAGTGATGGGGTTAGATGGAGGCTTATGGGGGTATGTATAGACCCCCATAAGTTATGGGGTTAAATAGGCTAAGATGGGATAAATAGCTCTAGATGGTGTTAGATAGGCTTGATGGGGTTACATATGCTTAGATGGGGTTAAATAGGTCTAGAAGGGGTTAAATATGCTCAGTTATGGTTAAATAGGCCAAATTAGGATTATCAGGTCCAGATAGGGTTAAATAGGCCCAATTTTGGTTAAAAAGACCCCGTGAGGATTATTAGGTCCAGATATGTTTAAATAAGTCTAGAAGGGGTTAAATGGGTCCAGTTGGGGTTAGATAGGCCCAGTTAGGGTTAAATAGGTCTAGAAGGGGTTAAAATAGGATTTACTATGGGTTAATGGAGTACAGTTAGGGTTAAGGGTTAATGGGGTATAGTTAGGGTTTATAGTGTAGTGTAGTGCTTATATTTTATCATGAGGGTCCAGCAGGACCCTCATGGCACTTGTAGGTTTAATCAAGGGTTTAATAGTGTCCTATAGGGGTCTATATAGACCACTATTGGACTGAGAGGATTAATTTTAGTTTCATGGTGGTCTATATTGACCCCTATGAGTGATGGGGTTAATTTTAGATGCCGGGAGGGGGTTATTTGGATGCCAACCCACAGCTTGGGGGTAACCATTAGTGTGCTGAGGACCCTATAAGGACCCACAGCAGGAAATTTAAACCCTGGAATTTCCGGGCTTAAAATTTAAATCTCGTAGATGCCGATCGGGACCCCTGCAGCAAGGAAAGGGGTTAATGTGGGAAGCCCCTGCATTATAGGGTTAATGTGTGCACCGTGCAGGTGTCCCAATCGGACCCCTGCATTATAGGGTTAATGTTAGGACACTGCAGGGATGCCGTTTGGACTCCTGCATTATGGGGTTAATGTTAGGATACTGCAGGGGCCCCAATTGGGACCCCTGCATTATGGGGTTAATGTAGGGACACTGTCATGATTGGGACCCCTGCAGCCAATGGGGTGCTTAATTGGAGGTACAAAAGGGCTTCACAGCCCTTGCCACAACTCCAGGGTGCAAGTAAGCTACAGAAATTTTGTTATGTTTTACAGGGTTGATGGGAGGGTGATCGTAGGATTTGAACAGGGATGGGTGGTTTCATGTGGCCGAATCTCTTGCGGCCACGTGATATCAAAGTCTTTCCCTGCAGTGAGCCGCAATTGGGGTGGCCACAAGGCAACAAAGGGCGCCGGCCGCAAGCCAGTCGGAGACCGCGGCCGCAAAGGATTAGAATAGGAAAGTATCTTGCGGGCACCGCTTGTGGCTACTTATAGAGAAATCTTAAAGAATGAAGCCCATGGTTAGGAAGAATTATTGTTGTTGCTGTTTAGTTGTTCAGTCGTGTATAACTCTCCTTGACCCTATGGACCTCAGCATGTCAGGTATATCTCTCAATCAATGCCCCTCTGAGCTTCATCAAGTTCATGTTCATTGCTTCAGTGACCTCATCTACTGTATCCATCTTCAATCTTTTCCAGCAACAGAGTCTTCTCTAGAGATTCCTGCCATCTCATGATATGGCAAACATTTTTTAGCTCAGCCTCGTGACCATACCTTCTAGTGAACAGTTTGTCTTGATTTCCTGAAGTACTGATTTATTGGATCTTCTTGCAGTCCAAGGGACTCTAAGTAGTTTTTGCCATAATTCAAAAGCATCAATTCTACGGTGCCCATACTTCTTTATGGTCCAGCTCTCACATCCTTCTGTTACTACTAGGAATACCAAAGTTTTGACTATGCAGATCTTTATTTATATTTTAATATCTTTACTTTTTACTAGCTTGTCCAAACTAGCCATAGATTTTCTTCCCAGAAGCAAACATCTTTTAATTGCATGGCCACAGCCACCATCTGAACAGATCTTGGCTCCCAGGAAAATAAAATCTGTCACTGCCTCCATTTCTTCCCAATTTATCTGCCAGGAACTGAGACTGCCGATTGCCATAATCTTTGTCTTTTTTAATTGTGAGCAGCAGGCCAGCTATTGCACTCTCTTCTTTTACCCTCATCAATAGGACCTTTAGCTCCTCCTCACTTTCCATCATCAAAGTAGTATCATCAGCGTATCTGAGGTTGTTGATATTTTTTCCAGCAATACTGATTCCAGCTTTGGCTTCATCCAGTGCAGCCTTACGCATGATATACTCTGCATATAAGTTAAAATAAATTTAATGGAGCAAATCTAGGGGTATCAGATATTGAAAGGGATTTGGGAGTACTTGTGGACAACCACCTAGGTAACAGTGTTCAATGTCAAACAGCATCTGCAAAGGCAAGTAACATATTTCAGCATGTATTAAGAAGAGTATAGAAGCAAGGGAAGCAAATATAATTCTGTCACTATTCAAATCCCTAGTATGCCGTCATTTGGAATATGTAATACAATTTTGGGCATCACTTCATAAAAAGGACATATTAGAGCTGGAAAAAAGTACAAAGAAAGGCAACAAACTAATAAGTCGAAAGGAGGGGCTAAGAGGGGAGATTATTACTTTATATATATATATAAATATATCCAAGGTCAAGATAAGGCTTTGTCAAGTGAACTTTTTGTTAAAAGAGGTCTTCAACTGACAAGAGGGCATCTTTTAGGGCTACAAGTAAAGAAAGAAAAGGGTTCTTTACAGTAAGGGTGGTTAATCTGTGGAATTCTCTATCAAAGGAGGTGTTGACAGCAGATTCGATAGATAACTTTAAAAAGGGTTGGATATATTTTTTATAAAAAGGGCATTAAGGGTTATCTTGGATAATTAGAGAGGGAGTTTTGATACAGGGATGAATCTGATTACCACTATCTGGGGTCAGGAAGGATTTTTTTTTTTTTTTCCCCTTTTGAGACATTGGCAATGTTTTAATGTTTTTTTTTTTTTATTTCTGTTTCCCTTTCTCTGGATCAATTAACAACTAATCCACATATTACAGATCAGAGGAGATCTAAAAAGGTTGAACTTGATGTACTAAAGTCTTTTTTTAACCTTAATTACTATGTAACTATGTAACTATATAAATAAGGTGACAATTTACAACTTTGTCTCACACTTTTTCCAATCTTGAACCATTCTGTTGCCCCATGTTCGGTTCTGACTGAGTTTTCTTGGTCCACATACAAATTCTTTAGGAGGAGGATGAGATGATCTGGTACACATTTTCTTGTGATCCACACAGTCAAAGACTTTAGAATAGTCTTTGAAGCAGGAGTAAATGCTTTCCTGTAACTCTCTTTCTTTCTCTATTATCCAATGGACGTTGGCAATTTGATCTTGTGTGCCTCTTCCTCTGTGGAACTTGACTGTAGTTACCGGTCCATATATTGGTGGAGTCGAGCTTGTAGAATTTTAAGCATTACCTTGCCTGCATGGAAAATGACTGCAATAATTTGATTAAAGCACTCTTTGGCACTGCCTTTATTGGGGGGATTGGAATGTAGACTGACCTAGTTTATTGGCCATTGTTTAGTTTTCCTAATGTGTTGGCATAAGGCAAGCAACACTTTCATAGCATCATCTTGCAGAATTTTGAATAGTTCTATTAGGATTCCATCAACCTTCTTCATTTTGTACTTCAAGGCCAAACTTGCCAGTTATTCTAGGTGTCTTTTGTTTCCCTACTTTATCATTCCAATCTCCTATGATGATATTAACATCTTTTCTCAGTGTTATTTCTTTTAAGTGTTTAATATCTTCATAGAACTGGACAACTTCAGCTTCTTCAGCATTCATGGTTGGAGCATAAACTTGGATCACTGTGATGTTAAATGGCTTACCTTGAATTCAAATTCAAATCATTCTGTCATTTATTGAGTTTTAATCGAGCACTGCTTTGGCCACCCTTTGATTGACTATAAGAATAAGAAGAATAGCAGAAACTAAAATGAATGTCCTTTCAAACACATTGTACTACTTTAGATGTTTTTCTGTTGAGGCCCCCAAAAAAGACATTAATGATATTCAAAAGAAAATCTTTAAGTTAATTTGGAATGGAAACAAGCCAAGGGTGAAGAAAGAAACCAATATAATACCTCTGATACAAGGTGGAATGGGGATTCTGGAAATGTATTACTATTAGCGTAGTTGGATCAAATGGTTCAGTGACATGCTGATGACGGATGGCTCATGGGTGAAGGATGAAGATAAGAGTTATAAGATGGGAACATGCAGCATGTACATGTGGGCAGAGAAAAAAGATAGATTCGAACTTAAAAACACAGTGTATTAAGTGGAGGGATATGAAAGCTGAAAAAAGTATGGAGTAACTACAGAGAAATTAACAACAAAACTGCCAATATTCAACAAGCCTTTCTTTCCAAATGGATATAACAACTAGTATATAAAGCATGGAGAAGACCTGTAAAATTAAAAATTATTGATATTGAAGTCACCACTGGTGTTCCCACACAGAAATAGGGTTAGATGGTCTTTGGCTGCTTTCAACCCCAGTGCTCACTTCTGCAATAGACTCCAATGGTTACAGTATATGTATTTAGGATGATATGTGAACATGAAAGGGACATCCTTGGGGTTCCCCCCAGTGTCGGAGGGGGAAATCCCTGATGTAACGGATCTCCTGGCACCCCAACCGGGTACCTCTGTTGATGGACGCGTCCTAGTTTGCGCTGAGGCCTACAAGCACCGCACCGAACACCACCACCACCACCACAGACTCCACAACCGCCGTAGCTTAAAGCTCCCAGGGAGTATGCAGGGCATAGCAATCCCCAGTGTGATATAGCAATCCCCTCCAACAACGAGACAAGGCTACGTTTTGAAGGGTCAAGTAGTGAACTGACTTTATTTAAAAACAACACACATTTTTAAACACTTCACATACACAGTAGGGGCAGTGACTACCTTTAGTCAACCCCTAATTACCTCTGGCCAATCAGACAGGGCCCCTATGTGGGAACCATGAGACTCCTCCCATGGGCCAACCCCAGGCATTGCTACTATGCTCATTCTCACCCAGACTGTCCCAGTGAACACTTCCTGTTTTTCCTCCTGGACTATGCCCCTGGGGAAACCCCATACTGGCCCTTTGTTCAAGTCCTGGCGACACCCTGTGAGGTTTATCTTGTTCAGCTCCTGCTATCTCTTGTGTGTTTTAGCAGATAGTATTAAGCGGCAGATGGGCAACTCCTGACCAAGTGTATGAGACCAAAGATATTTGACTGCATACCACACAATACAATATTTTTACAGATATAACCACAACATATTATAACCCAGAACATATCTGCAGATAGCTTAGGTCTGAGCACACATTATTACTGAATGGCGCTCAGACCACATACATACAGTTCAATGGCCATGGAACCAAAGTCTTTCTGCATAGGAAAATAAAGTATTTAAATGCCAGTCCATAGTCAAAAAGCAGGAGGCTGGCAAACAGTCCTCTCCAAGACAAAGTGGCGAAGGGCACTCGTCACACCTGGAATTCCCCCATTTACTGTATTGTAAAGGTTGAAATCCTGGGGATCCCTGGACTCAAAGAGGAGGTCTTTTAGGGGTGAGTTAGTGTGGTGTTTGGTGCACTTTTAACCCCTTAATAGTTTCAGATATAAGGAATCAAGACTTATATCCCACTCAATTAAGGGGTTATAGTATTTACAGTGTCAGATTTAACGACTGATTATTTTTTAGAGACATTTTCTGCCTTTTTGCTATAATTCAGTAATATTATAGGTTGCGAGTCATAAGTAATTTTGCAAGTTAGGAACTGGATACCCTTTGAATAAAGACCAATGGAAAGGCACTAGTAATATTATGATAATGCGTTGTAGAGCAAATTAAATGGCTAACTCGCAATTATTTGATCCTTACTCGCAAACATAAAAAAAGGGGTGAATTGAGTAGCTAAATAAAGTTACTCGCCAGTTTTTAATCGTGTAACTTTATGAGATTCATAATTGAAATAGGACTGCTTTCTTCAGTTGGGCTTGATAAGGCATTTATGACCAAACCTATCTTTTCAGGGTCTTTTTAATCCCTTCACCCAGGCAGCAGATGTCTCTAAAATCCCTGTAGTTAGATGCAGCATTTAAAAATATGAACACAGGATCAGCATATAAAAAAGAATCAGGAACTGCTTTTATTGCTGTTGAATTCATAGTAGATTCATCTTGTCAGAGACGGTGATAATTGAGACCCTCACTCTATCAAGTCTGGAGCATAACTAACTCTATATATGACAGTTACAGATTATATAACTGTATCCCAACTGTCAGTTAACCCCTCATGAACTGGCCCCAACTGATCCTGCAGCATAACATATACAGTAATTAACATAACAACATTAAATACCAATGAACAACTACTGAGCCCAGTCACTTCGCAGGTGGGGCAGACAAAGAACAATTTCCCCATCCCACAACCACAGTCCTGATAGGAGTCATTATGTAACCAGTGTAATGGCCTATTTTAAAAATCCTAATCATCCTGGGCAGATCATATGAGTCCAAAAGGGCTTATGGTCAGGGGGATCATGACAACTCCTAACTAAAGCCCTATTCTATTGCCTAATTCATAAATTCATACACACTTAAATTCCCTCTTAATATTGTCACATATTCTATTAGCTACTCAAAATCTGATTATGAGTTACTCACCCACAATCACAACGGGCCAGCCAAACCCGCAAAATCGGCCTTAGAACATTATTTTTAGCACAGCTTGAATATTACAAGCTCTAAATAATTAAAGTTACACAACATTGATATTCTATTAGACTTGTAGCTCTAGCTTGCAAATAAAGTCTAAACCGCAACTGAAAAAGGTATCAAGTTTCTGCCAAAAATATTATGAGTACTAAATAGGAATCATAAGGGCTTTTTCAAACACCTATTATAGCTGTACTTTAAAAGCATGGGAATGAATAGAAATACATTAGAATTAATTGCAGAATCCACAAACATGCAATTAAACAAATATATTTTTAACTTTTATTTCTGAGTTAAATTAATCTCGGGACTCCCATGGTAAATACATATCATGAAACCCACATGGACTAAAACAGATGATCTAATGTATTTTATAGATTGCTACATTAATTGAATACGAGCCTGATCAGCAAATATTACTTACTGGCACTAATTAATTTGTAGCCTCCTAATGCGTGCTGTGTCTAAGAAGTAAATTGCGGGCTTGCTTAAATATTGTGAGATAATATGGTTAGGCCCTGTGAAATTCTACTTAAAAAGGCAAAGTTTACCAGTTTAGGCTTAAAGGGACAGTTAATTCAGTTCAATTTGGAACATATCACAATAAAGATCTCCTAAAACATGTTGAAATGATTGATTTTTTAAAAATATGCACATTTTTCACAGAGAAAATCAAACATACATTTTATTTTATATGATATTTTCCTGATGTTTAATTCCTATTCCCATATTTGCTTCACAGCTCAGACAGAGTGTTGTTGTTCTTCCTCCTGGGAGACTTCAACCAATCAGGTTGCAGGGATGTGTTTCTATTAAACTCTATAGGAAGCAGTAACATCATGGATAGAGGCTGGACCTCCTTAATTGCCCTCTATGTCACCAACTAGCAGCCTGCTTTATGAAACACTTTAGATCAGCCTTCCTGCTCCACACACACTAATTCGGTATATACAAACATACATACATATGCATACACACAGTATTACATATATAGTTGTCGTACTGTGAGTTGTCATCACCCTTGTGAAGCGAGGGACGCAGTTGTGTCCCGCAACTGTGGCCCTTGCAAATCGAGGGACGCAGTTGCAGGAGTAGAGGCCCACGGGACTTAGCTGCAATGAGCACCGAAGGCCCATCACAGTGGGCCACATCACCCCAGGCTTGCGATATGCTCATTGTGAGGCCCGCTCATCTCCCCCCTGCCCCACTGATGAAGGAAGAACAACCAGCAGGAGTCCTGAGAGAGGAGCGGCCCGCCTCACAGACAGGAAAGGGCCGGCCTCTTCCAGCACCTAACCACCCTCCTGAATTTGCTGAGGATAGGGGTGCCAGCCAGAAGAGGCTCAAAAGGGACATCACTTCCCTTGCCAAGCCCGGAGTGCTGACGGGACGCAGAGGCCGGGCTACTCCCCTGCCAAGCCCGCAGTGCTTACAGGGTGCAGACGCCGGCCCCTCCTCAAAGCTGACTCTCCCTCCTAGAGCATACTCAGGAATGCCATGTACCTGCTGGAGACGTGCTGGGGAGACCGGAGCTCCAGGGCACACAACTCTCGGGCCCTGCTCATCAACACCACGCTCATGCACGCCATGTCTGACTTCCACTGGAACCAGCTTGACATCACTTCCAATGCCAAGCCCCAGCCTTTCCTCCTGCTCCACCTCCCAGACGGATGTCAATAACAGGAGTGGGATCGGCCGCACACACAGGGCAGAGGGAAGCCCATGAGAGAGAGGAGTGAGGTAATGGTAAGAGACTGAGGGCCAGGAGAGGGGTTGGCAGATATACAGCCACAGGGGGAGATACCAGGGTACAGGTAAAAACTGGGGATACTATATTGGGGTGAGGGGCCTGGCAGCACACATAGGACATAGGCACACAAACGGCCCAGCAGGGTACACACCTCCACCACAGACCAGGACACACAGCGAGAGTGTCAGGCCCACCACACACTGACAAGGGAGTCAGTGAAAAATGAGAGGGGGCAAAAAATGACAGAAGAGGGAGAGAGGGGTCAAAGAGAAACAGGGGAGGGAGATAGGTGGAAAGAGAGACAGGGGAGGGAGAGAGGGGACAAAGAGAGACAGGGGAGGGAGAGAGGGGACAAATAGAGACAGGGTAGGGAGAGAGGGGCAAAGAGAGCCAGAGAGGGAGAGTCACAGGGAAGGTGAAGAGACACAGGGGAGGGGAGGAGAGATGCCAGAGGGAGAGACACAGGGGAGGGGCGAGAGACACAGGGGAGGGAGAGGGGGAAGAGACACAGGCAAGGGGGGAGACACAGAGGAGAAAGAGGAAGGGAGAGACACAGGGGAGGGAGAGGAAGGGTGAGACACAGGGGAGGGAGAGGGGGGAGAGACAGGGGAGGGAGGGAGAGACACAGGGGGAGAGGAGGTGACACATGAGAAGGAGGAGGGAAAGACACAGGGAAGGGAGAGGAGGGGGAAGAGACACATGGTAAAAGAGGGGAAGAGACACAGGGGGGAGGAAGGGAAGCCGCACAGGGGAAAGAAGGGGGAAGAGTCACGGGGGAGAGGAGGGGGAAGAGACATGGGGGAGAGGGCGGGGAAGAGACACAGGGGGGAGAGGAGGGGAAGAGACACAAGGGGGAGAGGAGGGGGAAGAGACACGGGGGAGAGGAGGGGGAAGAGTCGCAGAGGAGGGAGAGGGGGAGAGGAGGGGGAAGAGACACAGGGGAGGGAGAGGGGGGAAGAGACACATCATACTGTATATTATCCTGTCATTGAGACACAATTTAATAAACTATATCATGCCGTCATTTTTGACGGGCAAGTCGCTTGTATATATATATATATATATATATATATATATATATATATATATATATACTGACACTGTAGGTTGTGGGATATTTCTGTTTTGTTGGTCTTCTGTATTTAATAATAGTGATGTCCCGAACAGTTCGCCGTAGAACTATTTGCAGCAATTTTCGCATGTTCGCGTCCACCGCGAACGGCGAACACATGCACTTTTCGGTTCGCCCCCTATACTTTATCATTGAGGAAACTTTGAACATCATTTATTTTATTTGATAATTTTTTTTGTGTAATCTATTCCTACCTGTCAGGGTGTGTGTGTGACAGGCTAACACCTAACAGCTTATATTGTGCTTATTTTCACTACTCATACCTGGTGGTGTAACATACATTGAAAACAACCATTTTTTTCTGTAATCTAATTTCAGTTGCCTGCCTGTGTCAGGCTCACAGCTTATATTGTGCTCAGTGACATAAAACAACACTTTTTTGACTGTAATAGATTGAATAGCAATTGCCTGCCTACAGGCGTGTGTGTGAAGCCTATTGCATCTACTCTGCCAACTTTTGCCAGTGCACAGTGATACGTCATATCTGGTGCAACCGTAGTGTACAGTGACATAAAACAACACTTTTTTGACTGTAATAGATTGAATAGCAATTGCCTGCCTACAGTGACACTCATATCTGGTGGCACCTTAGATTGCACGCGCAGTGCACCAAATTTGAAGTGGGAGGACCGACCAAGCATCTTTTTCCATCTCTTGCTTCCAAAAATCCATGCAATATACACGTCTCCTGATAGTGGTCGTAACAGGGATTAAACCGATAGGAATAGTACTACTCAACAGTACACACCTTATAATAACACAGACAGAGGCAACGCGTATAATCTTCCATGCTGTGCAGTGGAAGCCCCCAGACTCTGACCTGTGTATAATCTTCCATGCTGGGCAGTGGAAGCCCACAGACTCTGACTTGTGTATAATCTTCCATGCTGGGCAGTGGAAGCCCCCAGACTCTGGGAGTCTGAAGAAGAGGAGTCAGAGAAGGAAGGTGGCTTTGAGGAGGTGGAAGACCAAACACAGCAGGCGTCCCAGGGTGCTTGTTGTCACCTTTCAGGGACCCTTGGTGGCTGGGTGGAGGAAGAGACCTTCAATTACATCAGTGAGGACAAGGAACGGGACATGGCTAGCTTGGTATCCAACCTTGTGCAAATGGGGAGTTTGCGGTTGTGCAATGGGACTGTTTGCGGTTGTTTGCGATGCATTAAACGGGGAGATTGGTCTGTTACTGTGAAGCGGGTGTAACCCTTACACTACCTGATCCATACAACATCATACCTGATGTTTTAATGCATGTTATTCCAAACAATTTAGGAATGTTAGGTGATTTATGCCCTTTATGGCTTAAAACCAGACTCAGCATCAACTATGTAATTTTCCGTGGGAGTTTTGCCATGGATCCCCCTCCGGCATGCCACAGTCCAGGTGTTAGTCCCCTTGAAACAACTTTCCCATCACTATTGTGGCCAAAAAGAGTCCCTGTGGGTTTTGAAATTCGCCTGCCATTGAAGTCTATGGCGGTTCGCCGATGTCCGCCCGCTCGCAAACATTTTTTAAAGTTCGGGTTCGCTGTTGGCGAACCCAAAATTTGATGTTCGCGACATCACTATTTATTAATAAATAATGAAATGTATGTAATTTTTTACCTGCTCATTACACCAGGGGTATGATATAGAGCATAGGGCACACACAGAACAGATTCACCTGCTGTGTAGCTTTCTTACACAGATCACATGCACAAACAGGCACCTGCAGAGCTCATGCACAAAGACAGCATGGCACACATTCACATACAACACACATTCAGATGGTATGTGTGACCCTGGGGGAAGGCTTACACATGTAAATAAACAAAGTTAACAAAAACACTTTTATGTCAATAAATAAATAAAACTTTTTTTAGATTGTAAACAGAATGTTCTGTCACATGCAAAAGAGCACCAGGTAACTGGCCTTTAAGGAGGTAAATTGCAGGCTTGAGAGAATAGAATACATCTAAAAATGTTGAGAAAAAAACCCTACAGCAAAAAGTATGGGTTAGAGTAATTTGTAAGGTTCTAACTGTTTAATAATTGAAGATGTAAAGAATTTAATCACTCATACAAGCTTAGGCTTCTTCAGTGTCTTTAACCAAATTAGTGAATGAAAGGGTTAGAACACTGCAGCTTTTTTTCTATACATCTGAAATGTCCCTTCTCTGGCTGAGAAAAGCAGCAGGGTTTTAAAGAAGGCTAATTAGCGGCAAAGCTTCTCTGCAGGTGAAAACTCTGAACTGACCGTTTTATATAGTATAGTACCTATCAGTCAGTTGTGACATTAGTTTGTCTCAGGACTAAATTAGATTAGATAAATTTAAAATAATTATTAATAATTATAAAAACATACTCAAACATAAAAAAATTTCATTGAAAAAAGTGTACCCATCCCCAATGTATGAGCACACTACAGGTGTATATCAATTTAGAAATAAATAATGCAATAGTGAGGAGTATACAGCTAGATGGTAATCCTCACATATAATTGTAAAAATCCTCAGAAAGTTATCGCTACTGGATAGGCAAAATACCTAATCACAGAAATATAGCTGATAGCAAAATAAAAAATCTATTAGCTCATATGATATAACACATAAGTGAAACAGCTAAAAAAATCCATCAAAGGGTATTTGGTGGTTTCAAGACAGTGTCTATCTTGGGAAAAGGTTATCCTCGTATATCTGTGTATAATCATGGGATTGCCCTAATATAAAATTAGACCATTTAAAAACTCCAATAAAACCAAAGATAAGCTAATCTCAAAGATAGATCACATATATAGTTGTGGATCTTGCGATGTTGGGAACGTTTGCGATGTTGGTCACGCACTTGCGGCTCCGCTTGCGAGCCTCACAAAGCGAGACATTGAAGCATGCGGAACTTAGGCTGCAATGAGCACATTTGGAGCTCATTGCACTGCAAGCCTTGCAAAGCGAGACAATCCGTTGAAGCACGCGGGACTTAGGGTGCGATGAGCGCCAAAGCCGCTCATTCTACTACCAGCCTCATGAAGCGAGGAAAGCAGTTGAGGCACGCAAGACTTAGGCTGCAATGAGCGCCAAAGGTGCTCATTGCACTGCGAGCCTCGCGAAGTGAGGCGAGCAGTTAAAGCACTCGGGACTTAGGCTGCAATGATCGCGAGGCATGCAGTTGGTTCAAACGCGTAACTTGAAAACAACAAAAAAACTCCAACATAATTAAAAACTAATAATAACACACTCACACACAGCACAGGGGGAGAGCCAGGAAGCCTCGGAGTGAAGTTGCAATCGAATTGGAGCCATATTTTGCGATTTTTGTCGATAGGAAATAAATGAGGGAAAAATTGAAGAACGACAAAATGTAAAAACAGGATGAAAACGAGGTGCACCAATGCCAGGCACACAGAACTTAGAAAAAAAAAAACACACAGAAGACAGTAACACACACAAACAACACGGGACTTTCAAAATACACGGCGGCGAGATCACTTGCGCCAAACAACGCCCCCATCTCGCTACCATGTGGCTCTTTCCACCCCACCCTCCACCTCCCATGTGTCTCTTACCGACCTCTCTACCTCCCCAGTCTCGCTTTGCCCGCTCTCTCCCTCCCTGTATCTCTTCGCCACTCCTTCATTTGTATCTCTTACCCCTCCTCCCCCCACCCCTCTCACTCCTCTCTGTCTCTTCCACATCCTCTCCCCCACTGGGTCTCTACCCCTTCCTGTCCTCCACCAACCTGTGTCTCTTCACCCTCCCCCCCCCCCCCTTTCCCTGTGTCTTTCCCCCTGGCAGGTGATTATGTACAATGCACTCTCTATATTACATTGCACTCTCTATATTACATTGCACTATGTATATTACATGGTCCCCCCCTTTCTACATACACTGCAATCTCCCTTTCTCAGACACACGCACTTCACTCTCACACACACACACACACTACAGTCTCAAACACACACACACACACTGGACTCTGCCACACACTCTGTCTATTATGCACTCGCTCTACTCTGCACTATCACTCTCTATCACACACTGCTCTCTCTTTCTCTATCACAGCTTGCACTCTCTGTGCTCCTAACTCAACCGGGAAAATTTGCCACACAGCCGCAACAGACCCGCCACACTCATCTTATGCCCCACTACACTGATTGCAAGAAAAGATTAAGAAAATTAAAAAAAAAGAAGAAAAGATGGAAACCAGAAAGGAAGCCAAACAACGTATGGACATGGAACACAAAAAATGATGGAGACAGAAACAGTCGGAGGACTCAAAGAAAAGAGTACAAGAAGAAGAGCTTAAGAGAATTTATAAGAAAAGACACATTGCATCAACAACAGTGGAAAAGGAACTGGAAGTGGTAAGCTACATTAAATGATTAATTCACAGACAAATGGCTCATTAAGATAATTGGTATGTTACAAATAAAGATTAATATTTATAACTAGCCACTTGCCTGGCAAAAATTACGGCATGATAGTGTTTTGTAAATTGTGTCTTTCAGCCCTCCCTCTGCCCCCTGGTGCTCTTCCCACCCTATCCCTCCTCTGTGTCTCTTTCCCCCCTCTCCCTCCCCAGGGTATTTTTCCTACATCCCTCTCACTCACCTCGGTCTCTTCCACCCCTCTCCTGGGTCTCTTCACCTCCCCCCCCCCCCCTGGGTTTCTTTCCCCCACTGCCCTCTCCCTCACCTGGGTCTCTTTAACCCCCCCGACACTTCCTCCCCTGGGTCTCTTCCCACCCTCTCTCTCCCCTGGGTCTCTTCCCCATCCCTCTCCCTCCTCTGGGTCTCTTCTCCCCCTTTCCCTTCCCTAGGTCTCTTTCCCACCCCTCTCCCTTCCCTGGGTCTCTTTCCCCCCTCTCCCTTTCCTGGGTTTCTCTCCCCCCTCCCTCCCCTGGGTCTCTTTCCCGCCCTCCTCCCTTCCCTGGGTCTCTTTCCCCTCCCCTCCCCTGAGTCTCTCCCCTCCCCTCTCCCTGAAGCCCGCAGTTGCGTTATTAACACCTCAAATGCTACCAACATTAAAAGAAAACAAAAACGGCTGGGGTAGTTTTTAAACTTGTAGGTGGGGGGGAGGGACTATTTAGAAGTATTGGGGTAAATAGGGTAGAGAGGGAAAGGAATGAATTAGTTACACATGGGGGAGGAGAAGGGGGGAGGGTTACAATAGACAGTAGGGAGGTATTAATAGTGGCCTCAAATACAGTGGCAAGCACTTCACAGTGGCAGAGCCATAGCAACATAAAGTGTATGCTTGCTAACACAAGGAGTATGCCTGGGAAAATGGACGTGCTACAAATATTAGCAGTACAAGAAAAATGGGGTTTGATAGGCATTACTGAAACATGGTGGGATGAATCTCATGACTGGACTGTTAATCTGGATGGTTATAACCTATTTAGGAAAGATAGGGGAAATGGTAAAAGAGGAGGAGGGATCTGTCTGTATGTTAAGCCGGAATTTAAGCCTATAGTCAGAGAAGAACTTGGATCAGGGCTACTCAGTGGATGTAGTCTTTTTAGATTCTTCAAAGGCATTTGATACAGTACCACATGAAAGACTAGTGAGCAAACTAAGGGATACAGGAATTGCAGTAAATATCTGCTCATGGATCGAGAGCTGGCTAAAAGACAGGAAGCAAAGGGTTGTTGTGAATGGAACATACTCCGATTGGTCTAATGTGATAAGTGGGGTTCCTCAAGGTTCAGTATTAGGTCCTCTTCTTTTTAGCATATTTATTAATGATATAGAAGTAGGACTCGAAAGTAGTGTCTCCATTATTGCTGATGACACTAAGTTGTGCAAGGTAATAAAATCAGATAATGATGTACTTTCCCTACAAAGGGATTTGCATGAATTAGAGAGATTAATTATAAATAGTGCACATTAAAAAGATCAGTAGAGATCTAAAAAGGTTGAACTTGAGGGACTAACTCTTTATTCATCCTCCAATACTATACTATTAATAATTATTTAATCAACAAATTAATTAATAACTAATCCGCATATTGCAGATCAGAGGAGATCTTAACAGGTTGAACTTGATGGACTGAAAGTCTTTTTTCAACCTTAATTACTATGGGCCTCATTCTATCATCGGCCGCAGCCATTGCGGGGCCGCAAGGACCGGCCGCAAGCTATTCTGCTATTCCATTCCCCTCCGGCCGGGGATTCCAGCAGGCTTGCGGCCGGTGCCTTGCTATCTCTTGCGGCCGCTCGCGCCGGAGGAAAGCCTTTGATCTAAAACGGCCGCAAGGAAATCGTCCGTAAGAAAATCCTATTTGCAATTCAATTGCTCTGGGAACCCTCTCAGCAAGGCTAAAAGTGAGCCGCAGCTTACTTGCAGGAAAGAGGTCCCGCTAGCACCAATTAAGCACGAAATATAGCCCAAATAAAGCCATCCTGCACTTTGAGAAGACTATAAAGTGATTTTAGGTGTCAGAAAAAATAGCACAAAATTCCCCTATACTCAAATCCGTAAAATATATTTTTTTTAATATACGTCAAATATCCATGTAAAAAGTCCATAGGGCTTGGAGCACCTCAGACCCGCCCACGCCGCAGCCGGAAAATAAACAGTTAATTTGAACTCGGGTTTGGGCTGATGTGCAAGCTTGAGAGTGGGTTACTTTTAATCCTCATGTCCCCCAATATGATCCCTAGCATTTACAGAGCTGTACAGTGCAGGCTTGAATTTATTTTTGAGTTTTAAGTTTTCAGAGCTTACGGCCGGTAGCAAGATTTACGGCCGGCCGTAAGAGGAGATCCTTGCGGGGCCGTTTAATTGAATTGCGAGGTAACGGGACCCCCGCAAGGAATCGCAGCCTTATGGCCGGTTTACGGCCGATAATAGAATGATGCCCTTGGTAACTATGTAACTATGTAAGATATTTATGCTGGCACTAACGGCATCATTGAATTTTTGTGGGTTAAGCTAAATAGTGGAGGAGCTAATTCTAAACGCATCTTGGTGGGGGTATGCTATAAACCCCCAAATATTGCTGAAAGCGAGGAAATACAATTATTGTTACAGATTGGAAATGCAGCTAAGCATGGGCAAGTTCTAATAATGGGAGACTTTAATTACCCTGAAATAAACTGGATAAATGAGACCAGCAGCTCAACTAAGGGGAGCAGGTTCTTGAGTACACTGGAGGATCACTATCTGGCCCAGGTAATACAAGAACCTACTAGAAATGGGGCCATTTTGGATTTAGTCATCACAAATAATATTGATATAATATCAAATGTTAAAATAGGGGAACCTTTGGGAAATAGTGATCACAACACAGTATCATTTGAGATTGAATACAAAAAACAAAGTTGTAAGGGGCCAACAAAAACCCTCAATTTTAAAAGGGCTAACTTTAATGGGCTACTGGCAGCAATACTACATATAGACTGGGACAAAGAACTTACAGGGAACAATACTGAAAATAAATGGACAACATTCAAATCCTTACTAAATAAACATACTCATCGGTATGTACCATGTGGAAATAAAATGAATAGGAGTGGCTTAACAATGATTTAAAGATCAAGAAGGAGGGAACAGAGGCAGCTTAATGTGACTATAAGGAAATCAACAAGGCTTGCAAAAAGGCTATTAGACTGGCTAAAATAGAAAATGAGAAGTCAGTTGCAATGGAAAGTAAGACTAACCCTAAAATATTTTTTAAATATATTAATGGGAAGAAGGCCAGGAAGGAAGCTATAGGAACATTACAATGTGACACAGGCCATCTGATAATTAGTGACCAGGAAAAGGCAGATGAGCTAAATAGGTTATTTTCGTCGGTATACACAAGGGAGGTACCAGTGGTTGGGACACCGCAACATAATGGGGCTACAATACCATCACTAAATAATTGGTTAAAGCAGGAAAAAATCCAAAATAAATTGGAGAAAATAAATGTTAATAAAGCCAAAGGTACTGATGGAATACATCCAAGGGTACTGAGGGAGCTGGGTTCAGTAATAGCCAAACCATTATATCTAATCTTTCAAGACTCACTCACTACAGGGTCTCTACCGGATGACTGGAGAAAAGCAGAGGTGATACCTATATTTAAGAAGGGATCTAGAGCAAATCCGGGCAATTATAGATCAGTGACCCTCACATCTGTAGTTGGGAAGCTTTTAGAAGGGTTAATAAGGGACAGAATACAAGAATATGTCTATCTGAACAAGATCATAGGTAGCAGTCAACAGGGATTTATGAAGGCTAGGTCGTGTCAGACCAATCTAATTCGTTTTTATGAGGAGGTTAGTAGGAACTTGGATCAGTGCAACTCAGTGGATGTAGTCTTTTTAGATTTTTCAAAGGCATGTGATACAGTGCCACATGGAAGACTAGTGAGCAAACTAAGGGATACAGGAATTGCAGTAAATATCTGCTCATGGATTGAGACCTGGCTAAAAGACAGGAAGCAAAGGGTTGTTGTGAATGGAACATACTCCGATTGGTCTAATGTGATAAGTGGGGTTCCTCAAGGTTCAGTATTAGGTCCTCTCTTTTTTAACATATTTATTAATGACATAGAAGTCGGACTCGAAATTAGTGTCTCTATTTTTGCTGATGACACGAAGTTGTGCAAGGTAATAAAATCAGATAATGATGTACTTTCCCTACAAAGGGATTTGCATAAATTAGAGAAATGGGCAGCTAAATGGCAGATGAGATTTAATACAAATAAATGAAAGTTATGCATTTGAGAAGGAAAAATGGCCATGTAATCTATAATCTTAATGGAGCAAATCTAGGGGTATCAGATATTGATAGTGATTTGGTAGTACTAGTGGACAACCACCTAGGTAACAGCTCTCAAAGCCAAGCAGCAGCTGCAAAGGCAAGTAAAATATTAGCATGTGTTAGGAAGGGTATAGAAGCCAGGGAAGCAAATATAATTCTGTCACTATAGAAATCCCTAGTATGCCCTCATTTGGAATATAGAGTACAATTTTGGGCACCACTTCATAAAAAAGACATTTTAGAGCTGGAAAATATACAGAGAAGGGCAACAAAACTAATAAAGGGAATGGAGGGGCTAAGTTGTGAAGAAAGACTAACCAAACTAAACTTATTTTCGCTAGAAAAAAGGCGTCTATGAAGGGACTATGATTACCTTATTTAAATACATCCAGGGTCAATATAAGGCTTTGTCAAGTGAACTTTTTGTGCCAAGAGATTTTCAACTGACAAAAGGACACCCTTTGAGGTTAGAGGAAAAAGATTTCACCTGAAACAAAGAAAAGGTTTCTTCACAGTTAGGGTGGTTAAACTTTGGAATTCTCTACCAAAGGAGGTGGTAATAGCGAATTCGATAGACAACTTCAAAAAGGGGTTAGATATATATTTTGAATAAAGAGGGCATTCAAGGCTATCCTAGATAACTAGCGAAGGAATATTGATCCTGGGAGAAATTTGATCGCCAGTTTCTGGGGTCAGGAAGGAATTTTGCTTTTTTTCCCCTTATGAGACAATTGGCAAAGTTTCAATGGGGTTTCTTTTTCTGTTTGCCTTCCTCTGGATCAAATAACAACTAATAATAAATAGTCCACATTTAAAAGATCATTTAATACAAATAAATGAAAGTTATGCATTTGAGAAGGAAAAATAGCCATGCAATCTATAATCTTAATGGAGCAAATCTAGGGGTATCAGATATTGATAGGGATTTGGTAGTACTAGTGGACAACCACCTAGGTAACAGCTCTCAAAGCCAAGCAGCAGCTGCAAAGGCAAGTAAAATATTAGCATGTGTTAGGAAGGGTATAGAAGCCAGGGAAGCAAATATAATTCTGTCACTATAGAAATCCCTAGTAAGCCCTCATTTGGAATATAGAGTACAATTTTGGGCACCACTTCATAAAAAATACATTTTAGAGCTGGAAAAAGTACAGAGAAGGGCTACAAAACTAATAAGGGGAATGGAGGGGCTAAGTTATGAAGAAAGACTAACCAAACTAAACTTATTTTCGCTCGAAAAAAGGCGTCTATGAAGGGAATATGATTACCTTATTTAAATACATCCAGGGTCAATATAAGGCTTTGTCAAGTGAACTTTTTGTGCCAAGAGATTTTCAACTGACAAAAGGACACCCTTTGAGGTTAGAGGAAAAAGATTTCACCTTAAACAAAGAAAAGGGTTCTTCACAGTTAGGGTGGTTAAACTGTGGAATTCTCTACCAAAGGAGGTGGTAATAGCGAATTCGATAGACAACTTCAAAAAGGGGTTAGATATATATTTTGAATAAAGAGGGCATTCAAGGCTATCCTAGATAACTAGCGAAGGAATATTGATCCTGGGAGAAATTTGATCGCCAGTTTCTGGGGTCAGGAAGGAATTTTGCTTTTTTTCCCCTTATGAGACAATTGGCAAAGTTTCAATGGGGTTTATTTTTCTGTTTGCCTTCCTCTGGATCAAATAACAACTAATAATAAATAGTCCACATTTAAAAGATCATTTAATACAAATAAATGAAAGTTATGCATTTGAGAAGGAAAAATAGCCATGCAATCTATAATCTTAATGGAGCAAATCTAGGGGTATCAGATATTGATAGGGATTTGGTAGTACTGGTGGACAACCACCTAGGTAACAGCTCTCAAAGCCAAGCAGCAGCTGCAAAGGCAAATAAAATATTAGCATGTGTTAGGAAGGGTATAGAAGCCAGGGAAGCAAATATAATTCTGCCACTATAGAAATCCCTAGTACGCCCTCATTTAGAATATGGAGAACAATTTTGGGCACCACTTCATAAAAAAGACATTTTAGAGCTGGAAAAAGTACAGAGAAGGGCTACAAAACTAATAAGGGGAATGGAGGGGCTAAGTTATGAAGAAAGACTAAACAAACTAAACTTATTTTCGCTAGAAAAATGGCGTCTACGAGGGGATATGATTACCTTATTTAAATACATCCAGGGTCAATATAAGGCTTTGTCAAGTGAACTTTTTGTAGCAAGAGATTTTCAACTGACAAAAGGACACCCTTTGAGGTTAGAGGAAAAAGATTTCACCTTAAACAAAGAAAAGGGTTCTTCACAGTTAGGGTGGTTAAACTGTGGAATTCTCTACCAAAGGAGGTGGTAATAGCGAATTCGATAGACAACTTCAAAAAGGTGTTAGATATATATTTTGAATAAAGAGGGCATTCAAGGCTATCCTAGATAACTAGCGAAGGAATATTGATCCTGGGAGAAATTTGATCTCCAGTTTCTGGGGTCAGGAAGGAATTTTGCTTTTTTTTTTTTCCTTATGAGACAATTGGCAAAGTTTCAATGGGGTTTCTTTTTCTGTTTGCCTTCCTCTGGATCAATTAACAATTAATAATAAATAGTCCACATTTAAAAGATCAATAGAGATCTAAAAAGGTTGAACTTGATGGACTAACTCGTTATTCATCCTCCAGTACTACAGGGAGTGCAAAATTATTAGGCAAATGAGTATTTTGACCACATCATCCTCTTTATGCATGTTGTCTTACTCCAAGCTGTATAGACTCTAAAGCCTACTACCAATTAAGCATATTAGGTGATGTGCATCTCTGTAATGAGAAGGGGTGTGGTCTAATGACATCAACACCCTATATCAGGTGTGCATAATTATTAGGCAACTTCCTTTCCTTTGGGAAAATGGGTCAAAAGAAGGACTTGACAGGCTCAGAAAAGTCAAAAATAGTGAGATATCTTGCAGAGGGATGCAGCACTCTTAAAATTGCAAAGCTTCTGAAGCGTGATCATCGAACAATCAAGCGTTTCATTCAAAATAGTCAACAGGGTCGCAAGAAGCGTGTGGAAAAACCAAGGCGCAAAATAACTGCCCATGAACTTAGAAAAGTCAAGCGTGCAGCTGCCACGATGCCACTTGCCACTGGTTTGGTCATATTTCAGAGCTGCAACAACTGGAGTGCCCAAAAGCACAAGGTGTGCAATACTCAGAGACATGGCCAAGGTAAGAAAGGCTGAAAGACGACCACCACTGAACAAGACACACAAGCTGAAACGTCAAGACTGGGCCAAGAAATATCTCAAGACTGATTTTTCTAAGGTTTTATGGACTGATGAAATGAGAGTGAGTTTTGATGGGCCAGATGGATGGGCCCGTGGCTGGATTGGTAAAGGGCAGAGAGCTCCAGTCCGACTCAGACGCCAGCAAGGGGGAGGTGGAGTACTGGTTTGGGCTGGTATCATCAAAGATGAGCTTGTGGGGCCTTTTCGGGTTGAGGATGGAGTCAAGCTCAACTCCCAGTCCTACTGCCAGTTCCTGGAAGACACCTTCTTCAAGCAGTGGTACAGGAAGAAGTCTGCATCCTTCAAGAAAAACATGATTTTCATGCAGGACAATGCTCCATCACACGCGTCCAAGTACTCCACAGCGTGGCTGGCAAGAAAGGGTATAAAAGAAGAAAATCTAATGACATGGCCTCCTTGTTCACCTGATCTGAACCCCATTGAGAACCTGTGGTCCATCATCAAATGTGAGATTTACAAGGAGGGAAAACAGTACACCTCTCTGAACAGTGTCTGGGAGGCTGTGGTTGCTGCTGCACGCAATGTTGATGGTGAACAGATCAAAACACTGACAGAATCCATGGATGGCAGGCTTTTGAGTGTCCTTGCAAATAAAGGTGGCTATATTGGTCACTGATTTGTTTTTGTTTTGTTTTTGAATGTCAGAAATGTATATTTGTGAATGTTGAGATGTTATATTGGTTTCACTGGTAAAAATAAATAATTGAAATGGGTATATATTTGTTTTTTGTTAAGTTGCCTAATAATTATGCACAGTAATAGTCACCTGCACACACAGATAGTTAAAACTAAAATAGTTAAAACTAAAAACAAACTAAAAACTACTTCCAAAAATATTCAGCTTTGATATTAATTAGTTTTTTGGGTTCATTGAGAACATGGTTGTTGTTCAATAATAAAATTAATCCTCAAAAATACAACTTGCCTAATAATTCTGCACTCCCTGTATACTATTAATAATGATTTAATCAACAAATTAATTAATAACTAATCCGCATATTGTAGATCAGAGGAGATCTTAACAGGTTGAACTTGATGTACTGAAAGTGTTTTTTCAACCTAAATTACTATATAACTATGTAACTATGATTACAGATTTCTACAAATGAGAAGCCAGAAACCAGCAAGCATTATAAACAATGGCTGTTCAACAAACGAAAAATAATATGAAGAAAAAAACTATCCGAAGACAGTAATTAAAAAATACGAGAACAAGAGCGTGAACGAATTTACAACAAATGACACACGGTTGATCCCAAAAATCTGTGTAAGAGAGCTAGGAAACTAAAAAATATTGTGCGCCAAATATGTGAAGAATATGAGAATGATAATAATGTAGATATAGATTCTAATGTTGACCTTGCTTCACAGGAAAATTCGATATTTACAGATATCAATTTAGAGACTCACAATTATGGTATGTTAAATGTGCTTTGTCAATTTTGTGGGGCTTTAATCCCCTATTAAGTGCTGTAAAACTGACACAACAATGGAGCATTGATTCCTACCTGCAAGTAGAAGCCAAAAATTTCAATTTTATCAAATAGCAACAACATAAACTCTGTGTTGAACAGTATTGTGGCCTCATGGATTATGTTGCTGAAGTGGCTACAAACCAAAATCTAGCAGCTGGCCGAGCCATCATTTTACCATCTTCTTTCCAAGGATTTCCTCGCAATATGCAAGAAAGATACAATGAAGCTATGGCTATTGTAACTAGATTTTTTTTATCACATTTACATGTAATCCTCAATGGCCGAAAATTTTTGAGAATTTCAAACATGGTCAAAATGCTTCTGATAGACCAGACTTAGGGCCTCATTCAATTAACGGTCGTAGGAGATGAATGGCCACAAGGACCGGCCACAGGCTACGTGCGTTTTCTATTCCCTTGCGGCTGAGGGCTCCGGCAGGCTTGCAGGGAAGCCTTTGATCTTACACGGCCGTAAAAGTTTAGTCCGCAAGAAAGCCAAGGTCGCTATTCAAATGCTACGTGAACCCTTTCGTCAAGGCCGTAATTAGCTAAAACCGAGCCGCAGCTTACTTACACCAAAAATGTCCCGCGAGCACCAATTAAGCACATAAATAAGCCATCCTGTACTTTAATGAGACATGAAAGTGATTGGAGGTGTTAGAGTTCATAGCACAACATTCCCCTACTCTCAAATCTGAAAATCATTTTTATTGTAATTCATGTCCAATTTCCGTGTCCAGAGTCCCACGGGCTTGGAGCACATCAGACCCGCAAAGGCTGCAGGATTAGCCTCCGTCAAGCCCGTAAATGGGTAAAATAGACCCACAGGTCGTAAAGGGCTTACTTACAAATCATAGCATAGAAAAGCCATCCTGTACTTTTATTAAAAGTGAAAGTGATGTTTGGTCTTAGAATTACTAGCTTAACATTCCCCTACTCTCAAATCTGCACATAAAGAAATGTAATTTCATGTTCAATCTTCGTGTTCTATCTATCGTGCAAGCTCGCACGGGTTTGAATAACGAGCTACGGGCTTGGAGGTCAATCACCGACCAAGCCCATACGGGCTTGAGCAAGGAGCTACGGCTTTAGGGGTCTTCAGAATAATGTCAGAGTGGCAACGACTCCGGGCTTGAAATGCAGCTGGGCGTGAGTTACAGCCAGAAGTCTCAAGCCCGTAAACCTGGTTTTCCTGGTGCCAACTGGAATCAATTAACCAATAGGAAGCCAATCAAGGCCGCAAATAGTTTAAAAGTGCGGGAAATTCGGAAATCTGTGACTGTGTTGTATACTGTGCAACTGGACACACAGGTCTTGGAGTTGGAGGGATTTTGAAGAGAAAGAGAAAGAGAGAGAGAGCGAGAGTGAGTTAGTGTGTGAGAGTGCGTCTTAGAGTGCGAGAGAGAGAGAAATAGAAAGTGTGAGAGAGAGAGAGATAGATAGAGAGTGATTGAGAAAGACAGAGAGGGAGGAGAGGAGGAGAGATGGAGGGAGAGAGAGAAGGCAGTGCAGGGAGAGTCCAGGGAGAGCAGGGACCCCAGCCACAGGCTAGCCAGGAAGCTGTTGTTGGAAAAAAAAGAGCTGCCAACTTTCATCCTCAGTGAGGTGAGGCCCAGGCAGAGGACAGATGCCGGGAAGGCAATTGCTGCAGAAGTCTCTGCACTGGGTCATGCCAACCAGACGTGGCAGTCTGTCCAGCACCGCTACCAGGACTGCCGCATGCATCTAAAAAAGAAGATGGCGGACGAGGCCAATACAGCCCATGGAACCGGTGGTGGGCCTCCTGCTACCTTTACCTACCCTGGTTGGGAGGCCACAGTCAAGGAGATGATAGAGCCAGCGGCAGTTGTGGGCATCCTTGGCATGGTGAACTCAGGTGGGTCAGAAAGCCTGCAATGTAAGTACCATATACACCTTCACACCCTCATATGCACGCACATGTACCCCACACAGAGAGATAACTGACATTGAATTGCTCTGTAAGATATCTGGTTGTGACTACTGATATATGAGGCAGCAATAACCATGTAAATCCAGTGTGAATAAATATACTTATCCGAATTGTTAGCAATGAAATATATGTCCAATACCTCCAATCACAACAGTATTGATGTTACTGTTATGTTTTATGTTGGTTCAGAGTGCATATGAAGCATTCATGAGAACTCCATTGCAATTGTTTTTTTTATTGTCATGCGTTCCCCTGTCACTCTCTACCCCATGTTAAACTGGCCCATTCATAGCTGTTTGGCTTAACACTCCTACTACTTAGAACCCATGAACATCTTGAAACTAGGTATAATGGATATATCCTGTTTTATGTTGGCATTTCAGTATGAGTGCTGCCGCTGACTCTAGGGATGTCCCCATGTAGCTGTCAAAAATAGTTGGTACACCCAAAGCCCCTAACCCTCTAACCCTGACCCCCTAAACCCCACTTTCTAACCCTAACCCTCTAACCCCCTAACTGTAGCCATAACCCGAAACCCATAACCACTTACCCGGCCTGCTGGCCTGGCGTAGCTAGAGTCAGTGGCGGTGCGCTTCCAGAGATGCGCACATACAACAGAATAGGTCCGGTACAGCTGTAGATCCCGATTGATTATATATCCTCATGAGACTACATGTAGGGATGTGCACTCTGCAGCATATGCGGATACAGATTCTGATGGACTGCAAGTGTGTGTCGCGTACCAGCCTAATCTGGACCATGTTACATTAGCATGTTAACACACATTGTTGAGGGTTGGTCACAGATTGGTCTGTCTCACACACTGGCCAACAGATTCAGATGAGCATGTGTCCTAATGAACTGCAGTTGGCACACCGCACCAGCATTACATATATTCATATGAGCCATGGGACCTTTCCTGTTATCTGACCGTGACTGCTGGTAGCAGCAGTGAGCAGCCTCTACATGTTACAGCATTTTACTGGAGATTATATAATCCTGCAGATTTAGTGGGTTATGGTGGGGTTAAGGTGAGGGTTTCAGATTAGCGTGACGGCTAGGGCTTTTGGGTTCGTGTGTAAGGTGAAAATGATGTATATAACAGCGGCAGCGCCATCTATCAGCCCCTTGGTCCAACTGCTGCTGCCAGCAGTAGCAGTCACATAACAGAAAAGATCCCAGCCAGGATCCACAATGCTAATGATGCAGATCAATCTTTATTTGCGTCAAACATTCACAGCCAATTACAAGTCACTATGATCTCAAGGATATGGAAACACACATCAATCAATTTTCAGACCAACAATACTCAAAAACAAATCTTATCTCATTTCAGTACCAGCCAGGCGTACCCTGCCATCTCAGGGACAAGAAATCCTGGGCCCTGCACCTTGCCAAGATGCAGGACCACCTGCAGCAGGACTATTTGGGGAAAGTTCCCCTGGGCCCTCAGCAAGATGTCAGCCAACAGCTCCACCACTGCACCCTCTAGCCAGGAGGATGATGGTGCCTGGGTACCAGTCGATGTGGGCTGGGCAAATCGGGAGACCGGATATGAGGGGAGAGCCGATGTGGTCCCATCATAGTTGGGCCCAGCGTATTGTGTTCATTGTGCGTTATCAATTTATCTGTAATTTAGGGATTATTTCAACTACTTTTGCCCAGTATAGATGTATACTTTTGGTGGTGGGAGTGTCATGGTCGGGGCCTGCATGACTGCTGCCGGCACTGGGGAGCTACAGTTCATTGAGGGAACCATGAATGCCAACATGTACTGTGACATACTGAAGCAGAGCATGATCCCCTCCCTTGGGAGACTGGGCTGCAAAACATAACGACCCCAAACACATCTCCAAGATGACACTGCCTTGCTAAAGAAGGTAAAGGTGATGGACTGGCCAAGCTTGTCACCAGACCTAAACCATATTGTGCCTCTGTGTGGCATCCTCAAACTGAAGGTGGGGGAGTGCAAGGTCTCTAGCATCAACCAGCTCTGTGATGTTATCATTGAGAAGTGGAAGAGGACTCCAGTGGCAACCTGGGAAGCTCTGGTGAACTCCCTGCCCATGAGGGTTAAGGCAGTGCTGGCAAATAATGGTGGCCACACAAAATTATTGACATTTTGTGCAATTTTGGACATTCAAATTAGGGGTGTACTCACTTTTGTTGCCAATGGTTTAGACATCAATGGCTGTGTATTGAATTATTGATGGGTCAGCAAATTTACTTTACATTGTAGCAGAGTGTCATTTCTTCTGTGTTGTCACATGAAAAGATATACTAAAATATTAACAAAAATCTGAAGGGTGTACTCACTTTTGTTAGATACTGTATGTTCACTATTATGATGTGAGCCACTTACAGACACCTGTCTCATATTTGTCTGGCTTTGTGTCATATAGATTGTCAATACCAACCTTCCCTCATGGCTGAAATCAGTAATGCAAACACACTGTGAGAATTCTATTGACACCCCTAACTGATGGTGCAGAGCACAGATGTTGAGTATGAAGGTCCTTTCATTGATGTTACAGAAATGCTATGGTATCAACATTGGCGAGGCACACACAAACAACATCTCAGATAAATCATATTTACTATTTACAAAAATTAACAAAGCAAGCTTGCCACATAGCCACAGGTTGACTAATCATTACAGGTATGCAAAGAATCATGGTGGAGGGGGGTAGGATACAAAGTCCAAGTAACACAGGGAAATAGGGATATGAGAGCAGAATGCAGGCCATGGAATTACATTGATATAGATGATCGGGGGATTTACAGTGTATCAGCCAGCATTAAGCAATATCATTTATATCATTATTATTATTACATATATAACAGTCAATAAGGAAAGACCACAATAATCCTGCATAAGGCGATATAGATATGGGGAGAGCAAAATGTAGTCTTGTGTGTTAAACGTACACTCTGGTGCAACATCAGAATTATAAGTGCTCAATCAGTGAATGATATGAGCCCATGAGGTCAGTTCTCATGCAACAATAAGCAGCCACTACATAAATAACCTTGGTCAAAAAGATGGGGACCTGACCAGGACCATATCAGTCAGATGTTACTTATTCCAGAGAACTCCCAACAAACCAGGCAATATCAGGGGTAGTTTGTTCTCTGATTGAACATCTGTACTCACTGTTGTTGCATATGCATAACTGAAGATTAAAGTAACCTCATTAACTGTTAAGTACCAAGCCTGGATTTACTCTTCCCCATATGTACAGGGAGGGTCACATCAGCACTGAAGAAGAGATCTGGAAGGGTTTATGCTGCAGGCTTCACAACAGTCCAAGTAGAGGAGAGGATAGAATGTCTAAAGCAATAGGTACATATGAATCGAGGTAGAGTATGTGAGCATACACATGCTGTGGATATACCAGGAACATCAGCTGACAGATGTCACATCATATCTGCATTGTATAGTGAAATTGTCTCTTGACACATATTGGCTATTCAGTCAAGATAATAAGATATCACACTGTATCCAACAAAGCAATGAAACAGAAACATGCACATACATGATGACATTGACATGGCCATGGAATGTCAGGATGTTTATCTTCATGCCTTGTTCTGACAGTGATCTGGAATACAAACACACAAATAATATATTAGTGGAAACCTTACATATGCCATATGAGCAGCCACCAACAGATGCAGGTACTGTATGTTGGCACACATGTTAACATGTTATGCACTGGGATCTCGTACAAGCTAACCATCTGTCAGATGATAATGATGGCCAAGACTACAGTAATTTGTCCTGATGTGGGAATATTATGATTATTATAATTATGTTTTATTTCTATTGTGCAAACATATTCCGTAGCGCTGTACAGGGGAGAAGAACACAAAAATATCCAGTGTGTAATATTGACAACGCCAGGAAATTGGAGGGCCCTGTTTTGAGCGTAAAGTCTTGTAAAAACTGATTTCTTCCCAAAGGCCCCCACAAGATTAGAAACTCGCCACTTCCAATCTAAAGGTAATGGACATGGGGAAGAGTAGATAAGGAATAGCAAGGTTAATAAGTAAGTGGGAGATACATAGGAAGGAAGTTGCGTCAAGTAGAAAGTTATGCAATAGTTGGAGAGGAGAGGGATCAGATGTAAAGTGCAAAGCACTATTATGTAATAAGGTATTTGCCCCTAGTGGACAGATAATGTAATCTGCAGATGGGACAGTCAGGAGACACATAGTTTAACCACAGCTTGAGTAAAATTAGCTGATGGGCGAATAAAAGGGGAGAGGTGGGCATGAGAGGTGAAATGGCTATGTTGTAGACAAAAAGGGGAGAAGTAAAGAAGAGTCTGAGGAAAAGGCAGGGGATGTGAGGAAGAAGGCAAGAGAAAACATAGTGTAAAGGGTTTATCGGAATATTTAGCAGAAGTTGCTAATCGTTCAGGTGTCGAAGACTTTTGTGACTCAATAAATTAAGGCTAAACAGGTGTGGGTGGGATGAGGTGATTGAGATTGAGAGAGAGAGAGAAATCAGTGCAGCCTGCAATAGAAATGGAAGATCACAACTATCACACATTGATGCATGTTCGGACATCCACATGTGATGCTTTACCTTGGATTGGTCAAGTGGAGTATTCAATGAAGAGATCTGTTCCCCCTGGACGTGTCTGCATGGTCCGTTAAATTTTTCTGACCGCTTCAGCAATACCTAGGGGATGTCTTTGGGAAAAGAAAGTTAGTCCTACATTAATGGAGTTATTAGTCATTTCCTCTCATGCATACATGCACATGTTTGCTGCAAACACTCACTTCCAATGTAGACGACATTGATGTAGCTGATGTTCTGTTGCTGTACAGGTCGTTTCCCATGTCTTTTATTTACATATTTGATCATTGGGGATTGTTTTTCCAGTAATTTGAATGCCTTTTATTGCTTCATCAATACTTTTAGGGCCCTTGCAGCCCTATTTCATTCCAAGGCCGTAAGTGGCCCGTGTGACCCGCGAATCACGGCCTTGAGATTCAAGGCCGTTCATGGCCTCGAGACTGTAGTAAGGCCGTGACATTCAGGTGTGCATGCAAGCTGGAAGGGGAACGGACTAGCCGCGACCGGCACGAACCATACAATAGCAGAATCATGCAGCGCACCACATGTCTCACAGCCAATCACTTACGGGATAGACCATTTGATTGACAGTGGGAAGGTATAAATATGAATGACACGCGCCCACGCCTCGACTGTGTTGTGATTTCTGCCGAAGTAGCACGCAGTTCCTGGAGCTTGGTGGGTTAGAGGAGGTAAGTTGCTTTATTATCAAGTTGTGGTTTATGCTCTTTTCACAATTTACAGTTACTACATTTACGGAGTACGGTGTAAAGAAGTAAAATTGCGTTTTTTTATTGTTAATAGGTTTTTGGAGTTTGGAGTTTTGGAGTTTTTGGTATATTGTCCAGCAAGGAGTTGTTTGGAGGGAGGTAAGTTGCATTGTTAATACTTTCATCCTATCAAGCTGTATTTTACATTCTTTTTAGGTTTTGACACTTCCTACATTTACTGAATACACTGGAGAGAAGTACAATTGTGTTTTTTATTGTTTATAGGTTGTTGGAGTTTCATTGGGATATTGTCCAGCACAAAGTAGTTTGGAGAGAGGTAAGTTGCATTGTACATACTTTTCATTAGATCAAGCTGTGTGTTCTATTCTTTTTAGGTTTTTACACTTCCTACATTTACTGAGTACACTGGAGAGAAGTACAATTGTGTTTTTTATTGTTTATAGGTTTGGAGAGGAGGTTTTTGTGGGGAGAGGAGTTTGGTGGAGGGAGGTATGTTGTTGGTATTTTTTATATTTCGCATTCTATCTCATACGTTTCTACACTTAAGACCTACACATATTTCCAGATTCCCATATTTCCTACTACCTCTTGTACAGAAGATGGCTTCAGGATAGGTACCACACCCAGGAATATGTGCAGAGGATAATGCAGATAGGATATTAGTGGCCTCAGACATGGGCCACTATCCACATATGATAGAAGCACACAGTAAATAGCCGCATACCTTGTATATATGCGAACTGTAACTGACCCTTCCACATTGTTTATGAAAGTTTGGATCTAGCGTGTTTCCTCAGCGCCACTCAGGTCCAGAGTGAGAGGTGCTGTACACCCCTCCCACTGCTCTGTCACAGGCTCTGTCCACTTAAGGTGGATTACTACAGTTACAGTTACAACAATGATATACAAGCAGAAAGAGTGTTATAGGGGGGGGGGGTAGCAGGCAAACCCACTAAAACATTTCTTAATTTCTATTTCTTTTCTTTTTAGGTGGTGATGGAGGGAGAGGAGCAGAGGGGAGAGGAGGGGAAAGTTGGGGGAGGAGTCCCGGTGTGTGGAGGTGGGGAAGAGGAGGGGAGGAGTGAGGAGGTAGGAGGAGGAGAAGAGGAGGAGGTAGGAGGAGGAGAAGAGGAGGAGGAGTGAGGAGAAGAGGAGGAGGAGGAGGAGAAGAGGATGGAGGAGAGGAGAGTAGGAGGAAGGAGGGGAGGGAGGAGAGGAGAGTAGGAGGGAGTAGGGAGGAGAGGAGAGTAGGAGGAAGGAGTAGAGAGGAGAGAGGAGTAGGAGGGAGTAGGGAAAGGAGGAGGAGGGTGAAGAGGAGGAGGAGGGTGGAGAGGGGATGGCAGGTCCAGGGCCCACAATTATAGCCGGGAGGAGAATATGGTCCTCCTGGAGGCAATCCATGACCGCCCCGTCATCACCTCGGGGGGAGGGAAGTTAAGGCTTGGCCCAGGGCTGATGCTTGGCGGCAGGTGCTCCATTTGGTTAATGGTGTGGCGGACCGTGGACGAAGTCTGTGGTCTATAGAGCACCGTTTTGATGACATCAGGGCCGTGGTGAGGAGGAAGATGGCCCAGAAGGACGAGGGGCGTTGGATTGCAAGGGCCATTCTTGCATCCTCAGCCACAACTGGAGCTTCAGCCCCGGTGGCCAAGCAAGACCCAGCCTCCATGGCAGGTGAATATGACATACAACAACATGCCACCACATGTGCATCACACACACTACACATGTACATGATGACACTGACATGTCAGCTCCATGAAATTAACAAGGGATAGATGGATGCATCATTAAATTCATGAAGCTGACAAATCCCTGTCAGAACAGCACAGGCAGAGACCTAGCTGAATGTGCTGCAGTCCATAGGATCACAGAGAGTCAGACACAACTTAACCACATATATTGAAATATTCCCCTGGTACTTGATATATGCCATGTCTCATTTGGCCACTATTTGTGTTCTCAAATGGATGTGATGAGCGAGATGTGTATTCTATCGTTGATCAACTTTAGAGCAAGCATCGAATGCGCGCTGTCATCTGCGCACCGACACAGGCGCGCAGCAACAACAGCAGGCCCGACAGGAGGCTAGGGAATCTAATGATTAGGATTAGGCTGCGGGGTGTAAGGGTTAGGATTAGGCTGTGGCTACAAGGGTTAGAAGGGCTCATGGCATTAGGCCATATCACTTACGCCCTTTCATCGACTCACAATAGTCCCAAACCTTAGAACTGTGCATGATGTCGGGCTGACATATTCTATTATAGGGCTGTTTTAGAGGCTACAATGGAACCTGTGAGTGGGAAAGGCTTAATTTGGCCTGAATTCCATGTATGTGTGTTGACCATTCCAACATACGAGGAATATTAAACTAATTTTAACAATTATTAATTTGGAGGCCGTAATGCTTGGGCCTCCATTTTAGGGTTATAGGCTTAAACGCCATGCAGTCTGCAAAAACTGTTACAAAATGGATACCTTCAACCTCCATGCACGTACAGGCTTTAATAACGAGCTACAGGCTTGGAGGACATTCACCCTCCAAGCCCGCACAGGCTTTAATAAGGAGCTACGGGCTTGGAGGACATTCACCCTCCAAGGCCGCATGGGCTTGTGTTCCCCATCATTTACAGTGCTTTGCAGTGCTGGATTGAATATACTGTATATTGGCTTCTAAAATGCTTTGAGTTTGTGGCCTTCAACCTCCGAACCAGTCAGGGTTTTAACAAGGATGAGACCGCGGGACTTGGGACGAAAAATAAACCGGAAATGAAATATCGGATTTGGGTGATGTGCAAGCGTAAGAGGGTGTTGCTATTAATCATCATGTCCCCCATTATGATGCCTAGCATTTACAGAGCTTTACAGTGCTGTCTTGAATTTATTTTTGCCTTTACAGTTTTCCGACTTTGCGGCCTTAAAACAAGATTTACGGGCGCAGGTGAAACGCTTACGGACGATTACATGATTTTCTTTGTGGCCACAAGGAAGATATACTTGCCGCGCTGTCCATTTGAATAGCAGGGTAGCAGTAGCGATACACGGGGCTGTAAGATGGCCGCAAGGAATTGCAACATTGCGGCCATTTTACGGCCGTTAATTGAATGAGGCCCTTTGCCTTATGTAAGTCATACAAGAAAATGTAGTTAAAAAATGTAAATAAGTTTGCTTTTACCTCAAAGTGGGCTAGGTTTGTGGTTTGCTGTATTCTCTGAGGATCCTCACATCTAATAAATAAGCTGATATATAGGGTGGAATCTCTATCTCAGAAAACTCAGATCTTAGTTACATGAAGTAAGTAATATCAGCATTGACAGATACGGTAGGTAGACATGTTTATTTAACACACTTAATATACTATTGTTTGTGCCACTTTTATAAAGCCACTTTGAAGCAGTAGCTTGTTTTTGGTATTAGCTAAAGGAGGTTTGAATGATTGTGAACAATTTTTTTTGATAGATAATTAAGATTTTTTTTGTATCATTTTCACTTTTAGTTTGCAAACTCCTACCACTTGCAGCTAGAGGGTACAGTGATGAGGGCCAAATGTACACCCTTTTAGACTAACCTGTACCTAGCGGTGAGAACGCTGCATTTGGATCAGAGAACAATCTTCCACATACCTGCACCACATAAATGCATAGCACATGTGTGTGGTGAAAATCTTCATTATCTGGTCAAGAAGTCTTCAACTGTTTTTTTACTTTAAGCAATGGATAGAAAAAATATTGAAGTTTATTGTTCATAGTGATGTATTTTATTTTTCATAGTGGTGAAATTTGTCTGGAGTTTTTGGATGGTATTATTAAAAGAGGAGTTGAGAAAAAAATAGCATTAGCATCTTAAACCTACAGCATCTGACACTTTCCTTCATGTGTGTAGTTTATATTTAGATGCATTAAATAGAGGAATCACTTAAACCCAATTTCTGAAGTTTACAAGTGGATGTTTACAAGTGGATTTACCTTACAAGTAAAGGCTGATAAACTGCAGAGTGCATTAATTATGCCCAGGTGAGAGGGGTGTGAGGTTTGTGAGCTGGTTTGGGGCCTGTTTACAAGTGGATTTACCTTACAAGTTAAGGCTGATAGACTGCAGAGTGAATTAATTGTGCCCAGGTGAGAGGGGTGTGGCATGACTGTTTAACTTGTATAAAAGGTTTGTGAGCTGGTAAGGGGCCTGTTTACAAGTGGATTTAACTTACAAGTAAAGGCTGATAAATTGCAGAGTGCACTAATTGTGCCCAGGTGAGAGGGGTGTGGCTTGACTGTTTAACTTGTATAAAAGGTTTGTGAGCTGGTTTGGGGCCTGTTTACAAGTGGATTTACCTTACAAGTAAAGGCTGATAAACTGCAGAGTGCACTAATTGTGCCCAGGTGAGAGGGGTGTGACTTGACTGTTAAACTAGGGAAAAAGGTTTGTGAGCTGGTTTGGGGCCTGTTTACAAGTGGATTTACCTTACAAGTAAAGGCTGATAAACTGCAGAGTGCACTAATTGTGCCCAGGTGAGAAGACAGAAGTTAATATAAACAGGAGAAGGGGAACTTGTGAGCTTGCGAACATTTTCAGTATCAAGTGCAATTCTAGTAAAAGCCTAGGAGTTTAAATAAAAGGAGGTACTTCAAAGAAAAGGGAGGGCAGATTTATACTGCAAAGGAGGAAAACTTTATATAAATATATTATTTTATATTCTTTATTTTTCCCACTGAAATTTTGTAGACAATAATAATAATTATGAGTCAGTCCAGTGGCAATCTTGTTCAGTGTACATTCTGTCATATGTATGCAATACTGGAACAGATGATCCAGGGTCCATACCTCTGTGAGAGGTGTGAGCATGTTGCCTCTCTGGAAGCTCAAATTGGAGATCTGGAGAGGAGAATTGCAGCACTTAGTGATATTGCTCACTGAGCACAGGTTAGCTGGGCCTAGCATGGAGGGTGGAGCTGGGGCTAGTGAGGATGTCCAGGGAGGCAGCTGGGTTACAGTTACAAGGGGAAGCAGCGGGAACAGGAGGAGGCAGGCCAGTTCTGAGTTGGCAAACACCAACAGATTTGCCAGATTGAGTGAAACTGTTGGGGATGTCCATTCAGGAATGGCAATGCCAGATAGAGCTGTTCCCTCTAACAGCCGGCCGAACAGCTCTACTGGAGGAGAGGGAGGGCAGAATAGGCAGAACAACAGACAGGTTTTGGTTGTAGGGGACTCTATTATTAGGAAGGCAGACAGGGTGATTTGTCACCCAGATCCCAGCAATCAAACAGTTTGCTGTCTCCCGGGTGCTCAGGTTCGTCATGTTGTGGATCGGGTAGACAAATTATTGGGAGGGGCTGGAAATGAACCGGCGGTCTTGGTACATATTGGTACCAATGACAAAGTTAGTGGAAGATGGAGTGTCCTAAAGAATGATTTTAGAGAACTAGGTAATAAGCTGAAGGCAAGGACCTCCAAGGTAGTATTTTTTGAGATACTACCAGTGCCACGTGTTAGCCCAGAGAGGCAGAAGGAGATTAGGGAGGTTAATGCGTGGCTAAAGATATGGTGCACTAAGGAGGGTTTGGGCTTTTTAGAGCACTGGGCTGACTTCTCACTTCGGTACAATCTCTACAGTAGGGATGGATTGCACCTTAATGATGAGGGAGCAAATGTACTATGGGATAGGATGGTAGAAAGGCTGGAGGAATTTTTAAACTAGTAGGTGGGGGGAGGGACTAGATATAAGTAATGAGGTAGAAAGTGTAGAGGGTATAAGGGATGAATTAACAACTCATAGGGGAAGAGATGGGGGGAGGGGTAGTATAGTCAATAGGGAGGTAGTACTAAGTAATTCAAGTACAGTGGCAGGCACTTCAGAACTACAGACTCATAACACAAGGTGTATGCTTGCTAATGCCAGAAGCTTGCCAGGAAAAATGGGAGAGTTAGAATTATTAGCAATTAATGAAAAATGAGATTTAATAGGCATTACCGAAACGTGGTGGGATGAATCTCATGACTGGACTGTAAATCTGGATGGTTATAACCTATTTAGGAAAGATAGAGGCAATGATAAATGAGGAGGTGGGATTTGTCTGTATGTTAAGCCTGAATTTAAGGCTATAGTCAGAGAAGATATTTATGGTGGACCTAGTGATAAAGTTGAATGTTTGTGGGTAGAGTTAAATAGCGGAGCAGCAAATTCCAAAAGAATATTAGTAGGAGTATGCTATAAACCCCCAAATATAGCTGAAAGTGAGGAAATACAATTATTGTTGCAGATTGTATATGCAGCTAAGCACGGGCAAGTTCTAATAATGGGAGATTTTAATTACCCTGAAATAAACTGGATAAATGAGACCAGCAGTTCAGCTAAGGGGAGCAGGTTCTTGAGAACACTCAGGGATCATTATCTGGCCCAGGTTATACAGGAGCCTACTAGAAATGAAGCTATCTTAGATTTACTCATCACAAATAAAATTGATATAGTATCAAATGTTGAAATAGGGCAACCTTTGGGAAACAGTGATCACAACACAGTCTCATTTGAGATTGAATTAAAAAAACAACATTCTAAGGGGCCAACAAAAACTCTTAATTTTAAAAGGGCAGATTTTAACGGTCTAAGGGCAGCAATACAAAGTATAGACTGGGACAGAGAACTGATAGGTAAAAACACTGAACATAAATGGACAACATTTAAATCCTTACTAAATATACATACACATCGGCATATACCGTGTGGGAATAAAAGTAAAAGGAGTAAATCACAACCCATGTGGCTTAACAATGATTTAAAGATCAAGATACGGAGTAAAAAACAGGCATTTAAATTATACAAACAAGAGGAGACAGAGACTGCTTTACGGGAATACAAGGAAATCAACAAGGCTTGCAAAAGCGCAATTAGACTGGCTAAAATAGAAAATGAAAAATGTATTGCAAAAGAGAGTAAGACTAACCCTAAAATATTTTTTAAGTATATTAATGGGAAGAAGGTGAGGAAGGAAGCTATAGAAACATTAGAATGTGAAACAGGCTGTCTGAAAATTATTGACCAGGAAAAGGCAGATGAGCTAAATAGGTTCTTTTCTTCGGTATACACAAGGGAAGTACAAGTAGTTGGGACACTGCAACATAATGGGGCTACACTACCTTTGCCAAATAATTGGTTAACACAGGAAGTAATCCAAAAGAGGTTGGAAAAAATAAATGCTAATAAAGCCAAAGGTACTGATGGAATACATCCAAGGGTACTAAGGGAACTGGGTTCTGTAATAGACAAACCATTATATTTAATTTTTCAAGATTCACTCAACACAGGGTCTCTACCAGATGACTGGAGAAAAGCTGATGTGATACCTATATTTAAAAAGGGGGCAAGAGCAAATCCGGGGAATTATAGACCAGTGAGCCTCACTTCTGTAGTGGGGAAGCTTTTAGAAGGGTTAATAAGGGATAATATACAAGAATATGTCTATTTGAACAGGATTATAAGTAGGAGTCAACATGGATTTATGAGGGATAGGTCATGTCAAACAAATCAAATTAGTTTCTATGAGGAGGTTAGTAGGAACCTGGATCAAGGCTACTCAGTGGATATTGTCTTTTTGGATTTTGCAAAGGCTTTTGCCACATGGGAGACTATTGGGCAAACTAAGGGATACAGGAATTGCAGTAAATATCTGCTCATGGATTGAGAGCTGGCTAAAAGACAGGAAGCAAAGGGTTGTTGTAAATGGAACATACTCCGATTGGACTAATGTGGTAAGTGGGGTTCCTCAGGGTTCAGTATTAGGTCCTCTCCTTTTTAACATATTTGTTAATGACTTAGAGGTAGGATTGGAGTGTGGGGTCTCCATTTTCGCTGATGACACAAAGTTGTGCAAGGTAATTAAATCAGATAATGATGTGCTTTCCCTCCAAGGGGATTTACATAAAATTGAGGAATGGGCATCTAAATGGCAGATGAGATTTAATACGAATAAATGTAAGGTTATGCATCTGGGAAGGAAAAATAGCCATGCAATTTATAATCTTAATGGAGCAAATCTAGGTGTATCAGAAATTTGAAAGGGATTTGTGAGTGCTTGTGGATAACCACCTAGGTAACAGTGCTCAAAGCCAAGCAGCAGCTGCAAAGGCAAATAAAATATTAGCATGTATTAAGAAGGGTATAGAAGCCAGGAAAGCAAATATAATTCTGCCACTTTACAATCTTTAGTACGCCCTCATTTGGAATATGGAGTACAATTTTGGGCACCACTTCATAAAAAGGACATTTTAGAGCTGGAAAAGGTACAGAGAAGGGCAACAAAACCAATAAGGGGAATGGAGGGGCTAAGTTATGAAGAAAGACTAACCAAATTAAACTTATTTTCTCTTGAAAAAAGGCGTCTAAGAGGAGATATGATTACCTTATATAAATACATCCAGGGTCAGTATAAAGATTTGTCAGGGGAGCTTTTTGTGCCAAGAGGTTTTCAACTGACAAGAAGACATCCCTTGAGGTTAGAAGTAAAAAGATTCCACCTCAAAGAAAGAAAAGGGTTGTTCACAGTAAGGGTGGTTAATCTGTGGAATTCTCTACCAGAGGAGGTGGTGACAGCGGATTCGATAGATAACTTTAAAAGGGGACTAGATTTATTTCTAATTAAAAAGGGAATTCAGGGTTATCATGGATAATTAGAGAGACAGTACTGATCCAAATTTTTTACATTTCCCTTTGAGACAATTGGCTAAGTCTAGCTTGTGTTTTTTTTTTTTTTTCTATTTGCCTTCCTCTGGACTAATTAATAATTAAAAAAAAAAAAAAAACATTAAATAATTGATTAATAATTAATTAACAACTAATGAATTAATAGTTAATCCGCATATTGGAGATCAGAGGAGATCTTAAAAGGTTGAACTTGATGGACTGAAAGTCTTTTTTCAACCTTAAATACTATGTAACTATGTAACTATGAAGATTAGAGGAAATTGTAATAAAGTGAAGAAAAATTTGAAAAAAAAAATGATTCAGAGATTTGGGGAAAGCACTAGGTACTTTTAATTTTACAAGAGTGCTTAAATGCAATGAAAATAAAAATGTTGTTGCCTTGTACGGCTACAGAATATGTTGGAGCGTTACAAATAAAGGAAAATAGTAATAATAAATGATATGACCAAAATATTTGAGCTTTAACCTCATTGTCATACCTTCCATTGAACAGCTTGTCTTGAATTCCTGTAGTATGTATTAATTGGATCTTCCTGCAGTCCAAGGAACTCTAAGCAATTAAAAATATTACCGCAATGTAAGTTAACTTGCAGATCTGGACTGATTTATGTAGAAAAGAAAAAAAAGTTGAAGGATATCAGTAAAACAAATATAGGTGTCTCAGTAACAAGACATGTAGTTATGTACCATGATGGAGATTATAGAGTATTTAAATGTGAGGACATTGATAGGCTAAGCTCTCATATAAGAGGAGGCAAAATGGATACTAAACTACTTCAACATTAATGCAGATGTATATACATATGGGATCCTTGACAAGTGCATTGAGCTAAAAAGAATTTAACTTTTAATTTCCTCTGATTTTAGTTGATTTATTCATGACTCAACCCAGATGCATTTGTGACAGCTATTAGTTTTATCATTTTGTTGAGGCAATGTAACCTGAACCACATCTAGGGCCTCATTCTATTATCGGCCGTAAATCGGCCGTAAGGCTGCGATTCCTTGCGAGGGTTCAGTTAACTCGCGATTCTATTATACGGCCCCGCAAGGATCTCCTTTTACGGCCGGCCGCATATCTTGGAACCGGCCGTAAACTGTGAAATATAAAAACTCAAAAATAAATTCAAGCCTGCACTGTACAGCTCTGTAAATGCTAGGGATCATATTGGGGGACATGAGGAATAAAAGGAACCCACTCTCAAGCTTGCACATCTGCCCAAACCCGAGTTCAAATTAACTGTTTATTTTCCGGCTGCGGCGTGGGTGTGTCTGAGGTGCTCCAAGCACTCTGGACTTTTTACATGTATATTTTACGGATATTAAAAATGAAATATTTTACGGATTTGAGTACAGGATAATTATGTGCTATTTTTTCTAACACCTAAAATCCCTTTATAGTCTTCTCAAAGTGCAGGATGGCTTTATTTGAGCTATTTTATGTGCTTAATTGGTGCTAGCGGGACCTCTTTCCTGCAAGTAACTGCGGCTCTTTTTTAGCCTTGCAGAGAGGTTTCCCGGAGCAATTGAATTGCAAATCTCTTGCGGCCGTTTTAGATCAAAGGCTTTCCTCCGGCGCGAGCGGCCGCAAGAGATAGCAAGGCACCGGCCGCAAGCCTGCCGGAGCCTACGGCCGTAAGGGAATAGAATAGCAGAATAGCTTGCGGCCGGTCCTTGCGGCCCCGCAGCGGCTGCGGCCGATAATAGAATGAGGCCCTTAGTGTTTTATTACTATGAATGAAGTGAGGCACAGTAAGGAAATCATATAAGTTTGGACTTGCTTACAATTATGGATTTCAATATAGCATTATACTGTATGACCTATGTTAATATTGTATATAATATCGTACGTATATATTATCTGTGCAATAATTATTATTCTTATATATGAACTCATATTTTACCAACTGTGCAGCCATTTATTTATGTTTGTGTTTTATTTGTGTATTATAATAAATCTAGTATTTTGGGGTATCAAATGGTCCTGATTATTTTTATCCAGACATATTGTTGGGTTTTTATATGCTTTCCCATTAAAAGCAGCTGATAAGATTTCAGATGCAATATTGAATAACTTAACTACCGGCATATTTGGTTACAGAAACAAAATTATTACATGAATATAATACAGAAAACAACAGTTAAGCAATTCTGAATATTTAATGGTTTACACATTAAACATTGTCTTATCTGTAAGTGGCTTATTTAGAAGTAAACATTTAACTAAAAAGATACTGCCAACAATAAGTAATTTGTGATCAAAGTGGGTAAAGTATTTATAATTTTTGCTCGATATCTAAGTAGCAATTAAATACACTATATTTTAACCTTTGCAAATTTGGATCCTATATGCTGCACTTCACGTTAAACAAGAAGCTTATCACTGTTCCTCTTTTCTAAAGTTTAATATGAGTGAAAGTTGGAATCCTACCAGCACTGTGTAAATACTGATACATAGGTGCTTTCCATCTTATTAGCATTTTTTCCACTAGGAATATGCCCTACATAAGTATTTACATTCTATATAAAAGAAAAATATTTATAAGAAGTTTCTGTTACCTGATTTGCACAATATTAATTTGTTTAGCAATGTATGACTGGATGGTGCAATACAGTCACTGTGACACCAAAGGGTGCCTCCTAACTGGGAAGCGCAGAAACACCTGATGCCCCAACTCTTGCTAGTTCCTGTCTTTAATGAAATTTCAAACTAGAAGCCAAACTAGTATTGATGCTGGGGGAAAATCTGCATTGTGATTATGCATTAGTTATATTGAAGTAACATATAGAGACTGGTCTATATATATGGTCAGTACAATGTACTACTGTGGATAAAACTTCTGATCATGGATACACTGTATAAGTGGGAAGATCCACACATGGTTGTTAACTAGAAGTTACAACCATAAATCATCTTCCTATGGTGCTCTGATTGTTAATCTCCTAGATATTTTGACATCCTCTGTCACGAACCAGGAGATACTTTAAAAATAACAGCAATTTCATTTATATGCTTGAAAAGTACTTCATAGGGGATGCTAACATCAGAGCTAAAGTGATGATAACTGACTGACCGTGTGTTAAGTTACATGCAAATATATAAAAACATGAAATGTATCCCTTGTGAGTCCAGTGTCTCCCCTATGTGATGTAGGAGAACAATGTATATAATAAATAGTAATTGCTAATTCCTGGAAATCTTAAAATTTGTGATTAAGCAAAAGATTCCAAGAGGCAGAATTACATTTGAGTTGATTGACAAAGATCGAACCATGGGATATACTGTAAGAAGGATTTTAAATTAATCCTAGATGATGCTTTAAACATAAATCTCAGTAACAAACAAACACATGAATTTCTCTTAGCAGAAAACACAATTTCCGCCTTTTACACGCTACCAAAAGTACATAAAATGGTCTCCCCATTTCCTGGTACATCCATTGTGTCTGGGAGTGATAATTTATCTCAGAATGTAAATAACTTCCAGGATTATATTTTGAAAAACTTGGCCATTGACCTTCCTTTCTATCTTACGGATACTTCTAATATCTTATGAAAAACTAGAAAACCACGTTGTTCCTGAAAATATTTGATTAGTCAGTATTGACATGGCAGCCCTCTACAGTCAAATATTTCCTTGAAATGGGTAGTAGCACATTGAACCAATTTCACTGTTTCATAGAGGCATTATTCTAATTCATACTGACTAAAAAGTACTTTACCTTTGCAGGACATGGGGCACTGCAATGGGCCCAAACTATGCAAACCTGTATGTAAACCCCTTCCTAGGTGTATGTGTGAATATATATATATATATATATATATATATATATATATATATATATACTAATCTGTAAAACAAAGTGTTATACCACTCTTATGTCTCCTTTACTTAAGTAAAGACACCCTTTTTGCATGATTACAGTAGCAAATTTGTGCTATTACTCCTCATGTACTAACATTGCACTTGTTCTTTCTGCTACTGCCACTTAGATCTTCATCTTTTTAAAACTCTACCCCCCCCCCCAAGATATCTTTTATTCCTACGCTTTGTGATGCTTGAACGGTTGTAAGAAGGTTGATAACAATCTTGATACAATAAACAATGCTGGTTGAGGTCTTATGTTGCAAATAACACTGAGTTGAGATTTAAAATATCAATGTTTCACATAACATATTATAAAAATGGAAAGGAAATGAAAAGAAAGGAAAAATTATTTAAAAAAATAAAATAAAAAAAAATTATATATGTACTATGAGCAGAAACTTCATATATAATTCGTACCTGGTTTGACTAGGAAATTACCGGCGACCAGTCACTCACTCGGCTACTACGAGTTCATCCGACTCCTGGGGTCAACGAAGGGGTTTATGTTTTAGGGGAGTTTAGACAAGCTTATATAGGTAAAGTGTAATTAATTATCTGTTTAAGTAATGTCTCTAGCATGTGTTGAGGAGAGCCATGGGTTCCATATTTCTAGAAATTGAGGGTATGTGTTTGCTAAAGAATATGAAAGTCTGTCATTAATCATTATGGTATTTAACATGTTGATTACTTCTTGAATGTTTAAAGTAAAAGACTTCCATTTTTGGGTTATGTTACATAGTTACATAGTTACATAGGCCCTCATTCTATTATCAGGCGTAAATCGTCCGCAAAGCTGCGATATCCCCTTATGGCCGTCCGCATATCTTGCAACTGGCCGTAAGCTCAGAAATCTTTTAAAGCAAAAATAAATTCAAGACGGCACTGTAAAGCTCTGTAAATGCTAGGGATCATAATGGGGGACATGAGGATTAATAGCAACCCCCTCTCAAGCTTGCACATCAGCCCAAATCCGAGATTTCATTAACTGTTTATTTTCCAGCCGCAGCGTGGGCGGGTCTGAGGAGCTCCAAGCCCTCTGGACTTTTTCCATGGATATTTGTCATAAATTAAAATAAGCCTGCCGGATTTCCCGTCCGGAAGGGAATAGAATAGGCAAATAGCTTGCGGCCGGTCCTTGCGGCCCCGCATCTCCTACGGCCGATAATAGAATGAGGGCCATAGTATTTAAGGTTGAAAAAAGACTTTCAGTCCATCAAGTTCAACCTTTTAAGATCTCCTCTGATCTGCAATATGAGGATTAACTTTTACTCAATTAGTTGTATATAAAAAATTAAAAAAATCAATTCCCTCTGGATCCCAGACACCGGCGACCGGACATCTCCCTGGATCAATACTGCCTCTCTAATTATCCATGATAACCCTGAATACCCTTTTTAATTAGAAATAAATCAAGTCCCCTTTTAAAGTTATCTATCGAATCCGCTGTCACCACCTCCTCTGGTAGAGAATTCCACAGATTAACCACCCTTACTGTGAAGAACCCTTTTCTTTCTTTAAGGGGAATCTTTTTACTTCTAACCTCAAGGGATGTCCTGTTGTCAGTTGAAAACCTCTTGGCACAAAAAGCTCCCTTGACAAATCGTTATACTGACCCTGGATGTATTTATATAAGGTAATCATATCTCCTCTTAGACGCCTTTTTTCAAGAGAAAATAAGTTTAATTTGGTTAGTCTTTCTTCATAACTTAGCCCCTCCATTCCCCTTATTAGTTTTGTTGCCCTTCTCTGTACCTTTTCCAGCTCTAAAATGTCCTTTTTATGAAGTGGTGCCCAAAATTGTACTCCATATTCCAAATGAGGGCGTACTAGAGATTTGTATAGTAGCAGAATTATATTTGCTTCCCTGGCTTCTATACCCTTCTTAATACATGCTAATATTTTATTTGCCTTTGCAGCTGCTGCTTGGCTTTGAGCACTGTTACCTAGGTGGTTGTCCACAAGCACTCCCAAATCCCTTTCAATATCCGATACACCTAGATTTGCTCCATTAAGATTATAAATTGCATGGCTATTTTTCCTTCCCAGATGCATAGCTTTACATTTATTTGTATTAAATCTCATCTGCCATTTAGATGCCCATTCCTCAATTTTATGTAAATCCCTTTGGAGGGAAAGCACATCATTATCTGATTTAATTACCATGCACAACTTTGTCTCATCAGCGAAAATGGAGACACCACACTTCAATCCTACCTCTAAGTCATTAATAAATATGTTAAAAAGGAGAGGCTCACTGGTCTATAATTCCCCGGATTTGCTCTTGCTCCCTTTTTAAATATAGGTATCACATCAGCTTTTCTCCAGTCATCTGGTAGAGACCCTGTGTTGAGTGAATCTTGAAAAATTAAATATAATGGTTTGGCTATTACAGAACCCAGTTCCCTTAGTACCCTTGGATGTATTCCATCAGGACCCGGGGCTTTATTAACATTTATTTTTTCCAACCTCTTTTGGATTACCTCCTGTGTTAACCAATTATTTGGCAAAGGAAGTGTAGCCCCATTTTGTTGCCGTGTCCCAACCACTGGTACCTCCCTTGTGTATACCGAAGAAAATAACCTATTTAGCTCATCTGTCTTTTCTTGGTCACTAATAATCAGACGGCCTGTGTCACATTGTAATGTACCTGTAGCTTCCTTCCTCGCCTTCTTCCCATTAATATACTTAAAAAATATTTTAGGGTTAGTCTTACTCTCTTTTGCAATACATTTTTCATTTTTTATTTTAGCCAGTCTAATTGCCCTTTTGCAAGCCTTGTTGATTTCCTTGTATTCCTGTAAAGCAGTCTCTGTCCCCTCTTGTTTGTATAATTTAAATGCCTGTTTTTTACTCCGTATCTTGATATTTAAATCATTGTTAAGCCACATTGGATGGGATTTACTCCTTTTACTTCTATTCTCACATGGTATATGCCGATGTGTATGTATATTTAGTAAGGATTTAAATGTTGTCCACTTGTGGTCAGTGCTTTTACCTGCCAGTTCTCTGTCCCAGTCTATACTTTGTATTGCTGCCCTTAGACTGTTAAAATCTGCCCTTTTAAAATTAAGAGTTTTTGTGGTTTTTTGTAGCCATTTGTTTTGTTTTCTAGATATCAAGGGATTGATCTTGCCTAGAAGGCATGTTTCGATTGTGGGGGGTATAGTAATTTGCAGGACTCTAGAGGCTAGCTCTAGGACTTAAGTCCATAACGACTGTACTACTGTACATTCCCACTACAAGTGAAAAAAACGTACCTGGGTTTAAGCAATGCCTATAACAAAGAGGTGCAATTTGGGGGTTCATTTTGTTTTGACCTTTGATTAGGTTTAAACATTAGTGATGTCACGAACAGTTCGCCGTAGAACAATTCGCGGCGATTTTCGCATGTTCGCTTTCACTACGAACGGCGAACACATGCGCATTTTGGTTTGCCCCCTATACTTTATCATTGCGGAAACTTTGAACATCATTTATTTTATTTTATTATTTTTTTGTGTAATCTATGCCTGCCTACCAGCGTGTGTGTGTGTGACAGGCTAACACCTAACAGCTTATATTGTGCTTATTTTCAATACTCATACCTGGTAGTGTAACATACATTGAAAACAACCATTTTTTCCTGTAATCTAATTTCAGTTGCCTGCCTGTGTCAGGCTCACAGCTTATATTGTGCTCAGTGACATAAAACAACACTTTTTTGACTGTAATAGATTGAATAGCAATTGCCTACCTACAGGCATGTGTGTGAAGCCTATTGCATCTACTCTGCCAACTTTTTCTGGTGGCAACTTAGATTGCACGCGCAGTGCTCCAAATTTGAAGTGGGAGGACCGACCAAGCATCTTTTTCCATCTCCCTGTTCCAAAAATCAATGCCATATACACGTCCCCTAATAGTGGATGTAACAGGGATTAAACTGATAGGAATAGTGCTACTTAACAGTACACACCTTATAATAACGCAGACAGAGGCAAATCGTATAATCTTCCATGCTGTTCAGTGGAAGCCCCCAGACTCTGACCTGTGTAAAATCTTCCATGCTGGGCAGTGGAAGCCCCCAGACTCTGACCTGTGTATAATCTTCCATGCTGGGCAGTGGAAGCCCCCAGACTCTGGGTGTCTGAAGAAGAGGAGTCAGAGGAGGAAGGTGGCTTTGAGGAGGTGGAAGACCAAACACAGCAGGCGTCCCAGGGGGCTTGTTGTCACCTTTCGGGGACCCTTGGTGGCTGGGTGGAGGAAGAGACCTTCAATGACATCAGTGAGGCCAAGGAATGGGACATGGCTAGCTTGGTATCCAACCTTGTGCAAATGGGGAGTTTGCGGTTTTGCAAAGGGACTGTTTGCGGTTGTTTGCGGTGCATTAAACGAGATATTGGTCTGTTACTGTGAAGCGGGTGTAACCCTTACACTACCTGATCGATACAACATCATACCTGATTAAAGCATGTTATTCCAAACAATTTAGGAATATTAGGTGATTTATGCCCTTTATGGCTTAAAACCAGACTCTGCATCAACTATGTAATTTTCCGTGGGAGTTTTGCCATGGATTCCCCTCCGGCATGCCACAGTCCAGGTGTTAGTCCCCTTGAAACAACTTTCACATCACTATTGTGGCCAGAAAGAGTCCCTGTGGGTTTTGAAATTCGCCTGCCCATTGAAGTCTATGGGGTTTGCCGATATTTGCCCGTTCGCGAACATTTGATGGAAGTTCGCGTTCGCTGTTCGCGAACCCAAAATTTGATGTTCGCGACATCACTATTAAACATGATTTTTTACAATCATGCGTGTGCCACGGGGTACCCATGTCTTTTTCCCAATTGTTCATAAAAGTTGGCTTAATGTTGTTAGGAGGGGAATTTAGAATTATATACAAGGAACTTAAAACTCCTCTAGTTAGAGGAGCCTTATTGCAAATAAGAGGGAACAAACTGGATTGTGGAGTACCCCATCTCTTGATCCTTGTGGAAATTAAGTGTTTGATCTTGCAGTAATTGTAATGTTCCTTTACAGGAATGTCACATTTTATCCTAAATTGACCAAAAAGAGATAGTTTGGTCATTGTTTATCCAGGAATGTAGTTTATCTAATTTATATCTTGACAACCAATTTTTTGAATTCTCATTTAGGCAATTTCAAATTGAAGGAGTAGTAAGAGTGGGGGTTAAGTTAGTTTAGTTGCTAAGTGATGCTTTGTGTAATCCAATTAGAATTGGAGAGTGAAAGTCTAATGATAGGATTACAATGTCTATTTATGATGGGGGGAGGGACATTTGGGGACCAAATAATAGAATCCCATTTGAAGGGTTTTATTTGTTGATTTTCAATGAACACCCATGGGGATTAGTGTGTTATTGAATGCACTTGTGTGTCTCTTCTCCCCTCTCCCTTCCCTGTGTCTCTTCCTCCCTCTCCCTTCCCTGTGTCTCTTCCCCCCTCTCCCTTCCCTGTGTCTCTTCCCCCTCCTCATTCTCAACCTCCCTCCTCATCATCCCTCCTCATCCTTAACCTCCCTCCTCAACCACCTCATCCTCAACTCCCTCCTCCTCAACTGCCTCCTCAACCCCCCTCCTCAACCCCATCCTCATCCTCAACCCTCTCCTTAACCCCCTCCTCATCCTCAACCCCCTCCTCAACTTCCCTCCTCAACCTCAACCCCCCCATCCTCAACCCCCCTCCTCATCCTCCCTCCTCATCCTCAACCTCCCTCCTCAACCTCCCTCCTCATCCTCAACCTCCCTTCTCAACCTCCCTCCTCAACCCCCCTCCTCAACCTCAACCCCCCCATCCTCAATCCCCTACTCAACTTCCCTCCTCAACCTCAACCCCCCATTTTCAACCCACTCCTCAACCTCCCTCCTCAACCTCAACCCCCCATCCTCAACCCCCCTCCTCATCCTCAACCTCCCTCCTCATCCTCAACCTCCCTCCTCAACCTCCCTCCTCATCCTCAACCTCCCTCCTCAACCTCCCTCCTCAACCCCCCTCCTCAATTTCAACCCCTTATCCTCAACCCCCTCCTCAACCTCAAACCCCCCTTCCTCATCCCCCTCCTCAACCTCTCTCCTCATCCTCAATCCCCTCCTATACCTCAACCCCCCCATCCTCAACCCCCCTCCTCATCCTCCCTCCTCATCCTCAACCTCCCTCCTCAACCTCAACCCCCCCTATCCTCAACCCCCTCCTCAACCTCAACCTCCCATCCTCTATCCCCCCCATCCTCAACTCGCTCCTCAACCCCTCCTCAACCTCCCTCCTCAACCTCAACCCCACTCCTCAACCTCAACCCCACTCCTCAACCTCAACCCCCCTCATTCTAACCCCCCCTCATTCTTCCCCTCTAAATACCCCCCCCCCCCCATTTCTCTCACTTACCTGCATCTGAAGCTCCTGCTCCGGCCTCCGCTCCTTCCCGGATGTGGTGCGCATGTGACGTCACGGCATTAGCATTTAGAGGGGTAGAATGAGGGGGGGTTAGAATGAGGAGGGGAGGTTGAGGATGAGGAGGGGGGAGGATAAGAGACACAGGGGGGTTAGAGAGACAGGGGGGTAGAGAGACACGGGGAGTGGGTTAGAGAAACATGGTGGGGTTAGAGAGACACGGGGGGGTTAGAGAGACACGGGGCGATAGTGACTCGAGTATAAGCCAAGGGGGCCCTTTTTAGCCTTAAGAAAAGGGCTGAAAAACTCGGCTTATACTCGAGTATATATGGTATATATATATATATATATATATATATATATATATATATATATATATATTTATATATATATATAATATTTCAGCTTCAATATTATGGACATTCTAAATCACAAGTGGGTCATGATCAGTATTAATTTCTGAATGTGGACATGGTTATTACTAAAGGCAATCATTGATTATTAAAAAACATTTCACACCAAATTTTCACTTATTCACATTTCTTCTTTTCTTTCACATTTACAATTTCATCCAATTACTGTTGTATGTTTTCTTAAGCACAATTTTTAATTATTAGATTTCACTGAATATGAGCCAATATCGCATTGCAAGAATCGTCTGGATATTTAGGATGTTATTAGATTTTCATCACCCTATATGAGATGCATTACATCAAATGAGACACATTTTTTTGTTTCATCCCAATTTATTGGATTTCCAAGAATTAGTTATTACTATTTATTAGATAATTGTTTTCCTACATCACATATGGGAGACACTGGGCTCACATCTGATGTGTCTCTTGTTTTTATATATTTGCATGTAAGTTTACAAACAGTCAGTTATCATCACTTTAGCTCTGATGTAAGCACCTCATTTAATTACTTATTCAGTTGTACGCAGTTCAATCTTTTTTATCACTTTAGCTCAAATATTACCATCACCTGTGGAGTATTTTTCAAGTTTATAGATCAGATTGCTGTTATTTTGAAAGTATCTCCTGGACGGTGACAGCAGGAAGTCATTATATCTAATGAACCATAGGAAGATGAACTACGGTTGAAACTTACAGTTAACAAAAATGTATGGCTCTTAACATTTATATAGTGTATACATGATAGGAAGGTGTATCACTAAATTTTATCCATAGTAGTTTATACTATATTATGATGTACTAACCAAATATAGACCAGTATCTATATGTAACTTGAATATTGCTTATACATAATCACAATGCAGATTTTCCCCTTCACATTTGTTTGGCTTCTATGGTTCTGACATTATGGTTCTCAATATGTTACTCTTTGGATCAATTTTTGTATCGACAAGCTATGATTCATTTATTGATATGTCATTCTAGTACCTGATATGCTATTTTCCTAGTACTTTCTATTAGTTTACATGACACATGCTATTTATGACAAATCTTATATCTATAGGATTCTATTACTGTTGATTTCATTTTCAGAGATCTAATTTTCTGATTGATTTGCTCTTTACAACAAGCTGTAGATTCATTACTTATGTTTTATGGCTTGCACATTAACTATTGATCTCCTAGGCATCAAGGCGGTGAAACGTTTATCAGGTGTAGCATTTGACCTCAGATGCTCATACTGGCAGTCACTCAGCCCGCTACTCTCGTAGCTGTCACATTTTATTTGACTGAGCTTGTTTCAGATAGATACAGTGTAAACTCTGATGACTGGATATAACTAAAGGCCAGGTACTGACCATTGTGCTTAGATCATTGCTTTACAGTGACATAGGGCAGATTTGCTATTTACAGAGTTAAGTCTCAGTGACCCATATTAGCAGATTTGAGCTGGGTCCATTAAAAATGTATTATTAGCATTTTGCTTATGTGCAAGTTGCGACAGCAATTATCATACTTTGATTAGAAAGACATTGTCGAAAGCTTTCTCACAATTTAATTTCTTCAGAAAATGCAGTTGTAAAGGATCCTCACTCCCTGGGTTCTTACTACAGTTGCAATAAAACAATTTATATCATCTGGAGTGGCTGACAATTAATACCAAACATATAAAATACCATGAAACAGGAAAACCACATGTAAGATCACATATGATCAATTTCAGCAGGCTTCTTTCTTTACAAATGTGTTTTGTGTTCCTATGTCTCTGCCCTCAATCTTGTCAAATAGCACTACTTTTTTTGCTAATATCAAAACTGTCCTCTAACCCCAAACATTTGTTTGACACATTAATCACTCACTTCTGCCTTCCCCTATCTATTGCCCCTTGCTGAAGACTTTACCAGCCACTAAAAATGAAATTGCAAACATCCAAAACTAACTCTACTCTCAATGTGGCCCTAACACACTCTCCTCTCAACAAACCAACAAAAGTCAGCCTTAACCCTTCCCCAATCCCAAAACATTATGTACTGCTTGACCCTGTAAATATGGATGAATCTTGTGTTACAACTTGTCCACATGATCAGTTAATCCCTCACCTCTCCAACACACTTATTCCAGTTCTCACACACCTATTCAACCTTTCCATAAACACTAGCAAGTTTCCCCAATCTTTAAAACATGGCATAATTATACCCATTCTTAAGAAACATTCCTCTGACTTGGCTTCTGCATCTAACTATTGCCCTATCTCTCTTATTCCCCTAGCTTGAAAACAGCTTGAGCGTCTCATCTACAAACATGTTTCCCAACTTATTTCCTCCAATTCAATTCTTGACCCCTTCCAATATGGCTTCCGACTCCAATACTCTACAAAGACAGCTCCCACAAAAGTCACCCACGCTTTGTTCACTTCCAGGTTGTTACAACTTGCTGTTTGTTGGGCTTGAAAAGGTTGCTAGACTCATCCTACCAACAGGTTGTCTGGGTTCATTATCCCCTCACACAGAATGGTTAACAGGATTCAAGAAAAGGATTCAAGAACCATTTACAGATTGCAGAAATTATAATCCCTCTAATCAGGGAACATAGCAGAGGATTGTGTGCTGCTAATGGGCCCAGTGAGTCCTGTTAGTGGGGAAGGGGTATTCCTAGGGCCTGGTGTTCTTAGGGTGAATGGCAGTTATGTGTACGAGTTCCCTAGCTGACCCTCTCTCAGGTAGAGGTACCTTAATCACTCAGAGAGGAGTAGGCTAGGAACATGAAGTATATTCACTTTAGGTGGCCGACCAGAACTTTTATAATATTTTTAACAATTTAGGTTCTCTATTAGTTTGTATGGGGGTCAGGAACAATGGCTAGGCTAAAGCATATACCAATTAGTGGTTAATTGGAAGGCAAGAGATCAAAGGGGTATCACTTGCAAAGCACTTGACATCATTTGACTTTTGTCTATGTAAACAAAGTGTTTCAATTGCTGTCTGACAGTCTACTTAACTAAACTTGATGGCTCAATCAGTTTTTTGGATCTCGCCCTCAAATCAATGGAGCCCTGTGACAGGGATCGAACAGGCTACCGGAAGTGGTCACCCTTAAAGTAATACTACCTTAAAAAATATTTTTTATTGACCCTACGCAATATATACACCCTGAAACACATGATACAAATAAAATACCTATAACTGTCACAAAATTGTAAAATCGGGCCCGGGTGACCCAGTGTAAATGGCTTTTGGTGGTCCAAGGCATATAACCACTGTCTTGGGGGAAAAAACAAGTTAGCATTAATATTAATATATTAATATATGTTCAGAATGATGTGATAAAGTACTTTATTAGAAATGACTATGTAGCTATTACAATAGCCTTAGCCCATCTGGTCGATGTGGCTAGAGTGCATAGAGGTCCGGGTACCAGGCCCAGGGGCCCAGTAGGTCAAGCAGCTGTGAAGTCAAAGGGTCACATCTCTATTATACTTCTCCTGGATCTCTCTGCTGCCTTTGAAAGAGCTGAACCCTCTCTTCTAATTCAAACTATATGCTCTTTTGGCATCCATGGCAAAGTTCTCTCATAGTTCAAATCATGGCATCAAACATTTAATGTCTCAATTTCTAGTGGCTCTCATTTGCCTCGCCCCCAAAACTCTTCTCCCTTAGTATCTTAATAAAATCTTTTGGATTTCAGAATTATCTATATGCTGAGGACACTCAAATCTAACTATCAGTACCAGATCTATCCCACTCTATTTTAGCACAAGTTGCCAACTACCTCTCAAGCATATCTTCCTGGATGTCCACCCATCAACTCAAACTCAACATGACTAAGCTCCTAATCTGCCACTCATATTACAGCTCCTTAAATATCTCTCACTATAGACAGTGCCATCATCGCTTCCATCTCCCAGGCCCATTTTCTTAGGGTTCTACTGGACCCTGCCCTCTCTTTCATTCCTCATAAACAATCACAAAATTGTGTAATTTTCACCTTAAAACATCTCCAAATTTAATTATCTTACACAAGAAACTACTAAAATTTCACATCCATATTCCATAAAATAATTTATTCCCTCTTCATATCTTACCTTGACTACTGCAACTCACTCCTTTGCTGGCCATCACCCATCTGTCCACTCCAATCTACAAATAAAAACTTTGCTAGACTATACCATACTCAACACTCATTGTCAGTCACTTCACTGGCTTCCCATAGCCTCCAGAATAAGATGTATAATTATGACCCTAATGTATAAAGATCTCACCAATAGGGCACCCCCTTATATCCCTGGCCTTAACTCAAAATACGCTCCCAATTAACTGTATAATAATATTGAAGAGAACGTATACTTCACCTAAATCAGTTAAAAATAATTATTCTTTATTAGATCTATCTTAATAGATGCTTAAAAAACCTTATGAAGGAAGAGATAAGGAAAGAAAAAATATATACATTTATACATTTATATATACATTTATATATATAAATATTATACAAATATATAAAAAAAAATTTAAAGGCTCATATTCTTTATATATTGTGATCAGGATAGAGGATCCTAGGTTAATAACACATAGATTTATCTAAGACTGGGTTTATCTCAATAATAAAGTGACTGTTATAAAGTGCTTTGTGCTTTTGATAAATACATAAAAATGTATAAGGTGCTTATTGATATTTGGTACCTATTGCTGCAAGTGCTTGTATGCTAGTACTATATGTACTTCACCTTTATAGTGGTTTCGATTAAAGATAATACATTTAAGTGCTTCTTTCAAAAAATGCTTGGTGTAGATGCTACATGTACTATAAGGCACCAATTCTTGCAGCTGCTAAAGTGTTTGTGATATATATAGACCACTTTTATAGTGGTTTAGAAGTATGATAATAAATATAATAATTAATATAATATTAAAAATGAGTGCTATTTAGTAAAAGTGCTAAGTGTTTATTGTATATAAAGACCACCTATATAGTGGTTAGTGAATGTAAGTAAAGTGCACAGTGCATTAATGTAGGATTAATTAGTGAATTAAATATATCACACAAGTGTAGGGTTTATATGTATTCATTAGTGAGTGGAGTATACCCCAATCTAATGTATATCGATAAATAATTTGCAGGTCCCCATATATCTAGGAGCAATGAAGCAGTTAATGATGCAGTCAAAGGGTGCTTGCAATTAATATATCCATGTAAATTATAAGGTGTATATTCAAGTTTACAACATCACTGAATACACTTCTTCATGGAATATATAAATGACCCCTCATACCATATTATAAAATCATAGGGTTCTAAATAAATTGTTAAAACAAATGGTGAATGAAGAGACAAAGCATAAATACTCCTATGATTTCTGGCATCTAAATACATGCCACCTCAGTATTGACTAAAAGCAGTCAATATCCCCATCTACTTAAATAGTGTGTAGGGACCCCAAACGGGACCTACTAGTCATATGAGTACAAAATACGGAGAAACCATCTAGGGGTACTTATCTCTATAATCTCTATAATCTCTTTCTCAAAGGCTCAGTTGGCATGTAACACTTACCTGCATCTTTCCAACTTATATTTTCTAAAATTGCACCATTTTCTGACGTTCAGACGTCGGGCACTCCTTGCCAGCAACTGCAGACTTTAAGGCCGCAAATGCGGACCCTCGCAAAGCGAGGGGTTGCATTTGCGGAGGTGGAGACTCCCACCGCGACCGGAATATTTACGGACTTAAAAAAAAATACATACAACAAACATAAAAAGCTTACCCACAGCAGGAGTGGGCACCCAGCACCTCTAAAAGTGAAGTTACAAGTCAATCTTGGTAGAAATTAAAGAGTTTAGACACCTGAAAATCACCTAAGCAAGAAAATCACCTAAGCAAGAGAAAAAATGGCAGCTGAACAAAACGAAAACGAGGCTAAAGGACCCTAAACACGCAAAACACCACGAATCACATACGTATTTAAAAAAAAGGACGTACGAGGTACAAGAACAAGGACGCAAAATCAGCCACAGCCGCGTAATACACACATTAGGCGCCATTTTACAACACTAACTTACACAATGCGGAAGTACACAGGTACCCTAATGGATTTTCCTCACGCACGCACACTATTTACACTACACACTGCACACATTGCTGATACTTACACAGTAGCTCCACAACACTCAAAGCACACATTAGATGCTGCGGCAACATCAAAACAGATTGTCAGATCTTCAACACAATGCTTTCTGCATATATTACTTCCAAATAGGTAAAGTATATTCATTTTGTAATGTATTATTTATTTGATTACAATACACCAACCAACATTAGCTCACTTACAAGTTCATTGCCGTCATTTTTTGACGGGCAATATTCTAGTACTATATAATATACAATACATCCTATCTATCTAACATACAATAAATGCTATCTGTATATACAAACCCTAATTCTAAGCTAAAATAAAATAATTAAGACCACTTAACTTTTCAGATGTCCCTTCAGATCAGCAACCTAGGGGAAAAGAAAAAAAATTAGTACAACACATTTACAGAAAATAAATAAACATTCTAAATATTCTAAATATTCTACTCACCTTTCCAGCATGTCCCTGTCCTTTCTTCTTTTCTTCTTCTCCGGCGCGGCCCCTGTTAAAAAAAAAACATTACATTAGTACACCATACATAAACATAAAAACAAAGTAAAATAAACATAATATACCTTGTACTTACCTCCCCGCAATGTCCCAGGCCTCCTCCTCTTCTGCCCCGCGCTCTAAAATAAAATTTAAATTAAATAACTAACGGAGACCCGCACTCGCCAATCTCCCCAACGCTAATGATTCTCCTACAGAGATTTCCAGAATAAAATTGGCAATGGCGGCTTCTGATTGGCTGAAAACGCTGTCTATCAAATTCAGCCAATCAGAAGACGCCAATATGTGAGACAATCAGAAAGGGATACACCCCAAAATCCCACTTTGATTGGTTTAAATAAAGATTGACAGGTGCATTATCCAATCAGAAGGCTTTATTGCCATCAGCCAATCACAATAGGATAAACCCCCACAGGGTGATTGGCTGAAGACATATGTGCCTTCTCATTGGCTGTAATACTGATTGACATTGACAACAGCCAATCAGAAGGCGCAAATGCCTTCAGCCAATCACTACGTGGGGGTATATCCCATTGTGATTGGCTATTGTCACTGCAACCAATCAGAATGTGCAGATGCCGCCGGCCAATCACCCTGTTGGGATGTATTCCATTGTGATTGGCTGAAGGCATCTGCGCCTTGTGATTGGTTTAAATAAAGCTTGACAGGTGCATTATCCAATCAGAATGGGATTTTGGGGTGTATTCCTTTCTGATTGGCACACACATTGGTGCCTTCTGATTGGCTGAATTTTATAGACAGCGTTTTCAGCCAATCAGAAGGAGCCATTGCCTATTATCTTCCGGAAAAGCCCCTAGGAGGCTCATTAGCGTCGGGGAGGTCTGAGAATGCTGATATACGTTACTTTTTTTTATTTTATTTTTTTTAGTGTGCGGTTCCAGGGCGGGGCAGAAGAGGAGGAGGCCAGGGACATCGCATGGTGGTAACTACAATGTATATTATGTTTATTTTATTTTTTTTATGTTTATGTCTGTTGTACAAATGTACGTTTTTTTTTTAACAGGGGCCGCGCCAGAGAAGAAAATAAGAAGGACAAAGACATGTCGGAATGGTGAGCGGTATATTTAGAATATTTAGAATGTTTATTTATTTTATGTAAATGTGTTGTACTAATTTATTTTTTTCCTAGGTTGCTGATCTGAAGGGACATCTGCAAAGGTAAGTGGTCTTAATTGTTTTATTTTAGCTTAGAATTAGGGTTTGTATATAGAGAAAGCATTTATTGTATGTTAGATAGGGGGGTGTATTTTAGATAGATAGGATGTATTGTATATTATATAGTATTGTATATTAGATTGGGGGATGTATTTTCGATAGTAAGGATTTATTGTATATTATATTGGGGGATGTATTTTTGATAGATAGGATGTATTGTATATTATATAGGATTGTATATTAGATTGGGGGATGTATTTTAGATAGATAGGATTTATTGTATATTTTATTGTGGGATGCATTTTAGATAGATAGGATGTATTGCATATTAGATAGATTGGGTGATGTATTTTATATAGATAGTATTGATTGTATGTTAGATAGAGGGGTATTGTATTTCATTTTATTTGTATTTTATTGTATGTATTCTATGTATTTCCTTTTCAGGTGTGTCAGTTTTTTTTTCTGTAGTGGTGGGGGGGTTGTAATGTATTGTTTTATTTTCTGTAATGTTCCTTTTTTTATTTTCTGTAATGTTGATTTTTTATTATTTGTGATTTAGTTTTTTTTATTTTATTTAATGTAGATTTTAAATTTTTGGTGACTAATTTTTTTCATTTTCTGTAATTAGAGTGGTGGGGGGTTATTAGGGGGTAGGTAGGTAGTGTAGGTAGTTAGTGTAGGTATTACTAGGTTAGTGTAGAGGGGGGTTAGTTTAGATTTAATGGTTTATTTAGGGGTATAGTGTAGTGTAGTGTTTATACTTAGTGTCATGATGATCCTTGAGGATCGGCATGGCGCTTATGTGGTTAATGTCGGGTTGTAACAGCCCCATAAGGGTCATAATATACCCCTTTTTGACTGATGGGGTTAAATAGAGGCTTATGAGGGTCTGTACTGACCCCCATGAGTGACAGGGTTATTTATAGGCTTATGGGGGTGTGTATTGACCCCATGAGTGACAGGGTTAATTAAGTGCTTATGGGTGTCTGTATTAACCCCCATGAGTGACAGGGTTAATTAAGGGTTTATGGCGGTCTGTATTGACCCCCATGAGTGCCAGGGATATTTATTGGCTTATGGTGGTCTGTATTGACCCCCATGAGTGACCGGGTTAATTAACTGCTTATGGGGGTCTTTATTGACCCCCATGTGTGTCAGGGTTAATTATAGGTTTATGGGGGTCTGTATTGACCCCCATGAGTGACAGGGTTAATTATAGGTTTATGGGTGTCTGTATTGACCACATGAGTGACGGGGTTAATTAGGGGTTTATGGGTGTCTGTATTGACCCCCATGAGTGAGGGGGTTAATGAAGGGCTTATATGGGTCTGGATTGACCCCCATGAGTGATAGGGTTTTTTAGGGGTTGATGGGGTTAATTCTTTTTTTTACTACGGGTCCTTTAAGGACCTTTACGGGCCTTTGAGGGTCCGTAAGGCGGGAATTTTTCATTTTCATTGCAGCGGGTGGGGTTAATGCGGGTTTCCGAGCTTATCTCTTAGGGAATTTTTGTGTGTCTAAACTCGGGAATTTTGACTTAAATTGAGGTGCAACTTCACTTGCAGAGGTCCTGGGTGCACACCCCCCCTTGCTGTGGGTAAGCTTTTTATGTATTTTTTGTGTGTATTTATGTGTTTTTAATGTTGTGACGTGCGCTCGGTTCAGTCATTAAGGTCGTATTTTTGTGAGCTTGTAAAGTTTTTTTTTTTAAGTCCCGCGTCTAGTTTTTTTTTTGTGTAAGCCCGTATATAGTGATTGCGTGTTAGATGTATTTTGGTAGTGCCGCTTGTGTGGGTGTTTGTAACCGCGTGTGAGGCGCCATAGAGCCTCCACCTTCGCAAATGCGGCACCTCGCTTCGTGATCTTGCAAAGCGTGACGATGATTCGTAGTTTGACAACTATTATATGTGATATATATATATATATACAGTATATATATATATATATATATATATATATATATATATATAGTAATTTAGTAATTATTAATCTGTATATATATAGATTAATAATGAGTATTGCAATATAATTTGATACCTTTTGTATTGGACAAACGTCTTATTTATAATGACGAGCTTTCAAGAGGTTTAACTTCTCTTTGTCAAGTCTCAAGCAATACTAACATGAGATGAAACACTCATATACATGAAAAAGCAGAGCACTGTAGTCCTCTATTTTACTATTTTACCTTTAACCAAGATAGCTACCTACAGATGATGGGGACGGCCATGGGTACCAAAATGGCTCCACAATACGCAAATCTATTTATGGCCAATCTAGAAGAAACATTCTTATCTGTATCCATTTACAAACCATACAAATACTACCGTTACATAGAGGATCTGTTCATCATCTGGACAGAAGGAGAAAGCAAACTCAGAGACTTTCATAGTTCATTCAACAACTTCCATACATCTATAAAACATAAAATGGATTTCTCCACAGAACAGGTAAACTTTCTAGACACTTCTATATCCATCACCAATGGCACTCTCCACTCATCTATATCAAGGAAACCTACAAACAGATGTAATTACCTACACAGCTCCAGTTTCCATCCCTCATACACCAAAAAAGCCATCATCTATAATCAAGCTATTAGATACCATCGGATTTGCTCAAACACTGGAGATTTAAAAATTTAAAAACACTCACTGAATCTTTCAAACAAAAGGGTTACAAACCCTGTATTATTACCCAAAAAATAAGCACTGCCATCAAAATACCCCGTGAACACTTATTAAAGTACAAAACAAAAGAAACTACTTCACGTATACCTCTAGTGACCACATAACATCCAATTTTAGAGAAAATTCTGAAAATAATCAAAGATTTACAACCATTACTAGTTGAAGATACTGAATTCAAATATATATTCCCAAAACCTCCCATCCTTGCATTTAAACAACCACCAAACCTGAAACAAAAACTTGTCAGCAGAAAATTGGCCAATGAACAACTAAATACAAAAAATGGAACTACACCTTGTAAAAAATGTGCCTGTAAATTATGCCAACACATTTGTAATGATGATACAGACACATAATAACAAAACCTATAACATCAAAGGATCATTTTCATGTACATCGTCTAATGTGGTTTATATGATACAATATACTTTATGTGACACAGGCTGTTACATTGGAGAAACCGGCCAAAAAATGCATTTAAGGATGAATTTACACAGGCATTCAATAAGAAAGCATAATGAAGACAGTTATTGTAGCCCAGTAGGACACCATTTTAGCCAAAATGATCACTCCATCCAAAACTAAAAAGTCAAAATACTCAGAGGAAATTTTAAAACATCCAAGAGAGAAAAGCATTTGAAAAAAAGATGATCACATTCTTCAACACTAAAAACACATGACTTAATCAAGACTTGGGTTTTCTAACACATTATCAGAATTTCATGTTATTTTTTACTCTTATACCATAATAGACTTTGCACTCTTAGTGATGTGTTTGTCCAACAGGAAAGATATCACTGTGGACTACAGTGCTCTGCTTTTTCATGTATATATTGATGTATATGTGTATATAATATGTGTTTATATATTTCCTTGCTATGTCGTGTTTATTCCCCATATATGTATTTACCTGATAAGATCAAAAGCTGTTTCCACTCTCTCTGCATCTGCTGTTATTATTCAAACTGAGTGTTCCATCTCATGTAGTATTACTTGAGACTTGATAAAGAGAGGTTAAACCTCTCGAAAGCTCGTCATTATAAAAAAGACGTTTGTCCAATACAAAAGGTATCAAATTATATTGCAATACTCATTATTAATCACATATATAGTTGTGAGCATGCGAGTTGTTGCTAACGCTTGCGGGCTCGCAATATTATATTGCAATACTCATTATTAATCACATATATAGTTGTGAGCATGCAAGTTGTTGCTAACGCTTGCCGGCTCGCAAAGCGAGGGCAGTGGGCGAGGGCCTCAGTTGCTGGCATGGAGCGCCGAAGGCGCCTCAGTTGCTGGCATGGACCGCCGAAGGCGCTCCTTGCCATCAACTGAGGACCTCGCGAAGCGAGGGCCGCAGTTGCTGGTATGGAGCGCCAAAGGCGCTCCATGCCAGAAACTGCGACCCTCACAAACTTCACGTCGCAACGCAAACAACATGACACACCAATTACGACACTCGCTAAATTTTACGAGCAAAGCAAACAACATACGACACACGTTAACACACATTACGGCCTCGCAACACTCGGACGCAACTCGCGAACATTACAAAATTTAAAACACAATACATACACACAGCACATACATAAAAAGCTTACCTACAGCAAGAGGTAGCATCCAGGACCTCAAAAATGCAACTTACACCTTCATTTCACTCAAAATAAAAGAGTTTACACACTAAAAAATTTGCTAAGCAAGAGAAAAAATGGCCGAACAAAACGAAAACGAGGCTACACATGCAAACACCATACGAGACACGTTACCAGACATTACGACCTCGCAAACATCGGACGCAACACGCCGACATACAAACATTTAAAACACAATAAATACACACAACACACACATAAAAAGCTTACCTACAGCAAGAGGAACCATCCAGCACCTCAAAAAAACAAGTTACACCTTCATTTAAATAAAAATAAAACACTTTCGACACTAATAAAATCGCTAAGCGAGAGAAAAAATGGCAGACGAACAAAACGAAAACGAGGCTACAGCACTCTCAACACGTAAAACACCACAACACACTCGCAAAACACCACACGAAACTCGAAAAACATCACGAAGCACCTACGGATAATCCGCAAAGACGCATACCACAGATAACCCGCCATTTTACGCCACTACGCTAACGGTTTGGTCTCGTGCACGCACAGTATTACACTGCACACATTCACCACGCTTACACAGCAGCTCCACGCCACTAATGCTGCAGCAACCTCAAAACACATTGACAGCTCTTCAACACAATGCTTCAAAATAGGTAAAGTATATTCATTTATTAATGTATTATATATTTATTACACACCAAACAGCATTAGCTCACTTACAATTTCATTGCCGTCATTTTTTGACGGGCAATTCGCTAGTATATATATATATATATATGTATATATAGATTAAAAATTACTAAATTACTAGATTACTGGACATTCACGGCTGCTTCACTCTTCAATTACTTATATATTTATATATATTTATATTTATATACCAAGTGGGGCATAAAGATCTCCCATATTTTGAGGGGACACTGTGTGGGCAGTAATAGGGGTAGAGAGGTGGAGTAGGTCTAATTCGCCAGGTTACGCTCTGCCATTTTCAATACGCTTAATGAGTTTGATCCGTGAACATCGGGGCTTTGTTGTTCAAGCGTATTATGAGAACAATCGTTCTGTGATAACGACGCAGAGAGGATTCAGTACATGCTTCACGCTCGGTCTAAATGCATCTGTACCAGATCTGAAAACTATTTTGCTATGAATTTCAGCGGTTCCACACTGAAAAGAAAATGACCAAGCAGATCTAGGAACATTCGATTGCCAGAAGATGTGGAAGCAGTAAGAGCATACATTTCGATTCTGCATGCTGATTTAAAACTGCATCCTTACAAAATGATGTTGGCTCAAGCATTATGTGAGAGAGATTATGCCAACCACTGAGCCATAAGTGTGGAAATTCTTGAACAGGTTCCCGCTGCAGCTATTCTTCTGAGTAGCGATGAGGCTCACTTTTCTATCAGTGGAGCCGTAAACATGCAGAATGTTCACTATTGGGCTGAACATAACCCTTGTGAACTTCATGAACGACCGATCCAATCTCCTTACGTAACTGTTTGGTTTGCAGTTGCCGACTTTAGTGTGATCAGCCCATATATTTCTGTGGAAGATGGTGCAACAGTAAGTGTGACCTCCGACCAGTCTGTTGAAATGTTGGAGACATTTCTGCACACCAAATTGTACGATATGGATACAGAACATGTGTGGTTTCAACAGGAAGGGACCACAGCTCACACAACATGATGTTCACTCATAGTGTTAAGGGAAATGTTCCCTGGGTGTTTGATTTATTTAAGGGGAGACATGGGGGTAGCCGGCATGGTCACCAGTTTTAAGCTCATGTGACTTTTTCCTTTGGGGATACATAAAGGAAAAGGTTTTCAAACATCATCCTCGATCTCTTGAGGATTTGAAGGAAAGGATGAGACAGGAATTCAACGCCATTCCGTCTGAGGTGATCCGGAGAGTGATGGAGAAATTCTTTAAATGTCTTCAGCAATGTATTGCCAACGAAGGCCACCATTTGTCTGATATGATTTTTAAAAACCTATAGAAGCAAAACTGTTTTTTTATGTACTTTCCAGAAATATGTAAAAAAAAAATCTAAATTGCTTTGTTAATTTTTATACCCCTTTAAAATGCGGGAGGTCTTTATGCCCCACCCTGTATATATACAGACATTAGACATTCAAATGTGAACACAGATCTATTATTTATTTACTGTACTATTGTACGGTGGAGGGTTTCTATCGCTCTTTTGCCCACCATATATTAAATGATTGTTGTGGTAAACTACCTACTTATAAGATCCATAACACAAGCTGAGATCCCGCTCCATGCTAATGATAAGCCAGTAAGCTTGAAACAGCTGTACATGGATAGGATTCTCGTCTTGTGTAAAATACAACCTTTGCTTTTCATTAAAACTGTTAGTACAGCAGGTGTAGGCCTAAAGGAAGCTATGTTTGATAAAGACTATGGATTGAATAGTGAAACATTTGTGGGCACATTTGCATGTCCCAGCTCGGCTTCCCAGAATGCAGTGTAATAACTGCTTTCTCAGAATTCTGAGCTGGAAGCAGGTTTTTTAACTTGTTTTAGACATTCAAATGTGAACACAGATGTCCTATTTATTTACTATATATACTGTATATATATATATATATATATATATATATATATATATATATACATATATATATATATATATATATATACTAGTATATATACTAGTAACTTGGCAGTAATAAATTAACTGGGTATCACAATTGGCCCTTACATTTAAAATTATTAAATAATTTCATTAGCTCATGCAATATCTAGACTCTGAAACACATTATGAACTTAACATAATTGCTCAAAAATATAAAACTGACCCAGAGCCCTCTAGGTGGTGGACTAGGTGGAAAGGGTTCCTGGTGGGGTCCAGGGCATATAACCAGGACTTGGGGAAACAATAGCCAACATAACAGATTAACAATTGGACCATGGTCCTATAAAGAAGTGATATAACCCCTTTTGCATTGTAACAATAAATAACCACACTTTTATCTATATAGAGTGCTGCAGTTTTTTTTTATTTATTTATATTGTCAATCCTGCCATGGCACTTGCTGCCTACACAGGGAGAAAAAAATATATATACATATACAGTATATATACATAAATATATATATATATATATATATATATATATATATATATATATGGACATGACTGAACGACATATAATATAATAATTAATTATGATATAATATTGCTTGTTACATAGTTACATAGTAATTGAGGTTGCAAAAAATAGTTTTAGTCCATCAAATTCAACCTTTTTAGATATCCTCTGATCCTTGTAATATGTGGATTAATTGTTGATTGATTCCAAAGGAAGGCAAACAGAAACAAAAAATTCCTTCCTGACCTCAGATACTGGCAATCAGATTTGTCACTGGATCAAAGCACCTTCTGTAGTTATCCAGGATAACCCTGAATGCCCTTTTTATTAAAAAAAAATATTCCAATCGCATTTTAAAGTTATTTATTAAAGCACAACCTCCTTGATTGGAATTATCTACCAAATGAGATTGTGATTCTTTTTTAACCACAGTTTAACCAACCTTACTGTGAAGAGCCATCTTTATTGAAGGCAGAATCTGTTTTCTTCTAATCTCAAGGGATGCTCTCTTGTCAGTTGAAAATCTCTTGATGCAAAACGTTCCCTTTGACAAATCCTTATATTTACCCTATATAACATGACCATATCCCCTCTTAGACTTAGGTTTAATTTGGTTACTCTTTCTTCATAGCTTAGTCCTTCCATTCCCCTTCTTAGGTTTGAAGTGGTGCACAAAACTGTACTCCATATTCCAAATGAGGGCATTCCAGGGATTTGTATAGGGGCAGAATTATATCTTCTTCCATTGCTGCTATACCCTTATTAATATATGCTAATATTTTACTTGTCTTTGCAGATGCCATTTGGCATTGAGCACTGTTACGTAGGTGGTTGTCCACACGAACTCCCAAATGCCTTTCTATCTCTGTTACCCCTAGATTTGCTTAATTTCTCTAATTTATGCAAATCCCTTTGGAGGGAAAGTGCATAATTTACTGATTTAGAGCCCCATGTAAATTAGGTGCTCTAAGTGAGGGGAATGCAGTAAAATGTCTGTGGGAACTTTTTTTCCCCCTAAATTCTACACTAATGTAAATGTTTCACTTTCCCCGATCAGCTCAGATCTGTAAATCTTGCTCTTTTTCCGCGAATCATATCTGTGCAGGCAGCTGCCAGACCAAGCTTTATGGATAAAACAGGACCTAGGATTCAATAGGAAATGTGAGCGTCATAAATCTTATAATGAAGGGTAAGTGCAGGATCAACTGTCCGTAACTGGCTATGGCAAGGCAACAGATATATATATATATATATATATATATATATATATATATATATATATATATATGTATAAAGTAATTGTTTTTCTTTATTAATATATGTGGTTTTGTGATGTTTATTAACCCCTTGAGTACTGGTTTGTTTGTTACTCAGGAATTTGTATGATAATACCAGCTTATCATATTTTTTAATTACTCATATGTTTATATCGGTTTGTTAAGTGCAAAACAATTTTGAAATATCATCATTTGTAAAGCTTTTGGTGCTATACTGTCACTTTAAATGCTTCTGGGAGCAAAGGTTTTCAAAACATTTGCAAGTGGTCTCTGGTACTCGTAAATTTTTGTTCTATTTTTTAATTACAACACTACCCTGATTTGTAAGTGATCGGTCTGGGTGTCAAAGTGTCAGGAAGTAACTCATAATTTATTTTCAGTGTAAAACTCAATGGAGATGTATGCCTTGCTTTTAATCTGTGTCGTGAAGTTAATTTATTCATTGACCTGGAGCAGTTTGCCTGCAATGATTTAGGTGTGGGTGATTAGCATAGCTAAATAGGACTTACTCTGCAATTAGGGCACTTGCAAAGGCTTTTTCTGAGAATTACATGAGGCTCTGAGTTACCTTTCCCAACTTAGTGTCATCAGCAAAAATTGTGAAAATACTTTCCAGTCCTACTTCTAAGTCATTTATAAATATCCTAAAAAGGATCACATATATAGTTGTGAGCGTACGGGTTGTTGCTCACGCTTGCGGGCTCGCGTAGCGAGCCCGCAAGAACTGCGTCCCTCGCAAAGCGAGGGACGCAGTTCCCCACAAATGCGGGTCCTCGCGAAGCGAGGGCCCGCATTTGCAGTGATGGAGCATCCCAACGTCCCCGCAAATGCGGATCCTCGCGAAGCAAGGGTCCGCATTTGTGGAGGTGGAGGCTCAACGTCGGCTATGTTAACACACACATACACACACACGACTTTTTAACAGAATAAACCCAACCGCCCAGCCAACAAAAACCCAACACCGTCCCCGCAAATGCGGATCCTCGGGAGCATCCCAACATCGGCTGTTTTAACACACACATACACACACACACAACTTCATAACAAAAAAAAACTCAAAGTCGCCTCACACCCGCTTACACCCAGACACACAGACGCAAGACTTAACAAAAAAACTGTAAAAAAGGCACTTCACACGCTCTTAACACACATACGCACGACTTAGAAACAAATACACTGCGTCGTACACGTAAAAGCTAACTGCGTATATCGCAAAAAAATACGGCAACATCGCAACAAAATACGGCCGCATCGGAAAAAAATACGGCCGCGAAAGACCCATTCCAACCGCCGCGCATCAAAACATCACAAACACAAGAAATAAACACAACAAACACATAAAAAGCTTACTTACAGCACGGGGGGGCATCCGGCACCTCCAAAAGTTCATTTACACGTCCATTTAAGTCCAAAACAAAGAGTTTAAACGGCCGAAAATCGGCTAAGCGAGAGAAAAAATGGCCGCCGAACAAAACGAAAACGAGGCTCCAGACGTAACTACACTACACTTACTCGCAATAATGAAACACATACTATGCGGAACGGATCACACTCATATTAAACACCATTTTAACCACTACTACGCACAAAATGGCGGATGGAACGCAAATTGTAAGCTGGAACGCAAATAGCGCATGCGTATTGCGTTCTAACGGTCTAACTTTCCAGAATGTTCTACAAGTTTATAAATACTGCCTATTTGACAGAGAAAAATACATTTCTCCTCAGGTGATGAACAGAGTGACTTCAGACATAACTGCTGCTAAAACTTGAGAAGACAATTCTTTCCTAATTTACTACTTTACATTGTGCAAATTACAACTGAGAGGTAAGCTATAATATATTAAATTTTATTATCAAGACAGGACATCAAAAAAAAAATTTAATAAGAAAAAGAGGTTTATGTATACTGACATGTGACACGCACATATATGTGTATAATGTATAGTGACATGTGACACGCACATTTATGTGTATAATGTATACTGACATGTGACACGCACATTTATGTGTATTGCCCCTGCAACAAAATTATCTTAAAACAAACTAATTAAACAACTACATTTAAATTACATTAGAAAAAAATAAGTTGGGACTATTAAAATATGAGTCATGTATACTGATATGTGACACGCACATATATGTGTATCATCTATAGTCACATGTCACACACACATTTATGTATGTTGGCCAAAAATAAAAATAAGGTTAATTTAACAATTAAAATATGATTCATGTATAGTGATATGTCACACGCACACAAAAAAATTACTTTCAACTATGGAAATGTGCTTCATGTATGTGACATATGTGTGTAGCCCCCACCAAAAAATAATGTTAATTGAAAATAATTACAGAAGTATATTTAAATGAAATTAATTTACTGCAATTCAATAGATCACCTAAAGCTGAATCTTTCTACTTTTTTTAATATTCAAACAGACTCTGCATCAAAAGCGTCACTCAACAATTTGCACCGTGCATTGTGAAGCACAATCCCTTTTAAAGAACACCAACAAAGAAGAAGAGGTAAGATACAAAAATACTTTAAATGCTGAAAAGGCCATGCTTTGCTAAATACAAATAAAAAATTCTATAATTCACTATTTCACTTTCTTTTTCAAACAGACACTACAAGAAGACCGGCGGATTAAGGTTGGCAGGAGGGGACCCTCTGTCATTCCACACTTCAATCAAGGTAAAGTATTAAGTATAAAAAAGAACCGAACCATGAGCCTCATTCAATTGCGAGTTAGCCAATTGAATAGGGCTCTATATAAGCACATAACAGATTTTTTAGACAGACATTTTTAGTTACTGAACTTCGATACTAAATCAAGGTCTTCACTAACTCAAAACTTCTGTAAAAAAATATTTTATGTGCTTATATAGAGCCCTATTCAATTGGTCAAAACGCAATTGATTCAGGACCTAAATATGTTTAATGGCCGAGGGCCTCATTCAAATGTGATTTGCCCATTTCAATAGGGCTCTATATAAGCACAAAGCATATTTTTTTACAGAAGTTTTTAGTTAGTGAAGACCTTGCTTTTGGATACAAGTTCACTAACTAAAAACTTCTGTAAAAAAAGATGCTCTGTGCTCATATTGAGCCCAATTCCATTGTAAAAAAACAAATTCAATGAGGCCCTTACAATATAACAAATCCAGCAACCAAAGGCCCTCATTCAATTGATATTTTCGACAATTCAATAGGGCTCGAAATAAGCACATTTAGAACCCTATTGAATTGGCCAAACTGCAATTGAATGAGGGCCAAAGTATGCAACATATGGTACACACAAACTGGTACACACAAAACAGGATTGTAACAAACACATAGAAAACTAAATTCATATTCTTTTTGTTTAACAACCTATAACCATTAGAAAAAACACTACATAAGTATAACAAAAGTGGTGCCCATCAAAAGGATTGTACGAAAACTCACACAAACACATAGCAAACTACATTTAAATTCTTATTTAATGTTTAACAACCTATAAGCCTTAGAAAGAAGCCTAAATAAGCATACCAACATTGGTGCGCACCAAAAGGATTGTATGAAAACTCACACAAACACATAGCAAACTACATTTAGATTCTTATTTTATGTTTAACAACCTATTAGCATTACAAAACAACATTAATAAGCATACCAACAGTGGTGCGCACCAAACAGGATTGTATGAAAACTCACACAAACACATAGCAAACTACATTTAGATTCTTATTTAATGTTTAACAACCTATAAGCCTTAGAAAGAAGCCTAAATAAGCATACCAACAGTGGTGCGCACCAAAGAGGATTGTACGAAAACTCACACAAACACATAGCAAACTACATTTATATTCTTATTTTATGTTTAACAACCTATAAGCCTTAGAAAGAAGCCTAAATAAGCATACCAACAGTGGTGCGCACCAAACAGGATTGTACGAAAACTCACACAAACACATACCAAACTACATTTATATTCTTATTTAATGTTTAACAATCTAAAAGCCTTAGAAAAAAGCCTAAATAAGCATACCAAAAGTGGTGGGCACCAAACAGGATTGTAGAAAACCACAGAAATAATGTCATTTTTTAGTTAATACAAATACATTCAAATAAAATAACATTTTCATTTTTATTTTATAACAGATACTGCGTCAAGAACATCGGAACAGGAGTTTCAACTGAGGACCAGACCAGTGGACGAGGACTTTCAACAGAGGACCAGACCATTGGAAGAGGACTTTCAACAGAGGACTACACCATCGGACGACGGCTTTCAACAGAGGACCAGACGATTGGACGAGGACTTTCAACACAGGACCAGACCATCAGACGAAGGCTTTCAACACAGGACCAACAAAGATTCTGCTTCAAATCAAACTTCAACCAAGGTACAGTATAACAAGTAAAAAAAGAGAATAATTAATTAATATTCTTCTTTAATGTTTAACCACCTATAAGCCTTAGAAAAAAGCCTACAGAAGCATACCAAAATTGCGGCGCACCAAAAAGGATTGTAGAAAAACACAGAAAAAATGGCATTTTTTCATTAATACAAAGACATTCAAATAACATAACATTTTCATTTTTATTTTATAACAGATACTGCGTCAAGAACATCGGAACAGGAGTTGGAACTGAGGACCAGACCAGCGGACGAGGATTTTCAACAGAGGACTACACCATTGGACGAGGACTTTCAACACAGGACCAGACCATCGGACGAAGGCTTTCAACACAGGACCAACAAAGAATTTTGCTTGAAATCAAACTTCAACCAAGGTACAGTATAAAAAGTAAAAAAAGAGAAAAAAAAAATAAAGATCTTAGCTTTGCATCGATGTCAACAGAAAATAAAATTTAAAATAAACCACCGGTAACTATAACTGTTGAGAAAATATAACTAACTCATTTTTCATCTATCTCTTATTTGTCTTTTAGGGCCAATAATCTTTAACAGTAAATACAAACTTCAATGTAAACTTTTAAAAAAAATTGGCATAGTCCAAAAAAGTCTAAAAACACAGAATCTATACAATTTGTCATTGTAACATTCCAGTCCTAAACCCTAATTTAATTGCCATTTGACAAATTGAATAGTGCTGTAAATAAGGACATAACATCTTTTTGAAAATACCTTTTTAGTTACTGAAACACTTGCTTTTGGATACATGTTTAATAAATAAAAACTTCTTTAAATAATTATCTGATGGCCTTATTTAGACTTTTATTCAATTGACCGCATTGAAATTCATTAAGTATAAAATGTTAACACACTAGTGATAACTATTTGTCATGAAAAACAACCTCACATCTCAAAATAAACTAATGGTACATTATTTTATTTTTACAGATTAACATGGCTGATAACGAGAGTAAACAAGAAAAGAAAAGACGCCAAGCTAGAGAACGACGACAGAGAGCAGACAGCCAGCAGACACCGGAGAAGAAGGAAATTCGACGAGAAAAAGAACGCAAAAGAATTGCAAGCAAAAGACTGTCACTTGCAGAAATTAAAGATATGTCAAAAAAAGCAACAAAGAAAATAAAGCATTTACAACCTGTTGCTCAAACATCAGATGACATTTTACCAGAAAAAATACAAGAGATACCAAAAAAAGCAACAAAGAAAACAAAGCATTTAGAACCGTTTCATGAAACATTACATGACAATTTACCTTAAACAATACAACATATACCAAGAAAAGCAACGAAAAAAACAAAACATTTAGAACCTGTTGTTGAAACATTATATGACATTTCACCTGATGAATATGAAAGTCAAAATCCTATATGCTTTGCAAATTGTCCTCTACTCAAGTCTTTAGCAGTAGAGGTTCATAGTTGTGGGGACATGACTACTCAATATCAGTTTTGTGAGGCTTATTATTTTAAACAGGAGAGACCCAGAGATGGCCAATTTATTAGTTGCTGTCAAAAAGGCAAGTTCAAACTTCCAGAAAGGAAACAATTTCCTCTCTATTTACAAAACATTATGACTGAACCTACTTTTCCAAACTACAAAAATTTTAAAACAAACATAAGATCTTACAATAGTGCCATATCCTTTGCATCCATGGGGGCAACATTAGCTGCTAATGTACCAGGACATGGTCCTTACTGTTTTAAAGTCCAAGGACAAATTTATCATCGCACTTCCCATTTACATCCAGAGGAAGGAAATCAAAGAAAATTCGCTCAACTATATGTCCTAGATACAATGGAAGCTGTTGACCAACGTATGCAGATGGAAGAAAATAAAAAATGCTTACCCAGTGTTTTCATAGAGCTAAATAACATTATGGACAACAATCCCTACAGTAAAGCTTATAAAAAATTGGCAGAAGTAGAAAATGAACAACTACTTCATGCACAAACACATCAATTACCCATGCCAAAGGTTAATATGGTGCTTAAAAGAGACAGACATACTGATAAACGTCGTTATAACTTGCCAACATCAAATGAGGTTGCAATGGTGTTTCAGAATGATGAAGGAGAACCACCATTTCAAAGAGACATTCGAATATATCCTAGAAATGAGGACCAACCGTTTATTAATATGAGTATCTTAAGTCCAAATTTAGATCCAATGACATATCCCATCTTTTTCCCACACGGAGAAGCAGGTTGGCAACCAAAATTAACTCTTCCCAGTTACCCAAATGCTAAAGCCAGAATCCAAAATAATGTTTCTATGCTTGAATTTAAAGTAGCTCAAATTGCCATTCGCAATGTATTTAATCCAATTTTATGTGGTGGGAAACTAACACAACAATGGATTATTGATTCATATTTGCAAGTTGAGGCAAATAATTTAAACTTTATCAAATATTAACAAGATAAACTCCATGTAGAACAATATTCTGGATTAATGGACTATGTTGCTGACGTGGCTACAAGCAGAGACATGACAGCTGGCAAAGCCATCATTTTACCATCTTCCTTTCAAGGATCTCCTCGGAATATGAGAGAAAGATACAATGATGCTATGGCTATTGTCACTAAATTTGGCAAACCCGATTTATTTGTGACATTTACATGTAATCCACAATGGCCAGAAATTACACTAAATCTACTTCTTGGACAAACTGCTGCAGATCGACCAGATTTAGTAGCCAGAGTTTTCAAGATTAAATTAAATGAATTAATACGTGACTTCACTATAAATCAGTTATTTGGCAAATGTCTTGCTTATGTATATACCATTGAATTTTTTAAAAAAAGGCCTTCCACATGCACATCTTCTAATAATACTTCAAGAAAAAGATAAATTAGATACTTCGGACAAAGTGGATGCAGTCATTGTTGCTGAAATACCAGATCCAGAACTATATGGTAGACTATATGAGATTGTTACTCATCGCATGATTCATGGACCCTGTGGTGACCTTAATCCACAATCACCATGTATGGAAAATAATAAATGTTCCAAAGAATTTCCAAAAGATTATAGAGACAAAACCTATGCCAATTGTGATGGATATCTACTTTATAAAAGAAAAAAAGGAGATAGTGCCATTTTTCATGGAAAAAAAGTGGACAATAGATATGTAGTACCCTACAATCCACATTTACTCATGAAGTACAACGCCCACATCAACGTAGAAGCCTGCACTTCCATCAAATCCATTAAAATATGTCTACAAATATATTTACAAAGGTTACGATGCAGCTACTGTAGTCGTCAAAAGTGCAGACAACCCTGAAAGTAGTGAGTTAGTACATGATGAACTTGCATCTCATGTAGATGCTCGCTATGTCAGTGCGCCAGAAGCTATGTGGCGGCTTTTAAAATTTGAAATGCATGATAGATCACATGCAGTATATAGGTTAGCAGTACATTTGCCACAACGACATTTAGTCTATTTCCATGCTGGAAATGAAATGAATGCATTGGCCCAAAGTGAAGATCGTCACACTACACTAACTGCATGGTTTGCATTAAATTCCACTGATGCTGAAGCAACACAATACTTATATATTGAAATTCCATATCACTATGTTTTTGTGAATGGATTATGGAGACCAAGAAAAACCAGAGGCAATAAAATTATTCCAAGAATTTACACAGTCAGTCCAAGAGATGTTGAAAGTTTTTGGTTACGGATATTACTTTTAAATGTTCCTGGAGCACAAAGTTTTGAACACTTAAGAACTGTTAATGACATTGTATATGAATCCTTCCATTTAGCTGCAAGACATAGAAACTTACTCGCTGATGATACAGAGTGGGAAAGATGTTTAGAAGAAGCAGCACAATGTCAAATGCCACGACAGATGAGAGAACAATTTGCTTTTATTTGTATCTTCTCAAATGCTCCAAATGCATTAGCTTTGTGGGAGACTTTTAAAAGTAATATGGCTGAAGACTTTATGCGACGATACAATGAACCCATTGCACACTTAAAAGCGTTAATGGAAATCCAAGAAGTCTTTTTAACTCATGGATTAAGTTGTGCAAGTTTTAATTTGCCTGATCCAGGTCTTATAGATGACATTAACTTTGAAGACTATGACATTCAACTACATGCAGAAAGAACAGAAGAAAGACTTGCAACTTTAAATACACTACAATTGCAAGCATTTCATGCCATTAAAAATGCTATAGATGATGACATGGTGACAGAGCGTTATTTCTATCTTGATGGACCTGGCGGATCAGGAAAAACATATTTGTACAATTTATTAATGAGTTCAGTACGAGCACAAGGAAAAATAGCAATGGCGTTTGCCACTACTGGAATTGCTGCACTTTTATTAGAAGGTGGAAGAACTGTTCATAGTGAATTTAAACTGCCAGTGCCTATTTTAGAAAATTCTGTGTCAGATATTCGCATGACATCCTTACAAGCAAAGAAATTGAAGAAATGTAAATTAATTATAATAGATGAGGCCACAATGATGTCATGCTATGCCCTCCAATGTATTGACCGTTTGCTTCGTGAAGTCATGGATAATATTTTTCCATTTGGTGGAAAGGTAATGTTGTTGGGTGGCGATTTTAGACAAACATTACCTGTCGTTGTACATGGAAATCGAACTGACATTATCGAAACATGTATAAAGTCAAGTACAGTATGGAAACATTTTACCCATCTTCAACTGCAACAAAATATGAGATCAGAAGGCCAAACTGATTTCAATGATTGGCTTATTAAAATTGGAGAAGGCAGAACAGAAAAAATACTACATTTACCTGACGACACTGTAGAGATCCCACCTCATATGATTTGTCAACAAGATATTATATCAACTATATTTGAAGGGAGCATAAATAACGAAGAATATTCCGAGTATGCCAACCAAGTTATACTGACGTGTAAAAATAAAGATGCATTAATACTCAATAATGAAATCTTTAAAAAAATGAATGCACCACAAAGAAATTATCACAGTGCTGATTCTGTACTTGCTGATGACAATGAAAGTCAGGCAAACTTTTCAACTGAATTCATAAACTCTTTAACTCCTTCTGGAATGCCACCACATATTTTGCAGCTAAAGAAAGGTGCAATTATCATGTTACTGCAAAATATGAACCCCAAAAAAGGCCTATGCAATGGCACAAGATTAATTGTTCAACAATTAAAGGACCATTTTATAGATGCTGAAATTTTAACTGGGACCCATAAAGGAGAGAGAGTTTTCATACCAAGAATAGATTTAGCACCAAGTGAAAGTAGTCTCCCTTTTATACTTCAAAGAAGACAATTTCCCATTATTATGGCATTTGCCATGACCATTAATAAATCACAAGGTCAAACTTTCAAATCTGTGGGTATTTTCTTGGAAGAACCAGTTTTTGCACATGGTCAATTGTACGTTGCGTTGTCACGGTGCAAAAATCCACAGGCTATTAAAGTTTACATTGAAAACAATGAAAGTCAAGGTGATTTATTAGAAGATGGACGTATTTTTACTAAAAACATTGTCCACTATGAAGTACTATAACTTTGAAGGATACAAATTAAAGATGCCAACATTTTTTAAAAGCATTCCAAAATACATAACAATTGGTTGTTTAATTCAGTCATAATTAATGGAAGTACTGTTTATGAATGATTCGCCTCACAAAATACTTGCCTTGAATTGTTAGTAAAAATTATGTTAACATGTTAAGTCATTATGTTAATGTTTCTAATGTTACAAGTTTAAAAAATATATTTTCAAGTTATTTCATTCAACAGATTACAAAGTGGATGTTAAGAGGTCAAGCACCTTTTAAGTCACAATGTAAATATTGTCTGTTATCTTAAGATTACTACCTACATTAATGTTTATCGCCAGTTTATGTGCTCAGTAATGAATTACTTTAATTACGTACGTTTTAAGAAGAGTTTTACTGTATGCCTTCCTCTACATTCAATGTATATTCAAGTTAACAATTATTGTGATAGAAATTGAATTTTAATACTGATTAATTTAAAGGTCAATTGTTTTTACATTCAAATGTTAATACTTTTAATAAAAAATTAGGTTACAAAATGTATTCACTATGTTCCTGTTTATAATGTTCAAAATTATACCAATGTTTTGTCAACTTCTAAACTTACATAAAAAATAAAGTTCAAGTTTAAAAATATATACTTTGAAGGTTATTCCTAACATATATTTTAAACTTCATGTTAAAATTTGCGACGTTTAAAGAAGGCTTTTTACTTTTTGCTTTCCTATTCATTCAATGTATATTAAAGTTAACAATTCTTCAGATACTAATTACATTTTAAAAAACCATTACATCAACATTTTACAAAAATACACGTTCATATTAAAATACTTACAAGTGTCAAAAATATATGTTAATAACTAAACAACTTGACAAACATATACATCACATTGCCGTCATTTTTTGACGGGCAAGTCGCTAGTACAATATAATACTGAACCCTGAGTAACCCCATTTACCACATTAGTCCAATCTGAGTATGGTTAATTTGCAATAACCCTTTGCTTCCTATCTTTTACCCAGCTCTCAATTCATAAGCAGATATTTACTGCAATTCATGTATCCCCTAGTTTGCACAATAGTCATCCACTTGGCACTGTATCAAAAGCCTTTGCAAAATAAAAAAAAAACTACATCCACTGAGTTACCTTGAGAGGAATTCCTGCTTACCTCATTTATAGAAACAAATTACATTTGTTTGACAAATCTGTGTTGGCTCCTACTTACAATCCTTTTCAAATATACATATTCTTGTATGCTATCCCTTATTAAACCCTTGTAAAAGCTTCCCCACTACAGAATTAAGGCTTACATGCCCATACTTGGATTTCCTCTTGCTCCCATAATATAGGGGTGATATCTGCTTTTCTCCAGTCATCTGGTAGAGACCCTGTGATGAGTGAGTCTTGAAAAATTAGATATAATCAGAATAATTTGGCTATTACAGAACCCAGTCCCCTCAGTATTCTTGGATGTATTCCATAAGGATATGGTGCATTTTTAACATTTATTTTTTCCAACCTCTTTTGTATTTCTTCCTGCATTAACCAATAATTTGTTGAAGGTAGTGTAGCCCTATTTTGTTGCTATTGTCCCACCCACTGGTACCTCCCTTGTGTAAAGAAAAGAAAATTGCTTATTCAGCTCACCTTTCTTTTACTGGTCACTGTTTATCAGTTGACCTGTTTGATAATGCAATGTTCCTATAGCTTCCTCCTTGGCCTTCTTCCTATTAATATATTTTCAAAAATTAGGGTTAGTCTTACTCTTATTTGCAACTAGCTTTTCATTATCTATTTTAGTCAGTCTAACAGCTCTTTTGCAAGCCTTGTTGGTTTCCTTGTACTTTTGTAGAACTGCCTAATTTACCTTTTTGTTGTATACTTTTGAAATGCCTGCTTTTTACTTTGTATCTTGATCTTTAAATCCTTGTTAAGCCACATTGGATGTAATTTACCCATTTTACTTTTATTTTCACATTGTATATGGTGGTATGTATATTTAATAAGGATTTAAATGTTGTCAATTATTTGTCCCAGTCTATATGTTGTATCTCTGCCCTTATACCATTAAAATCTGTTTTTGTTGGCTTCTTACAATTTTGTCTATTTAATTCAATCTCAAATAAGATTGTTTTGCATTCACTGTTTCCTAAAGGTTCCCCAATTTAAACATTTGATATTTTATAGATATTATTATTATATTTTTCTCATGACTACATTTCAGATAACAAAAATATTTTTAAAATGTAAAAACCTTATTGACACTTGCTCTCAGGTAGAGAGGGAATAAGATTTGTTTGGCAATGTGAGTTTTAGTGAGGCTCCCTTATTGAGGGCTATTGGTTGTTGTACTTTATTGTTAAGTGCCCAATAGTTACAGCCTGCTATCAGCTATAGGCCAAACTATCTTTTGCAAGGTGGGATAGATAGGGAAGTTTAAGTTCAATTGTAATATAGTGACAACTAACTGGTTTTCCATGTTGATTGGAAACTCTGATTCAGACTATGACTTGTGAGTTGTGCTTTAGAATTTTAGACTATTGTAAGCCTCATTAGAAAGCATAGTGCTCCTTAGAAACAAACTGATATTCTGTCTAAGGATACTAAACTGCTTATGTGTGAATTAACTTTCAACAGATATCCTGGAAATGAATAGTTAATTGACAATAACTCTCTTTTATTAACTAGCATTGTGTTTTTGTAAAGTTTTTAATTTTCGTCAAGAATATGTGTTAAGTATTACAGTCCCCATTATAATAAATTGGGATATAATGAAGAAAATGTAGTACTACTTCTTACTGGATTTGGTAATTACGTATGGCCATCAAATAATTGAGTCTAATAACTTCTATGTAGATCCCATATCATTATAATAGTACTACTAATGTATACCTGTTATTATTTTTTGCGAGATAGAAATTATTTTGTAGTTGATTATCAATCATTTACAACATGTAACGTTTGTGTAATCTCCCATGCTGTGTCTGAAAGCACTGTTTTCTTTGCACTTAACCCCTGTATAGTGCTACAGAGTATTTTTGGTGCATTACAAATACCAGCTAATAATATCCTCCATGTTAAAAGCGATTTTGATCACATGGAGGGAAGTTTGATTACGATAGGCCACCCTAACTTTTGCCTATTCAGCACTGCTTTTATGCAGTTCAAAAGAAAAAAAACATATATTGATCGGTACAGTGGTTAAGATCACTGCTGTGACCTGAGTTTGATTTCAGTCAGCGAACTAAGAGGTCACACCACCCTGAAGCCATGCAGAGTACTTGGATGGGAAACCACCTAGGATTACCAGGAGCTGAATGTTTTGTGTGGCCCACTGGAGAAGAAACTGGCAACCCACTCCAGTATCTCTGCCATGAATACCAAGTGATTCAGCATGGTGTGTTGTGGTCCATGAGGTCACAGAGAGTTGGACACAACTGAACAACACAGGCAGCACAGGTATGTGAGGCTATACATGATGTTTACTTTTCTGATTATATATATATAGGTCCATCTTCATTATACCATGGGTGTATAAGGGATCTTATAATAAAGAATCGGCCTGAAGGCTCTTGATTTCTTCACTTGATTGTAATAACATTATTTGAATTGCATTTATGTTCCATAGGACTAGACATTTTCATCTAATATCTAAGTATTTGGACACCATATGTTAATTTTATGTCAGATAAAAACTTTCCTGGAAATGCATTTCCGGCATTAATTATTTTCTTTTACAGACTAACAATGTAAGCGTTTATACCTGTCACTAAGTTCTTCTCAGTATGTATTTCTGTGAGTATATGTAGCTTGCAGCAGGCTTGTTACACTGTATACTATTTATTGTTTTTGCTGTTGTAGATCCATATGTATATCACTGTATAATTCATCTGCAAGTGAGATGTTACTCTTTATATTTCACTTTAACAGACGTATGTGTATGTGTAAAGCTTAAGTGTACTAGTTTAGATTTAATATTTAAAAACGGAAGAAAAACTCTTGAAGACTTCAACGAAAAACAGAATATTAGTCCAATAATACTTTATCACATAAATATAAAAAGCATTTTTGGTTATTTTTTCATCAGTATTTCTACTCCAGTCAGTATACTTAAAAGTGTGGATTTAATATGCCTTATAAATTGATAGATGTTGTAATATTATAGGTCAATACCTGTTTGATAGTTCAGCTTCAGTTGGTGTGTTAAGATTAAGACTATGTTCTTTATGTCCTACAAATCAAACTAGTGAAAAGAGTAACAAACTAATTAAGCCAATATAATTACAAATAATCCTACAGTAGCCTTCATTTAAATGTGAACATTTATATAAAAAAGTTTTATTTCAAAGACCAATTGCCTTGCTCTGTGAATATTCAAGGGCCATAAAGCCTTATTACTCCTGAACTTTGCAGAATCATTAAAAACAAATCTTGCTGAAAAGCTTTGGCATTCAGAAAGTTCAGCTACACTGTTATGTACTGTCACAATGCATTCAAAGTAAGCAAGGAATGAAATTTCATAAGAATTGAGTGACATTTAATTTAACCTTTCTGACTAAAACGGTATGAGTTTTATACACAGTTTATCTTTCTGAATTGATCATCCAGCTAACGTTGATTCTTCAACTTGATACCGCAATGATCTTTAACTTATATTATGTGAGATCCATGTTAAGTCTTATAATATGTGCAACAGTAATACAAGAAACCTTTTATAATGCTTGCCACTCAAAGCATGAAAAGGTAACTGAAGTATCAAAATGCATAATAAACATGAAAATATTTGAAATTCCTCCTTGCCTATATTGAGAAATGCATGTTTTATTTACACAAGTTATTTAAAGGCTAATAAAAAAAAAAGAACAGACACAATTGTGAAAGAAAATGAAAAAATAGACATATTTGTACATTCTGGAAAAAAAAACAGCTATGGGAGTGCAACATGATGAATACAAAGAGCTATAACAGAATAACATTTTTCTGAATTATTTGGCACTGTAATGTTAGGTAACGTGAATGAAAATGATTGTAATTAGGTACTACAGCATTAAAATGAAAAACTCCTGTTTAGAACATACTTTTTAATGTTGAATACAATTGGTCCAATAGATGCAATAGATCAAAAATATCCTTTTTTATAAAAGGGATTTAGCCTTGACAGTATTCATAAAAAGTCTGGATCACAATAAGACCAACATAAGAAAGGTGGGTGATGTGGTAGCAGATTGCATGGCAAAAGTATCTAAATAAATCCCTAAATTAAATACAAAACTGCCATTTATCTTTATAACTAGAAATCGTTATGGTTTTACTTTAATATTTATACAAGCAATCACAATTAAATAGACAAGATATTTTTGAGCTGGCTTGTCCAGGCTTGGATCTACGACCCACTTTTAGGATGTCTTGTTTTACTACAATCATTGACTCAATCATTTTTATTTACTTACATGTGCTGAAGGTGTGATTTGGATTCAGCCCTTGAAGATTTACCTTAGTGAGCCATCTCCAAACCTTCTTTATTTATGACAACTTTTACTTGACTGCTTGTACCATTATATGATAAGTATCTAATGTTTTAACCGTATGTCATAGGGAAGAATTTTACCCATGTTGTAAAAATAGAATACATACATTTGAAATAATATAATTATTGTAAACATGTTAGAAATAAAATATGCACACAGGATTTCAGCCTGGATAAACATATGAGATAATTAAGAATAGATGTGTAATTATGGACATTAAACATAACATATTATACTTTTAATGTATCTTAAGATACTATGTTATTTATTAAAAAGAAACAATAGAAATAGGGGAGTGGCATATTACTATATTCCCGAAATATTGTAAAATGTACAGATCCATCGAAAGATTGATTTATCCCATTGAAAAAGTGGCCATTGAGGAATTAATACTTTTGAGAAAATTGTGTGATGAGTCAAGTATTTAAAGCAATTTCTCCATAACTTTATTTATATACAGTCTTATTAAACTAGGTTGTATGCTTCACGCTTCATAAGTCATCTAACCACTCAAATAGCACAAGCTGAGGTGAATAAAAGCTATTTGATTTTAAATTATGAAATGTTGAATTTACTGACTCCGGTGTCAGTGATGATCGTAGTCACATAGCTCTATAGGATGGCTGTACTTTCACATAGAGTAGATGTAACACTAGTTGGATCATTGCATTTTAATTAAGAATTGATAAGTAAAGTTTAATCTCTCATGTCCTGAGCTTGTTGCATTGCCACTGCACATAAAAGTGACAGCTGATTTGGGATTTGGCAGTCTGTTTTAGTAGTGTTAGGTCTGTGTTTTGAAGCTGTAGCAGATCCTCAAAGAAGATCCACAAGTCATTTATGATAAGTAACAGGTTGATGCAAGAATGAACACATAATTCTCTGTAATTGTAATTATGTTTTCATTAAATATATAAACAGTGGAACTTCTATATTCGTCATTAATTCTGTCCTGAAGGAAGGACGGATAATGAATCGGATGAATATTGAATGAATATAGAATCATTTTCTTTCATATTACTGAATTAAAATTGTAATAATCCATTCACAGCCCCGAATCTGACCACTACTTTACCTTTAATGAGTAGCGATGACCGCAGAAGCTGAAGAGAAGCAAGGGAATAATTATTTAGAAGGGGAGTCACTTTCCATTAAAACATCAGGTAAGCCCATTTCTGGTGATTGTTTTTTCTCCCTTTCTTGACCATCTAGTAGCACTCAATTTGGCAAAGAACCTTGGATTGTTGGATGAATATAGGAGCATTTTTTTTTGCCTAAAAATTTGCCTAATATTGTATTTTACTAATATAGGAGCAGATGAATAAAGAGGTTCTACTGTAGTATAATAAGATATATATTTTAGGTACAGATACATGTAGTAAATTATTGTGGTAGTTTTGATTTTAGATCAAGATGTAATGTATGCTTACCTTTGGGCTTGATTACATGGCTCTCTTTGGAAATTTTTCTCACAAGCCTTACTATAGCTATTACATATTGCTCGTGTGAAACTCTTATGTAAAACAATTTTCTTATGAGTAGTCAAAAATATGAAGTATTCGGTGCTCTAAAAGTGGTTTTACGTATGCTGTGATTACATGGCTACCATGGGAGCTAATGAAAAAATGCAACATGTTCTCAAAATCTCTGCGAGTGCTCATAGTGAGCTAAAACCTTACATCTACACTTAACCTCCCACAATAATAGGAGAACACTTATAAGACAAATTAGTATCCTAGTATCAAAACAACAACAAAAAAACAGTCTGAAGAATAATTTTACAGAATTCTGATAAAAAGAATAGTCCTATAAATCTTAATAATAAGCCTTTGTAATGGTTAACCAAGCCCTCTACAACAAGAAATACTAAGCGACAATAAAATACATTAAAATTTATACCTGGGCAAACAACAAACACTGACACCCAACTAATGCTGTGACACCTGCTTAATACAGAACACCAGAGGTTCACACCTACCCATCTGCCCTACAAAACCATTTACAACCCCCCTCAACAATCATTCTTTCTGAGCATGCAATGGATATCCCCTGACAAGCGATACTATGTAATATTTGTGAAATTAACATATAATGTCATGTCTCCCAACTACAATATACAAGAATAACTATACATTTAGAGAAGGAATCAGTAATAGAGCATAGCACCTATATATTTTCTTCACCTTGTCAGTATACCAGAATCAACTAAAAAAAAAAAAAAAAAAGAATCAACTAGGAAAAGGGAATGCCATTCATGTGCACACAGTTTCATTGAAAAAGAAAATAGTATGGCACAGCTCTGGAATGATCTGTGTTGGGAAAAAAACAATAAAAAAGGGAAATGAAAAATAAAATGATGGTTATGTGATCTCACGATGATGCATTGGGAGGAACTCTAAAAAAATATCTATACTGAAACTACATTGCTCTATAGAAATCTCTGTACTGAATGATAATTGGATAGGATATTCTTTAATTATATATTGACATCATAGATCCATAAAGTTGAATATGATAATCAATAAGAATGACATGGCTAAACCGTATACAGTATTAAGCATTTCTTGCAGTGAAAATAATAGAAACCTATGACATAATTTAAGACAATGTTATTTGTATTCATGAATTAAATGTATCATCCACAGTTTGCTAAAATCAAAATGTGGGAGTAATTATGGCCCCTGTGCTTCTTGCTAATCTAATGACTGTGCCTGTGGATCTCTGCTTTACCATAATCCTAAAGCCTGGTACTCAACCTCTCATTTCCTTCCATATGCCCCAGAGGCCTCTCTCACTGTCCTTGGGTCTTGTTTGCCTACACTAGGGGCACTTGGACCCTCCCCCTCTAATGTTTGCCTTACTTTACCTCTCCCCCTCTCTCCTCTTCTACCTGCCCCTACTACCCCCTCTCTCCTCCTCTCCCTTTCTCCTCTTCCCTCTCATATTTCTACTCCACTCCTGCAATATTTTGAAAAGTTGATATACATATAAAAAAATATTAATATAGTAAAATACTTAAGTAAAAATGATGTTTGTTTTGTATTAATATAGTTTTTGTGTTTACTAATTAAATACAACTTGTAATTTATAGACTAAAAATAATTAAGGGACAAAAGTATAAATGATGGCACTAAATGATGGTTCACACTAAAAAATATGTGGTTTCATGATAAAGACACATACATGTTTTAGCAAATATTAAAGTCTCAAGCTTCCTGGGATAATTTTATATATTTTGGAGATATATGTTCTGGTATTCAGTACTATCCTCCCCATATAAAAACACAGTGAGAGTTAAATGACCTTCCGTCAAATATGGAAACAATGCCAAGGTTGTTTTTGGCCCATGATAACATTGTAACATAGGCCCCTATTTAATTGGCCAAAACACAATTACTGGAGCCCGTAATGGAGTCCATAAAAGTTACAGATATTTAGTTGGCTACATTTTGCAACTCGCAATCCATTTGCAAGTTACAGTCTCAAAATCACTGCGGTTGTCAAAAACTTAACTACGTCCTATCTCCTACTTTGATGTTTCAAGGTTGTTAATGTTACTAGTGCTAAAGATGCTAAATCCATATTTAATTGCAACAATTCAACAAACCCGGAATTGCCTTCAAACCCTGTAAACAGCAAATGTATCAAAAAAGATACTAGATAACACTGTAAAAGCAAGTATAAACACAGCATCTCCCCTTGTGTACTTTTGCTCCTCTGAGCACCCTCGGCGCTCATTGTGAGCTCCTCGCTAAGAGCCTCTCCCCTTTTTTTTGTTGTTGTTTTTTTTTATATAAATCTATTGTTTTTAATAATTAATGAATTAATCAAATAATAAACTAATTTACTTTACCTATTTGTAATTAATATATCCAGCAATCAATATGCTGAAGAGCTATCAATCGCTGCTGAAGAGCTATCAATGCAGCATACAATGTTGCATGCGCGAGGATAAACCGTTTGTTTAGTTGTGTAAAGTGGCATTTTAGAATGGTAATGTTGTTAGTTGTAAGTTAGTGTTGTAAAATGGCGGTGATTGTGTATGTGTTACGCGGGTGTGTAGCATTTTCCGTCCTTCCTAATAGTGTATTTTGTACCTCGTATGTTCCTGGGTAAAAGTCGTATGTGCCTGGCGGTATTTTGCATGCTTAGAGGTCATGTCATTTTTTCTCTCTGGTGAAACTCTGGAAATTGGACTTAAATTTGCATGCAACCTCATTCCCAGACGTCGTTTTTTTTTTTTGTAAATGGAAATTTCCTTTTCAAAGTGTTACGAGCTGTAATTTTTGCAGCCGATTTTTTCAAAGTGCTACGGGTCTCGCACTGTGAATTGTGTATTTGAGTTTTCTGTTGATCTGTTGTCCTGCGGGTCATAGGTATGATGCTCGAGTCGTGCACTCATCTCCACCAGCGCAGTGAGCGCCTTCGGAGCTCCCTGCCTAAGTCGTGTGGGGTCATAAGGATTACCAATGTTTTTTGGCAAGCCCGCGCTGCTGAGAACTATATATGTGATGTGGAATAAGTGTTAATTAATCCAGAAGAAGGCAAACAAAAAATCCCATTGAAACATTGTTAGTTCCAAAGCCAGAACCCTTTTCTTTCCTTGAGGTGGAGTCTTTTTTCTTCTAACCTCAAGTGATCTCCTCTTGTCATCTGAAAACCTGTTGGCACATTTTTCTTAATAATCTCTGTACCTTTTATAGCTCTACAATTTCCTTTTTTAGAAGAGTTGCTCAATATTGTACTCCATAATTCAAATTAGTTCATACTAGGGATTTATAAAGTGGCAGAATTATACTTGCTTCCCTTGCTTGTATACTTATCTTAATACATGCAAATGTACTTGCCTTTGTAGATGCTGCATGGCTTTGAGCACTGTTATATAGATAAATGTCCACAAGCAATCCTAAATCACCTCTAGATTTGTTCCATTTAGACATATAATTGCGTGCTTATTTCTTCTTTAAAAATGCATAACTTTTGCATAAAATTTAGGCAGGTGATTAAAGTAGTGTCAATGCTTTTGTTGAAGATTTTGCGATTGAGACATTTTAAGTATTTTTTTTGTCTGTGGTGGGGATGAATAGTAGAAATGCTAGCACACAAAAACTGTTTGGCTTTAATTGTTTTAATGGTTTGTTAACATTTTTTAACTTTAACTGTTTGTTTTTTTGGAAAGGGTGAGAGAGAGTCTGATAGATTGTCTAAGCCCTACAGTAACCTCCCAGGTCACACAAACATAACATTACATTAACTTAGTTAAAATACCACTGAAATAAACTGGATGAATGAGACCAGCAGTTCAGCTAAGGGGAGCAGGTTCTTGAGTACACTCAGGGATCATTATCTGGCCCAGGTTATACTAGAAATTAGTCTATCTTGGATTTAGTCATCACAAATAATATTGATATAGTATCAAATGTTGAAATAGGGCAACCTTTGGGAAACAGTGATCACAACACAGTCTCATTTGAGATTGAATTAAGAAAAACTGTATGGCGCCAACAAAATCTCTTAATTTTTAAAGGGCAGATTTTAACAGTCTAAGGGCAGCAATACAAAGTATAGACTGGGACAGAGAATTTATAGGTAAAAACACTGAACATCAATGGACAACATTCAAATCCTTACTAAATATACATACTGATCACCATATGCCATGTTGAAATAAAAGTAGGAGTAAATCACAACCCATGTGGCTTAACAATGACTTAAAGATAAAGATGAGGAGTAAAAAACAGACATTTTTATTATACAAAAAAAAGAGAGGACAGAGACTGTACTTTTTGTAAGTACAAGGAAATCAACAAGGCTTGTAAAAGGGCTGTTAGACTGGCTAAAATAGAAAATGTTAGTTGCAAAGGAGAGTAAGACTAACCCTAAAATATTTTTTAAATATATTAATGGGAAGAAGGCGAGGAAGGAAGCTATAGGAACATTACAATGTGACACAGGCCATCTGATAAATAGTGACCAGGAAAAGGCTCATGAACTACATAGGTTCTTTTCTTTGGTATATACAAGGGAGCAACAAAATGGGGCTACACTACCTTCACCAAATTATTGGTTATCGCAGGAAGAAATCCAAAAGAGGTTGGAAAAAATAAATGTTAATAAAGCCCGAGATATTGATGGAATTACATCCAAGGGTATTGAGGGATTCACTCAACACAGGGTCTCTACAAGATGACTGGAGAAGAGCTGAGGTGATACCTATATTTAAGAAGGGAGCAAGAATAAATTCAGGAAATTATGGACATGTAAGCCTCACTTCTGCAGTGGAAAAGCTTTTAGAAGGGTTAATAAGGGATAGTATACAAGAATGTGTCTGTTTAAACAAGATAAATAGGAATCAACATAGATTTACGAGGGATAGGTCATGTAAAACAAACCTAACTAGTTTCTATGAAGAGGTTAGTAGGAACTTGGATCAAGGCAACTCAGTGGATGTAGTATTTTTGGATTTTGCAAAGGCTTTTGATACAGTGTCACATGGGAGACTATTGAGCAAACTAAGGGATACAAGAATTGCAGTAAATATCTTCTCATGGATTGAGAACTGGCTAAAAGACAAGAAGCAAAGGGTTGTTGTAAATGGAACATACTCCGATTGGACTAATGTGGTAAGTGGGGTTCCTCAGGGTTCAGTATTAGGTCCTCAACTTTTTAACATATTTATTAATGACTTAGAAGTAGGATTGGAAAGTATTGTCTCCATTTTTGTTGATGACACTAAGTTGTGCAAGGTAATTAAATCAGATAACAATGTACTTTCCTTCAAAAGGGATTTGTATAAATTAGAGAAATGGGCGACTAAATGGCAGATGAGATATTATACGAGTAAATGTAAAGTTATGCACCTGAGAAGGAAAAATAGCCATCTTAATGGAGCAAATATAGGGGTATCAGATATTGAAAGGGATTTGGGAGTACTTGTGGACAACCACCTAGGTAACAGTGCTCAATGCCAAGCAACATCTGCAAAGGCAAATAAAATATTAGCATGTATTAAGAAGGGTATAGAAGCATGGGAAGCAAATATAATTCTGCCACTATACAAATCCCTAGTACCACCTTATTTTGAATATGGAGTACAATTTTGGGCACCACTACATAAAAAGGACAATTTAGAGCTGAAAAAAAGATACAGAGAAGGGCAACAAAACTAATAAGGGGAATGGAGGGGCTAAATTATGAAGAAAGACTAACCAAATTAAACTTATTTTCTCTAGTAAAATGGCGCCTAAGAGGGCATATGATTACCTTATATAAATATATTCAGGGTCAAAACAAGGCTTTGTCAAGTGAGCCTTTTATGCCAAGAGGTTTTCAACTGAAAAGAGGATATCCTTTGAGATTAGAAGTAAAACAATTTCACCTTAAAGAAAGAAAAGGGTTCTTCACAGTAAGGGCGGTTAATCTGTGGAGTTTTCTACCAAAGGAGGTGGTGACAGCGGATTTGATAGATAACTTTAAAAAGGTATTAAATATATTTTTTAATTAAGAACGGTATCCAGGGTTATCCTGGATAATTAGAGAGAGTACTGATCCCGGGAGGAATCTGATCGCCAGTATCTGGGGTCAGGAAGGTTTTTTATTTTTTTTTCTGATTGGCTGATAATATTTACATTTTATTTATGCATTCATTAGCCAGTTGCCGCAAATCAAGATTTTAAAAAACAAAAACATTATATAATAAAACAATATATAATAAGGCAACAATTATTTTCAATAACTATTATTAAACGTATTGAATAACAATACACACTACTTAAAACAAACATTGACATTTGTGAGAGTTGCGGTTTCTCTTTATTACTTCAGTTTGTAAGTATGGAACTATTCCAAGGATACTATTTATGTTTCATATAGGATCGGGCAAGGTATCAGATTGTAAGTGAATTGTTTTTAATTAATAGTTGCACTCCAACTGCCTGAAAAGAAAAAGAAAACAGATTTTAAAGATGACAACCATAACAACTTTAAACAAAAGCGTACGGCTTATGTTTATGTACCTAAGAATAAAAAGTATTTTGCTTAGTTTTAAGAACTTATGAAGCCCTGTTGTAGGAACCCAAACAAAACAGGACCTCTTACTGGACACACAATACATGAAGCTTACTGAACTGAATGTAATATTTTAGACACTGCCCTATTTGGTTAATAATCCACTAGACACCACTTTTTGTATGAGAGTGCTTTGTGTTTTCCTTTTGTAAATAAAGCCAAAGTACATATTATCTAGCTCTAGTAAAACATTTTGCTATGCAATATTTTTAATTATTTAATATTTTATGAATATAATAAGTTCATTGTTATGTGTATAAAAAGACTAACCCTTTGATTTGACAATGTAATCATGTATGTACTGCTTCTACTCACTTTACATCAACCTAGAATATGTTTTAGTTCTTTCAAAAAGTCACTGTGTTGTCATGAATTATGTCACCAGTAAAATGTTCAGAAGTGGAGGCACTGATATTAAGGTTCCAGTCTTCCAATTCACTTCAATATAATTTTGTACCTATTACATGTACTTCAAATGAGTTTGACTTCAATTACATGGCAAATGCAGAAATGTTATGTATGGAAAATTATGTATGGAAAATGCAATAAAATGTATTTGGAGGGGTACATGAAAAATAATCGTTTCCATGGTCTTAAAAAGAGGACTGAAGAGGATAAATTCAGGGAGCTTCAATTAAGACTTATTTGGATATATGTGCAAGCATATCAGGGCTGTAGAATGAATCCAGGGAGTCAACTGACCAGATTGGGTTTATAAAGGGTAATAGGGATGGGGGTTGATGGCCTACTCTAAACCACATGGGTTATTAGGGGTAAGGCTTGGTCTAGACATGGATTTAAAGGGCTTATGCCTTTACAATTCCTCCAACAAGAAAAGCATGCTGAAGTTCCATTTCTTATCAATTCCACAAAAATATGGTAATAATATGGCAATGAACTCTAACTCGATATTTGGGTTACACAATCTTGTCTTAGAATGGAAATTGTGTGTAAAAATATTTCTGTTTACAAAAAAGTTTTTTTTTTCATATTTGTATTTTCTGCTGGTATAATACAATTAATATCTCGTAAAAATGAAATCATTCACATAACTGAAGGTTCTGTGCTGTTAGCTTATATTATATTCCAGATTGTCTCTGTGTATTCTATTGAGGGCCAGTGTCCATTAAGATTTGTATTTTTTAGTTATTACTAATATGTTTGAAAAAGACCAATTACTGTAACATGGATATGAAGCAGCTGCTGTGAAGTATTGGGCCTCAAACAGATAAATCTTTCTGTAAAACAGCAGCTCCCAAAGGCATATCTATTACAGCTTATTTAGCTCTGTGTCTCAATGTCAAATGGCCAGACAATGATGTTACTAAAATTGAAAGATTCAATAAGCCGTCATTAACAGCTTTTTTTAACACAAGAACAATATGTTTGTGATTACATTGAAATAATTATTAAACACTTAAATAAGCTACATTTTTGTACAACATGCAGTATTGTATTTTAAAATCTAAATGTGTTGTTTTTTTCTTAACAAACAGTTAAGTGATATGACTTTATTACTTTATCTTGATATGTTAGAAGGATACATTTACATGAAGGGAATTAGATCCAGGACTGACTCACTGAGACTTTTCAGCCTATTCAAAAGTTATTACTCCTAATCTTCCCCCTCTTTTTCAGTTTCAATTCCTCAAAAATCTCTCACTGTTAATAACTGTTAACATCACCCCACCACCCAGGCATGTTGCCTTGGCTTCTACTGGTCCCTACCCTCACATATAATCAGTCACAAAATCTTTTAATTTTCACCTAAAAAACATCTCCAGAATATTTTGCTATCTTACACAAGACACAATTAAAATACTAATCCATTATCTCGTCATCACCCATGTCTCTCCACACCAAATCCATAATGAAAGCATTTGCCAGACTCATCTACCATACTCAATGCTCATTGTCTACAGCTCCTCTCTGTCAGTCACTTCACTGGCTTCCTATACCATCCAGAAAAAAAAATGGAAATCATGACCCTAACATAAAACCCTCAACAATAATGCACCTCTTATATTTCTGCTCTTGCCTTAAAATATTTCCACAACAACCCTCTTTGCTCTGCTAATGACCTTCTTCTGTCCTCCTCTTTTATCATCTCCTCTCACTCCTGCCTTTTCTCATGATGCCTTTCTTGTTCAGTTTCCTGCCTTAAAACCTTCAAAACATCCCCAAAAATGCATCTGTTTAAAGACAGTTATCACCTTCAGCGTTAACATACATATAGCATCTATCCCCTTTCTATACCACACATACCCTTTAAAATGTAAGTTTGTGAGTTTTCAGACTTGTAAGGTGCTTTACATTATATTCTAAGTGTAAAGACAGAGACCTCCATACTTTTGCAATGTGTTAAAATTGCTCCTGCCTTGTACTGATCCTCGGTAGCGCTATGGAATATGCTTATTACAAATAAAGGATAATAATAATAAAATAATAATAGTAATAATAAGAATAATAATAATGATAATAATAATAATAGAAAATAATAAAAGTTCAGGCTCTAGTATGATTTACTCTGAAAGGCACCAGATAATCACTAGGCAACAGAATATTTAATATGTGCACAGACACATTCTTGGTTGTACACTGCAGCACAACTGATAAATAGGTGGGAAGGGTAACACTTCTAAATAGACATGGGGTATTGGAAAACCTAAATATATATGATAATAAATATACTTAAAATTAAAATATTAGTTTTTCTATGTTGATAACTTTTTTTTTTTACATGAGGATACAAATAAGTGTACACATTTTTTGTTCCACAACCAACATAAAGAGACAAAATACATATACAGTAGCTGTTTTTCTTATATCAGCAGTTCATAAAACGCAAGAGAATGTGACAGTTACCATAGATTCAAATAATTACAACCTTTAATTTATTAACTGATAAATACAGTTATATTGTGTTTAAAGGTCTAAGGTTTACCTGTCTTGTCTAGGAGAAGATAAAATACAGCTTTTAATTATTGATACTGATAATGTTCAGACGTTTGTCCATTTATTCACTAGAAGTAACTGAAAATGTATCAGCATTCAAGGCCTATTACTACAAAAGACTGACAAAAAATAGCAATCGTGACCACAATTACAACACAGAATGGCATGTAACAGTTTATAAATTAAAATATGTATTTATATTTGTTAATTATACCATTCAGTTTGCGTTGTTTAATATAGCACACATGAATGTGGTACTGCAGTGAAGCTTTAATATATGGTGAACAATTATTTATATTTTATGTGAGCTTTGTGTGTATAAATATATGTATAAATATACTATGTGTGCATGTTGAAAATGATTAGACCCTAGAGCAATACTGTGAGTTGCTGAATTAACTGTAGTTAATTAACTTATTAAGACCTGTGCCTTTGGTGAATTGAGCCTCTGATCACAGATCAAATCATTTACAACATCAAAGAAAATATATTAAGAGAGAGACTGCTCTCTGTAACTGATCTAGCTTTTGAAAGAACTTCCCATCTATCAAGGGCATCAGAAACTGTAAAATACAACAAAAGTGCAGAACGTTGTGCAACCTTTGTTAAAGGTCTGTGACAAATAAAAGAAACATAAGACATTTACATAGTGTTAGAGTTGGCAGTTGCAGAAAATACAACTGTATTCAGTTAAATCTAATTGATAGGATCTATATACAAATTTGCACTAGAAAATCTAACCACTGATTACATCTATATTAAAATATAAAAATAAAAAAATATATATGACAGAACTAATTACTGAAATGGTAATTGAGCCATTTTTTCTTAAGATCTGTTAACATGTTTAACTAAGAATACATAGGACAGTACCAAGTAAAAAATACTTTATTATTTAACATACAGCCTCATTAAATTTGGGCTACATGTTAGAACGTAGCTTGTAACGTAGAAAGTAGTACTTAGGGCTATTAAATCAGCCCAGTAAACATCCACGCAGACGACTTGCAGGGTAAGCAGCAAGACGGACAAAAAATGCCTACGGGACGGGAACGTGGAACTTCGCATCGCGCAGATCTTTTGATCTGTCAAGCTCGTAACCGCTACAATTCCACTCATGCTATTAAATTGCAACAAAATTGATCCCAAAGCTCATCGAGTGCTGGAGAGGACTCACAAGGGGAGTAAAGACCAATACGTAGCCCCGTTAATGCAAATAAAATCACACTACTGTACTCTTATTAAAAGGGAAAGTGATGTTAGGTCTTAGAATTAATAGCACAACATTCTCAAGCCTGCAAACCGACCCTGAAAAATTCTTTATTTCCTGATTAATTTCTGCGTTATATTGATCATTTCAATCAATGTGTTAATACATATACTGTAACTTGCATGTAATAGAATATCATATTTACAGCTTTATTAATATTGCACTATTGTGGAATGTGGGTCCGATAGCAATTTGTAATTGAAGCCCGTAGGACTTTGAAATCTACCCTCCCCTTATTCAGTGATGTAACGCTAGCGATCTCTTTTTCCATTGGCTCCGTCTAAACCCGTAACTACGGTCTACACTAATTGATTGGCCACAAGGCAGCAAATCAAAGCTTCTATGAATGAGCTACGATTTGCCCGTAGCTCGCAGCCCATTCTAATTTAATAGCAACCTAACCCCAAATTTCCGTTGCAGGCTTCACGTTGCGGGCTTCACATTGGACTGACAGTCCCCGAGTTTAATATGGCTGATAGACATGGAATGTAAGAATAGTTCAAGTATTAGAGGTAATGCTGAGATCTGCTTGTGTCGACAATGGCAGGAGCTGCATACAGATACCACATATTATAATTGTCAAACTGCTTTGCGCTGTTGCGTATGACTTAGGCGATGAGTCGCTCATTGGCTGTAAACCACGAGTAGCGAGGCGAGCAGTTGAAGCATTGAAAGATGCAGGACTTAGCCTCCAAGCGAGATTGCCTTAGGCCGCAAGCAGTTGAGGAACACGGACATATAAAAAAAAAATTAGGAGGGGCGGAACTTAGAAAATAAAATACGAGGTCAGAAAAATACGAACTTAACGGCCGAACCGTGCAAATCGAAAAACACCAAAAACACAAATTTTTTTAAATAATATACAAAAAAAACATCACACAGAGCACGGGGGACAGCCAGGACGTCTAGGAGTGAGGTTGCACGCAAATTTAAGCCAAATTTGCAGAGCTTCGGCACTTGAAAATCGGCTTAGCAACAAAAATAATGGCGGCAGAATAAAATGAAAACGGGGCTACACGACCCTGAACCGCGCAATAAACCACCAACCGCATACAACTTTTACCCAGGGACTTACAAGGTACAAAATACACTATTACAAAGGCCGAAAAATGCTTGGGAAGCTGAGCTGGGACATGCAAATGTGCCCACAAATGCATCGCTCTTCAATCCATAGCCATTTGTAAACATGGCTTCCTTTAAGCTTATGGCCGCTGCATTACACAGCTTTAATGCAAAGCCAAGGTTGGATTATACACAAGCTGAAAAACCTATCCACGTGTAGCTGTTTCAAGCTTACTGGCTATCAACAGCATGGAGCAGGGTCTCAGCCTGTGTTGTAGAAATTATGAGTAGGTAGTTCACCACAACAATCATTTATAATATGGTGGGCAAAAGAGCGATAGAAGCCCTCCACCGTACAGTAGTACAGTAAATAAAAAGTACATCTGTGTTCACATTTGAATGTCTAAAACAAGTTAAAAAACCTGCTTCCAACTCAGAATTCTGAGAAAATCAGTGATTACACTGCATTCTGGGAAGCTGAGCAGTCACATCTGCCCACAAATGCCTTGCTCTTATATATATATATATATATATATATATATATATAAAAAAAATATATATATATATATATATATATATATATATATATATAATGCATTAGCGCATCTATACCTAGTAGGGTTCCTGATAAGTATTAACCTCTTGAGTACTGAGTTGTGTGTTACTCTGGATGTTGTATAAGGTCACGGACATAATAATAATAATTTAATTTTGTTCAATTCTACATAGGTGTATATTTAAATGTTAAAAGTCAAAATCCCATGAGCTTCCATGCTTTGTTATTGTTTTTTAGTCCTGTTCTGTGTCTTTAGCTGCTGCTCTGGCTATCAGCAATGGTTTTAAAACCATTTTTGAGTGCTATTTAGTACCCATTCATTTTTCTTTGATTTTTCCTATTTACAGGTCTGCCGTAATTTGCTAGCAATGTCTCAACTGAATAGCGTTTCAAGAAGGCGCCACTAATATTGCGACAAAGAAAAAATCAATGGAAAAGTTTGCAGTCGTTTGTGGTTTTGTCTTGCCGTAGTCAGTCGAGGTAGTTCTCTTGCAATGATTCTGCAATTGGTGAATAGAATATTTAGGGAGATTTACTTTGCATGTAAGAAAGTATAATTTGCGATATAGGGGAATAGAATAGGGCTTATAGTTGTTAAATCAGCTCTGTTAGAAATACCATTAAAACTAACCCTTTGTTGAGGAGTCTTTTTTTTCCTTCTCACAGAATTTGAAAAGGTTTATAAGGGTTATTCATTAATTATGTATAGTTAGTTTTGAGCACCAGTGTGCAGATTTTCAAGTTATGCTTTTGAAGCAGTGTGACTTTGCCTGAACTACATTAGGGGTTGTATTGGAGGCATTGGCATAAGGGATAACCCCAGTTATACATGTTAAATCCTCCCATCCATTATATATTAAATATCATACATACATTTTTTTTATATTTAAAAAAAAAAATGCATTAGCAAGAAAAGTTAAGTTTTAGCAATTGTTGTCTCCTCCCCTGAAATAACATCAGAAAATTGGGTAATGTTGACTTGCAAAATGTAAAGGCTGCTTAAATATGATGGTTTAAACCTAAAACCCAAAAGAAATGAGAATTATACACATAAATAAGAACTCAGTGCTTCTAAATGAAAGCTAAGGACCTTAATACAAACATTTCAATAAAGGAACCTGAAATCATTCAAGAAAAATAGTTTTAAAATAGGTTTTTAACATTGATGGAACATGCATTTTTTGGAAGTGAATACCCTCACAAACCTAAATTATAAAGCAACTAATAAGTGTCTGGCTACAAAATAGCAAATGATCTCCTGACTTTATTGATGGTGCAAATAAAGCAAGTGATTACAAAACAAAACCATTGCTTGTTTATTCGATTAAAAATCCAAAAAGCATGCAGGGGCATCTATGGGGAAAAAAAAGAGAGAATAGGTGCTATGTATCGTGGGTGCTGAGAGGGTGTGAGTGTTATGAGGGATTGATGAGAGGTGGTATGTGAGTGCTGCTGGAGGATGCGTGTGGTGGGTGTTGAAAGGGGGGGGTGTTATGCGAGGGTGGGTGCTGAGAGATGATGGGTGCTTTGTTTGGTGGGTGCTGAGAGGGAGTGAATGCTATGTAGGGTGGGTGCTGGAGGTGTGGTACAATATATACCATAAATGGATGGTATAAAACAATTATGGGTATTGTAAAATCTAAATGAAAAATACAAAAAAAAAAAGAATAGGGAAAGAATGGAAATTTGAACAACATGCAATCCTAAAACAAATGATTTTACCCACTGTCTCATATCTATATTTTGTATTAACTAAAGATTTGGGAAATGTTATATATTGTTTTACTTTTTTACACTTTTTAATTTTACGGTTCTAAGGTAAAACATACTCACAAAAGAGTAACAAGAATAAACGTAAAACCTGAACATAAACCTATAAATCTCTTTGCCTTACTCTGGATCAATTACCAATTACAAATTAATCTGCATATTTCAGGTCAGAGGAGATCTAAAAAGGTTGAACTTGAATTATTTTTTTAACCTCAATTACTATGGGCCTCATTCTATTAACGGCCGCAGCCGTTGCGGGGCCGCAAGGACCGGCCGCAAGCTATTCGGCTATTCTATTCCCTTACGGCCGGGGATTCCGGCAGGCTTGCGGCCGGTGCCTTGCTATCTCTTGCGGCCGCTCGCGCCAGAGGAAAGCCTTTGATCTAAAACGGCCGCAAGAGTTTCGGCCGTAAGAAATTCCTATTTGCAATTCAATTGCTCCGGGAAACCTCTCTGCAAGGCTAAAAGCCAGCCGCAGCTTACTTGCAGGAAAGAGGTCCCGCTAGCACCAATTAAGCACATAAAATAGCTCAAATAAAGCCATCCTGCACTTTGAGAAGACTATAAAGGGATTTTAGGTGTTAGAAAAAATAGCACATAATTATCCTATACTCAAATCCGTAAACTATTTTATTTTTAATATCCGTAAAATATCCATGTAAAAAGTCCAGAGTGCTTGGAGCACTTCAGACCCGCCCACGCCGCAGCCGGAAAATAAACAGTTAATTTGAACTCGGGTTTGGGCTGATGTGCAAGCTTGAGAGTGGGTTACTTTTAATCCTCATGTCCCCCAATATGATCCCTAGCATTTACAGAGCTGTACAGTGCAGGCTTGAATTTATTTTTGCGTTTTTAGATTTCACAGCTTACGGCCGGTTTCAAGATATGCGGCCGGCCGTAAGAGGAGATCCTTGCGGGGCCGTATAATAGAATCGCGAGTTAACAGAACCCCCGCAAGGAATCGCAGCCTTACGGCCGATTTACGGCCGGTAATAGAATGAGGCCCTATGTAACTATGTAACTATATAACCATATCTTAAACTATACAATATATGCTCTACAACATCTAATACAATATGGCAAACCATATTGAAAAAAGTGCTTTCATATTTTAAATTGAATTAAATTAACAATTAACTGAGTTTTTTTTTAAAGTCAATGGTTTTAGATTACTTCTATTGTCCTCCCCTTCCATTGAAAAATACATAATAAACTGGAATAATAAGAATTAGCTGTAAAACCTAAGTGTTGTGTGTATATATATATATATATATATATATATATATATATATATATATATATATTTCATAGCATGAAATAGTGTATTTTGATGCATTGTTATCTGAAAATACATCTGGTACACCGATATGAAGTAAAGCTGTTGAGCTCATTAAATGCAGAACAATTTCATTTTTTCGATAGTATTACTGCATAGGGAGCAATAAGACTGTAGAGTAACATTGTTCTCTGTATATCCCCTTATGAGCCAATGAGTTGACTTTAATTATCAAATACTACCAATTTTGTTTAACAAATACTCCATATTTAAACAGTTTTCCCCTCTTCAAATATGCTAACATGTAAACACTAACAATAAAACTGGAAGAAAGATTATACAATATTTATGTAAAAGATGTCAAAGCATTAAAGTACTGGCAGTGGTTTTAACCTTATGGGGATTTTATTGTTTGCTTGAGTAAATAATGGAAATACATTTTTGTCTACTTTTGGAGTTCAATTTAATTCCTGCCCGGTTCAAAGATGCCATAGCTGATAATTGGAAAAATATATATTGTTTTGATGCAAAAGTAAATACACTTGCGATAATTGAATTGGATTTCATTCCAATCTCACGGCATGAGGTTTCAGCAAAATGTACAACACTGTGAAATGGCTTTACATTTTTTAGGAAAGATTGGTAAGAATCAGTTCATTTCCCAGTATTACCCCTTCACTGCCCAACTCCTAATTGTGCTGATCTATCAACGTCATTTACTTTTGTGCAATTCAACAGTAGCTAAAAGAGTTAGAATTGAACAGAAGGAACTGGATTCAATTAACAGCGGTATCAGAGATTACCAGCTCTTGGTGTTTATCTTTATTCAATTTGAGCATAACATGTAGTATATACTGATACGGAGTCTATGATTCCCATATATTTTTCTATCAAGCTAATAAAATATACATTTAAAGATCCTGAAGCAATTCAATAGTTACTGGATTGTTGTGAGTGAGCAAGACAGAGAGAGAAGGAGAGACAAAGAACAATCAATTTAAGGTCATTGCAGTGCTTTTTTTTTAAATATACACATTTTAAGAACACTAACATAACACTCAACTACAGCTTGAATTATTATTAATATCACATGGCCCTGCATTTTACATTGTGAAATATTTGCTTTAGACTTTGAATTGTGAGCGAAAATACATTTAACACATAACGCTTATGTGAACATGCAAAAGGGGGCTTGTTGTACAATTTCTATGGGGATAACCTTACATTCATGTTCTTTTCTCAACATTTGAGAACCCTTTGAATCTATAACAAGAAAATAAGGATTGCTAGTTCCCCAGGTGTTTGCCACCTAATCACACATATCTTATCTCTTTAATAAATCTTTAATCACAACGGTGATAAAAACAATTTTCTTTCAAATTTATCAAACCTTATAGACTCATAATCATCTGGTGAACACATTTGAAAATATAATATATCTGGAGCGGGCTTATTGCAAAGATGCTTGTTATTCAAAAGATGAAGTAATAGGTACTAAAGGAATCTTGTCCTGGTTTTATGCCAGAGTCTGCATGTATCTACAGAGTCTACATAAGATCCTTTAGCTTCTTCCTCCCATATGATATTAATTTATAAACTGCCTATAATGTTTCCTAGATACAAAGAGGTGCCTCTATCCACTTTGGGGAGTACCTCATCTGCCTATTGGATTACATTGCATTAAGATGCACTGGAAATCCAGTGCAATACAAAATATAAATAAGACTGCAATATTGCGTCCACCTTAAGAACATCCAAATTAGTGAGTCATGTGGCGTTTAGTTAGCCTGTACGCTGACTTATAATATAATATAACCAATTGGCAGGAAATCTAAACTGCAGTAAGGGATTGAGTATATGGCATAAACATCAATAGAAAAGTAACTAACCCTGCTCCTTATTAAAGACAACTTTCCTGTTTACCGGGGGATCACCCTCCACTAGTTAAATTTGCAGTAAAAACGTGTGTCCTTGTTTGCAAAAATAGCTATATGTTCTAACATAGACATATTAGTTACCACCACCACTGCACACTACAAATCCATGCAGGACATTTTGTTTATAAAGGATGAGTCCTATATTTAAAGTATGCTCTTGTAAAAAAAACGTAGTTGATATTTAGCAAAATATTTTTACATTTTCGTTAATGTTAACAGTGATCTATTCTATACTATATTTTCATTTCTAGTTGAGATCTCTCTTTTTTTTTTTTTATGTCTGAGTGATAAATTCACACCTCAGTAAATATACTCTATAGATAAACAAATTAGTTTTTAATGGTTCAACTCAGTGAGGAACCTCTCATTTTACTTAATTTGGCCCCATTTTTTAAAGCCAAATCTGATTACATGATAGCATTGGGTGACAATTAGCCCTATTCTATTCCCCTAAATCGCAGATTACACTATGTTTAAGTACAACTTTATTTTGCCTAACTATTCTTTTTACCCATCTCTGAAAAATTAGAAGACAACTACTATGAGTTACTGCAGCAAGACAAAGTTGCAAATACAAGCAAACGTTTCCATTGATTTTGCAATGCTGAAATATTACTTATTTAAATTTTTACACCAAACCCCTATTCTAGTTAGACTTTATGGATCTATAACTAAAAATTTACGGGTCCTAATTAGCACTCACATATGGTTTTAAAATCATTGCTGACAACCGGAGCGAAAGTACACCACTCAAAAATAATAGCAAAGCATGCAATATCATCAGAGAAAGAAATGCTGTACATTGCTATCGGCACATATGTGCAATTTAAAACTATTTAATTTCAATGTGTGATTCCTCAGACGTATGAAAACAGAAAATGTTGAGTTCACAGCTGGATAACTCTGAGACAGCACATTAATAAGTTTCTCAGAAATCATATATCTCCAATACAAATAATATCTTACAGCCACAGAAGCACAAATGTGAAAAATAAAAATCATATATATACATTAAAATGTTTGACCTTTCACATATATAATGGAACATCAACTATTGCCAATCTCACACCTCCACATAACATATAACAATAATAACTATCTGTCCATGATATTTTTATCCACCTGAATATCACATTAATTTGGTATACAGGTGTTATCAGATTATAACTGATTGTTAGAATATCATTATGTATGATCACTTAACCATTAATACTGAGAAGAGACAAAGGTCAGCAGCCATAATGTCTGTTGCTTACATCAGACAAAACTATTGGTTCTCATATTAATGAGGGGATGACATGGTTAAATAACACATGCATAAATGCTGGCTTGGAATAACAGGCCATATCTGCATTGGCCCAAGTTAAATTTAGCAACAATAGGCCAATAGATTGTCACTGAGGAGTGCTTTTGAGAAGGTCAAATCCTAGGTGCAGCCCATATCTCCTCCTCCTCCTTGACACAGATCCCCCACTCCCCATGATACTGTGCTGAATCCTTAGTTGGGGGGGTGGGTTCAGGGTGAGGCATCCCCCTAAAGGCAACAGCACTGGTAGAGGTAAGGAGGGGGCAGGATGCTGCTGTGCAGGGGAGGCTAAAAACAGTGTCTATTAGTGACTGTGTAAGTCAAACTGAATCCCCCATGCATCCCTTAGATATCTGGATAGATGACTGCACTACCTTGTGACTGCTATAACCTTGATATGTTGCTTTTATTTTTTTGTTTTGTAAACTATTAATCAGGACTAAGTAAATGTGTTTATTTTTTTATCTATGCCTGATTTCCTATGTCATTTTTAGTGCACTACTAAATTAGAATCTGTGTGAGCAGGTAGTAGTACCTTTGTGTTATGTACAGATAAAAAAATTCTTATTTATATGTATAATGTAGTTTTACAAAACTGATTTTGAAATAATCACCATACCCCTATATTTATAGCTTGCTTTCTTGACCATCTTGAGAATACACAAAAGTCTTTGCATGATCTGTATTGAGAGCACTGACTGTTTTGTTTGTTTTGCTGCTTTATTAAAGGCATAGGCTGATAAAATACTCATTTATTTTATGAAAATCATTGTAATGCAGTATTTTAGAAGAAGCAACTGAATTATTATCTGGGTCTACCATCCCCTCATGTAGGTGCACATAAACAGAAAAAAAGAGTTTTTATTATTAGCAATTATTTTTATTTTTGTTTTAGAATGATTTCTGCCTTCAGAGATACTGCCATGATGACCAGGTTCTCTCAAAGCTATGACAACCTTCATATGAGTTATTGGGAGTACAGATATAACGCATTTAGTGCTGTGATAGGTCCCGGGCAATAAAAGTGTTATGCGAAATAGCAGTAAACTGAGTCATTTTAACATATACAACTTATATATAACGTTATATGAACTTTAAATGAACTGCAAAAATAATAACAAGATAAAAAAAATTAAATGAACAGAACTAAAAAAAAAACAGTCCACTTTTAGTGGAAGATGTTGAAGCTTCAGACTCATTCTCCAACTTGGCTTTCTGAGTCACAAACTGACAAGGGCCTTTTTTTACTGCAGCATCTAGCAGATGCTGGAAGCACGACATTCCAGCCAAGAACGATGTGTCTTGCATTGCTGCTCCTCGCAGCATCTGAATCATTTGCTGCATAATCATTCATAATTTCATTGATTTGATGCAAAGTGTTGCTGAGGGTCTCAGTTATTCTATGTCCCTGCTGTCCTGGGCTTCCTCTAAGGCCCTGTTGTACCAGTTGTTGTAGGTTCTCATTAGCCAGGCTCTCACCTGAAGCCTGGACCAAGTTCTCTATGTCCTGGGCTTCAGCATCTCCCAGTCCAGCCATGGTCATAAGGTCCACTATCTCCGCTATGATGGGCTCTTCTAGTTGCACATCTCCACACAGCTCTGACCAGATCTGCTTCCACACAGCCTTTAACACTGCCGAGCCACCTTCTTCTAGGACAAATCCATTTTTGTGATGGTCTGCATGATGGTATACATCTTCCAGAAATACATCATGGATTGCTCATCCTTGCTATCTGTCTGGTCAATGAGCTGGCGGAATGTGAGACGAAGGTACTAGACCTTTAAGGTCACAATAACCCACTAATCCATAGGCTGGATGAGAAAAGTAGTGTAGGGTGGCAGAAAAACTGCTTAACTCCTTAAAAATGTCCATGGTGATCCAGGCCTTCTTTGAGTGGTAGACCAGCAATGTTTTGATTTTGAAGTCACAGCTGGCATTTTCACCCAGAAGAAGGGTTAACCGCTCTTTGGCAGCTTTGAAGCAGAATGCTCGCTTCTGCTCAATGTGCAGCTTGGCATCCACTTCAAGAAGAGGCCGGTCTCATCCACGTTGAACACCAGTTCTGGTGGATAGTTGCCGCTTTCCACAATGTTCTTCAAAGTGTTTGGAAAGGATGCAGCAGCTTTGGTGTCAGCATTTGCTGCTTCTCTGGTGATCGTTATGATGTAGAGGTTGTTTTTCTTTTTGAAGCATTCAAACCAACCTCTACTGGCTGAGAAGCTCTCCTTTACATTGGATATGGCTGTAGATGCTTCTCGTCTTCTCCATTATGATGATCTGGCTGAGAGGCATGTTACTATCCAGATCATTGTCTATCCAGATGAACAGCCTCTTCTCCATCTTCTCCAGGGCATAGCATCTGGAGCGAGTAATGTTCTTTGCAAATTGCAGTGCTGGTGGTCGCTGGAGACTTTATCTTCTCTTTATTCTTGAGGATTTTGTAGATTGTGGAGGTTGGCAATTTCAGATCCTTTCCAATATCCACTTGCATCTCCCCTTTCTCCAGGCAGTCCAGCACCTGTATTTTGACATCCAGAGGAATGCTCTGGCTCTTCATCTTAACCTGGTATTTTTTGCGCTTAGACATGATCTTTAAAACAGGAAAAAAAATTAAATGAATGTAGATTTTATTAGACAATTAACAACCACATTATGAGAAATAAGACAACAATGAAAATATTCTGCACCTTCTCTCTGAAAGTGGTAGGCAGGATTTGGGGGTTTCTGGTGGCAATCTCTCTCTTCAGGTCCAAAGTTTTCTCACTTACAAAAATGTTTTACATTTTATTAGACAATGAGACAGTTAACAATTAATAATTAACAACCACATTATGAGAAACAAGGGAACAATGAAAATATTCTGTGCCTTTCCACTGGATGTGGAAGTTAGGATTGTTGTTCAGTGTATCTCTCTCTCTGTTTTCGGTCTTTTTCTTTCTTATTTTGTCTCTCTGTCTCTCTCCTCTGTTGACTCTTTTAAAACTGTGATGCTGTGCTAAGTGTTATAGGGGGTCCCATGAGGAAAAACTGCATTATCACAAAGCAGAGCGTTAAACGTGGATGGGCAAGCAAAAAAGCATTGCTTTAGCAGGGTTTAGCACAAAACAGGAAACTACGAAAAACTATAGATATATAGTGCTATAGATAATCAGAACTAAAAGGGGTAGCGAGAAGTCGTGTTTACCTCTAGTTGAGTATGTGGAACTCTAAGCTTTTCAGGAGCCTGGTCCTCTATAGGTGTTATATAGATGCCTGCTAAAAAAGTTTCTGAGGGAACTAAAATAGTATGATTGGCTTCAGCAATAATAATAACTGTAAACTTGTTTTAAACCTGGTGGGAAAGAGAAGACTTTGATGAAAATAGAAGGTGATAAAGCCAGTTGCAAAAATCAACTTATAGATATTTAGTAAATTATTTTAAGAATAATCAGTCATTGCAGAATTGATAAATTAAACTTTTATAGTATTGAAATTGTTAATTTAGATTAGAGAGGTGAGAGACCATGAGGATTTCTGGAACTGTACTCTGAACTCACATGAACCTAATGGATTAAATGGTAATTCTGAGATAAAAGTCTCTTTATTAATAGCATTTTAATATAATATAATGTCATATAATATACTGTATTTGTTTTAAGATGTATCTGATTCTGAATGAGAAAGTGTTAACAGCTTTTAGCAGGATGTTAAGATTATTTAACCAAGGGAGACATTTACAGACTTTTGATGTGAGTTCAAATTATACACTTTCTTAAAGACCTTTGTAGTGGAAGGGATGCATCAGTGGCATATTGGGATCATAGTCAGTTTTTTATCCATAGTCTTTGTATTGAGTCCAGCAGTTGCAGTGATGTGTCTGCATGTTCACAAATTAAACACTCTTCATGCATGTGACAAGCAAGAGGAACTACCTTTTTCATAGAAGTGGGTGAGAGATTAAGAATGGTGGCTTGCAGTACAGGAAATTCACCAGGAAGAGCTGTCAGACAAAAGGCCTAAAACTGGTGGGCATGCACCCCTTTTCTATGCAAATTGAGTTTTATTGTGCTTGTCTGTGTATACATGTTGTGCCTGTTTGTGGCAAAGAAATTACATTTTGTGTTCTATTTCTTTTCTGATAATACTATTTGAAAGTATAAATCCTCTGTGGGGTAGTATTGAATATGAAGGCTTTGCAGCCTTGATAATATTGCATTTATGTATTTATGATATAATAATTTGCTTGGGTATTTTTTACACACAGTTTTACAAACACACACACACATATATATAATCAGGTGAACCCCTTAAAATTGTGGGTGGGTCCCTCTCCCCACACCACCTATTTAAACTCTCACCTGTCCTCATCAAGCACACCATCAGTCAATTCATTCAGGGAACCTCTGCCGGTCTCCTATCCTGCCTGCGAATCCTCGTGCTTCTCTGGCTCAGTAAGTCCTTGCACCCCCGTCTACCTGCCTTTCCTCTCTGTACTACCCCATCTCATCTCGCTCCTGCTGCCCACCACATCTCCTGGCAGCTGTCCACTCGCCTTCTCCAGCAGAGAGCTCCTGTCTGCCGCACCTCCTCTCTATGCCTACCTCCCCTCTCACTCCACTTACTCTCTTTACTCTCCACCCCATCCCCTATATCTTCCTCCCCACTCTCTCACACTCGCTGCTCCTCTTTTTGAGGTCTCCTGCTGCACGTCATTACTCCCTACACACTTGTGTGTTTATGTACACGTATTCAATCCTTTCATGTCACTCTGCTGGTGACATTATACCCTTAATGTGTCCCCTCACACAGCCCTTGTGTGTGTGTATGTACACATATACATTCCCTCCATGTCACACTGCTGGTGACATTATACCCTCAATGTGTCCCCTCACACAGCCGTTGTGTGTGTGTATGTATACATATTCAATCCCTTCATGTCACACTGCTGGGTACATTATACCCGCAATGTGTCCCCCGACACGGCCCCTGTGTGTGTGTATGTACACATATTCAGCAGGTTACTGTGTCACACAGGCAGTCTCTACCAGTCACTGATCTCTACAGGTCCTGAAAGGACTATAAAGGTACAATGCTGTGAGAATGCATAAAAACAATTCAATCCTAATACCTTTCAGCTGCTTCTCCTTTTCTGCTTCTGCATATTTCCTCTTTCTTTATCTCCCTCTCAACAAAGAAACAAACGTAAAATTAATATATATATATATACAGTGGATATAAAAAGTCTACACACCCCTGTTAAAATGTCAGGTTTCTGTGCTGTAAAAAAAATTAGACAAAGATAAATCATTTCAGAACTTTCCACCTTTAATGTGACCTATAAACTGTACAACTCAATTGAAAAACAAACTGAAATCTTTTAGGTGGAGGGAAGAAAAATAAAAAATAAAAATAATATATATACATAACCGTGCATCGTATATGTATGTTATATATATATTATATGTCCCTGCCCAGGTTCCCAGAATGCAGTGCAATAACTGTATTCCTTGGAATTCTGAGCAGGAAATAAATATTTTCCTATGCTGGCGCTCTCTACAGGCACTCTCTCCAGGTGCTCAGTCTCGGTGCTCTCTCCAGGTGCTCTCTCCAGGCACTTAGTCTCAGTGCTCTATCCAGTCGCTTTATCCAGGCACTCAGTCTCTGCGCTCCATCCAGTTGCTCCAGCCAGATGCTCTAACCAGATGCTCAGTCTCAGCACTCGGTCTTGGCGCCCAACCAGTCGCTCTAACCAAATGCTCGGCGCTCGGCCTTGGCACCCTACCCAGTCACTCTAACCAGATGCTCAGTATCCATGCTCTATCAAGGCGCTCTATCCAGGCGCTCTATCCAGGAGATCTATCCAGGCGCTCAGTCTTGGTGCTCTATCAAGTCGCTCGATCCAGTCATAATATCCAGTCGGTTTATTCAGGCGTTCTATCCAGGTGCTCTATCCAGGCGCTCAGTCTCGGCGAACTTTGCAGACGCCAAGTCTTGGTGCTCTCTCCAGTCGCTCTATCCAGTTGCTCAGTCTTGGTGCTCTATCCAGTTGCTCAGTCTCGGCACTCTCTCCAGGCGCTTTCTCTAGGCGCTCTATCCAGGCGCTCTCTCCAGGTGCTCTCTCCATGCACTCTATCCCAATGCTCAGTCTCGGTGCTCCATCTAGTCGTGCCAACCAGATGTTTTAACCAGATGCTCAGTCTTGGCACTCGGCCTTGGCGCACTACCAGTTGCTCTAACCAGATGCTCAGTCTCGGCGCACATCCTTGGCACACTACCCAGTCTCTCTAGAAGATGCTCAGTCTTGGAGCTCTCTCTGTGCTCTACCCAGTCACTCCAACCAGGCACCCAGTCTCGATGCCCTACCCAGTCACTCTGCCCAAATGATCAGTCTTGGAGCTCTATCCAGTCGCTCAGTCTTGGCGCGCTATCCAGTCGCTCAATCTCGGTGCTCTATCTGGGCGCTCAGTATTTCCAACCAGATGCTCTAACCAGATGCTCAGTCTCGGTGCTCGGCCTCAGCTCCCTACCAGTTGCTCTAACCAGATGCTCTGTCTCAGCGCTCGGCCTTGGCGCCCTACCCAGTTGCTCTTCCAGATGCTCAGCCCCAGCGCTCTCTCTGCACCCTACTAAGTCACTCCAACCGGGCTCTCAGTCTCGGCTGCTCAGTCTCGGCGCCCTACCCAGTCGCTCTACCAGATGCTCAGTCTCATCGCTCTGTCTCGGTGCCCTACCCAATCACTGAAACCGGGCGCTCAGACTCGGCACTCAGTCTCAGTGCCCTACCCAGTCGCTCTAGCCAGATGCTCAGCCTAGCCATTTGATCTCGGTGCCCTTCCAGTCGCTCTAACCAGATGCTCGGTCTCTGCACTCAGTCTTGGCGCCCCCACCCAGTCGCGCTCTCACCAGTCACTCCATACCAGTCGCTCCACACCAGTCGCTCCACACCAGTCTCTCCACACCAGTCGCCCCACACCAGTCTCTCATGCCATCCCTCGCCTCATCCCTGTATTAACCACCTTTTTGGCCTTTGCACCAGTCGCTCCACAGCAGTCGCTTCTCACCAGTCGCTCATGCCATCCCTCGCCCAGTCACTCCAACCGGGCGCTCAGTCTCGGTGCCCTACCCAGTCGCTTTAGCCAGATGCTCAGCCTTGCCGCTCGATCTCGGTGCCCTACCAGTCGCTCTAACCAGATGCTCGGTCTCTGCACTCAGTCTCGGTGCCCCACCCAGTCGCGCTCTCACAAGTCACTCTCTCACCCGTCACTCCACACCAATCGCTTCACACCAGTCACTCATGCCATCCCTCGCCTCATCCATCTACTAACCCCCTTTTTGGCCTTTGCAGCGCACTGACTCAACCTACACCTTCACCCATGTACAATTAAAACCTATCCCAGAGGAGTCCAATTCCACCTCGCCCAATCTCACCTCCTCCACCATTCTCTCCTATCCTCTTCCCAGTCAAACTCTTTCTCGAGGCCTCACTAGAACCTCCGAACCTACCAAACCCTCACATCACCCCATCAATAGCTACCTTTCCAAGTAAATCATTACCTACCTTTCTAAAAACCTGTTCGGCAAATTCATATCCCTTTCTATCTCAGCCGCCACAATAATGTCCTTTCTTGGATTCCTACATCCAAGCGAATTCACAACATGCCAATCTCAATCAGTATACCTTACCAGGCAGGATAACTCATTCATCAGACACATGCCAAATCACCCTATCATCCACTAAAACCAGCCGCACTCCAGTAACCATTACCTACTATCCTACCGCAAACCCATGGTGCCCAGTCACCACTCTTCGCCATCACCATTCAACATTACACCACAAATCAAGCCTTCACCCATTACTAAGCATCTCAAGCCAACCACTATCTACACCCACATTCACCCACTACATCAGACTAGTCCTAGCCTGCCTAGGCCATAACCATTTAACTACTTAGGCCACTCCTTCAGAATCGGAGCAGCCTTATCAGCTTCACGTAATAAAACACCCGCCGATATCATAAAAACTATTGAACAATGGAAAACCACTGCTATGTCAGATACATACCCGATCCAAAACTAGATCTAATAGAAGCTTTCAAACCTCTTAGTCAATAAATGTCTAGCAAATTTTTGGCCCTCTTTTCAAGGCCAAGATGACGTTGCTTTGGCCACACACCAGCTACCAGGGGAGAGGGTCCCTACTACAAATAATCAGGCAAGCACCTGAAATTGTGCGAGGGTCCCTCTCCCCATGCCACCTATTTGAACCTCACTCAACTGTCCTTATCAAGCACGCCGTCTGTCAACCCACCCACCTCTCCCCTTTTTCACAACACTACTTTGTATGCCTTGGCCCTCTTTTCAGACCAAGATGACATAGCTTTGGCCACACGCCAGCTACCAGTGGAGAGCGCCCCTACTACAAATATATATATACATATATATATATATATATATATATTGCCTTTAACACAGTTGACCTCCCTCTTTGAATCCAAATTATCTACTCTCTTGGCATCTGTGACTCTGCTCTTTCATGGCTCACATCATACCTACAATTTCTCCTTTCTGGCACCACTTCTTCAACTCGCCCTCAGTCCTAGGCCCTCTCCTCTTCTCCATCTATACTTCCTCACTTGGAGCCTTAATAAAATCTTTCAGATTTCGATTTCATCTCTATGCAGATGATACGGAAATTCACCTCTCAAAAAAAGATCTATCCTCCTCTATTCTAGCAAGAGTTTCCAACTGCCTCTCTAGCATATCCTCCTAGATGTCTGCCCATCATCTCAAACTTAACATCTCAAAAATTGAGCCCCTATTTTTCCCACCCTGTATTACAGCATCCATTCCTCAAATACATTGTCTTGGTGAAAGGGCTTCTGTACTTCAATGAAGATGTGAGTAATACCATGTTGGGTCACCCAATATGGGCAGGTCATGGCAGAGAAGTCAGACAAATCACTGTCTACTGGAGAAGGAAACTGCAACCCACTCCAGTAACGATGCTAAGATAACTTTATGGACAGGCACAACCATAGACATAATGATATGGCACCAGAAGATGAGCCCCTCAGGTCAAAATGGGCCTACCACTTTTCTCTGGAAGAGCAGAGGGCAAGTACAAGTAGCACCAAATCTAGTGAAGTGGTTCAGCCAAAGCCAAAAGGATACCCACTGTGAAGTGTCTGGAGGGGAAAGGAAAGTCTGCTGTTGCAAAGATCAATTCAGCATTGGAACCTGGAATGTTAGAACTATGAACCAAGGAAAACTAGACGTGGTCAAGAATGAAATGAAGCAGGCCAGGAAGAATTCTGTCAAGATAATGATCTGGTCACAGCAATCACCCTCTTCCAACACCCTCCAAAAAGACTCTACACATGAACAATACCAGATGGACAATATAGAAATCATATTGACTATATAATCAGGAAAATCAACATATGGAGATGACTGCAGCTCAGACCATGAGCTTCTTATTGCAAAGTTCAGAATTAAACTGAAGGAAAGAGGGAAAATCATTAGACCAAACAGATACAAAGTTTGCAACATTATCCAGGAAACATAGGACAATGTTTTGGTACGCATCTAAGTAATAACACCTAGGCCTAAAAAACAAACTAAGATCATTTGTTGAGCATTATATATTTTCCAGGAAACAGTAACAAAGAATTTACCTAAAAGAAAGAAAACTAAGTAGGCAAACTGGCTATTTTATGAGGCTTTCAAAGTAGGCCAGGAAAGAAAAAATAGAAAGATAGTGGAGATAGGGAAAAAAATGCAGAATTCCAGAAGATAGCAAGAAGAGGCAAGGAGACATTCTACAATGAGTGATGTAAAAAGATAAAAAGAAGAAGATAACAGGATGGGTAAGTCAAGAGATCTCTTCAAGAAAATTGGGAATCTCAAAGGCATCTTTCATGCAAAAGTGAGCATAATAGAAGACAAAAATGGTAGGGACATAACAGAAGAAGATCAGATAAAGAAGAGTAGGAATACAGGAATATCTTAACAGCAGGGAAGACCTCAAGCCAGACATCTTGGCAAGCGAAGTGAGATGGTCCCTAGGATGTATTGCTGATAGCAATGCTGCAGGAGTTGATGGAATCCCAATTGAACTATTCACAAGTCTAAAAGGTGATGATGTGAAAGTATTGCTTGCCTTATGCCAACAATTTGGGAAAACCCAAAAATGGCCAATAGACTGGAAAAGGTCAGTCTACATCCCAATGTCAATAAAGGCAGTATCAAAGAGTGCACCAATTATCGAACAATTGCACTCATTCTACATGCTAGCAAGATAAAGTTCAAGAACCTAGAAGCTCGACTCCAACAATATATGGTCGGAGAATTACCAGATGTGCAAGGTGGATACTGCAGAGGTAGAGGCACAATAGATCAAATTGCCAATGTTTAATGAATAATAGAGAAAGCAAGAGAGTTCCAAAAATACATTTATTTCTGCTTCATATACTATTCTAAAGCATCTGACTGTGTGGATCACAACAAAATGTGGCAAGTACTTAAAGAGATGGGAGTACCAGATCATCTAATTTGCCTCCTAAGGAATATGTATATGGACCAAGAAGTCCTGGTTAGAACATTGAACAACAGAATGGTTCAAGATCAGGAAAGGAGTATGACAAGGTTACATATAGTCATCTTATTTATTTAACTTATACGCAGTGTACATAATGTGTAAAGCCGGGCTGGATGAATCCAGAGCCGGAATTAATATTGCTGTAAGAAATATCAACAACCTCAGATACTCCAATGATACTACTTTGGAAGTGAGGAGGGTAAAAGGCGAGTGTGCAAAAGCTGGCCTGCTGCTCGACTAAACGAGTGAAAGAGAGTGTAGACTCCAACAAAGCCCCAAGACAGTGGGCCTGAGAGGTGGGAGCTATGAAGGCATTGTCAGCAGTGAGGGGTATTTTAAGGAACGTGAGCTCTAGTAGATAAGAAAAACATCAGAAGCTCAGTCTTTGAAATGTTGATGGACGGATACTCTGAAGAATATGCTTTACAGGCAGTTGGTAACACGCTAGAAGAGATGAGTCATGGTGCTGAGAGATAGATTTGACTGTTATATGCATATAGATGATACTGAAATCCAAAAGATTGTATTAGGATGCCAATAGAAGATAAATAGACAGAAAAGAGAAGTGGACCTATGATTGAAATGTGGTGTATGCCAAATATAAGAGGCTGTGGGGAAGAAGAAGTGCCAGAGAAAGACATGTCAAATGTTCAGTTTGCTAGATAATGTTCTTACAGAGGATCTGTACTACTTGCCTATTTTCCACTGAGTGGATCAAAGACATTTATTTTTCACTGATGTGATAGTGTTAGTCTAATCTGTTCTCATCAATGCTAATCCACATTCAGATTTCTCATATCTATTGCAGATATTCCAAATTTCATTTGAGCAATTTCCCTGAGGAAAGTTTTATAATAGCTCGCAATCCAATTCTACTATTCTATTCTTTGTGGAATACATCTTATTAGTGTTTCAAAAATATTTTTCCATCGTGATTCAATCAGATATTATAGAGATTATTACCTCTGTCAATGTTTTATTAGTTATCAAAAACAAGATATTAATCTGGATTGTATTACAATTTTTGCAGATGGATATGCACAAACTTTAACAAGGCACTAGAAGATGAGGTTTATTTATCAATTAAGAATTTCAAAAATGGTAAGGCAATTGATCCAGATGGGTTAACTTTAGAATATCATAAACCATAAGCAGAACACACACACACATATTTTATATCTTTAAATATATGTTAGATTTAAAAAAAGAGAAAGATACTGAAAACTCTAACCGATAAAGATTAATTTCTTCATTGAATATAAAACATAATATTTTTACAACTATTTTACTAAAGTGTGTACCTCGACAAGTTTGGCTTTCTTGTATGTAAAAATGCGTTTTTTAATATTCGGACAGTCTTGGTAACTAAAATGTTATTTAACCAAAACAAAAATGAGCTTCGCTTACATAATATACTTGATGCACCAAAATTGTTTGATATTATTGATTGGAACAATTTATTTACAGCTTTAGAACATGTTTTTTTTTTGTTTTAGGTATTTTTAGAGTTTTCAGAATTAGCTATATATCATCCCGGGTGAGGCTATATTAATAAATAAAAAATAAGGCACATGTCAGGGATGGCCATTATTATCTTTATTATTTGATTTGGCATTAGAACCTCTGTCATGTGCACTAAGAGAGGCTTATTCTGAGATAAAATTGAAAGAGTAGACTGTACAATTTAATAATATATGCAGGTGATATGCTTATCTTTTTGGAAGACTCCAATAAGCAACAATACATTTGTGTATCCCTAGAGCATCTGAAACAAGTCAGAAAATCTGTTTCCAACTTCAAAAGCAATAGAATGTTTGGACTGCACTCTGGGGTCATGGAAATAAGCTCACAACATTAAATTACTGGACCGCCAGCTCCATGTATTCAGGGTTAAATTACCTATTTTGGTATTACCATTGTCCTTGATCCTACTGAATGATTTTGTAAAAAATATTCATCAAATTAGACTTCTCACATTCGTATGTCAAAGTCTAACGGAGTAACTTGTAATCTATTTTCATTGAAAAACTCAATATAGATTTATGCCATGCTTTTTCAGTTGTATTGTGAAGTTCACTCTGAGCAGTGACAAAAAAGTGTTCTCTCGCAATGTTTAAGGGATGGGTGACTAACATTGCTAAGTAGAATTTACTCTGCAGTTTACTCGTAAGTGCTTTTTCAGGTATTAGCATAGGGCCTATCAAAACTAGAGAGAAATGATGAAAGTGAAAACTTAAATAGTGTAAATACTGTATTTACAAACAATGTAAATATAATTACATTGAAAACAGTAACATAGGAGACACTTATAGGAGAATTGAAATATTTAAATCTATATTAATTTTAGAAAAACGTTATATTTTGTAGCAATGGTGGAGCCAAAGAAGGGAGGGCCCCAGTGGTCAACATTTTTTGGGGTGTTTGGCCCACCCATGTACCATTAAAAATAAAAAAAAACTCTCTGGGACCCCATATACCCCAACACGTCATGCACATCTTATGTATGCTTGTGCTCATCCATTAGGTTTTCACTGGTTAAGATACTGGAGTGGGCTGCCAGTTCATTCTCCAGTGGACCCCAGAGAGAGAGAGTTCACCACAACAATCATTTAATATATGGTGGGCAAAAGAGCGATAGAAGACCTCCACCGTACAGTAAATAAATAGTACATTTGTTTTCACATTTGAATGTCTAAAATAAATTAAAAAAATGTTCCATGCTCAGAATTCCGAGAAATATTACATTGCACTCTGGGAACCTTGGCAGCGACATGCAAATCCATAGCTCGCTCTTGCAATCCATAACTATATCAAACAGGACTTCCCTTAAGCATATGCCCACTGTATTAAACATCTTTGAGTAAAGGTAGGGTTGGATTATACACAAGCTAAGATCCACAACACAAGCGGAGATCCTGCTCCATGTTGATGATTCTCGACTTGTTTAAAATCCAACCTTGGCATTAAAGCTGTGTAGTACAGATAATGGCAATGGATAGAAGAGCAAGGCATTTGTGGGCACATTTGCATGTCCCAGCATAGCTTCCCAGAATACAGTGTAATAACTGTGTTTCTCTGAATTCTGAGTTGGAAGTAGGTTTTTTAAATTGTTTGAGACATTCAACTGCGAAAACAAATGTTAACACAAATGTATTATTTATTTACACTATATATATATATATATATATATATATATATATATATATATGAAAAAAGGGGGGTTTGGTTTCACCAGCGTTGTCAATTTACAAAGATAAGCTAGAACAGGGAGAGAAAGGAGAACTAAATGGATGTGCTCATATGTAAAGGTAATTGCTAGAAAATATGAAAATAACATGGAGAAAAAAGCTGCAACTAATAATTTACATATGAGAAACACATTGATTCCAAAATAGGAGAGAGGGTAAAGAAACGGAACCCACAGCTCATACGGTTTGACCACAAGATTGTAAAAGCGTAACAATCAATAAAAAAGGTCAAGGACATACCAAATCATCGCTGAACAGGTGTGGTATAAGCACAACAAGTGAATTAAAATGTAACCTTTAATTGATATGTTAAAAGGGTATATGATAGAAAGAAAAAAAATATTAATAATGTGTTCTAGCACAGGACCACAGAGCCTAAATAAGGTTATGTGACAAATAAGTGCGACCAAAAATGTGGGGAAACAGGGAAGTGGAATATAGCCTCTAATCGTGGCTAAGAGAAGGCTATAAATTAGGAGAGTGAAAGCCCCTGCGCCTAAATGGGATATAAGGGACAAGCACAATGGTGAGCACTGACAGACATAGTCGTGTCAAAAAACATAAAGCAACGTGTGTGCCAATGTATACAATAATTTGTATAGTGCTCTCAATTGTGAATGTCCCAGGCCTTAGAACTCTAGATAAGTTGTTTAACAAATTGAATAGTCTCGCAAAAAACCTAAATCAGGTTGTGCTGCAAATAAATGCTAATAGAAAAAAGGAGATAAATATCTAGAGAAGGCTGTAGATAAAAGAATATAAAGACCTCTGCGCCTTACGGGGGATACACACAGCCCCAGTAGAAGCCTCCTAGTGCGAAACGCGCGTTGGGCGATCCGGCAAGCGCATGCGCAATCACTTTTTGGCCCGTTGAGCCAGGACGCGCTTGAGCGCAAGTACGCGCACGTCTGGTCGGCGCTGGTCGCGATCAATACGCGAGCACGTCATTGACGAGTGACGCAGCGCTGCAGTACGCCAGCAAGCGGCGCGGAACACAAAACAAACGAACCTGCGAAATTTACACACAGACTTACTTTCGAGTTTGGAGACTCGGGACCTTCACAATGGTGGGTACTTTATGTATTTTTGTTCCTATAGACGCATATATTGCTTTGTGACACGATTGTGTCTGTTAGTACCCACTATTGTGCTTGTCCCGTGTATCCCCCGTAAGGCGCAGAGGTCTTTATATTCTTTTATCTACAGCCTTCTCTAGATATTTATCTCCTTTTTTCTATTAGCATTTATTTGCAGCACAACCTGATTTAGGTTTTTTGCGAGACTATTCAATTTGTTAAACAACTTATCTAGAGTTCTAAGGCCTGGGACATTCACAATTGAGAGCACTATACGAATTATTGTATACATTGGCACACACGTTGCTTTATGTTTTTTGACACGACTATGTCTGTCAGTGCTCACCATTGTGCTTGTCCCTTATATCCCATTTAGGCGCAGGGGCTTTCACTCTCCTAATTTATAGCCTTCTCTTAGCCACGATTAGAGGCTATATTCCACTTCCCTGTTTCCCCACATTTTTGGTAGCACTTATTTGTCACATAACCTTATTTAGGCTCTGTGGTCCTGTGCTAGAACACATTATTAATATTTTTTTTCTTTCTATCATATACCCTTTTAACATATCAATTAAAGGTTACATTTTAATTCACTTTTTGTGCTTATACCACACCTGTTCAGCGATGATTTGGTATGTCCTTGACCTTGTTTCTTGATTGTTACGCTTTTACAATCTCGTGGTCAAACCGTATGAGCTGTGGGTTCCGTTTCTTTACCCTCTCTCCTATTTTGGAATCAATGTGTTTCTCATATGTAAATTATTATTTTTTCTCCATGTTATTTTCATATATATATATATATATATATATATATATATATATATATTTATATTTATATTTATTTATCCTTTTATCTCCCCCCTCTCTCTCTCCTTCTCTCTCCTCCACACTCCACCTCCTCTTCTCTCCCCCTCTATCCTTCTATCTACCCCTCTCTCCTCTTTCCCTCTTCCCTCTGTCCCCCTCCTTCTCTCTCTCCCTCCCTCTCTTACTTTTTCTCCACCTCTCCTCTCTCCTTCTCTCTCCCCCTCTCTCCTTCTCTCTTACCTCCACTCTCTCTCACTATCCCCTCCCTCTCCCTCTCTCCTTCTCTTTCCCATTCTATCTCTCTCCTTCTCTCTCCCATGCCCCTTCTCTACCTCTTTCTTTCCCTCCCTGCCTCCCCTCCTTCTCTCTCCCCTCCCTCTCTCTCACTCCTCTATTTTCTCTCTCGCTTTACCTCTACCACCCTCTCCTTCTCCCTCCCTCTCTTTCTTTCTTTCTTTATTTCTTACTTTGTCTCTCTCACTCCCTCTCTCCTCCCTCTCTTTCCTTCTCTCTCCCCCTCCTTCTCTCTCTCCTCACTTTCTCTCCATCTCTCTCCCCTCCGTCTCTCTCCCCTCCCACTCTCTCCCTCTCTCTTCCCTCTATCTCTCTTCTTCTCTTTCCCCCTCTGTCTCCCAATACCCCTTCTCTCTTTCTCTTTCTCCATCCCTCTCTCTCCCCTCAATTTCTCTACTTCTTTCTCGCCTCCATCTCTCTTCTTCTCTCCCCCCCCCCCTAAGTCTATCCCTTCCTCTCCTGGGGCTCCTGTATACATTAAGGAATCCCTAAGGATCGAGAAGGAGTTCAAGGGCGAAATGGTGGGCTGGTATAGGTTATGGGCTGCAATGGCTGCACTGGCGGCAGCTCCACCCATTATTTGTAGTATCAAGTAAAGAGAAGTGAAGACACATATGAAGAAATTAGCAAGTTAAGATAATAAGCAAAGTGCTAAAAGAAAGTGAATTTCAAATACAGATGTATGGTAACAGTGAAAATATCTATATGCGATGAAAAGTTTGATGGTTACATTAAGTAACCTTCAATAAAGGTAATTATTGTAGCAAATGATTTATCTTAAAGATAGCACATTTTTTTTAAAGTGAAACATATTTTTCCAAGTAATGGTAGAGAAGATATTCTGACACTAGCTCTAGCAATCACATTTTTTTTTCAGTACGAAGAAAAACCAACACATTCAATTTGATTTTAATACTTTAACAGCCCTATTAAATTTGAAGCCCGTAGCGGGCTCAGAGATTCAACTATGCCAATCATATAGACTTTTCTATCCTAATTCTAAAGTCACAACTGGATATCTAGTCTAATGACATTAGACCCTAAATGTTATATCACTAATACCAAAGGAAACCACATTTTATGAGGTTTCATAAGGTAAATAACATAGCGATAACAGCTATCTTTGTCGTCTCATCACCTTTCCTTGAAAGTTGTCCATTGCCAAAATCTTGCCATCAATTTGCACTTTAATGACCATTTTTGTTCAACTCCATTTCTCTGTATACCTTAAAACTCAATAAGACATTTCCTGTATAGCATCTTAGACCCAAACTGTTTTTATTTTCATGTATAGCCTGTATTAATTATTTGGTAGATGTTATTGTATGAAAAATCATAATTTATTAATATGTATCTTCATTATTTAAAGCAAAGATAACTCCCATTGGCATCAAGTAATATTTAGGTGTTGAATGAAATTGTGTTAAATGGATATATTGCAAGACCACTTTCAAATAATTAATTCATGCTGATTAATATGTTCTAGTTCTAGCAGTATACTGTGCAGAGAGAAGATTTTTATAATGTAATTTCATACACAAAATTGTATAATTACATCTCAATTGCAAACAAGTCATTAGCACAACCCACCATCAGTTCTAATAAACATGAGAAATATTTTTTTCTTCCATTGTAAGAAATTCATCTATAATTTCTACAAATACTGTATTCTTTTGGGCAGGTGAATAATGGAACAGACAACTAAGGTATAATTAAAAAAGATATTGGACATAAATTAAAAGTCTGTTACAAGATGGGTTTTAGATGAACAGATAACAGACAATAAATATACAAACAATATTTACAACAAAGAAACTTATAAGAATTCTACATTATGTTATACAAAAAACATACTACCGCTATAGGGTCATATTCTATTGTTGCTCGTGTCTGACTCTCTGTGACCTCATGGACAACACACCATGCTGATCCACACGGTTTTCAAGGCAGAGAGATACTGGAGTGAGTTGCCATTTCCTTCTCCAATGGGCCACAGCATACAGCTCCTGGTATTCCCAAGTGGTCTCCCATCCAACTACTGACCAGTGTGACCACTTGGTACTCTGGCTGGATTCGAACCCATGATGCTGTGGTGAAAGCACCTTCATCCTAACCACTGCGCCACCAGGGTATCAGCTGCTCACAAATGCCTCAAACTCACAAATTTGTATGCAGCTTGCAAATTCTGACTTTAAGGCTGAACTCGTAAACCCTGTCTTTTTAAGTCTGATTTCAGGGGGCATGATCATATGATCGGACAATAATTCATCAAGCCCATAATTTACTTCTTAGACACAGCCAATAGTAAATGAGACTGTTGTCATGACATCTGTAAAACTTGGAAGTTACATGTAATCTGCAAGCAGAGGCTAAGAATTACTTAGTGCCAATAAGTAATATTTGCAGATCGCTCTAGCAATCTATAAAATGCATTAGATCATATGTTTTAGTCCATGTGGGTTTCATGATATGTATTAACCCCTTTGAGTCCAGGGATCAATATTACTCAAAAATAACAGTTAACATTTTTTTTTTTTAATTGCATATTTGTTGGTTTGAGACTGTTGTGCAATTAATTCTAAAATGTTTCCATGCCTTCCCATGCTTTTAAAGTACAATATTGTGTGTTTAATAAATGTTACAGCTTTACAGCCTTATTATTAGATTGAGATTCTGCCAATTGAACAGGGCTCTATATAAGCACAGAGCATATTTTTTTTCAGAAGTTTTTAGTTAGTAAACACCTTGCTTTTGAATAGAAGTTCACCAACTAAAAATGTCTGTAAAATAAATATGCTATGTGCTTATATAGAGCCCTATTCAATTGGCCATACCGCAATTCAATAAGGCTGTTAATAAGTGTTTGAAAAAGCCCTTGCGATTACTATTTAGTACTTGTAATATTTTTGACAGTAACGTGATACTTTTTTCAGTTGTGGGTCAGACTTTATTTGCGAGCAAGAGCTAAGTCTAATAGAACACTGATTGTGTTTCATTTTAGATATTTAGTGCTCCTAATATTCGAGCAATGGAGTTCTAATGTCGTTTTTGGGGGTTTAGCTGGCTTGTAATGATTGTAGGCGGGGAACTCGTAATCAGATTGCGAGTAGATAATAGAATCTGTGACAATATTAAGACTGTTTTAAGTGTATCTAAATTTACAAATTGGGCAATATAATAGAGCCCATAGTCAATATCGTCTTTACGTTCATTCTCCATCATGTCACTGGTCAGTACTGGGCTCCTTCGCAACCCTGCTTTGACTTATTTCTCTGGCACTCCTTGTCTTGGATCTGTAATCTGTATAAAAAAGGTTGTAAACATTGGTTGCCAATAATAGAAACACAAAACAAATAAAATACAAATAGAAGAGTGTATTACTGATTTGAAAAAAAAACTGCACTTAAAATGTACATGTACAATCCTCATTGTGGAAACAGTTCATACAAATAACAAAATAATCATAAATTATTATGGTAGGTTGGCAGTGCAGGTGTTCTTAGGGTATGTGTGTATAAAAGAAAACACCAGAAAAATATAATTTAGAATTTGGCCCACCTGACTATATACAATATATTTAGAGTGTTTTCCTTAATAAAAAAAAAGAAGGTCCTCTGTTTAATATTCGGAAACCCTGTAAGAGATTAGAAGAGGTCAATTACTGGATTTTCTTCCATGTTCTCATCCATACTTTGGGTATTTCTCTGTCTCTGTAAAAATAACATTTGACAATAAGTTATACAAAATTTTAATACAGTTTTATGAGCTGCTAAATTTCTTTACTACAATTTCCCTTTAATCGAACCCTAACATTACAAATTCCTTTTTTTTCTTAATTATGTCTCTGTCTTATTTAAGATTGAAATGTACTGCCTTGAGCATCTCACTTTGCGACTTCAGCACATGATAAGGAAGTCTAGGCATAAATTACAATTTTCTATTTATCTTAACTGATACTTTTGGTTCCCATCTGGTGTGATCCTGTTGGTTTTCATTCTTTTGTGTCCACATAGTGTTATTGGGCCTTCTCTTTGAACCTGGGGTGGGATTTATCAAATTTTTGCAGTTTATGGCTAAATGTCCCTATTGTCCACATGCAAAACAAGATATACAATCTGCATTGGAGGGGTGTTTTTACCTAGAAAAATGATGCCTTTGTTTCTTTTTCTCCGTCTTTACAAGATCCTAAGCTCTTTTTAGGTTGTGTACATTTTTAAAGAGCTGGTTATTGGCAGTTACTGTTATCTCAACAATATTAAAAATATCATGCAGTGATCATTTCAGTAAGGCCTTCCTATAAATCTCATAATCCTGATTAGCTTCAGCACCAGCTTCAGACGGGAGTGTAAGTTTATAGAACACAAAAAAAATCTATCACTATATACTTTTACATATTATCCTCTCATCTGAGTGCAGTTGCCAAAAGCAGAATGATGATTCATATAATCTATACAAAGTGCTTTTAAAAGTTATTTAACCAGATACTGTTTATACCTAGGCTCTACAAATAGATCAGAGGATACATTTGTTAAAGATTGAGCTAAACAAGCCATAATCCTGGCAAATGTATCTGCTTTTGTTAAATTCACATGAATTCTTCAATGTTTGACCAGGTGTCTATTGTTTTTTTGCAGTACCCAATTTCTAAGATTAGAGATTTATATAATAACATTTATAAAGTACAATTATTAAGGTCATACTGTTTACAAATTATTTCTCTTTGAGACATATTTTACACCATTGTATTTATAGTACTTGGACAGAGCCTAATTACAGTTCAATGTTGTGGATGTTGTTTCCAAACCTAATCAAAAGCAGGGACATTCTATAAAAGTGTCATTGTGAATAAACTGCTCTTCTAATATAATCAATTAGATAAGAATAATTACATACAAATGTATTATTTGTCTCAATTGTTTTCACTACAAAGGAAATTAGGTGGTGTCATTGTATTTCATGTACTGCATTATCAAATAACATATTATCTCCCTATTCAAAAATTTCCATAAATATCCTATGTTTATTATTCAGACATATTATACTTTGACCAATTCCTGCATAAATACAAGAACTGATTATATCATGTTTCCCAAGTACCACAGAATAGAAACCATTATTAAAAAAAAAGCATAGAAGTTGAATTATTCTCTCAGATCCCTACATTTTTTTTTATCATATCAAAACATTCCTTTATTTTGAATCCCTAATTCACTGTTGCAGAATATTATGTTTCAGCAATGAAGGACATGCAATTCACAAATGTCAGCCTTAATTTTCTGCTAAGAAGTTCAGCTTATATATGCTTGCTCATTTATTTATTTATTTATTTTGCAAGTAACAGAAGTAGTTATATGTGAGAGAGAGAGAGAGAGATGGGCATTATTGTTATTACAGATAAATAATATGTTAGTCATAAATGAGCCATAAGAAAAATAAAATATTTTTTAATTGTTCTAGATAAATGTATATATACAGAAGCTTTTGGATTTTAGTTTACACAGAGATACAATATATATCAAACAAACATTAAGCTCCACTGTCTTAAGGACACTCACAGTTTATATTATAAGTATAAATAATTGATCAAGGCAATATTACACTACATTAAATAAAAGTAGCTTTGAAAAATATCTGAAAGAATGATCTATTTACTTTCAGATAAAAATAATGTTCCCAGTGTTAGAAGTCATTCAGGATAAAAAAAATCATGAGATATAAACAGCATGTGTTGAAAAGAAAATCAGATAACAACAACACCCAATTTCTTTGCATGGTGATCTTTTGAAGTCACACACGAGACGTGTCATGGAAAGTCTACAAAGTATCATTGATTAGTTAGTGACCTCATGTGAAATGAGAGCAGGATTTATCTCAGTCAACAATGGCTTTAAAGTAATTTTAGCAATACTCTTGACCTGCATGAAACATATCCTTTGCTTTGCACACATTCATAATCTCATTGTCAACTATTTCCAAGAAATGTCAGTTGAGTTGAAGCTAATGGTTGTCTGCCTGTAAGTAACAAGAAAGATCAATATTCATAAAGACTTCAACGATACCTCGAAACAAATACATTTGATATATGTATGCATTTTTTATACAGATACAGCTTTCAATCTCTAATAATAAAAAAATGGCATTAACCAATCACATTGTTTTCACAACTGTTCACAACAGGGCAAAAAGTTATTTTTTTATATTGCTAGTAGTGATTTGTGTACTCTAATTCTTCTTCTAATAATCTCTCAGAGTATGGAATTTGCTTTTTTTCAGTATGTTATTTAAGAAGCATGGGCAGATAGTTATACAGTATCTATTCAACTATAAAAACATAAATATTGTTGATTGTCCTAATAAGGAAGTAAGAAATTCAACTGAATTTAGCAAAAGCCAGCTTCTACTGGGCCGAAAGCCTAATCCCTAAACCATGCAATCGTAAGTAGCATTTCAGAGTGTGAACATGATCAATTAAGCAAGCCGAAATTTCCAATTTAGAAACAGCCAATGGTAAATGAGACAGTCATCATGACATGATTAAAACATGGAGGTTAAATGTCATTCAATTTGCATTTAGAAGTCCAATATGGGTTCAGACTCGCAATCCGGCAATGTACAAAATAATCAAAATGAATGGAGGAAATGTTCTAGTGCATGTTGGTGGTCTGATATGTATGGCTTCCTTTAAACAATCATTTATATATATATATATATATATATATATATATATATATATATATTTATACTGAGCTCTGTCTTATTATTCTCTTCTCATCTCACTATATACCAGCGTGTATTTGTATCTCTGCTCAGATATGTCCCCTCAATATGCCATAATGTTTAGTGATTCTTCATAGCTAAAACATTCTTCACTAGTAGCAATACAGCTCTCAAAATCAATGCAGCACAATGTCAGAAAATCACCTCTAGAAAGAAGCTTTACAACAGCTTCCTTAGTAATGCACTTCTAGACACTTAACAGCTTCCTACCTTCAATAAGCAATTACCCTTTTACTATAATGTATCTGTATGCTTCTTTCCCAACGAAACATAACTACAAAATTCCTTTTGAGCAGGGAGTATGTAGTTAATTGATTGTCTTTAACTGATTGTCTGTATGTTAAATGTGTTTATAGTGTTATGTAGTTGTTTTGTACATTGTCATGTAATTTTCTTTTCTGCCTCATCTCTGTAGAGCACTGGTACATTGTTTGCACCATACAGATAAATACATACCATCATGTCGTTTAAGAATTTAGGCCTCTATTCTAATTTCCTATATCACAAATTACACCATGTTTAAGAGCAAAGTAAATCTCCCAAGCTATGTTAATCACCCATCCTGTAAACTTTGCGAGAGAACTGATACAAGTAAATGCGGCAAGTCAGAGCTGAAAATTACAGCAAATGTTTCCATTGATTTTTGCTTTTAGGAGAAAAAAATATTTAATAAAATCTGTATGTGCAGTTATAAATATTGTAACAATAAACCAACTTACGTAAACTTCCTCCACAACAATGCAAACCGTTATGTATTTATCATAAGAAATCACTTGCCATCACTATGAATAATGATGTGGCATCTCACAAGGAATTCTTCTTACCTGTGACCAGAATCAGAGTACTCCCAGTGGCAAGGTGCTAAGGACTGTATACGGGCGGTGGCAGAGGTGGGCCTTGTGGTGGGGGTGCCCAGGATGTGCTGGTGGTGGGAGGAGGTGCTGATGGTGGTGGCGATGGCATTGATCTAGTGTCAGTTCAATAGAAGGACCCAGGTGGTAAATCTATATGGGGACAGGGACTAGACCCTGTCATGGATAGGAAATCTCGCAAATGCCCAGACCCAGACAGCCAAACAGTAAGAAAAGATACATTATTTCATGAGAGTCTTCTGAAATTTGGTCTATATGATGCTTGGAGGGTGATGCATTCAAAAGAAAAAGACTACACATTCTTCTCTCAAAGACACAAGACCTATTCTAGGCTAGATTATTTTTTAATCAACTTAGAAACTTTGAGAGAAGTTCTTTCAGTCAACATAGGACGCATCGATTGGTCAGACCATACTAGAACTATAATACAATTGAGAGAACAATAATTCTTCATATGTAATAGAAACAGGTTTCAACTTTTGGTTTGAGATGAATAAAAAACTAGATTTAATTAAATCCCCTTCCCTTAAGTTTAATTTTCATCCCAAATTTTTGCAAGGACTTAATATTCCTTGGAATGAAGGTGTTTTTCACTTCCTCCAGATTTCTAATCCATAGTAATAAATGGATGGGAATCTTCGCAAAGAATTCTCCCCCTATTATTTTCCAACTAGTAATCGATAATGGTGTGCACCATTGTATAATCTGGGATAATGCAATTGCGGCATATACTGTTTATCCTTTATACAGGGGGATGCGAGGGCCCCTGTCCCAATTCTTCGCTTGGTAGTCTCTCCTGTGATTCTAGCTTTTTTCCCCTGCAGTATTTACAAGTCTATATCACGTTGGAATTTTTTTAACCAATATTCCGGCTGTACTTCTGTTTCTAATTTAGGAATAACTATCATTTTTACTACAGCAATTCTTGCTGTCCAGGAGAGATGAATCGATCTCCAGTGTGTCAAAGTCTTAAGTAATGATGTATGAATATTGACCATATTGTTTTTTAAAATATTTCTTAAATCAAAAGAAAGCCATATGCCCAGATGATTTATTGCTTTAGCATTCCAGTTAAACGGTTACAGCTCTATTAACTTAGCTTTTGTTTCAGGGGATAAACCCCTGGTGATAATATCTGTTTTTTGTCTATTAATCTTGAAATATGAAATTCTGCTAAACTTACACAATATGTTATCGAGGTTAAATAGTGATTTTTCTGGGTCTGTAAGGGTAACGATCATATCATCCACATATACCGTTGCTTTATATTCCCTGTTCCCGATTTTAACCACTTTAATATCTTTCATCATTCTTATTTTTTCAATCAGTGGTTCTAAAAAGAGAATAAACAGTAATGGGGAAAGGGGACATCCCTGCCTCGTTCCATTTGTAATACGGAAAAAGTTTGTCTCAAAATTACCCACAATTGTTGCTCTCAGTTACTATAGAGAGCTTTTATCGCTTTACTAGCGAAATCTCCCAGTACATATTTCTGAATTGGAGGAAGTGCCAGCTGACCCTGTCAAATGCTTTTTCAGCATCTAATGACAGAGTTTATTATATACAAAAAGGGAATAAATTTATCAATAATTGTAATAGTTATATATATCACAACAGCGAAGTGGAGAGGAATTTAAACTTAAAGAATTTACTAATTGTTGCTCCACAAATGTCATTTATGTGGCGACTTGTCTTTGTATCAAGATTTATGTAGGTAAAACGAGGCGCCAAGTACATAGATGAATAGGTGAACATGTATTGTTAAAGCAAGATTACTTTCATTGCTGGGACAAGCGCACCCCGGGGTAAAACCTTTAATCACCTTCCTCATGCACTCTCCTCTTGGCTCAGATATCTGGGAGACACAAATGATACACTACACACACGGGATTGGTATCAAATGATCTCAAATTATTGAATATTCAGGGTAGCTTATAAAGGTACCTATGCCCATACCTTGCATTAACAGAGGTAAATGCTGAGTCATCTTTATGATTATATTATGAAGAAATACAGGTCATGACAGGTTTAGGTATGTGTACATAGATACCTGTTTTAGATTACATTAGTTATAACTAGAAATACAAGTCCTCCAGAAACTATTTATGGAGTATCAAAGGGTCTTGTTGATAAAACAAGGGGAATGGCTCTAGGCATCATTGTAATCAGAATTGTAGAAGGTACAAAAGGTCAAATCAAATATTAGTAGGATCACGAGGCCAAATAAAATATTAATAGGGATTAACATTTTTATTATACCTCAACACGTATATTCCATCAAGAACAATCTTTAGCGCGCCACGTTAGATGCTACCACAGAGGCAATAGTGAGGTTCTTTCATTTACTATACTTGAGAGAGTACACATGGGTCCTAGAAAAGGAGACTTGGAGAGAAAATTGCTCCAATGTGAAGCACATTGGATTTATAGGCTTAAAGCCCTATCTCCAAAATGACTGAATGAGGGATTTACTTTTACACCCTTCATTTAGAGATAAATCTTTATATTTATGCACTTTACAATTTATTCCAAGTATAGGTCGCATCTTGGAGGAATTTAGGATATATGTATACATTCTACTACTAAACCTTAGTATAGGCCGCATCTTGGAGAGGTTAAAGATATATATAAACTGTTTTCACATTTTTCTTTTTTCAGGATAACTTCCTCTTCTTTAAGTATATATTCCAAAATTGTTTGTTGGGACAACAATTTGTCTTCAAGTTATCTTTTCAATTCATGCCTTTTAATATTACGGATTCCCATTATGTTATTTTACCTTATTACAAGGGTATCTGTCACAGTTCTAGCTTTTCTAGAATAAAGGTTGTTTCCACTCATAGATATGTAATATTTAGTTTAGTTAGAGCATCACAGTCACTATATCTGACTGTCTCATCCAGCACATAGATTTATGGAGATTTTATTATTCCCATATTTCAACACAGTCCCTTTATTTAGGACCAATATTTTCATTTCACTATTTATTAAATATTTAGATATTTATATATCTTGAGGTTTATCCTTCCATTTTGTGCCCTCTCATTTATAATTGTCTTATGCAAATAGGTATTGCACTTATAATATTTGATATTGTGAATAGTATTATATCAATGCTCACATGTTGCTCCTTTTACATTCTCTCTTTGTACTACATCTGATATTGTGAATATTATACCAATGTTCACAATTTGCTCCCTTTCCACTCTCTTCTTGTATTAAAGCGTACACCCTTTGTTTCTTTGGATCTTTGTTTGAGCATTTATCTGCTTATTCTAATTCTTATTTTTAAGCATAGCAATATCCACCCACCTCTTACTAGGTCTCTATGGTTACGTAAACCAGATAAATAGATGGGCGCTAAAGCAACCCGTGTTTGCTTTTGAGGAAGACGTCCAGTGACGTTGAAATGCATCAGGCGTGCGACGATGTGTGCGTCTTTATGTTGGAGCACGCAGAAGTCGCTTTCTAGCAGTGTGTGAGAGTGTCTGTGTGCCCTTACCCGTCCTTACCCAAATTTGTGCATGTGAAGTGCGAGTGGTGGCCCACTATAGTGCCTATCTCAGATATAGTGTCTGCCAGCATATACCTATCTAGAGCACACATCTCAGACATAGAGTCTATCAGTATACAGTATACTCGCCTATAGCATATATTAGAGTATGTTGCATTATACCATTCACAATACTGGGTGACATTTAACTGCAGCTTGAGATCCAGCTGCAGCTCACCTCAAATTCTATACTTGGAGTTAAGGAATTTGTTTATCTTTGAAAGAGGAACTTCATTAAGGAATAAAGAAGGGCTTTTATTGCCATTATATTTCCTTAATCTTTCAATTCTATTCCTTAGAATGTAGTAATATAATTGGGGATTCTAATAGGACTACTTTATGGTTTGATGCACACTTACAATTAAGCATTTTCTCACAGCACTGCAGAATGGGCTAATGTTTACCCCCCTATTAAAGGGTCTTTAATATTTACTTTATTGGTAACTAAGAGGTATTAATTTATCCATACAATTTTGTCCTCTTTTAAATTGTGTGTTAATCCAGGTTTTTTTAATCAATTTTTAACTTCGCCGTTGTGATATATATATAACTATTAAAATTATTGATAAATTTATTCCCTTTTTGTATATAATAAATTATTTCATCATAGGTGGCAGACATCTTGGGAGTTTAGCAATCCTATGTTTTAGTTTCTAAGTCTAATGACAGAGCCAGCATGAGAGTTCCTTTTTTAGCACTAAATGCAAAAAGATTAATTAGACTCCTGATGTTATCACATCCCTGACGGGACCTAACAAACCTCACTTGATCTGGGTGAATAAGTCTAATAAGTATAGGATCTAGCCTATTTGCTAACATTTTGGAATAATCTTTCAAGTCAAAGTTTATTAAGGATATTGGCCTATAACTCTTTTTATCAGCTGGATCTTTACCCTCTTTTAATATATCTATAATTTTAGCTTCTGTCAATTCAGCTAGTATGTTCCCGCTATTTTTAAATTAATTGAACATCTTAGCTAAGGGAACTTTTACTATATCTAAAAATGTTTGATAAAAGAGTTTATCTAGCCCATCTATACCTGGTGCCTTATTATTTTTGCAGCCCGCTATCAATTCCTCTACCTCCTTTTCAATTATATTTTCATCTAAGGTATCCAGTTCTATTGTCGAAATTTTGGGGAGGTTAATATCGCTTAAAAATTCTTTTATTTCACTTACATCTGGGTTATTTTCCTTATGTTGCATTTCCAAATTATAAAGCTTGGAATAATATTGATAAAAGATGTTCCCTATTTCTTTAGGGTGTTGATGAACCGTACCGTCCTCCCCTCTCATCTCTACGATTGAGTTGGATATCCTTTGTTTTTTCATTTTGTTTGCTAAATATTTACCTGTCTTCTCCCCCAACTCATATTTATTCGCTTGCATCTTCCATACTAGTCAATCTAATTTATATTGTTCAATCTTTTTTATTTGTTGTTTTATTATATCTATTTCCTTCAGAGTTTCGTCCTTTTTTATTTAATCTATGTTTTTGTTCTAAATCCATATATAAAGTTCTTAGTGTTTTACCTCTTCCTCTTTTCAATTCTGTTTTCTTAGCTATAAAAATACCCCTAATTTATGCCTTCATCGAACACCAAAGAATCGACGCTGATGATACTGATTTTGTATTTATATCCAAATACTCTATTAGGAGTTTCTTAATCTCGTCTACTTTTATTTTATCTTTTAGCAATGTTGATTCCATTTTCCAATTAATAAATTTTTCCAGGACTTCAGTTGTTTTTAATATTAGTACTACCGGAACATGGTCTGATATAGCACTTGTACCTATATTTATATTTACTACATTATTTAATATAAATTAATCTTGTAAATTCAAAATGTAATCTATTCTTGAATAAGAATTACATCTCTTTGAGATAGGTATAATCTTCTCTCAATGGGAATCTTATTCTCTATAAGTCAAATAAGTTCATATCTATCAGCAGTTCCCTCATTTTCTTTGAGCCATACATTTTATGGTTCTCCTTATTACTCTCAGGCCTATATGATTTATCTTTTAAAGGATCCAACACAAGATTGAAGTCTCCACAGATTATTGCTTTGCCTTTCTTAAACTTATTCACTAGCTTAAACATCTGTCTTATAAACTTCTCTTGTTTTTGATTTGGCGCATATAAATTGACTATTGTATATCAGTGGCGGCTGGTGAACTTTCAAGTTGGAGGGGCGCCAGGGCGAAACGTAGCCCCTCCCTTTTTTCAAATCACACCCATTTTTATAACTCCTCCCCCTGATGTCATAATGACCTTTATAAGCCCCACCCAATGACCTTATACTTGTAAAGCCCATTGAAATACATGATCAGCAATGCAGCAATGTCAAGAAGTAAAGTAACAAGGTGTTAAATTCATTGGTATACAATATAGATTGAAAAAACTCATGTGACAAGACTACAGCAATATCATAATTGCACCTATACGCATTAACAGAAAAATTAAAGCAGTGACACTTACCATTAGTCGGCTCTTCTTCTCAGGGTATTCACATTCAGTAAGTTGACCAACGAGTACAAACAAATCTGCTGCCACATAGGGTTTGCACCTGGGGTTGAAAGAAAACAAGCAAATCAATCAGACCATTCAAGAACAAAACCATACCTTAAAAACCTTAAAAGACCAAGAGGAACCATATAGGCCCCAAACATACCTTAGAAGACCAAGTGTGACCATATAGGCCCCAAACATACCTTAGAAGACCAAGTGTGACCATATAGGCCCGAAACATACCTTAAAAGACCAATCAGGACTCTATAGGCCCAAACCAGTGGATCTTGGGATTCAAGAAAACAACATTTCACTTCTGTTTAGACAACACAATACTCAATGTCAAACAAACACGTTGAATTAGCATATGGATAACCATATGAGCAGTAACGCCACGCCAAGGCTTCAACAATTGTTACTGACCATTCACACACCTTTCATAGCTCCTTCCATATGCACACCCACACACCATTCATACTTTACTTACCACTAGTTATTTTTGGTAGTTCGGTGGTGCCATTTCTGAGAACTTTACTTACCCTTGAAGGTGCCTCCAATTACTTCAAACCAATGCATTTAACCGCTTCAGGGCCATGGTGCTTCTTAAATACCTTTTTATCCTCTTCAATGTGGAGAAGCATCTTTCTGATTCTGCAGTAGTCTTCGGTATTGTTAGCAGGATTCCTTATAGCTTCACTGTCTCTGTGAAATCATTTTGCAGATTAAATTGATGGTAAAGTTGGTGCAGAGCAACAGCACTCGTACAAACATGAAATTCCGGCTTCCCGTACAGAAGTGATTGCTATCCTTGGAAGTGCCTCCAATTCCTTCAAACCAATGCATTCAACCGCTCCAGGGCCATGGTGCTTCTTAAATACCTTTTTATCCTCTTCAATGTGGAGAAGCATCTTTCTGATTCTGCAGTAATCTTCGGTGTTGTAAGCAGGATTCCTTATAGCTTCACTGTCTCTGTGAAATCATTATGCAGATTAAATTGATGGTAATTCATGGACAGAAAATTCAAAGCAATGATACTCACCAACAGTTGACTCTCCTTCTCGGGGTATTTACGTTCAGTAAGTCAACCAACGAGTCCAAACTAATCTGCTTCCACAGAGAGTTTGCAACTGGGGGTGATAGATAACAAAAAAAAAAAATAGATTGTTCAAGACCCAAAACCGCACCTTAAAAACCTTAAAAGACCAAGTGTGACCATATAGGCCCCAACCGCACCTTAAAAACCTTAAATAACCAAGTGTGACCATATAGGCCCTAACCACACCTTAAAAACCTTAAAAAAACAAGTGTGACCATATAGGCCCCAACCGCACCTTAAAAACCTTAAATAACCAAGTGTGACCATATAGGCCCCAACCGCACCTTAAAAACCTTAAAAGACCAAGTGTGACCATATAGGCCCCAACCGCACCTTAAAAACCTTAAATAACCAAGTGTGACCATATAGGCCCCAACCGCACCTTAAAAACCTTAAAAGACCGAGTGTGACCATATAGGCCCCAACCGCACCTTAAAAACCTTAAAAGACCAAATTTGACCATATAGGCCCCAACCGCACCTTAAAAACCTTAAAGCTTGGCACTACCAATCCACCTACCTACCCCCAAGACCAAGTGACCTCAGTTGGTAGTAGCTGGGTCAGACTTAGGTCAGGGTGGTTAGTGGGGTCACACCAGGGTTGGCACTGGGCCTTAGGGGGGTGATGACCGAGCTGGGGGGGTAGGAGTGACCTCGTCCGTCGGCTTATGCTGGGTGGGTGACCACATGGTCCGTCGGCGACTGAAGTGGCTAGATGGGCCTACGGGGGGGGGGTGAACAGTCTGGGTGGGCTTAGGTGGTTCTCCTGACAACTGTACAGCCTTCCATCATTGATTGGTCAATGATGGAAGACTGTCAGTCATTGAAATGGATACATTATCACTGCCCGTGCATAGCTTCTCCCTGGTTGGTGGGCGGAATCCATTAACGGTCATGACTCATTCATAGAGTCTAAAGGTTAGTGTAAGTGCAGTGTAATCTGATCACACAGCGTGGCGGGTGCAGGGGAAAGCTACAATAGTAGATAGTGTAGCATTGCACACAGCAGTGACCTGCAATAAAACATTTTTGGGGGGGCGCTTGCCCCGACGCCCCTATGGACGAGCCACCACTGTTGTATATAGATTATTATTAATGCATCCCACCCAGATAATATATCGGCCTTCCTCATCAATTTTTTGAAACTCATCTTTTACCACTAGACCTTTACTAAACAATATGGATACCGCTCTAGCTTTACTACTAAATGTAGAATTTATACTGTGTATGTACTTCCTGTTTCTTAACAAATATACATATTTTTTTTCAAATGAGTTTCTTGTAAACATAGAACATTTATTTTTAATTTAGCATACTATGCAAGGGCAATTCTTCTTTTTATTGGAGAATTTATTCCATTAATGTTGTAGGAAGCTATCTTTAAAGACATCTGTCTGGCTGTCCTAATTCTATATTTACTGTATCTTCCTTCTCCTCCTCTCTAATATCTCCCATCTTGCTTCTGACTTCTCATTCACCTTCACATTCAAACTAACTTTCAAACCTTTGACTGTATTAGTTCTTCGATACAGTCTTACTACTAGGGTATCTTGACCCAGTGTTCTGAAATGGTTGGCGTTACTCGATGATAGTGGTACATCTAAAATCTATGGATTTCTCCCTTACTTATTCCACCTGTCCGTCTCCCGAGGCCTCCAGCGCCTAACCACAGCGCTATGCAGATTTTGGCCGGCAACTCTCCCCACTCTCCGGTGCTCAAGAGAGCGCACACCGTCCAGGTGTTTTACGGTGCCTGTTTGGCGCCTTTCCGGCACCCGACCTCGGGACTCCTACGGCAGGACTCGTGGCGCCCCCATGAACTATCTCATGGACTTCCGGATACAGAGCTCTCCTCACCCCGATATCACTCTCCGAGTATTACAGGGAGTATTGCAGGGGGTGGCTGGGAGACTATCTTCAGCATCACTCGGCTGCTTACTGCTGCACCACTCCAACCGCCATACTCCGCTCTCAAGCCGCGCAAATCACCATTTCTGATCACGCCCCCAATGAGGAATTTCCCATATCCTTATGCTTTAGTTTCTTAGAGCTAAGTATTGTAGGTTGTCCATATTACCCATGTGCCTCAATCCATAGCAAACATGAATCCCATTAGATGCAAAAATAAATATGTCAAACATTTGCATGTCAAGTCCCCCCGAAAATCTACTGCTACAAATGAAACACTACATGATATGCTTTTAATTACATTTCTTTCCTTTCTGTATTTACAGAGATCTAACAAATTTGTGTATTGATGCAAACTATCTTTCCAGATATTCAAACATGCAGGAAACAAATGGTTTATCACCATATCAGTTCTTGCAATATTTTTATGTGAGCTCAAAAGTTTTATGAAAATAAAAGTTGAAAAATATAATCTGTAATAACAGCCTGAAACACATCACTAATGTTTTCCACTGATTCATGTTTTCCAATTTTGTGCCAAAATTAATTTCCAAATTTCTAACAGTTGAATGAATGGCTGATATTTGTTTAAAATGTATTTTATTTCTGATTTCATTTCTGTTACACTTGAAAGTGTGTGTTTGTTTGTGGACTTTCATATAATTTAAATTACAAATTGTAACTATCAGAACAAAACAACTGCAATGGGGAAATTAGGCAACTGCTGATTTTTAACAATACCAATAAATCGTGGCAGGTGAAATTCATTTATATTATCCAGTCAAAACAAATAAGACCTATCTTCCTATTATCTGAAAAGCAATAAAAGCTTGCACTGCATTCTTTTTCTAATTTGTCTTTCACTCTGTGCCATAAAGATAACAAAGTGCTTCCTTCTTTAGCATGTCTTTTGCTCTGCATTTCCCTTCTTTTGGATCACTGGTGTATTTTTTTGCAGATGAAAGCCATCATTTAGCATAACAAGCAGTGTAGTGAAATAAAAATAGCAAAAACCAAAGCAATAATTAAAAATGATGGTACCATAACTAGACTAATAAAGTAATGGTACATTTATTATATATTTTTATTAACTGCAAATACTGTAGATCTTGTTGTTTGTATGTGCTTAGAAAGGAAATAAAATTAGTCTTGGTGTTTTTGTCTACATTCAGTAAAATAAAGACTTTCTTTGATTTGGAACAGACTATAGTCTAAACATGTCATCATAAATTAAATTCCATGCAGCAACATAGTAACTCTATTATACAGCACTTCAAAGCTTTAATGTAATTTTCCACTGAAAGTACAGTACATTAGGTTTATTACAAAAACCATGCCTTATAAGTATAAAATCTGGAAAGCACTGCTGGCATAACTATATTTTGAACATAATTTTCATATTTAAAATGTTTGTAGCATTATTAATGAAAGCATGTTTTGAATCTCTATACCTACAATATAAGACCTACAGTGTAAGCCCTCATGTGAATGTCTACACTATGATAAACTACTTCATATAGGATAAAAAGATATGAGTATTTATGTTAAAGATCCACTGTAGTGGTCATATAGCCCTATTAAATTCGGGCTATGTAGCCCGTAACGTTGATATTATGACTTATGGCTATTATATTAGGCTTGTAAAGCAGGCCGCCGACGACTTGCGGGTTAAGACGCAGGACGGACGAAAAATGCCTACAGAACATGAACGTGGAACTTCGCAGCCCACAAATCCTTTGATTTGTCAAGCCCGTAACCGCTACAAATCCAATCAGGCTATTAAATTGCAATGAAGTCACCTGCAAGCTATCCCGTAACACGCAAATGGAGCCCAAAGACAAAAGTGGGCTGGAGAGGACTCGCAAGGAGGGTAAAGACCAATACATAGTCCCTTAAATGCAAATAAAAACACACTACTGTACTTTATATAAAAGGGAAAGGGATGTAAGGTCTTAGAATTGATAGCACAACATTCTCAAGCCTGCAAATTGGGCCCAAAAATTACTTTATTTCATGTGTGATTTCCTCGTTATATTGATCCCGGCAATCAATGTGTTAATACATATGCAGTAACTCGCATATAATAGAATATCATATTTTCAGCTTTATTAATATTGCATTATATCTGGATGTGGGTCCGATCGCAATTCGTAATTGTAGCCCATAGGACTTTGAAATCTAACCTCCCCTTTTTAAGTGACATAACGCTGACGATCTCTTTTTCCATTGGCTCCTTCTAAACCCGTAACTACGGTCTACACTAAGTGATCGTCCGCACGGCCGCAAATCCAACGTTCTACAATTTGCATCTCAAGCACGTAGCTTGCAGCCCATTCTAATTTAATAGCACCATAACTTGGCCAAATTTCAAACCCGCAGCCATTGCAAGCTACATGTTGGACTTACAGTCCTCAAATTTAATAGGGTTGATAGAAAATTATCTTTTTAGTTAGTAACTAAGGGCTCCATTCCATTCTGACACATAGCGGAAAATGGCTCCTTTTAAACTGTGGGAGCTATTTTTGTCAATTTCTAGGGAGCCATTCCATCCCTGTTTTCCTTAACCTCCCCTCAATATAGGTGATTCACACCAAGGACGTTTTTTTGTTGCTCACTTCCCCTAATGTGTGCAAGCTGCCTGCTAAAAGGAGACTCTGAGTCTGAAGCTTAGTAGTCTCCATAGCCGTAACAATCCCCTATCAATCTATATGAGCCCCTTCCCATGGCAGAAAAAGGGTTATGTATCAATAAAAACTATATGACCCATCTGCTTAGGACCCACTAACCCCTATGAACCTGGGGATCACTGGGATTCCCCCAACTCACATTATAAAAAAGGGGAATCCTGGGTATTTACCATGCCCACACTCTATGAGCCAGATGAACCCCAGGGATTTCCTCCTCTCATGTGCTACCCCTGTGGTTTCCCCCATCTAACTATAACCATGGGGGTCCCTACTGACCCCCATTGCACCTAAAATATAAATTGCCTTTCATGGAGGTTTTTGAAAGGACCTCCATGGTATTGGGATATTAACCCCTATTATGGAGATCTTATAAGGCACCTATAATAAACCCATATGCCGCAAAAAGTCTTCTAAGGACCCCCATGACACACACCTATAATTAACCACTTGGAGGACCTGTAAAAACATCAATGGCATCTAAATTTAATCCACCATGGGGGTCCCTAATAGACCCCCATGGCAACTAACATTAGCCCAAGATTTTTATGTTATCGAAACAAATAGTATATTGTTAATTTTTTTGCCAGACACTTTCCAAATATACATTTTGTTTTTTGATATAGCACTACATGTGAGAAAACTAGCTTAGAATGGAAACACAAGATTTGTACTAAAATTTTAATAATGTGAGTTGAAAGCAGTAGCACATGATTGGCTATTTACTAATCATAATAAAAAGTGTCGCCCAAGAATCAGTTCACTGGTTATACTATCATGTGCTCTAAAGAGCAATCTGCTAGCTTGGGGAGTGCAAAACTTCCAATCTGTAAGATCATGTATCTCGTTCAGATAAATTACCTCATGTGTATGGTTCAAAGAATATTGATGGACTGATTTTTTTCTTTCTTATACACAATACACAATGAAAAATACTTATTTTGATACAGTGCTACTCACCACCTAAAAAACTCTTTTGCTACTAGAACTGTTAGCAAATATTCATATGCACAGGTTTATATGGCCCCTCCTTTGAAAAAAGGTATTTTCAACTTGCCTCATGTTTTTTTATGATTTTTGAAGCAAGCAATGTAAGTTATGTTAGTGTATCTTAGCCTACTTCAAAATGAATCCCTTGCTTAAAATGTTTATCACTGTAACGGAACCCATCACTGTTTTACCCTGTTTTATGATTATTATGGTTAAAATATGATCCTACTATATGTATGCTGGTTTATGCTCTGCAGAATATTAGCCAGGCTTTTAGCAGACCTAGGCTAATAGATAATCCTATTACAGAGATTCAAGAGATAAGAAAGTTGTAAAGGATCCTTGCATTTTCCAAAGTGTTTTCATTCTCTGATAAGAACAAAGAAGTGTAATTGAATCAATGTCTGATTGTATCCAAGTTGCCAGGGAGGTGTGACTCACCTATTGTCCTATATGTGTATTGTATGGGGGATATGTGCAATGTCTGTGTGTTATGTTATGTGTGTTATGTGTAAAAGATACTTTTACTAACTTTAGAACCCCTGGTCTGATTCATGCCATTTTTGTATATGTTGTTCCCCTGGGTGAGAGCTATTGAATGGTGCTGGACTTAAAGGTGTACCCCCTGTATTTGGGGTACATCCAGAATGTGGTTAAAATTGTGTCTGTTTTAATTGTGTTACCTGTTATCTGAGGGGAGGAGACGTGGGGGTTGAACCATGTAGATAATTGGCTGTTGTGATAATTATGTGGGTGTAGCCCTTCAGAGGGCACCATTGCATAAAAGGAGATCCCCTGTTATTAAAAAATAGTTCTACTTGACCCTTCAAAACGTTGCCTTGTCTCGTTATTGAAGGGATCGCTATATCATACTGGGGATTGCTATGCTTTTGCATACTCCCTTGAGCTGTAACTACTGAACGCTTGTTCCTGATGTACTATCCTTGGAGTCTGTGGTGGTTTTTGTGTCCGGTGCAGTGCTTGTAGGCCTCGACGCAAGCTAGGACGCATCCATCAACGGAGGTACCCGGTCGGGGTGCCAGGAGATCCGTTACAATCACTGTCACAAGCTGCTTCTTCAAGTAGGCTTGATATGAACCTAGTTCAAACCTACCCCAGCAGAATCATATAGTTCCTGTTCTCTATGGCACAAAAGATTGCTTCTGAAGAGGGTAATGCCCACAGGTACAGGCAGAGAACACTTGATACAGGTTACTAGTATCCTCCAGCAAGACCACTCCCACAGAGGATACAAAACACCAAAACACAGAAATAGTCTCACACCTTGTATATGTGAAAACTATAACAAGACCTATATTGAATGATCAAAACAACATATTTATACTCTCCAGTACCACACCCTTGTGTACATTTTGTGTATGTGTGATGTCACACATCTGCCCTGTAGCCTTGGTTAATATAAAAACTCTTGAGATTAAATTTACCAGATATCTATAGCTGACTAGTTAAACAACCTTGATGTTAATCTCAAGTGTTTGCTTACGACTACATGCATCTGTTTTGACTGAAGGCCTGTATCTGTACAGACGCAATGTCCTGCAGATAACTTCCATGCAGAGCATTCTTACCAATTCCACATATATTCTATAACACATTTTTCCTCTCATCACATATAATAGTTGTAAAACTGTGAGACGTCGTCACGCTTTGCTAGGTGCATATGACTTAGGCGATGAGCGTCGTAAGCGCTCATCTCTTGCGAGCCGTTAACGCGTAGGACTTAGCCAATGAGCGCCAAAGGTGCTCATCGCTGCGAGCCTTACGAAGCAAGGTGAGCCGTTAAACTGTAGCACTTAGCCCAGGCGAACGTCACGAAGCGAAGCGAGCCGTCTAAAATACGAGAAGCAGGACTTAAAACAAAACAAAAATACATGCGGGACCTAGAAAAAAAAAAAGATACGAGATGCGGGACTTAGAAAAAAAAATATACGAGACATGGGACTTAGAAAAAAAAGATAGGAGACGCAAAAATTTACGAGATTAGCAGCTGAACAAAAAACCACAAAAACACACTAAATACAGTCTTAAAAATTTATAAAAACATCACAGACAGCATAGGGCAACAGCCAGGATGTCTGTGAGTGAGGTGGAATTTGAATTTAAGCAAGGCAAAAAATGGCAGTTGAAAAAAATGAAAACGATGCTACACGACCCTGGACCGCGCAAAACACTACAAAACGCGTGGTACTTTACACATCGCACTACGAAGTCCAAGATACTCTATTACAAATGCCGGAAAATGCTCAAGGACCGCGAAAACCAATGAAAACTGCGTACCACTTTACACATCACAATACGAACTACAAAATACACTATTACAAAAGCCGCAAAATGCTCAAGAGACGCGTACAACATTAATAACATTACCACTATACAATCCCGCTTTACACAATAAACCAGCGGCTTTACCTCGTGCACGCAGCCTATTTAGAATGCACACTTCCAACATTCATTACACTTTATAAGCAGGGCACTAACACTCACAATGTATAGTCTATGCAGACGCAAAATAAAAACAGATTGCTAGCTCTTCAGCCTATTGATCGCTGCATATATCAATTATAAATAATTAAAATATATTAATTTAGTGAATAAATCATTAATTAGTACTTAACTACATATACAAAGAAAAAGATATCTCTCTCAGAGGATCAAAAGTATACGACAGGAGAGGCTTGCAATGAACGCCAAAGGTGCTCATTGCGAGGCATGTGAATGAGCGTCGAAGCCTTGCAATGAGCGCTGAAGGGCCTGAGGCTCACAATGAGCACCAAAGGTCCTCACAGTACAAAACGGTTTCAATTACGCCTCAAACAGCATTCCCATGGCTTAAAATGTTATTGCCCCGTCATTTTTGATGGGTAGTCGCATTGTTTTGAAACTCATGTGCTAAAGTTCCTATAAAAAACAAGTATACCCCTACTTATGCACTCAAGGTTAAAGTGTGAATCAGCAAATGATTTGCTCAATCACTATCATTGTCTCCAGTGTGAAATTTGTGATCTATCCTGTTATGTGCACGCATAGCAGGGGAATTCTCCTTGTGCCAGGCGCACTTGCGTCTTGCGTCCCGATGTCCTCCCTAAACCCCTAACCCTAAGCCCCTAACCCCCTACACCCATTGCCGGGCCTAACCCTAACCCCCTACACCAGTTACCGGCCCTAACCCTAAACCTAACCCCCTAACCCTAAGTCCATAACCCTATTTCCCTACACCCCTTGCAGGCCCTAAACCGAACCCTAACCCCCTACACCACTTACAGGCCCTAAACCTAAACCTAACCCCCTAACCTTAAGCCCCTAACCCCCTACACCCCTTGGCGGCCCTAACCCTAACCTCCTAACTCTCTTAGCCTAACCCTAACCCCTAAAAGTAACTTCCTAAACCTAAGCCCCTAACCCCCTAAGCAACTTACCGACCCTAACCCTAACCCCCTAACCCTCTTAACCTAACCCCAAAATCTCTAACCACTTACCGGGTACTTGGAGACAGCTACATCGGGACATCGTCGATGCAGGGCAGTGCAGCATGCGTGCGTACATATAACAGGATAGGTACGAAATTTGTTAAAATGTAAAGTGGTTATTTCACTTTGGTAGCAATGACATATAGCTGTGTTTTCTCTAAAATAATCATTTTATGCAAATAAAAATCCTGAGTAGGGGGAAACCAATGAATGTACAAATGGGTTAAAGCATATTTTCTATATTTTCTGCATTTAGATATCATACTGCCACCATCAAATTCCTTGACTTGAATGGAAAGGAAATAGCAATTTGTTTACATAAACTTGTAAGAGTATTACAAGGAATGCAGAGTATGTTTTAACCCATCTGACAAACACATAAACCACTTACCCTCTATACTATAAATATATGATTTTCATATTATGTTAGTTTTATTTAATATTTGTTCTAATACTGATCAATTGTATTGATTTATAATATCAATATTCAATATCAAATTCACTTTCAAAGATAAGCGTATCATCTTCCATCTAAGATTATAGTCTCCACCCTGATAAAGACATGAAGGAGGAAGGGGATGCTTGCCTGAGAGATAGATCTAAGGGACATTAAGAACAATGTATTAAAGAAACCAAATAATCATTTATATTTTGCCCTTCAATTCCGAGGGTAACCGCTTAAACACAGAAAGTCTCCTCTTGATGAACAGCACTGTGTCTATATAAATTGGTGCTGCTTTTCCTCTTTACTTTAAAGTAGACAGATAACAGCAATAGCTGAGTCAGGTTTTTTAAAGTGAGTTTAAAACTGAAAACTGCTTTTTAAGTAATGGCATATAAATGTTATCTATGATCAATAGTTAATTAAAACATCTTTCTTCTCTTGTTGGGGCACTACAATAGCCCTTTAACACTTATTAATGTGCTCCATTAGTTGTTCAGTATGTAGCCATATTCAACACAGGTTTTCAGTCTGGCAATTATTTCTATTTTTAAATATTCAAACTATATCATGTAATTAAAAATTGCTAAATATTTTTTTTACTATGTGGTTGCTTTGGTTGACCTTTTTTGTTTGAATATTAAAATAACTGTGAATGATTTTTGCAAGTTCAATTTATAGATCATGTAGCTAATTAATGTGAGAACAATATAATGTAAATTTAATGTGGACTGTAATAATCTTTTGTAATTTGAGGGTTTCCTTAACACATAGTCACTATGAAACTTAAATGTGAGCAAACTAATTTTGAGGTAGAGCTGAATAGCTTTTTTTTAATGTTAAAAAATAAAATAAAACTGTCCTGTATTTCAAAATATTTAGTATAGCAATGTGAATTATTTCACACTTATCAAAATATGAGTCACTAGTTTTATCTGTACCTGAGAAGGCTTTTCCACAATATTGCCGAAGGGGATATAAACAGTTCAAAATATTAATCTTTCTAATAGAATTGTTACTGTTTTGTGAAAACTAGCAGTTGTGGCAACAGCAAGGGATAAAAAAGCAAAAGTGCTCTAAATCAGTATCATACATTTTACTTTTTTACTGTAGAAAACTACTAACATTTTTCAGACAGCGCTATATACCTCAATATAATAATCAGTTAGTAAAACCAGCAGCAGCACTTCTATCTCACATGAAGTGCAGGAATATATCCTTATCATTAAGTGTGATTTTCTCAACAAGGATAAAACATTAGCAGATTATCAGCCTTATTAAATTGCAATTCGGTAAATTTAAAAGGGCTCTATTTAAGCACACAGCATATTTTTTTTTACAGAAGTTTTTAGTTAGTGAATACCTTGTTTTTGGATAGAAGGTCACTAACTAAAAACTTCTGTAAAAAAAAATATGCTATATGCTTAATTAGAGCCCTTTTAAATTTACTGAATCGCAATTTAATAAGGCTATATATTTCTCTGTAAGAAGGAATTTGACGTATACATTCAACATAAAGTGTGTATAAATTTCCTTTTTTGTTTCATTTCTTTGCTTTATTTATTGGATGCAAAATACTTGCTAAAAATGGTATTTGCCATAAAAGAATTTCAAGAGAGAAAATGAAAAGAAAACAAAGTATTTTTATTTTCTATTAATTGAAAGGTATACATATGGAATATTAGCCATATCGGACAACAGCTATCAGTCTGGAATATCTTTATTTATTTGGTTGAAAGTACAGAATTGTAAGATGCATTTTCACTCTGTATTAAATAATAACAGTTTTTTTAAACATTGAGTTAACATTTATCTTGACCCACATGTTTGTTATCCTAGTTGACCAGAATAAGACCACAAACTTCATATTGTGGCATATCTATAAGTCCTAACCCTAGCTTGGAGATTCTGTTCCTCAAATTGGTCTTGGAAGATTGACAAATTGTACAGTGCCGCACAATGGACCGTTCTGGGATTAATGGACCCATCCGCCTTCACAATCATATGCACAGAAATGCCCATCTAAATCTGATTGACTAGAAGCTTGACAAAATATTGGCAACCATGCAGGTCTATACAGAATGCTGGTCTGAGGTCTTTCAGTTTGCTGACAACTATGTAGACAACCTGTTTCCTTTGCTACTTTGTGAGATTTAAAAGGTACATTCATAATTACCATTTGGTTTGATAATTTGTCCTAATTGGCACCAGGCTGAGGCTTTATGCTTGTTGTTTCTGTATGCTGGCCCTCTGTGGTGCTCATGACTTTCTGTTGCTGTGTCCCTGGCTACTGTGACACATATCCTGCTGCCTGGCAATCTGCAAAGCTTGCCATAACCAGTTCTCTGTATTTGCTGTTATGCCTATCCCGAGGCTTCACTATCTGTACTGTTGTGTTCCTGGGTATCATGACACCAATCATTTTGCTATAGTATACTCCATGCCTGTATTATTTAATGAGACATATATACTAAGATTTCACAAGCTGAAGAGTTTTCAAACTCTATGAGCCTCATTCAATTGTCCAAATCACATTAGCTTGAACTGTAACGTAGCCTATAAATGATATTCAATTGGATACATTTAGCAACTCGCATTCCAATTGCGAATTACAAGCTCAAAATCACTGCGGTTGTCAAAACAGTAACTCTGTCCTGCCTCCTCCACTGATTTTTCAAGCCTGCAAATGTTACTAGTTTCTATGTTTTTAATCTGAACAATAAAAAATATTTTCTTATATCACCTTCTCTGAGAGGATTGCATTACTGAGAATTAAGGGTGTCTTTGTTTTTCTTTTTTCTTTATCTTACCCACCTGTTCGTAAGACTGCAGTAGCAAATAAACCTACTGTACTTTAAAATACTGGGAAAACAATGAAAGACATTAGAATTAATTGCACAACAGTTTTTTCAACTTTTACTTCTGAGTTATATGGATCCTGGGAATCAAAGGGATATATGGAACTTGACTACAACAGTTGCTTTAATAATTTTTATTGATTTCTACATTGCTGGATTGTGAGTCCGATCACAAATTGTACATATAAACACTAATTAATTTTAGTATAAACTCAATGTTTGAATGATGTCATGATTACGGTCTCATTTACTATATTACGGGATTTCTTAAATATTGTGAGATCATATGATCATGCCCGATTAAATCCTACATACGAGTGCATGGTTTCCATGTGGAGGCTGTGAGAGGGCACTTGTGACTTAAAGACAATTGAATACTTCTAAATGTTAAGAAAATATCGGACCCACAGCCAGAAGTTCAGTTTGGAGGTAATTACGGGTTTATAACTGAATGAAGCTCTGTCAATTAAATTAAATTCCCCTAATGTGTAAAACCCCAGCCCGTAATGTAGCCCGGCTATTAAATTGGCCTTGTAAAGTAAGCCGCTGCCGATCTGCGTGTTTAGAATGAAAAAAGCCTACGGACATGGAACGTGGAACTTCACGTCTGCAAATCCATTGTTCTCTCAAGCCCGTAACTGCTACGTGGCAATTTAGCTATTAAATTGCAATGATTTTGCAAAGCCGCCATGGCGTTCAACGCTCGTAACCCGCAAATGGAGGCCAAAACATTACGGCCTCCAAATAGGACCTGCAAAGGGTTTACAGATAACTTTTAAACACTGTAAAGCACAATATAAACACACCAGTGTACTTTAAAATATAGGGAAAAGATGGAAAGGCAATACAATTTACTTGCACAATAATTCCCCAGTAAAACATATGAATTAAAAAAAATCTGTGTATCTGGAAAACAGAAAGAGGAGGTGTTAGAATAATCATAAGCTATTATTATAGTACATTGTTTTTGCTCTGGACACTACAATATACCAATTAACATAAACGTCATCTATGAGCAGTAATAACTTTATTGATTCTGTCCTGTTCAATCAGCATTCCCAGAACATGTTGAGGATGTGTAATAAAACAAGGCCTGCTTCACTGTGAACACAATATTTTAGCAAAAGGTACTATCACTATATACATGGAATAGTTGTGGCATGCTGATACCACATCTCACTAGTATATGGGTGGTACCAAGACCAGACCGATTACACTGTTCACATTACCCCTAATTACATGCACATTGATCCTGATGTCGAACAAAGGGAATTACCCATTTTGTTTGGATGGCATGAAATACATTAATCCACTTTCATACTGTTAACGGGATGAAATGCAACTAAAACGCATGTATAACTACAGCAATAGTTGTTAATATGCAGCTGAGACATAATACAGGTTAGGACAGTATATGACACGCGAGTGCAGTCCTACAGAGTCTGTATCTACATGTGCTGCAGTGCGCACACCCAGATATGTACTCTTTTTTGAATGTCAAATCAATCTTGATATAATAGCAAATTGTACTCAGAATCAGTTTTAAATGCAGCTATTGTCCAGACATTTCATTGATACAGATTATGAAAATTATATGTTTGCTAACAGGCTTTACATGGTTATTGTTTCCCCATATATCTTCAGTGATAACCACAGGGCTTATAGTGCTATTGTATGTCAGTTATCTATGCGTGTGGGCAGGGGTGTAGGGGGAGCTCATTGTATACAACAGCCAGAGTACAAGCTTATTCATACATACATATAGACATCATGATATCTGCGGGGTATTTGTCCACCTCATCCCGCCACAATTTCATACACCAATGTGTGTGGTGTGATATGATGCAATCTGGGCCCAGGCCTCTGACTTCTGGCTAGAACTCACATCTCTCCCACCATGTATGATCCTTTAGCGGGCACAGATTTCCCTCAGGAGAACATCCATCTCCTCTGTGCTATAATTGGGGGCTTTCTACTTTGCCACAGCCCCTTGCTCTATCAACTGTGCCTGGGGCTCCTGGCCTCCCTGTCCTCTCCCTGGGGCCGCTCCCTCATCCTCACTACGCCACCCCCTGGGATCAGGTCCCTGACCCTCTGCCCCTCCACCTTGTGTGCCTACATGTGGGGCACATCCCTCCCCCCCACTGCTCTCCTCCTTCTGTCATCCCTGACTTGGACCCCCCTCTCTCGATACCACTAACTCTCCTTACTCTCTTCACTCTCCTCACTCTCCTCACTCTCCTCCTCTCCTCTCTCTCCTCACTTTCCTCCTCATATCCTCTACCCTCTTGAGATATATGAAATAAAAATAAGGATAAATAAATATAACATATATGTGGAGGTGTATGTGGTAAAACAAGTATTACAGTATGTGTTGTATAGTAATTGTATGGGGGGTGTAGGGCATGGTGTAGATGGGCTGTGACCTACTGCTATGTATAGCTATGCGTACGTGGATTAATGTATGTGAATAATGTAATTAGATGTGCTGAAAAATAAAGGGTTAAAATAACAAAAACTTGCAATGCTCCTTCTCTCTCCAATTCTCTCTTTTTTTATTTTTTATTCTATTTATTATTTCTTACATATAAAATATACATTTTACAAAACAAGAAAGACAGAACAATATGTACAAACATAAACATTCATAAAACTGCCGTTGCTTTTCATATTGAACATGTATGTCATAATAAATCGATATACATTAAGCTTATCTAATTTTTGGACTAGAATTTATTCCTGTACTCTTTGTGTTAACAATACGTATTGATCCCATAATGCCCAGTTTGCGCAGAGGCCCTTGTTTATAGGATTAATTTCAAAATTCTTCCTCATAATCTCCCGATTGATTCTTATTATATTTAGTACTTCATTCCATGAGGGAATTATCGGTTGCTTCCAATATTTTGTTAGAAGGTATTTTACTATCAAGAGAATATGAGAAATATTTGTTTTTGCTTGTGGAGCTACCATATTTATGTCTAAATAAAATAGGGCCAACTGGGGGGTACCTATTAAATGTTTGCCACAGATCTTTGATAATTCTGAGAAGCATTTTACCCATGCCACATTCTTTCCAGCATAAATCGTCTGGTTCAAAATTTAATTTTCCCATAAACTGGGGCGTGAAATACCACCTCTGTGTAATTTTAAAATATAGCTCCATATAGGAGGTGTTAATCGCTGATTTTTTTACTAATTGGAAGGAATTAGACCAGGAAGAGGGTTCAAAAGACAAGTTCAATTGCGCTTCCCATGCAAGAATAGCACTTGATTTTGAAAAAATAGGTTCATCCGACATCGCCCTACTACATTTCGTTATAATCTTTTTTGAGTCATCCTCCTTGATAGCCAGGATCTCCATTTTATATAGGCTATCTTCATTCACTGGTTTGAATTTCCAAAGCAACATCAGATTTTTTATTGATTCATATTCAAGCCACCAGGTCTTACTAATGTTAAATTTAGTTCGTAATGTGGTTAGATCCATTAGTTTACCTTTTGAATACATATCTCCTATATAACTAATACCCTTATTTTTCCAGTATATAAGGTTTTGATGGTTCTCTTTAGTTCTTAGAATTTCTATAGGCGAAGCCAAGGAGGGGAAAAGAATTAGATGGTTTTTTTTTATCTGATTTTGAACCAGAATTTCATCATGGCTCTAAGCCCTCCTGGTAAATTACTAAGAGGGATAGACTCAATCTTTGAATACCACATAATAGTGTGAATTGGTATATCACTCAAAAGATTATCCTCAATGTTTTTCCAGATTGCTCTGTTGCTCTGGATATTAAAAACCATACATTTTGAAATCAAGATTTTATCATGAATGTCCTGTATTGACGGTATACCCATACCTCCTTTTTCATTTTTTTTTTTATATGCTATTGCCTTCTTAATTCTTTCTTTTTTACCCAAATAAATGAACTTATCTATACACGATTGAATCAAATTTAAGGAGTTGTTGGAGGCTTTCTCCGGTATGCATCTAAATACATAGCTTAATTTCGGAATGATACACATGTTTGTTGCAGCTATTCTGGCTGACCATGTCAGATTTAATCTTTTCCATCCATTTATTAACAGCTTTATATCATTTAAAACGGTACTCAAATTTTTCCTCATAGAGTTTTTCATAGTGAAAAAAAATTTCAGGCCCAAATGTGTTATTGACCTAGAATTCCAGTTATACATAAATTGTTGTTTTAAGGATTGCTTAGTTTCCCAATTAAGTTTTCTATGTATTATGTCTGAATTTGAAGGGTTTATTTTAAAATATGACAGGCTACCAAATTCGTAAATGATTTGATGCAAGTTACCCTTCTCAGGGATTGAAGATCTACAAATAAATGGTCAAGTCTGGAGTATGAACTAAACCGGCCCGAGAAGAAAGTATAGTCTCTCTCGAACGGGTGTAGTACCCTCCATGCGTCCAAAAGATCAAAACCATTGATCAATTTGGAGAATTCGTAAAATGTTTTAATCTATTGAGATTCCGTTTTTATTTTTACTTTTCCCAAGCTATCCTTCCCTGCATCTGACACCATATTGAAATCTCCACAAATATATAGATAGCCTTTCCTTATTTTCTGAACCTCTTTCATAACTTTTTTGAGATAAGAGATCTGTTTTTTATTTGGTAATATTTAGTAAGGTTATTGTTTTGCCATTTACGGCTCCAATACAAATTATATATCTGCCATATGGATGGATCTTTGAGAATTCTTCTTGGATATTTAATCTATTATTAAAAATAATTGAGACACCTCTAGATTTGTTATTATGAGTTGCATCTTTTCTTATCTTATAGTTACAATTATTCAAATAATGGGTTGTACTTCCCTTCAGATGTGTCTCCTGTAAGCGTATAATATCTGCCTTGTATTTTTTGTATTGCATAAAGGCCATTTTCCTTTTTGAGGGGGAATTCATTCCATTCACATTATGAGAAAAAAATGTAATACTCATTATCTTAGTTATGTTTTTGCTAATCGAGGCTATAGCGCTCTAAGTTGTATTCTCTCTTTTTTGAATTTTCTAATGAGGAGGGTCCTATGTATGTTCAAGGCCTCAGACATACATCACTAGTTCTTAGCAGCACATTCATACTAAACTCATTCATACCAACAATTGTTTTCCAAGGGGGAATTGTTACCTGTCCCCCTCTGGATTCAACAAGGCAATTTTCCAAATGTTTTGAAATGATGGATAAAGATGTAAAAGCATCTTGGTTGGAGGTTTGAGGAACCTAATCTTCATGTGTCTCCTAATTACCAGAACATATATCATAATGAAAGGTAATCCTTAATAATTTAACCTATATATTGACTTTAAACATCCAAATTCTAGAAATTCAAAAAGAAAAAAGTAAAAAAAACACAATTAAATTCACTGAGCTCAATATTTAAGACTAATAAAGTGAGTGATTATATATGAAAATCCTAAATCTATTTGTTTATCTGTTATCATCCATCTATATATATCAATACAAAAAAAGTGGAAGCATGTAAAAGTAGGGAAAAACTACATTTTCATACAAACTCGTGTACTTAGATTGTACCTTAGTGAATCTTATACCTTAAATATATTTAATCAAAGTGTTTTGTTCTAGTGCTTAGTGCTTTTTCAAAGGTCCGGTTCAAAAACAAATAAAATATAGTATCCAGGCCTATCATGTGACAAAAAAAACAATGGAAAAGAAAACAAAATAGATTATTTAACTATTTGCCATTCCGGAAGTTTCAAGTTCAGACGTGGTTTTATCTCATGTTTGAATTGAATGTCCAGATTTATGTTCCATTTTTGTAGCAATAGAAGTCCCTCTGAAAGAGAATTTACATTATGCCATACTGAGTGCTTCCAAATCAAGAAGCCATTAGCTGATTTCCATTTATATTTAATCTCTTCTTTGCTCAGGCGATGTGTAATCGGGGCATATTCCTTTCTTTTAGCCAAAGTCTGTGGTGAAATATCCATAAAGATCTTGATCTTATCATACAGCATATTTAAATTTCTCTTATTAAAGCTTGCTTTAATCAGCTCTTCTTTAAAGGGAAGATAATGTAAACGTATAATAATATCTCTAGGGGTAGTATTTTCCAATTTCTATTTTTCTAGAGCGATCTTTAAGATTACAGATCTTTTTAGATAAATCTTAAATTTTTGTTTCTAACACAGAGGAATATATCAGCAAAGAGTTATTATCAAAGATTAGTTTGTCACATTTGCTCTCCAAATTTTCAATCTTAGTGGAGGGCTCCGCTATTAAATTTGTGTTTGCTGTTATTTGTTTTGATAGCTCTGAAGTAAGATTTATTTGAAATTCACCCAAAATTTCTCTCAGTTTAGAGCATGTTAATATTTCTTCTTCTTGTGGTGAACTTGTTCTTTCAAATGAGTATTGAGAGATTTTATCCGCTGATTGATTTGCTGTTTAATCTAGCAGTATAGACTCATTTTGGGAGTTATTTAGAGGTTCAAATTTATTTTTGGGGGCAAAAAAATTGGAACTTTTTGTTCCTTCTCTTTTTTTTGTTTTTAATTTGGAGGGCATTTTTGCTCTCTTATTAGACATCTCTTTTTTGTCCCTCGCTATTTATCCAAGAAATTTTCTAGGATGAAGCAAGCAAATAATCTGTTCTTCTATAAACATTTGGTAATTATATCTTGTGGTTAATAACTATTTCCTTCAAACTTGAAAGTTCTTGTTAAGATTGAAGCTTTGATGTTTTAATAGGGATCTTTCCTTCTAGCATTGATTGTGAAGAAAGAATATCAGTACAGTCCCAAATTCACACGTTTATATTTGTGTTTATCCAATAATTGTTATGGGCTACTGTATCTTCTTAGAGAGACCCATTCATATTTACAGGTTTGTGTCCCTTTTTCCTGCTCCACTCCCCTATATTATATTATAAAAGATAGATAAATAGATGCTGGTGCAATTTTCAAGAGTATGTAGTAAAATAGTAAAGAAAAGGAGTACTTATCTTGACTTTTTGTTGCTTCTTCTTCTCTCTTCACCTCCTCTCAGCTATCTTGTAACAGAAATTCTGACCACTGTATATGACTTTTAAATCCTAGGAAAGGGGTACTCTTTGGCCCAGTCTTCTCTATAATGCACTGGTGTGCTTAGCTATTACGGGTATAGGTGTCACAGTATTTACTTCCCAGAACCGCTATGCAGCTCCTCCTGGATGTCCAGTAGTCTCCTGCTTCCCGGGCCGCTATGCAGCTCCTTCTATGTGTCCGTCCGTCTCCTTTACAGGAGCAACCAGCCGGTTATGCTGAATTATTGCTGGAGTTTCCACCGTCTCGCTGGAGTCTCTGACGTCTCGCATCTAGCGGGAGTCTCTGCCGTCTCCCTTCATGGCACCAAATACCATCAGGGTCCTTCTCGGCGTCTCCTTCTCCTTCTCCTTACTTGCCCCTTCTTGCGGCACCGGCACCTGCCTCTCTTAGAATATGGGGGGATACTGAAAGTCAGAGCAGGACATTGGGACGCCGTTCCTCATGCTCCTCCAACCATCCTAGCGTCCTAGCTGCTAAAGCATTAGCTCATTTCCGGTTACGCCCCCAGCTTCTCTCTCTCTCCAATTCTTAAAAATTCACCAATGCCTAGACCTGCGTGTTTACTTGCTCAGTTATAGCACAGTCAATGATTTACGTGTTTAGCTCCCTTTTAAAGCCCTCCCTACAGTTTTAATTGCAAGCTCCCAATTTCTATTGGCTTTTTAGCCTGTGTCACACTACGTTATACCGCAATTGTTAATTGATGGCCTATCGCGTCCCTTTTACAGCTTGCGTGCGTGGCTGAAGTTTACGGGCTTGAGTCTCAAGCCCGTAACTCGTGCCCAGCTTGAATTTAATAGCTATGTAACTCAGCAAAATTTCAAGCCTACAGCCGTTGCAGGTCTCCCGTTTCACTTAATGTCTTCAAATATGATAGGGCTGTATGTTTGTAAAATGTTATTATAAAGTGCTGTTACAAAATTAAAAAGCTATGTGAGAAATTATGCATTTTGGCATGTTTTAAATTCTAAATGATGTACAATGAAGTTGTAATCCCATAATATTTCCAAAGGGGATTTTTTAAAAATAAAATTGAAGGTTTTTGGGTATAACTAGGAATGTAATATTTCTATGTATCTCTCTGATTTTATTAAGCATGGCCTAAAAACTCTGTTTTTTTTCCTGCCTAAAATCATACCAAAAGATCCTGTTTATTTCCCTATGCTTCACATAAAAAAAGTGTACTTCTAATTGCAGGGCATGCACTGTCACCTAGCAACCGATCAGTGGCAACATCCTGCAATATGCTGCTTGAGAGAGGTCACTGACAGGCTTAATTTAAACACTGTATGTCACGATCTGCTTCTTCAAGGGGGCTTGATATGAACCTAGTTCAAACCTACCCCAGCAGAATCATGTAGTTCCTGTTCTCTGTGGCACAAAAGATGGCGTCTGAAGAGTGCAAGGCCCTAAAGGTACAGGCAGAGACTACTGGATCCAGGTTACTTAGTGGCCCATGGCAAGACCACTCCCCAAGTCAGAATACAACCCACAGATATAGTCTCACACTTTGTTTATGTGAAAACTATCTCTCAACCTTTATTGAATGATCAAAACAACATATTTATACTCTCCAATACCACACCCTTGTTTACATTTGTGTATTTGTGATATCAGACAATCTGTCTTGCAACCTTGGGCTATCAAAGCTCTTGAGATTAAATTCACCAGATATCTAGTGAACAAACCTTTATGTTAAACTCAAGTGTTTGCTTAGGACTACTTGAAGTACATGCATCTGTCTTGACCCAAGGTCTGTATGTGTGAGTGTTCAATGGTCTGCAGCTAACTTCTATGCAGAGCATTTCTACCAATTCCACATATGTTCTATATAACATTTTCCCTCTTATAATATTTTATAACTAGGATCACATATAATAGTTGTCAAACTACGAGACGTCGTCATGCTTTGCGAGCTCGCAAAGCCAGTTTGCAAGAACTGCATCCCTCGCGTAGCGAGAGATGCAGTTCTGTCCGCAAATGCAAACCCTCGCGTATCGAGGGGCCGCATTTGCAGAAGGTGAAGTCTCCCATGTCGTATGTGTTTGGCCGCAAATGCGGACCCTCGCGAAGCGACGGTCTGCATTTGCGGAGGTGCAGGCTCAAAGGCGCCTTACACGCAGTTACAAACACCCACACGCACGACTTACTTAAAAAAAAACATCCACACGCACGACTTACTTAAAAAAAAAACATTACGCCTCACACGCCATTACCAACACCATTACACCTCACACGCCATTACCAACAATCACACGCACCTCGGAACCGACCTCTCTCACACACACCACTTAGAAAAAAAACATTACGAGTAAGGAAAAATACGACCTTAACGGCCGAACTGGGCGCAACGGAAAACAGTCAAAAAACAATAAATACACACAAAAAAACACATAAAAAACATACCCACAGCAAGGGGGGACCTCCAGGACCTGTGCAAGTGAAGTTACAACTCCATTTAAGTCCAAATTCACGAGTTTAAACAAACGAAAATCCGCTAAGCGAGAGAAAAAATGGCAGCCGAAAAAAATGAAAACGAGGCTACAGGACCCTTAACTCGCAAAACAGAGCCCAACACGTAGGACTTATACCAGGTAGTACAACAGAGTATCTAAAAATTATTCCGATACGCGTAACACACATACAATATAGCCGCCATTTTAAGACAATCTACACAATAACGTATCTGAAATGGCGGATTTCCCTCGCGCACAAAGCCTATATATAGGGCACAATTGCCACAGAGCTCACACTTTCTCCTCAGGTGATGACAGTCTGACTGGACGTTTTCGCTGCCGGAAAATCCAAAGAGATTGTTAGCTCTTCAGGATATTGATTGCTGGATATATCTTATTGATAGGTAAAGTATATTAATTAATTTATTAGTAAAGTATATATAAAAAAAATAAAAAAAAACAAAGAAAAAAAAACATTACTGCATTTTGCAATATCTATATTTTAGCACGGTATTAATAATTAACCATTTGAAATATGTTTATTTATTGATGAATTAATTTTTAATGGACATTAATTTTATTAATTAATAATTATTATTAAAAAAAATATATATAGAAATTCCTGCATTTTGCAATACCTGTACTTTACCACGGTATTAATCATTAACCATTTCAAATATGCTTATTCATTGATTAATTAATTTTTAATGGACATTCATTTTAAAGCTTATAACAAAAAACTAAATTTCACTGGAATTTGATTTTGACATTGATGCTCAACTATTAATCTTCATTTATTATTTTATTCATCATTACGATTATTAATAATTAATAATAATGTTAATTAACTAATAATTAGTCATAATAACACATTTAGTAAAAGAAAAAAATGTATAGCTGTTTTAAATTTTGTGCTTGCTACTCAACTATTAATGTTTATTATCTCACTTTTGCACTGAATTTAGATATTACTGTTGTTGATGATTCTTTAAGCTCATTGTATTAAAGGTATAGGATCCTCAAACCGTTTACATATTTATATCACTTTTACAGTGCATTGAATTCTACCTTCACAGGTATGTCATTTTAAAATATTTATATTTAAAGTAAAAAATTCATACAAATATATCTCCCTTTTGTACTGTTGGTGATTCTTTAAGCTCATTGTATTAAAGGTATAGGATCCTCAAACTGTTTACATATTTAGATAACTTTCTTACATTTTACAGTGTTACTTCTATTTTGCAGCTATGCTAATTAAAACATAGTAAACATTAACAAGCCCTTTTTTCTATTTCTTTTCTCACAGTTTTGATTATCTGCACACGTGACTATACAGAGTGCTGTTTGCAGCATTTTATCTGCAATCACATCACCTTCACAGGTATATTATTTTAAAATATTTATATTTACTTTATTGCATGCATGTATGAAAAGGACAAGTACTTTAAGTAATATCAATGATTCATGCATTTATGAAAAAAATAAATAACATGATTTTTACTTCTTTTCACAGATTTGTGACATCGCCACCTGCCTGAAGTCTCCTCTGCAACAATTGACCTTACAGAATATTAAAGTGACAGGTAAATGATTTTGTGATGACATTTGTTAACACAATATAATATGAACTATTGATTTGCATTGAGTAATGTATTTCATACATTCATTCAATAAAAAAATTAATTATGATTTTTACATCCTTTTACAGATTTCTCACGTCTACACCTGCTTCAAAACATGAGCATTTTTCATTAGAGAAAAGCTGATTTACAGGTATATCAGAAGAAAAAAGAAATAAAGATTTTTTGTGTAGTCCTGTATTCATTTATTCATCATTATGTTACTGCTCATTGACAGGGATAGCACCTTAGAAGCAGTTAAATATTAACAACCTTATTAAATTGCGATTCGGCAAATTGAATAAGGCTCTATATAAGCACAGAGCATATTTTTTTACAGAAGTTTTTAGTTAGTGAAGACCTTGATTTTGGATAGAAGTTCACTAACTAAAAACTTTTGTAAAAAAAATATGCTGTGTGCTTATATAGCGCCGTATTCAATTGGCCGAATCGCAATTTAATAAGGCTGTTTATTTCATTTATTATAATAGGTCAATTGCTCTTTTGTGTAGCTCTTCTTTAGGAACATGATAACTGTTTCTGTTTTTCCATTCATGATACACAGACACGCAGAGACGCAGACACGCAGAGACGCAGACACGCAGAGACGCAGACACGCAGAGACGCAGACACGTAGAGACGCAGACACGTGCAGACACGCAGACAAGTGCAGACACGTGCAGACACACAGACACATGCAGACACGCAGATAGCCAGAGACGCAGACAGCTAGAGACGCAGACAGCCAGAGACACTGACGCAGACAGCTATAGAGACGCAGACAGCCATAGAGACGCAGACAGCCATCATTTTTAGAAATATATGACACAAGGTAAAAGATATGTGTAAAGGGTAATAAAATTAAGGTCATTCTTAATAGTCTAATTATAATTATAGATTACAATGGCGGACAATGCAGAAGATAACAAAGAATATAAAAGAAGAATGGCAAGGGAAAGGAAGCAGAGATGGAAAGATGCAGAAGAAGATTGACAGAGACTTCTAAATAAAAGAAAAATTGCTAAAAAAACACAAAATGAGTCTGCTGAAGTTTCAAAGAAAAGAAAAAGTAAACAAACAAATGTCTGTAAAACTGTCTCAAATTAACCCTTTTTTGCCTGCTGATACTAATGTTGATAGAGATGACACCAATGTAGATGTACAAAGTTCAAATGAAATTTATATTGATGAAGGTCATGATAGTCCTTTCTTTAGAGCACTAACAGTAGACACTCATTATTGTGGATTAATGAATGTGGTTTGTCAGTTTTGTGGGGCTTATCATTTTCAGAAAGAAAGACCAACTGATGGAGAGTTTATTAGTTGCTGTCAGAAAGGAAAGGTAAGACTTCCAGAAAGACAGACATTCACAGAATATTTAAAAAGTATCATGAGTGATCCTACAAATCCCAATTACACCAATTTTAAGAAAAATATTCGCTCTTATAACAGTGCAATTTCATTTGCTTCAATAGGTGCAACATTAGCCGAAAATGTACCAGGACATGGTCCTTATTGTTTTAAAGTCCAAGGACAAGTATACCACCGGACTTCACATTTACACCCAGAAACAGTAGAGCAAAGGAAATTTGCACAGTTATATGTTCTGGATACAATGGAAGCTGTCAAACAACGAATGCTGCTTCCTGAAAATAGACAATGTTTACCCATAGTTTTGAACAGCTTGATAACATTATGGCGAATAACCCTTATAGTCAAGCATACAAAAAATTAGCGGAGGTTGAAAAAGAACAACTGGCACATGCGCAAAGACATCAATTGCCAATGCCAAGAGTTAATATGGTTCTCAAAAGGGATCGCCATACTGATCAAAGACGCTATAATTTACCAACAGCAAATGAGGTTGGCATGGTATTTAAAAATGATGATGGGGAACCACCATTTGAGCGGGATATTAGAATATATCCAAGCAATCAAGAACAACCTTTTATAAACATCAATATTTTAAGCAGTAATTTGGATCCTATGACATATCCCATTTTCTTTCCAAATGGGGAGCCAGGTTTGCAACCAAAATTGCAGTTGCAAAGTTATCCAAATAGTAAACTTCATATTAGAAACAATATCTCAATGCTGGAAGATAAAGTGGCACAAACTGCTGTCCGGGATCATTATAATCTGATTTTATGTGGGGGTAAACTCACACAACAATGGATTATTGATTCTAATCTACAAGTCGAAGCAAATAATCTAAATTTTGTCAAATTCCAACAAAACAAGCTTCGAGTTGAACAATATTGTGGATTGATGGATTATGTCGCTGACATTCCTGCTGGACGAGCAATGATTTTGCCATCCTCTTTCCAAGGATCTCCTCGCAATATGCGAGAAAGATACAATGATGCCATGGCTATTGTCAATACATTCGGAAAACAAGATTTATTTATTACATTTACATGTAATCCACAATGGCCAGCGAACAAAAAAAATGTTATACTTGGACAAACTACTTCTGACCGACCAGATTTGGTTACAAGAGTATTCAAAATCAAACTTAATTCCTTAATTTATGATATCACTAAAGCAGACTTATTTGGAAAATGTGTGGCTTTTGTTTATACTATTGAATTTCAAAAAAGAGGCCTGCAACATGCACATATACTTTTAATCTTGCAAGAAAAAGATAAATTAAATACAGCAGATAGAGTGGATTTAGTGATTAGTGCTGAACTGCCACACAAAAGCATTCCAGACTTTATGAGATTGTAACTCATAGAATGATACATGGCCCATGTGGAGAGAGCAATCCAAACTCACCATATATGAAAAATAAAAAATGCATAAAAGAGTTTCCAAAACAATTTCAAATGCAGACTTATGTTAATTGGGATGGATACCCTTTATATAAAAGAAGAGAAGGACAAACAGCTATTATCCGTGGCCAAAAGGTCGATAATAGATATGTGGTTCCATACAATCCACATTTGCTGATGAAGTACAATGCACATATCAATGTGGAAGCTTGCACTTCCATCAAATCCATAAAATATGTGTATAAGTATATATATAAAGGATATGATGCAGCAACTGTTGTTGTGCAAGGTGCAGACAATGAAAAAGACAACCCTATTTTACATGACGAACTGTCTTGTTATTTAGATGCTCGCTATGTAAGTGCTCCTGAAGCAATGTGGCGTCTTCTGAAATTTGAGATCAGTCCCATGCTGTGTATCGATTAGCTGTCCATCTGCCACAAAGTCAATTTGTTTGCTTCATGGCTGGCAATGAAACAAATGCTTTGGCACAAAGGGAACATAGAGCAACAACGCTTACTGCTTGGTTTCAATTAAATTGCCAGGACACTGAGGCCAGACAATTTTTATACATTGACATTCCAAATCACTATGTATTCGTAAATGGTGAATGGAGACAACGAAAGTAACATAATTATAAAATTATCCCAAGAATATATACAGTCAGTCCACGAGACATTGAACGTTTCAGTTTAAGATTACTCCTTTTACATGTTCCCGGAGCACAAAGTTATGAACATTTACGTACAGTCAATGACATAGTTTATTACACTTTCCAGTTAGCTGCAAGACATCAAAACTTTCTGGCAGATGATACAGAATGGAAGAGATGTCTCGAGGAAGCAGCACTATGTCAAATGCCAAAGCAAATGAGAGAACAATTTGCTTTTATTTGTATATTCTGCAATGTACCAGATGCCTTAATTTTGTGGGAAAAATTTAAATTACATATGTGGGAAGATTTCTTGCTACGTTATAATGAGACCATTGCACAATTTAAAGCATTAATAGAAATACAGGAAATCTTTCTTTGTCATGGATTAAATTGTGCTAACTTTAATCTGCCTGATCCAGGATTTATAGATGAAATTAACTTTGATGAGTATGACACTGATAGTGAATACCAAAAAACACAAGAAAAAATTGGAACTTTAAATGTATTGCAATTGGAAGCATTTAATGCTATTACAAATGCAATAGAAGATGAAATGCTCAAAGAGCGTTATTTCTATCTGGATGGTCGGGGTGGATCAGGGAAAACTTACCTATATAATTTGTGGATGAGTTGCATTTGAGCACAGGGTCAAATAGCACTGCCATTTGCAACCACTGGAATTGCCGCACTTTTGTTAGAAGGTGGTAGAATTGTGCATAGTGGATTTAAACTGCCAGTTCCCATTCTGGAAACATCAGTGTCGGATATTCGAATGAATTCATTACAAGCCAAAAATGGCACAAGAGTAAGTTAATTATAATAGATGAGGCAACTATGATGTCATGTCCTGCCCTCCAATGTATTGATCGATTATTAAAAGAAGTTATGGCTAATGATTTGCCATTTGGTGGAAAGGTGATGTTGTTAGGAGGAGATTTCAGGCAAACATTACCTGTGGTGCCACATGGCAATCGTACTGACATAGTTGAAATGTGTATTAAGAGAAATAAGCTTTGAAAAGTATTTACACACCTCAGATTAGAAATAAATATGAGATCTGAAGGGCGAAATGAATTCAATGATTGGCTCATTAACATTGGAGAAGGAAAACAGCCAAAAATAACTAATTTACCTGCTAATGCACTGCAAATTCCACCAGAAATGATTTCAAAAGAACCTCTGATTTCAACAATCTTCCTCAATACCATCAATAATGAGGATTACTCTGACATTGCAAGCAAAGTCCTATTGACATCAAAAAATTACAATGCCTTAAATTTAAACAACGAAATATTAAAATTAATCAATGCTCCCCAAAAAAAACTATTACAGTGCAGATTCTGTTCTGGCTGACGACAAAGAGAGTGAAGCAAACTTTAGTATGGAATTCATTAATTCTTTAACTCCCTCCGGAATGCCACCACATGTTTTGCAACATAAAAAGGGGGTAATTATCATGCTATTGAGAAATATGAATCCAAAAAAAGGACTTTGTAATGGGACCAGATTAATTGTGAAGGAATTAAAGGATCATTTTATACATGCAGAAATTATGAGTGGTACCCATAAAGGCGAACCAGTTCTTATACCGAGAATTGATTTGGCTCCAAGTTAGAGTTGTTTGCCTTTTGTCCTTCAAAGTAGACAATTTCCCATTATCATGGCATTTGCCATGACCATCAATAAATCCCAAGGATAAACTTTTAAGTCTGTTGGTATTTTTTTGAAGGAACCTGTGTTTGCACATGGGCAACTATATGTTGCATTTTTAAGATGCAATAATCCAGAGAAAAACACAAGCCAGGGTGATTTATTGGAAGATGGATGTGTTTTTACAAAAAACATTGTGTACTATGAGGTGCTGTAAATATACTGTACAGTGCTTTCATTTTGACGAAAAAATGTAATGTTACTCCAACTGATTTTAAAGTAGCAATATTTTAAGAAGAAACTTAATACAATGGCAAAAAACAGAGAGAACAGTGGTTTTACTTCCTGGACAAAATTAGAGGTCTTTGGGACTCTTTGAATAGAGGACCACTATTTCCAATTGGCATCTCAATGTGTCATTTCAACAAAGTACAACAAGAAGAAACAAAAAAGTATGAAAAACAACACAAAACTGTGGTTACACAGATTCAGAGGTCTTAGAAGTTACCTTTTCAGATGATTGGCCCCACAAAACAATTAAGTGCCATTTACTTTAATTGTAAGCTTATAGTTAAATGTTTTAAAGTAGTATTTAACATGTTAACATTGTTTGTTAAAAGTTATGGAAAGTTATTTAAAGCTATATTGTATAACATTGTCTTTTCAAAGTTGTGGAAAGTTACTTCAAGCGATCTTGAATATAGTCAAAATTTTATGTTAACACAAGTTTAAGCATTTGTTAATACATTCAACTGTATAATTTTAAGATGTAGTATTGATTCAGGGAGCAATCCGATCGCCTGTTAATGGGGTCAGGAAGGAATTCATTTTTTTCACCCTTTGATACAATTGGCCAAGTTTCAATGGGGGTTTTTATTGTTTGCCTGCCTCTGGATTCAATGCTAATTTAATTTAACATTTAAAATTAAAAAAGGTTACAAAGCATGTTAGTGTACAAAATACTTTGTTTGGGAAAATTGTTATTATTATTGAAAATTGTTATTATTGTTTAAAATAGAAGTTGCATGTTAAAAAGTTTGTTATAGTTTACAATATTTATTCATGAAAAGTTAAAAAAATGGTTATATTGTAATTACATGTATGACAAAGAAAACAGTTCAGATTTATAAAAAAATGATATATACCTGTTGGTTAAATACAAGTTGAAAGTAAAAAAAAAAAAAAAAGTTTTATTCAAAATGTTCCATTTATTGGTACTTAATAAAACAAAAGGTTAAGAATGTCAGAGACCAATATTGTGTGGCAAACAGTTTTCCCAGCATTAAAAATTCTATTGACCGTCATTTTTTGACGGGCAAGTCGCTAGTACATAATAACCATGTACAGGCCATATATAACCACACAATAACACATAATCCCAATGTAACAATGTCATGCTCCCTTGGACATATTGATACATTTCTGACAATATGAGTCCTTAAACTCTCTGGGTACCCTGCCTCACCCTGTCCAGGGAGAATACTCGCTCCTTCCCAGTGGCCTAGTGACTTTCCCAAGCCCCTGGGGAGACTTATAAGACAACTGCCATGGAAGACCCTTCAAGGTAGTCCAGGGAAAACAGTACATCCCAGCTCGTAAGTCCAGCATAAACTTGGGAGGATCCTTACCCAGCAAAGCCCTCTTCTTCCAGGCTAGGGAGACCTCTTGTCCTGCTGATTCTGGATCAGCACTCAGTCCCATGGGTAAAATTGAAGAGTACAAGGTTCCCTTTGTCAGGCCTGAGCTTTCTCCCTAATAAACTGGGATGCTGGAGTTGCAACATGGGCTAGTGACATTCTCTGTAGAATAAGGGGCAGTTCTGACACAAGACATTGTGGTTCAGTAGCCAACCTCTCTCCCAACAAGCCTGGCCAGTGGGGGCCACTGGTCAGGCTTGCTGGGAGAGAGGTTGGCTACTGAACCTTTCCATGGTTAGAGGTACACAACCAGTGTCTTTAGGCAGCTGCAGGGGAGTCAATGTAGGGAGACAAACCACAATCTGGGATACCCTCTGGCTCTTTGGTCTCTGGATCTTCAGGTGGAACCTCCTGACTCTCCTTTTGAGACTGCCTGGTGTGTAGTTACAGGCAGCCCTTGAGAAGCAGTTGCTACTGCCTCTTGATCAGGCTGAAGAGCAGGGCTACTTTCTATTTCTGCTCCAGGGTCTGTGGCTGGCACCTTGACAATGGTCATCCAAGGAACCCCTCCACTATTTCCACAGTAAATTGGTAGGGCCCAGAGCTCATTAGGTTCTTCTCTTACTCTAGGAGCAGAGTAGCTTTTTCTCAGTTCTTCCCCTGGGCCTGTGTGCAATGATCTGCAGCTAACTTCTATGCACAGCATTTCTACCAATTCCACATATGTTCTATATAACATTTTCTCTCATAATATATTATAACTAGGATACATAATAACCATGTACAGGCAGCATATAACCACATAATAACACATAATCCCAATGTAGCAATGTCATGCTCCCTTGGACATATTCATAAATTACTCACAATATGAGTCCTTAAACAATTAAATCATGACACTGTACTTCACACTCTTTGTATTCAGGAGCTACACAGGGTAAAACATTGCCCAGAAAGGTAAAACATTGTACGAGGCAAAACAAAACCCCCAAACACAAAATCAGAGCACTTCTTAATAAAATAAATTATATAAAAAAAAAATAGATGCAAGTCAGTTTAAGTTGTTTTTATTGATTAAAATGTCTTAATTTCAACACAAAATTTGTATTGGTACAATTCAGAGATCTATGCATTCACATGCACATTCCCAATCTTAGGGAATCACGAAACACTCTGAAAGTGTGTACATGATCCTAAAAGGAAAAATGCTATTGGCCAACAGCCTTATTAAATTGTGATCCGGCCAATTGAATAGAGCTCTATTTAAGCACATAGCATTTTTTTTACAGAAGTTTTTAGTTAGTGAATACCTTGCTTTTGGATAAAAGTTCACTAACTAAAAACTTCTGTAAAAAAATATGCTCTGGGCTTAAATAGAGCCCTATTCAATTGGCTGAATTGCAATTTAATAAGGCTGCAAGTCTTCTATTTTGCAAAACAATTATGTCCATTTTAGTATCTGTACTTAACAATGTATTTGGAGTGTAGTTCTGGAATCTAGATAGATCTTTATTTGGCTTATGAACTGTAATAATCATTTAATCTGGGAACAAAAGTACTAAGGGCCTCATTCAATTGCGATTTGGCCAATTGAATAGGGGTCTAAATAAGCACATAACATATATTTTTTAAAGAGGAGTTTAGTTAGTAAACATCTATCCAAAATCAAGGTTTTCACTAACTATGGCCCTCATTCAATTGCGATTTGGCCAATTGAATAGGGCTCTAAATAAGCACATAACATATTTTTTTTAAATAAGTTTTTAGTTAGTGAAAACCTTGCTTTTGGATAGATGTTTACTAAGTAAAAACTTCTTTAAAAAAATATGTTATGTGCTTATTTAGACCCCTATTCAATTGGCCAAATTGCAATTGAATGAGGGCCTAAAAACTTCTTTAAAAAATATATGTTATGTGCTTATTTAGACCCCTATTCAATTGGCCAAATCGCAATTGAATGAGGGCCCAAGTATTTTCCAGAAACATGTTTAATGTAGGTGCAATTAAGCTAGCCAATGATTTATAGTATATATTAGAATCACCATCTGGCATAGACTCTTTAGTACTCAGCTTCAAAGTGAGAAATGAGAATCTCTAGAGAGATAAGTTGTTTTATTGAGTGCTGGAGAGATAGATAATGTCTATAAATGATTTAATAATAGGTATTGAAGGGCTGCTGGTTTAAAACTTAGTCTTCCAAACAGTAAGGGAAGACAGATTTGCTTTCTGAAATAAACTAAATTATTGAACTTGACACTAGTCATCTAAGTGTTTAGATCAACTATCGGGCTGTTCTTTTTCCTTTTTTTAATATAATTTTTGTTTTAGGTTTATATATCACTTAAACTATAATATATGTTTTAGCTTTTTTCATTTATACAAAGGTGTATTATATGACAGAAACTGTTAAATTTAACTGGATAAAGAATGCAATATAGAAAGAAAAAAGAACATTCTGTTATGGATAACGTCATTAATTACCTAAATCTTATGTGCAAAAAGTTTATTAAAACCAATCTGTATTAGTGACCTTTAAAATAAGTTAAAATATGGATGTTTAAAAATAAATTATGAGCAACTATTAATTCTGGATATAAATGACATCTTATATTAATTATCTCTTTAAAGATTGTTTTTTTTATATATATTTGTCAGCAGCTCTTGAGAGGACTAAATTTGATGACTACATCCAAACTAGAAATACATTTTGTTTCTCTTCTTTATCTAAATGTTACTACTTTCCCGAAAATGAAATGTAATGCAATTTCAGCAGTGACTATTCCTTACAAGCTGAGTGAATATATACTCGCAGCTTTGAAGTATATATATTTTATGAGAAAATTTGGATGATAATTGACTTAGCAAAAGTTATTTTACGTTTATTGTATATGATTTTACCTCATGGGTGAAATTAAGTTCCACCATTACCCTATACGTTAGTTCTTATTGATCATATACAGTATATTAAATATGCTATCATATACACATTAATGTCATCTCCCCTTAATTTATTTAAGAGTAAGACTGAAGATGCTTAACTATAATTACTTATGTAATTATTCACAATTGTTTGTTCTAATATTGTTAATTTCAAGGTAGAAATTTCTTACATTATGCAACTATAAAGGGGTTATACCTCATGGTTGAAATTAAATCAACCACTACCATATATACCTTAAGATTCCTTGTTCTATGTGTATGTTATTGATAACAAGTAAACACTAAACAGAAATTGATGTCAATTTCTATATGCCTAAAATGGCTCCAACAGTGATATCTCCTTATTAGGTTTTAGCTACCGTATTGGTCCGAATATAAGCCGCACCCGCATATAAGCCGCACCTTTAAAGTTCAAGGGGAAAAAGACTCTCCAAGTGATCAGACATTGAAAGAAACAGGCTTCCTAATTAGCACTGTAGGTGCAGGTTACAGGCCTTACAGGATGTTAGAATCACTAAAACCGTAAATAGCTATTCAATACCGCAGTCTCAAGCACGCTAATCTACACCCTTAACTCGCAATCGCACAAATCGGCAGTCATTTTACGTTTGCAAATCGCTATTCAATTGCTACAATGCAGTCTCAAGCCCGCAAATCGGCAATAATTTTACGTTCACGAATATAAGCGAATATAAGCCGCTCCCGTAACTCGGAAACTTAAAAATCTGAAAAAAGGTGCAGCTTATATTCAGACCAATACGGTAAGTCTTAGCTAATATATTGTCATGAGTGTATCTTATGGTACTCTGTTAGCTGTTCAGCTGTACATTCAAAGATATGCTGGATTTCTAGACAATCTTTTGAATAAATTATTTTTGCAAAACTATAACTATAGTACATTCAATGACATAGTCCTCGCCTGCCTATTCAAGGGCTGTAATTGGTTGTTAGATATTTAAATAATGGAACTACTTTATGAATGAATTGGAGTATCTCATACAGGATATTGTTAAATTTGCTCATTTATAATATAACTGCTTTTCAAGTTTTATTTTAGTTTGATTGTTTCTGCTACTGAGATAACTGCTCACTTAAAAAAGGCTAGATCTTTTGATTTATTTTGGTGATCAAATTATCCCATATATAGGGCCTCATTCAATTGCGATTTTGCCAATTGAATAGGGCTGTAAATAAGCACATAGCATATATATTTTAAAGAAGTTTTTAGTTAGTGAAAACCTTGCTTTTGGATAGATGTTTAGTAACTAAAAACTTCTTTAAAAGAAATATGTTATGTGCTTATTTGGAGCCCTATTCAATTGGTTTAATAGCAATTGAATGAGGGCCATAGTATTTACTGCATAAACAAACTGATCCTAGGTAAATCCCTTATCATTAACATTGGTATTCATTTTCTGTTGATGGACTTTCTGAGTACACTGTTTGTTTGCTAATTGGTGGCCAATGGCTTAATGTACCGCACAAATGCCTCTATATTGCTATTAATAGAATGATGACATCAAAAATAGATCTTATTCCACTTATAAATTTTTTTACAAGATACTTTTTTAATAAGGGAATATAACTCTGCTAGTGAATTGCCTATAAAAAAAATTACTGCAATAAAATTTTGCCACACAATGTGAGTCTTTTCGCCCTCTGAGCACCTTTGGCGCTCATCGCGATTTAACCTGCATCATTAACCTGCAAGTTTTGTATTTGGGAATGCCATGTGTGTCTTTCCAGCATCTGCCCCCTGTCCCTTCCCTGTGTGTTTCTCCTCTGTGTGTCTGCTGAATGTTTCCGTTGTTTTTTCCCCCCAAAGTCTTGTGTTGTTCGTGCAAGTGTTAGTGTCTTTGCCGTTGTGTATTTTCTTAGTCCTGTGTATTTTTCAGAGTTTGGTATTTTTCCAAGGTTGGAATGTGCTTAGCCTCGTTTTCATTCCATTTTCAGATTTTTTTACATTTTTCGTCCGTCATTTTTTTTGCTTGCTTAGCCGATGTATGAATGATTAAACACAGCAAATTGGGCTTAAATTTGATTGCAAACTTACTCCCGGGCGTCCTGGCTCTCCCCCTGTGCTGTGTGTGAGTGTGTTTCAATTAGTTTTTTAGTTTTTTTGTTGCTTTTTGTGTTTTTTGATTTCCTCGGTTCGGCTGTTACATTCGTATTTTTGCAAGGTCAGATTTTGTTTGTGCAAGTGTTACCGTCCTTGGACCTGCATGCCTGGCACTGTTCATGTAAGTGTTACTGTGTGTGGCATCGTGTATTTTCCAAGGTCAGCGCGCTTGGCATTGCAGGTCCTCGTTTTCATCAAGTTTCAATTTTTTCTCTCGCTAAGTCCTCCAAGCTCGGAAGGCTTCTATGCCTCAACGGCTCGCTTCGCGATTGCAAACGTGACGACAAATCGTAGTTTGACTACTATTATATGTCATAGATAAACAATATCAAGAGTAAAAAGATTGATTGACAAATACTCCTCCAGAAGTAAAGAAGGAGAGTGAAAAAGGACTCTGATTTGTTATTTAATATTTTTTGTAGCAACTTAAAATGTAATATTTTAAGGAAAATCACTTAAAAAGAAATTATCTAAAATTAATTATAAGCATAATACAGTGGGGGAAAACAATTGATCCCCTGCTGATTTTTTATTTTTGTCCACTAACAAAGAAATGACCAGTCTATAATTTTAATGGTAGGTGTATTTTAACAATGAGAGACAGAATAACAACAACAAAAAAGAACGCACGTCAAAAAAGGGAGTACTCCTTAAAGGGAGAGCTCCTAATCTCTCAAGCTTGTTACCTGTATAAAAGACACCTGTCCACAAAAGCAATCAATCAATCAGATTCCAAACTCTCCACTATGGCCAAGATCAAAGAGCTGTCCAAGGATGTCAGGGACAAGATTGTAGACCTACCCAAGGCTGGAATGGGCTACAAGACCATCGCCAAGCAGCTTGGTGAGAAGGTGACAACAATTGGTGTGATTATTCGCAAATGGAGGAAACACAAAATAACTGCCCGTCTCCTTCGGTCTGATGCTCCATGCAAGAACTCACCTTGTGGAGTTTCAATGATCATGAGAACAATTAGGAATCGGCCCAGAACTACACGAGAGGATATTGTTAATGATCTCAAGGCAGATGGGACCATAGTCACCAAGAAAACAATTGGTAACACACTATGTTGTGAATGACGGAAATCCTGCAGCAGCCGCAAGGTCCCCCTGCTCAAGAAAGCACATGTACAGGCCCGTCTGAAGTATGCCAATAAACATTTGAATGATTCAGAGGAGAACTGGGTAAAAGTGTTGTGGTCAGATGACACCAAATTCGAGCTCTTTGGCATCAACTCAGCTTTCTGTGTTTGGAGGAGGACAAATGCTGCCTATAACCCCAAGAACACCATCCCCACCGTCAAACATGGAGGTGGAAACATTATGCTTTGGGGTGTTTTTCTGCTAAGGGGACAGGACAACAGCACTGCATCAAAGGGATGGTGGACGGGGCCATGTACCATCAAATCTTGGGTGAGAACCTCCTTCCCTCAGCCAGGGCATTAAAAATGGGTCGTGGAGAGGTATTCCAGCATGACAATGACCCAAAACTGACAGCCAAAGGCAACAAAGGAGTGTCTCAAGAAGAAGCACATTAAGGTCCTGGAGTGGCCTAACCAATCTCCAGATTTTAATGCCATAGAAAATCTGTAGAGGGAGCTGAAGGTTTGAGTTGCCAAACACCAGCTTCCAAACCTTAATGAGGATCTGAAAAGAGCAGTGGGACAAAATCCCTCCTGAGATGTGAGCAAACCTGGTGGCCAAATACAAGAAATGTCTGACCTCTGTGATTGCCAACAGGGGTTTTGCCACAAAGTCAAAGGGGTCAAATACTTGTTTCCCTCATTGACCTGCAAATCAATTTATAACTTTTTTGACATGCATTTTTCTTGTTTTTTTTGTTGTTATTTTAAAATACACCTATCATTACAATTATAGACTGATCAATTTTTTGTCAGGGGATCAAATACTTTTTTTGCCCACTGTAACGAGTCTGCCTTATCTATGTATCCCACATACACTCTAAATGCATTATTATTACAATACTCCTAAGCAGTGCCAGACCTCATAAAGATGCAGCCACAGTCAAGGTTGCACTCTAAAGGTGGAGTTGCTCTTTAGTAGTAAATATTGGTGTAAGTAGGTTTAACCACAGCACAGCTGCATACTCACCCAAATGCAGATACTTCAGTGTGTGTTCTGTGCAGCCCAGTCCAGCTATATAGCACTTACTAGAATTTCCTGGAACCACACTATGTGCTATATTAAGCAGATGCTTAGATTTCAGGGTGAGTAAGAGGTACTTGAGATATATCAGGGGATCCCAGGCAGCTGGTAATTCCAACTAATAGCTAGGATTATTTACGGGACACAGCTTGTGCTGTGGTTAAACCTACTTACACCAATATTTATTACTAAAGAGCAACTCCACCTTTTGAGTGCAACCTTGACTGTGGCTGCATCTTTATGAGGTCTGACACTACTTAAGAATATTGTAATAATAATGAATTTAGAGTGTATGTGGGATGCATAGATAAGGCAGACTCCTTATCTTATGCTTATTAATAGGCATTTCAGTGAGATTGTTATATCAAGGGGAAACCCATGTTGGCAGCATTTTTTTAAATTCACAATTTCCCTTGTACTATAATTTTAGTAATTTCTTTTTAAGTTGCTACAAAAAAATATTAAATAACAAATCAGAGTCTTTTTACAAGATACCATCATTTAAATACTGTAGAGCCTGCATTTTTCATAATGTAGGTGACTATCCAAGATGCTATTATTACTGTTGATATATTATGTGAGGTTTTGTAACTTTTTATATTCATTTTATTTGCTTCATAGTATCTGCTTTATGTACTATGGATCCTGTGCTTCTCTGAAAAAAACAGGAATTGATGAAGAATTCTGATATAATTAATTTGATTTGTTAAACTGAAAACAACAAAGAACTGAAGTGAAAACAAATCTAAATTAAGATTACATAAAATCTAATATGTGACGTGCGCATGTTTAAGCTAATACATTTTATGAGTGACTTTAGTGTTGAGATGATGAATTGTTTTTTTTTTCTTTTAGTTGATGAATAAATATTGTATTATATTAATTATTTGATGTGTTGTATACCGTGAATATTTTCATCAAAATTGCTGTTTTAATAACGGAGGTACATGATGAAATTTAATGGGGCTTACAGTAAGTAAAAAATAGGGAAGTTCCTATGCATCAGTTGTCGGTATTGTATTCAGTTAAAAACAAACATTTATAGACAGATTAAAATGTGATTAAAAAGGTATCAGACTTAGCGCTCAATCAAATGGCTACCATAGGAAATTATAGTTCTCATAAGCCCTAACGTAGCTATAACATGGTACTCATATCATACCCTTACTAACCCTTACGAGTTATCTTTACATGTCATGTGTATCCTATTCTATGAGTTTCTTCTTTGGGCGAATATGGAAAATTGTACGTGTTCTCTGAAGCCTCTGTGAATGCTCGTAGTGAGCTAAAACCTCCCACCAAAAGCAGCTAAAGACCTTATGAGAACACTTACTAGACAAATTAAGAACCAAGTACCATAAAAAAAAACAACATAACGAAGCATTTTACAGAAGGATAATGAAATAAAATGTAGGAGTATGCTTGACCTCAGAATGATGTTAAACCATGGATTTGTCTCATATTATATGTGTCCCTAGATATTACCTCTTTAAATTATTATTATTTATATCACATAAAAAATTGTTGTGTTCATTTAACAGCACAATGATTAGCAATTCATGGTCATCATCAGTTACATTGTGTTTATGGCATTTATATTGCAGCTAAGTTCCAGAGCCAAAGGCTATATTAGTATATATGTGTGTATGCTTGTGAACATAATTGTGCAGTATGAATGATGGTGCATGTACTTAGCATGCAGGGTCTTAGGCCGGTCCATGTCCACTAAGCCAGATATCCCAATGACAGTTTTGTGGAATTCTGCCCCTCAAGAGTTCCTCCCATGTGTTGTACACTTCCAGTCTAGAGGTTCCACCACCTGTGGCTCTTGTGCTTGCAGCTTTTTACGCAACCTTCTTTACTAGGGCCTTGGCAGTCATCATAGCGGTACTTAATGCTCTTGACATCTATGAAATAAACTCCCACAGTGCATCCTTACCCCCTTACCAGCTCTTACCTCATGGCCATCATGCAGGATATGGGACAGGTCATTGAGGGCATTAAGGGAGTAATTGGGGCCTTGTGCTTTTTGTCAGCCTCTTGACTCTCTGATTGTCAGGATCATCTACCTACACTGATCCTGGGCCTGGGACCCCCCCCCCCCAACTAACCTACCCAGCCACCCTCCCCCATTTAACCTACTTGTACTGTGCCAAGAACAGGGGCACCTGTCTCCTCTCTTTTATTTCCTGACCTGAGCTTTTTATTTCTCTTTCTATCTTTCTCTCCTTCTCTCCCTCAATCTGCTCTTCTTCCTAGGCTCTCCAAATCTACAGTATCTTATTCTCCTGTCTTCTCTGTCTTTCCCCCTGTCCTGTTCTCACTTCTCTATCCATCTTAAGACAAACAAACAACCATGCCACTCACTCACAGATACACTCACAAATACCCTTTCAGAAACAAATTATCACTGCCCACATGGAATTAACATTGCAAAAGTGTGTAAATATTTTGACAAAAATTAATTTGCTATGCATTTTTATGTGTAGGGTGCAATAGGGGTATATGTGGTGTATATATTATGAAATACATAGTAATGGGGTATGTGTGAAGCATATACAAAGAGATGCAACATTTATTAACATGGGGGTATGTTGACAGTGTATACTGGTGAATATATTTGTAAAAGATAACGTAGCAACAAAGCACACAAAACAAGCCATCATCCATAGTCATGCTAGATACCACCACATATGCTCAAACACTTGAGACTGTTGCAAAAATTTTAAAACTCTGTCTGAATCTTTCAAACCTCATATTGTTACACAGAAAATAACCACTGCCATCAAAATACCCCCTTACACCTATTAAATTACAAAACAAAATAAAAAAAAATTAAGACCACTTACCTTTAAGATGTCCCTTCAGATCACTAACCTAGGGGTAAAACAAAACAAAAACATTAGCACAAGACATTAACATAAAATAAATAAACATTATAAACATTCTAAATATTCTACTCACCTTTCCAGCATGTCCGGTCATTGTTCAGTTCTTCCGTTGCGGCCCTGTTAAAAAAACACAATACATTAATACAATATACAAACACCAAATAAAATAAACATATAAATATACATTCAACTTACCTCCCCGCGATTTTCCCTGGCCTCCTCCCCTTCAGCCCCGGCTGGGCCCTGCAACCTTCCGCGGGTTAAAAAAATCAAAATCAAAAAATCTAACAGAGGTCTGCAGTCGCAGACCTTCCCAACGCTGATGAGCCTTCCGTTGGCTTTTTCAGGGAGGAAATTGGCAATGGCAGCTTGTGATTTGCTGAAAAAGCTGTCTATCAATTTTAGCCAATCAGAAGTCGTCAATGTGTGAGCCAATCAGGATGGGATACACCCCAATATCCCACCCTGATTGGCTAAAGCCCCTGTCAATCTTTATTGGAACCAATCACAAGGCGCAGATGCCGTCAGCCAATCACTATGGAATACACCGCCACGGAGTGATTGGGGGAAGACATCTGCGCATCCTGATTGGCTCACACATTGACGACTTCTGATTGGCTGAAATTGATAGACAGCTTTTTCAGCCAATCACAAGCTAGAAAGAAAAGAGAAAACATATGTTTTTAGATTAAGCTTTTATATTGATTTGTTTTTTTCACTGTATTTTTGTAATTAGTAATCATGAGTCAGTCCAGTGGCAACCTCACACAGTGTACATCCCGCCAAATGTATGCACTGCTGGAACTGCTGATCTGGGGTCCATACCTCTATGACAGGTGGAAACATGTTGCCTCTCTTGAAGCTCATGTTGGAGAACTGGAGAGGAGATATTGCACCACTGGAAAGAGAGTTGCTGCTCACCGAGCACAGTTTAGCTGGTCCTAGTATGGAGAGTGGGGATGGAGCTAGTGAGGATGTCAAGGGAGGTAGCTGGGTTACAGTTTCAAGGGAAAGCAGGGGGAACAGAAGGAAGAGGCAGGCCAGTTGAGATTCACCAGATAGAGCTGTTACCTATAACAGCCAGTTGAACAGTACTACTGGCGGAGAGGTAGGTCAGAATAGGCAGAGCAATAGACAGGTTTTTGTGGTGGTAAAATCCCAGCAATTGGTTTGTTGTCTCCTGGGTGCTCTGGTTCTGCATTGGGTAGGAAATTAACCAGCGGTCTTGTTACATATTGGTAACAATGACACTGTAAGTGGAAGATGGAGTGTCCTAAAGAATGATTTAAAAAAGAACTAGGACATAAGCTTAAGGGAAGGACCTTCAAGGTTGTATTTTCGGAGACACTGCCAATGCCATGTACTAGCCCAGGTAGACAGAAGGAGCTTAGGGGGGTTAATGCATGGCTAAAAAGGTGGTGCATTAAGGAGGAGTTTGGGTTATTAGAGCCCTGGGCTGACTTCTCAATCTCTTTATTAGTGTTAAATTGCACCTTAATGACAAGGGCGCTTGTGTGCTAGGGGAAAGGAGGAGAAGGGGGAGGGTTAGTATAGTCAAAAGGAAGGTATTGCTAAGTTACTCAAGTACAGTGGCAGGCACTTCAAAACTCCAGACTCATAAGACAACATAAGGTGTATGTTTGCAAATGCCAGAAGCTTGCCAGTTAGAATTGTTAGCAGTTAATGAGAAATGAGACTTGATGAAACTTGGTGGGATGACTCTCCTGACTGGACTGTTAATTTGGATGGTTATAACCTTTTTAGGGAAGACAGGGGCAAATGTAAAAAAGGAGGAGTGAGTTGTCTGCATGTTAAGCTTAAATTTAAGTCTATAGTCTTAGAGAAGATATTTATTCTTGAACTAGCGATTATGTTGAATGCTTGTGAGTTAAATAGTGGAGCAGCAAATTACAAAAGAATATTAGTGGGAGTATGCAATGACCTTCCAAATATAATTGAAAGTGAGGAACTTCAATTATTTTTATAGATTGGAAATGGAGCTGGGCATGGTCAAAGTCTCATTTGAGATTGAATTAAAAAAGCAAAGCTTTAAGGGTCCAACAAAAAGTCTTAATTTTAAAAGGGCAGATTTTAACGGCCTAAGGGCAGCAATATAAATTTGGACATAGAACTGACTGAACATAGATGGGCAATGTTCAAATCTTTACTAAATATACATAGTTATCACCATATACCATTTGAAAATAAAAGTAAAAGGAGTAAATTCCATCCCATATGTTTTAACAATGATTTATAGAGAAAGACATAGAGTAAAGGCATTTAAATTATAAAAAAAGAGGGGACAGAGACTGCTCTAAGTGAGTACAAGGAAATCAGCAAGGGCCATTAGCCTGGCTAAAATAGAAAATGAAAAAATAGTTGCAAAGGACAGTAAGACTAACCCTATTTTTTTAAATATATTAATGGGAAGGAGACCAGGAAGGAAGCTATAGGAACATTAAAATGTGAAACTGGCTGTCTGATAAATAGTGACCAGGAAAAGGCAGATGAGCTAAATACGTTATTTTCTACTTTATATACAAGTGAGGTAACAGTGGTTGGGACAATGCAACAAAATAGGGCTACACTACCTTCACCAAATAAATGGTTATCCCAAGAAGAAATCTAAAAATGATTGTAAAAAATAAATGTTAATAAAGTATCAGGTCCTGATGGAAAATATCCAAGGGTACTGAGAAAACTAGATTCTGTAATAGCCAAACCATTATATCTAACTCTTCAAGACTCACTCACTTGTACTCACTTCTGAAGTTGGAAAGCTTTTAGAAAGGTTAATAAGGGATATAATACAATAATATGTCTATTTAAGCAAGATTATAAGTAGGCGTCAGTATGGATTTATGATGGATAGGTCATGTCAAACAAATCAGTTTCTATGAGGAAATTAGTAGAAGCAACGTAACTTAATGGATGTAGTTTTTTAGAATTTTGCAAAGGCTTTTGATAAAGTGCAACATGGAAGACTGTTGTGCAAACTAAGGGATGCAGGAATTGCAGGAAATAACTGCTCATGGATTCAGAGCTGGCTAAAAGACAGGAAGCAAAGAATTGTTGTAAATGGAACATACTTAGAGTGGACTAATGTGCTAAGTGGGGTTCCTCAAGGTTCAGTATTAGATTCTCTCCCTTTTAACATATTTATGAATGATATAGAAGTAGGACTAGAAAGTAAAGTGTCCATTTTTAATGATGACATTACGTTGTGCAAGGTAATTAAATTAGAAAATAATATACTTTACCTCCAATGGGATTTGCATAAATTAGAGAAATGTGCATCTAAATGGCAGATGAGAATTAATCCAAATGAATGTAAAGTTATACATTTGGGAAGGAAAAACCACCATGCAATTTATAATCTTAATGGAGCAAATCTAGAGGTATCAGATATTGAATGGGATTTGGCATTGCTTGTGGACCACCGCCTATGTAACAGTGCTCAATGCCAAGCATCATTTGCAAAGGCAATTAAAAATATTTTCTTGAAATCTTTACTGGGTCTGACCTGCTCTTGTATAAAAACCTTGGTTTGTTCTGCATATTCTGGAGCAACTGAGAGTAATATCTTAGCAGCTTCAAATATTTCCATCTAGTAGATTGTATTTGTTTTTCATTGGAAATATGTGAAGACAATAATAAAATTACCCTTCTTAATGCTTAAATTATTCGTGTCTCTCTACTACTTTTGCATTAATTGCATTAATTTTTCAATGCTTTAATTTATGAGCTTTACATGATATCCTCTCTATATAAAATGTGTTACTGACTCTTTAAGTTACAGTATATCTCTGTCTTTTCCCAGCTGGAATGATAATGAATTGACCTCTGTGAATAAGGTAAAGACACATTTGCAGACATATTTAACTGGAATCTTATATTATTTGAGATGTTAGATATTGGATATCTTTGAAATAATTGGTTTATTTTTATTATATCTAATAATAATAATAATAATAATAATAATACATTTTAAAATGTAACAAAAGTTTAGCAATAAGTATATAAACTGATCAAAGTTCTTGCATTTACAAATGTATCTTCTTGATATTGCATTACATAACAGTTATACACTCTTCTGGCTTTCTTGAATATCTTATTTTTATTTTTAAATATTGTATTTGTGTAGCTAAGCCATCAATTGTTTTGTGTATATTTAAGTTATTAAACAGTTTTTATTGCAGACATACTTCTTTGATGCAGGCTTTCGGCCCCATTAAATTTGAAGCCTGTAGTGGCATCGGCACACCCACAAAGCCTGCAGGCTTGACATTTGGCTTTGTTACAGAGCTATTAAATTGAACCGCCGCGAGTTAGGGGTCGTAGATGCAAACCCGTAAACCATTCTTGCGCACGTTGGATGTGCTGCTGTGAACATGATCAATTAGTCAATCCGTAGTTATGGGTTTAGACAGAGCCAATGGCAAATGAGATCGTCATCATTACGTCACTGAAAAATGGAGGTTAGATATCAAAGCCTTACGGGATTCAATTACCAGTTTCGATCGGACTCACATTCCAGAAATGATGCAATATTAATAAATCAGTAAATATGATATTCTAGTCCATGCAAGTTCATGTATTAACACACTGATTGCCAGGATCAATATAGCACGGAAATTAAACATAAAAAAAATATTTTATATTGCAGGTTTGCGAGCTTGAGAATGTTGTGCTATTCATTTTTATGCAGTACCTAACATCACTTTCCCTTTAATTATAAGTACAGAAGTGTGTGTCTATTTGCATTTACATTGCTACGAATAGGACTTTAACCCCCTTGTGGGTCCTCTTGCGGGCTACGTTACGGGCTACGGTTTTACACATTGAGGGAATTTACCAGTTTGTCATTCTTCAAGTTCTGCCACCGGTCTCCCTGAACAACTTGTCTTTATTTTCAAGTACAGTATGTACTATATAACTAAATCTCTTCCATTTCTTTCCATAATGGCAACATATTTCCAATGTCACTGTGTTTCAGAACTTGCTCAAAATGTATGATTTAAAATATTTGTGAAGATTCATATAAAAGAAGATGATACTCATACATAATAATTATGTATTATGACAGACAAAATATGTGCATCCTGTAGTTAAACAAAATAATTACCCTTTTTAGTTACAATGTTTCATTTTTAAATCAGCTAGTTATACCATAATATTTTTCTAATCTATTTAGAAAGTGCAAATAGATTCTGTAGCGCAACTTAAAAGAGATATAGTGAATACATATAAAGTAATATGAATCCTTATTATCCTATATGTCCATAACAACACAATGTATTGTGAAAAATACTATTAAATTCATAGTACCAAGGAAAGTGGGTTTAGGATAGGGAGTAGTAAAATCTTTAGTATCTGAGGTTACTAGACAAGATGTTCTCCATGCTTAAAAGGATGGAAAAATAACCCACTAATAATTTCATTCATAGGTGTTCCCATGCCTGCTAATATGATTCTAAATTGTAACAATAAAATATGTTTTTATACAAATACAGTTTGAATGTATTTATCTATATGTTAATAATTAATATTCTTACTCTCAATTGTATCATTTTAGCACATTTGATAAGAGAGGATAAGGAAACATCAAAAATAACAAAATTGCAACGTTCTGCATTGCTAAAACAATAATTTTAACATACTAGTTATCCCCTGTTTTGCCTTTGTGTTGACAGCCCTTATGGCGAGAACCCTGTAATAAAGTACTGTGGTACCTGCTTCTCTTGTATTCCCAATGTAGTAGTCCATTCTTCCCCAAGGGAATCCCTTCCCTGCACCAGCACATTAATATGACACTTCTGGGCTTTGTTGTTTCCAGCCCAGGCGTACCGAGGGCTGCGGGCGAGGGCGTCAGTTGCTGGCATGGAGCGCCGAAGGCGCTCTTTGCCAGCAACTGCGACCCTCGCAAACTTTAAGTCGCAACGCAAACAACACGACACACCAACTACGACCCTTGCAAACTTTACCTCGAAACGCAAACAACATACGAGACACGTTAACACACATTACGACATCGCAACACTCGGACGCAACTCGCGAACACTACAAAATTCAAAACACAATAAATACACACAGCACATACATAAAAAGCTTACCTACAGCAAGAGGGAGTATCCAGGACCTCAAAAAAACAAGAGTTTACACACTAAAAAATTTGCTAAGCGACAGAAAAAATGTCCGCCGAATAAAACGAAAACGAGGATACACACGCAAACACCATACAAGACACGTTAGCACACATTACGACCTCACAAAAATCGGCCGCAACCTGCAAACATAAAAACATTTAAAACACAAGAAATACACTCAACACATGCATAAAAAGCTTACCTACAGCAAGAGGGACCATCCAGGACCTCAAAAAAGCAACTTACACCTTCATTTAAATCAAAATAACAGAGTTTAGACACTAAAAAAATCGCTAAGCGACAGAAAAAGTGGCCGACGAACAAAACGAAAACGAGGCTACAGCACTCTAAACACGCAAAACACCACAAGAAACTCGGAAAACACCACAACAAACTCGCAAAAGACCTACGGATATTCTTAGCACTATTACATAGAAACCCACAGAAGAAAGGACCTAAACAGTGGGATCCATTCATTGTCCAGTCCAGATTGTCCCTCCTCATCACACCATATTTTAAATAGTTTTGGCAAGGGTAGGATATACATATGTAAAAATGAGGAATCCACTTAAATTGAAAAGTACCAAGTTAGTTCTGTTTCTTTTTTTATCCTTCATGTCATTTGTTTTAATGTATTTTGTAATATGTTTTTTTTATCATTTGCATTGATAAACACAAATGATTTACATTTACTAATTCATGATTTGGCATTTAGCCTAAATCACATAGAAATGCTAGTGATTCTGTACAATTCTAGAAACATTTAAAGGTTAAGAGAGAGAATAGAAAAGGGTAAGTGTTTTCCAAGGCATCTTAAAAATTATCAAGAGCTGCTCACAAAGATTGAGAGAAAGCTCGTAAAGGTCAGATTAACTATGTAAGACTACATTTATAGGTTTCTACGCTTCTGAATTCAGCACACTAGCACTAGCACACAGCAACTATTCTTGCATTACTTTAACACATATGTCTAAGTCTGTGACCAAAAGAGAAGTTTCTTTCTTTTGGAATATATTTGTTCACAAAATTCTCCTATTTTTCATTATTAATAAATTGTTCAGGTTTTATTTATCAGTTAATGAATTTACTAAAATATCAAAAACCATCATTCATACTATTAACAGAGATACCAGTTTTCTAGCACACTGATATGAATTATTCTAGTGAAAAGATTCCCACTTGACTGTAAATAATCAACTCCTATATACTGTCTGTCAACTATTAGTTTCAGTTCAACATATACAGTACAACTTAAATCAAAATTAAAAAAATACCTATAATTTAATAATTTAAAACTTATATTGAAATTGTTATAATATAAATTGAAACATAATAATTGATCACCCCTGTCTCTGCATGTTATCTATTTCTGGTAAGCATTAATATTTTCCATGGGATCACCAAGGTAGCACATAATGATAGTGATTTATGCAATCACATATAAGTCCTAGAGATTTTGCTCTATCTATCTATCTATCTATCTATCTATCTATCATCTATCTATCTTTCTGTCTGTCTCTAATTTGTTTGTCATTTTATCTTTAAGCCCATATATAGTGCTCCATTGTAAATACGTATAAAACAATTAGAAAGATCAATCACATATTTAAGTGGATAGAGGAATACAGTGAAAGTGGGACAAATTGATTTATAGTAATGAGACATTTCTCAGAATAGTCCCAAAGCCTATCTGGGAGTTGGGTTTCTGGATCTTTCTATGAAACATAATTGTACTTTGTAAGGCTATGTGAAGTTATGACACCTTTGCAAATACAAAAAGCGTTGATAGTAAATCATGAAAAACAAAAATATTTAGCATAGGCAGATTACTGTTTTGCCAACTATTACTTAGAAATATTACATAGATAACCATATATTTAAAGGGCCATAGAGCAATTTTTTTTTCATGCATTTAAAAGACCACATTTTAAACATTACAAAGTACATTAAATTACAAAATCAATATTGAGTAAAACCTGTTTAAACTTCAGTGGAACTAACAGGATATGCAGATTATCCTGTAGATCTAATTAACTGGCAGAGGGTTAGCCTCCAAGAGCAGTTAAACTTCTTTTGTTTTAGTGCTCTAAAACCTTTATTTGAAAAAAACACACACTTTGACCACATTATCAAATACACTATAGCATATGCAGCAAAGAAAAACATTACCTCCATGTCCCTTTAAATTTGTGGCACAACTTAAGAACAATTGAAAACATAATAATTTCTGATTATTGAAAATTCTCCAAATTATTAGAATAAGCTGAAAAGATAGTTAATTATAAATAAATGATAAAATGATGATTGTTTTTATTTAGTTTCTTTAAAACTCTAAAAAGAACTCTGAACTCTAAAAAGAGATGGTTACAAAAATAGATTTTAATTGTATTATTAATATTAGAAGACAAAGAATAGGATTAAAGGTTTATAGGCTCTAATCTGCTAAACTAAGAACTATTTTATTATAGTCAAATAAAACTAGAAAAAACGTTGTGACAAAATCCACTCTATGCCTATGATTTTGATAGCACAAAGGGGGACTAGTATTGCTAGATAAATATCTAATATGTCTAAAAAGTTCTGTAATAACCTATTAATAACCACTTAAATTAAACTTGCACACCCTGAAGAATAGTAACCCTGAATTGGGTATATAGTGTATATATAATCAATTAATTATAATAATGTAGAGTGAAAAAAACAACAAAAAAAACAGTGTAGAAAAAAAAAAAAATAGAACCAGTGTAAAAAAAAAAAAAAAAAAACAACTTTATGAATAAAGTGAAATAAAAAAGAGAAAGAATATATATTCCTGACGTGTGTATTAATTATATGGGGCTTTAGGCCCTATAGTGATGGTGATTATCCAAGATAAATAAATAAATCTATTAATGATAGCAGAGTGAAACTATACCGTGTGTGTATTATGGATGTACAGCTAAGTAATAAAGTTAAGTTAACTAAGAACTATGTTATCCCCCTTATTCAATGCTCTCCTCCTTTTAGGCATAAAAATCATAGGATAGGCACATGTACAAAACTATTAAATGTTAAAATGTTTTTATGTTTTAAAAAATCTTGTAGATTATTATGCAGATAGCCTATACAGTGTTATAAGACAGCATTCACTCTTTAACATAATAGTTAAGCGAGTGTTGCCTGGCTGTCATAAGTATATACTTAAAGGGTTCCGGACTATACCTATTAACAGTGATCACGGTACCATTGTGGGGCATGCAATCCACCATATGGTGCCTGGAAATGCTCAGGTCCCTGTGGAGCACCCGATAACAACGGGAGCCTCACGCTTACAGCATTCAGGATATCACACAGTGCACAGCCTGCATTCAAGGTATAACACAGTACACACTTTAACAGTTTCTTCAATACTCAGCCAAGGCACAGCAATGTAATGTCGCCACACTGTATCGCTGCCGACTGATGCTCAGTTTCACCCTAACTCGGGCTTTCTCAAGGCTTGTACTCTGTCTGCTGCATAATAATAATAATAATAATAATAATAATAATCATATTTAGTGGTGATATTCTTTGAATAGATGAGTTACTCTGAATTCTGAAAACTAGTATAGGGTTTTGTGTGATATGGACTTTAATACAAAAATAAGTAGTAATGTACACACTAGATAGATATATCCAATTGCTCTACTCTGTCTCTGTACTGAAAAAAATATATATGAAAAAGTTTCCAGATAGTTTAAGGAAAATGGTAAAACAGTTATTAAATGTAAATCAAAATTAGTAGAAACCACTTGGCCTATAGGGCACCGTATATTGGATTAATCTCCAATGGTAATCTTACCTAGTAAAGGAATTTGCACTAAGAAAAAATGTTTTTTTTTTATATACAGTACAATGTGAGTTGATATGGAACAATTTACATAGGTGCAAAAAAAAACATTATCAAGGTGCCTTTTACAGGCTCTTGTGTTGCAATGGATTTCACAGTAGGCATGCTTGGAGAGACACATGCACAGCAGATATTTCATCCAGCACCAACGGATGGTCAAGTTTTGTAATTGTGCCTCTTTTAAACCAATTTTTAACTGATACCAAGACAGATTGCAGAATGATATGTATAGGTTTTTGAACACTGAATCAACAAATGGCTAATAAACTCCTTTAAAAGATTTGTTCATTATTGCTGTGGAGTATAAATTAGTGCATTTACTGAATAATCATAACAGAAAGCATATAAATTAGGTAGGAGTTTGTTATTCAAATAATGCAGTTGATCAGGGGTACCATCGTGTGTTGAAATGTGCAATAGGTTAAACTGGCAGACAGATTCATACATTTGATGTGATGGGCCAATTGAGAGTGAGGTACAATGATGGGGTACTGAGTCATTTATAACTTCTAGGTACAGGCTTGCTGATTTTTGAGTTAATGACAATAAGTATGGGTTAATGCTCAGTGTTTTAATATGTTAGTCTTTGGGTAGTAAAAAGTCATCTTGGGAAATCTATCAGGTAGCTATTTGTTATATTAATAGAGAAGAGTTTAGTTGTAAAAATAGATGTAAATCAGTGTATCTATCTTAGTCATTAAGATTTGTTTATTTTATGCATTGAACAATTAAATACTATTCTACTATAATTCAAATTAAAATTGTAAGTGAAAGAAATGATGATTAGAATGATTTTATTGACACAACAATTTACATTTATATTATGCATGTAGTTAAATTAAATTTATCTCGGTGCTATACACTAAATCAACTTACAACTGGCTTAAGGATGGCAATACTAAACATCTTAGTGAAAGCATTTTGATCTAAAATTCTGTTTTTGTTTCCTTTTTATTAGCAATCAACGCTTTTGGTTAAAATGTAATTCTTTCTGTCTGTCAAAACCAACTTAGTAAAAAGTCGACTTTTATTTTTGATCTTTTTAAGTTTTTGAAAATGCAACAATGTTGGTCAGGATTGTGATCTTTTGTACTAATTGGTCTGGGGTTTCATTCAAGTATGTCATGCTACTGTCACTGAAATATAGCGCAGATGAGGAATGTTTTGGTTAGGAACTACTTCAAACAGCATTCCCTTATAAAGTATGCTGAATTTAAATAACCCATACATGTTTAATTTCTTTTCCCAGCAGATCAATGTCTGTTACCATTACCAACACAGTTCATCTTTCATATGAAAAGTTTTATAAGAAGTACTAATGTTGCATACATTAAGTATATTTTATTCCTTGAACTGATTTTTGTTAAGCTTATTCCAAGTAATGTCTTTGGACTGCCATTGCTATTGTTCATTTGCAAAACTGAATTTAAAATAATTAATAATAATGAAGGATTAATTTTGTTTTGTTGGTATATCTTAAATTTGTGTGAGTCAATGAATTATAGTGATAGTTATAGTGATCACTGCAAAACCCCACCAGATGTGTTCTCATTACAATACCACTTTATTAAATGTAAATACTGAACGAAAAATAACTTGTAAGCAGTTTGGCTACTTTTCGTTGGGTGCTGTAGTGACACCATTTTTTCTACGTTTCCTCTTGTCTTCAAGACCAGCCCTGCATGTGGTCTCGAAAGAGGAGGCAGCCTGGTGAATGGTACTTCTCCATGCCTTTCGGACTTAAGCTAAGGCGGACCATCAACAATGGTCAATATGTCAGACATCAAGGGACTGTTTCAGTTTGTTCTTTTCTTTGGCCCTCCTCTGTCACAATGGCCAGGGGTGAGCGCACCATATAGCACAATCTTTGGAAGTCGATCATCCTCCATCCTAAAGATGTGTCTTGCCCAGCGTAACTGCTTCTTCAACAGTATGGCCTCAATGTCAGTAATTCCTGCCTGTTCTAGGACTTCAGTGTTGGGGATGTTGTCATTCCAGTAAATGTTGAGGATGGTGCGGAGGCATCGTTGATGAAAGCACTCAAGAAGTCGTAGGTGGTGGTGGTAGGTAACCCAAGACTCAGAACCGTACAGAAGGATAGTCAGCTCAACAGCTCTTCTAACTTATCAAATGCACCATTTTCCTTTACCAGTCTGTTTTCAATTTCCTTGTCAATCTTTGCGTCCAAAGAGATGATGCAACTCAGATAGGTAAACTGTTGGACTGTTTTCAGCTTAGACTCTCCAATAGTGATGCAAGGAGGACAGTAATCTTCCTGAGGTGCGGGCTGGTGGAGAACTTCAGTCTTCTTTAAACTGACTTCTAGACTGAAGAGCGCGGCAGCCTCGGCGAAGCAGGATGTAATTTGCTGCAAAGCTGTTGCCATATGGCAAACAAGGGCAGCATCATCAACGAAGAGTAGCTCTTGAACGAGTCGTTCCACTTTCTTGATGTGGGCCTTTAGTCCCCTCAGGTTGAACAGACTGCCATCTGTGTGGAATTGGATGTGGAGTCCATCCTCAACATCAAAGTCTGTTGTGGCCCTTTGTAGCATCAAACTGAAGAATAGAGTGAATAGAGTGGGTGCAAGGACACAGGCCTGCTTCACGCTGTTGTTTATTGGGAAGCGCTCAGATAGGTCATTATTGTGCCTAACTTGGCCATGCTGGTCTTCGTGTAGATGTATGATCATGTTGAGGAACTTGGACGGACATCCTATACATTCCAGGATTTGCCATAAACCACTCTTGCTCACAGTGTTGAACGCTTTGGTAAGGTTGAAAAACGTCACATAAAGTCCCTTGTTATTTTCTCTGTATTTCTCTTGGAGCTGCCTGAGAACAAAACCATGGCAACAGTTCTCCTGTTGGTTCTAAAGCCACACTGACTCTTGGGGAGGAGTTCTTCTGCGATAGTGGGCACCAGTCTGTTGAGGAGTAATCTTTCGAGAATTTATCCTGTGACGGAGAGCAGAGTTATCCCCCGGTAATTAGAGCAGTCTGACTTTTCTCCCTTCTTCTTGTACATGGTGACGATGATTGCGTTACGAAGGTCCTGTGGCAGTATGCCTTGGTGCAGCAGCAAACAAAGAGCTTGTGGAGTTTAGCATGAAGTGCTGGACCTACATGTTTCCAGATCTCAGCTGGGATCCTATCAACCTTACCATTTTATAGCTGTTCAATGGCTTTTAAAGTCTCTTTCCTTTCCTTTCCTCTTTGGTTTAGGATTGAAGTGGAGTCAAAGTTTGCAGTTCACCAAACGGTGGTCCGTATTACATTCTGCGCTGGGCATCACTCGGGTGAGTAGGACATCTTGAAGGTCTTGCTGAATCCTTGCCTACTATGGCATTGAAGTCACAGAGGATGATGACCTCGTCGTCTGCAGGGATGTTTTGTAAAAGATTGCACAGGTCAGTGTAAAACCTGTCCTTTTCTGCAGGATCTGCTTGAAGAGTTGGGGCATAGAAACTGAAAATTGGAGCATGCTGTTTGTTTTGAAGTGGGAGGTGCATAAAAATGATGCAGTCAGAGTGACTCTTTGGCAGTTTAAGTTTGGAGGCGATATGGTTCCTGATAATGAAGCCCGACCAGAGAGACATTTCTCATTTTCTGGCTTCCCTGACCAGTAGAGGGTATAGCCTGCCCCATGTTCATGAAGGATTCCTTCCTCTGGGAGTCAGACTTCACTGAAGACAGCAATGTCAATAGCCAGCCTTGATAGTTTGTGGTCTACTAGAGCAGTGCGTCGCTCTGGGCAACCGCTGTCTGTTGTGTCAAGCATAGTTCTGATGTTCCAATATGCGAGTTTCAGTCCAAGAACACCTTGCGAGGCAGGTGTGAGTCTTTTCTTTTTTACTGAGTTTCAACCGCATTTGGAGATGCCCATTGACCGCGACTAGCCAACTGGGTGAAGTAGAGACAAACTTTCTTTAGGCCACCTTTTCTAGGCCCCTCTCCATGTGGAGCAAGCAGTGCTGTCCCTAGAGAAGGCTGCTTGGTCATTCAGGGTGCTGCTGAATTATGCCGTAATTTCCTGGGTCAGCATCCGGCGACCCATATACCTGAACCTCCTGCATGCAGGATTGAGACTGCGGCTTCCAATGACATCTTCCACCTGCCATTTCACCCCTTTCCCATCGCTGCAGGGCATTAAAACGTTGATTGTTCTAGATGTAGACGTGCCCCCTTGAGCCTGCCTAATGGAGTTTTTAGGTGAGATGCAGTGTGCGCAGAACTGGTCCTACCTGTTACACTTGGGGTTCATCTGTCATGGTCTAGCAAGCTTGGATGGTGACAGTAAGGTCCTCGAGTCATAGGTGTTATATTGGAGTGTCCTTCTCCTAGATGAATGGTCTTACAGGGCTAACGAGCGGCATCTGCCCGGATTTTAAATCAGAGTTTTCCTTCTCCTAGGCTGGCTGCAGACCAAGGCTAACGAGTCCAGCCTACCCATCTGGTTATGCCACCAGACATCCGGTTGCACCATAACGTAGCAAACTCTATGAAAATGGGGGGCACTTATGAGAGGGTGTTGCTACGGACACAGTAATGTAGGAGAGGCCTTATGCAATGAATTGGCAAGCGAGCCAGAGGTCACACAGCAATCACTACACCAGAAAAGGAGAGGTGCTGTATTGCATATACACCTACCCCCCACATGATTAGTATACTTCATAAAGAAATGGAAAAACCAGCAATAAGAGCAAAATAGTATAGCGCAAAAATAAAATATTATAAAAAAAAGCATTGCAAATAAATGCAAAACATGGATATAACTATATACTGCAATATACTGCAATATATGCAATAATGCACATTATTCATCTAGATTACTGGACAACACTCCCGGGCTACCTCACTCTTTATAGGGCCGCAGTTGCTGGCAAGGAGCGCCGAAGGTGCTCCTTGCGCTGGTGGAGATGACCGCCGTAGGTGCTCATCCCTACGACCCCCTACAACTTTCGGACTGCAAATGCGGAACTTCGCGAAGCGAAGGCCCACATTTGAGGAGGTGGAGGCTCCCACGTCGGCTGCAATGAGCTGCAGGCTCATTGCAGGCTGCAAATGCGGCCCCTCGCAAAGCGAGGGATGCATTTGCGGAGGTGGAGGCTCTATGGCGCCTCACACGTGGTTACAAACACCCACACAAAATAACACTTTATCAAAATACAGTATATCTAACACGCAATCACTATATACGGCCTTAGCATAAAAAAATACCACCTTAACAGCCGAACTTCCCGCACCTGAAAACATTAAAAACACAATAAATACACACAAAAAATACATAAATAGATTACCCCCAGCAAGGGGGGGGGGGGGGGGCACCCAGGACCTCTGCAAGTGAAGTTACACCTCAATGTAACTCCAAATTCCTGAGTTTAGACACACGAAAATCCCATAAGCGAGAGAAAAAAAGGGGGCCCAAAAAACGAAAACGGAGCTACAGGACCCTATACACGCAAAACACCACCAAGCACATATGGCTTTTCAAAAAACTGCTACATCATCCACAGCCGCGTACCACACACATTCCCCGACATTTTACAACACTAACTTACACAATGCGGAAGTACACAGTTACCCTAATAGCTTTTCCTCACGCATGCAGCCTATTTACACTACACACTGCACACATTGCTGACACTTACACATCCGCTCCACAACAGTGCAAACAGTGCAGGAACATCAAAACAGATTGTCAGCTCTTTAATACAATGCTTCCTGCATATATTACTTCAAAATAGGTAAAGTATATTAATTTATTAATTTATTAATTATTTAATTAGCATACAAAAAGCATATACACAAAAAAAATACACTCTCACAATAAACACAAAAGCCATTCACTGCGCTACTCACAACGAGCGCCAACGCTGCTCATAGCACACAAAGCCTTGCAATAAGCGCGAGGGACTGCATTTGCGGAGGTGAAGGCTCTATGGTGCCTCACACGTGGTTACAAACACCCACACAAAATAACACTTTATCAAAATACAGTATATCTAACAGCAATCACTATATACGGACTTACAGAAAAAAATACGAACCGCGGGACATAGAACGTATAATTTACGGCCTTAGCATAAAAAAATACGAGATGCGGTAAAGTATATTCCTTTATTAATTTATTAATTATTTAATTAGCATACAAAAAACATATACACAAAAAAATACACTCACACAATAAACACAAAAGCCATTCACTGCTCTACTCACAACGAGCGCCAACGCTGCTCATAGCACACAAAGACTTGCAATAAGCGCAAAAAACACATCACTGCCGACCAAACAATAACACCAAAAGCGCCTATCAGAAACAAATATACTACAACCAACAGCCTCGCAATGAGCGCCAAAGTGTCTCGACAGCATTACCTGTCTTACAATTTTATTGCCATAATTTTTGACGGGCAAGTCGCTAGTTTATATATATTGATCATTCAAACTCTCTACAAACCTATTGGATATTAAGTGAACTATTTAATCTAAAATCAGATTATCTCATTATCTGCTTTTCAGATCATACCTGACACCCTTTAACTTGGTGCCAATCTGGGCATGGGGTTACTGAGGTTCTTCTATGTTTATGTGTTTTATGTATATGTATGTATGTACATAATATTTCATACTAGTAATGGTATAACTGTACAAAACCTGGTTTAGCTGAATTTTACATTTCAAAGCAGAAACAATATAGAGTCTTGTTGTAAAGTTCTTCCTGACTGATAGAGGTAATTCAAAATATTCTAAGGCTGTGTGTAGTCCCAAGGCACTTTGAGAATATTTTTTTTTAGGCATGGTACTGACTGGAGCTATGTTCTAAAGGAAATCAAAGCACATTGTTCTGCATAGCGTAATTATATATCAACATAATAACTAATATAAACACATTTTATACATTAAAATGAAACATGGTACCTATATCTCAAAATAATTTCTTGAGTACAGGGAGTGCAGAATTATTAGGCAAATGAGTATTTTGACCACATCATCCTCTTTATGCATGTTGTCTTACTCCAAGCTGTATAGGCTCGAAAGCCTACTACCAATTAAGCATATTAGGTGATGTGCATCTCTGTAATGAGAAGGGGTGTGGTCTAATGACATCAACACCCTATATCAGGTGTGCATAATTATTAGGCAACTTCCTTTCCTTTGGCAAAATGGGTCAAAAGAAGGACTTGACAGGCTCAGAAAAGTCAAAAATAGTGAGATATCTTGCAGAGGGATGCAACACTCTTAAAATTGCAAAGCTTCTGAAGCGTGATCATCGAACAATCAAGCGTTTCATTCAAAATAGTCAACAGGGTCGCAAGAAGCGTGTGGAAAAACCAAGGCGCAAAATAACTGCCCATGAACTGAGAAAAGTCAAGCGTGCAGCTGCCACGATGCCATTTGCCACCAGTTTGGCCATATTTCAGAGCTACAACATCACTGGAGTGCCCAAAAGCACAAGGTGTGCAATACTCAGAGACATGGCCAAGGTAAGAAAGGCTGAAAGACGACCACCACTGAACAAGACACACAAGCTGAAACGTCAAGACGGGGCCAAGAAATATCTCAAGACTGATTTTTCTAAGGTTTTATGGACTGATGAAATGAGAGTGAGTCTTGATGGGCCAGATGGATGGGCCCGTGGCTGGATTGGTAAAGGGAAGAGAGCTCCAGTCCGACTCAGACGCCAGCAAGGTGGAGGTGGAGTACTGGTTTGGGCTGGTATCATCAAAGATGAGCTTGTGGGGCCTTTTCGGGTTGAGGATGGAGTCAAACTCAACTCCCAGTCCTACTGCCAGTTCCTGGAAGACACCTTCTTCAAGCAGTGGTACAAGAAGAAGTCTGCATCCTTCAAGAAAAACATGATTTTCATGCAGGACAATGCTCCATCACACGCGTCCAAGTACTCCACAGCGTGGCTGGCAAGAAAGGGTATAAAAGAAGAAAATCTAATGACATGGCCTCCTTGTTCACTTGATCTGAACCCCATTGAGAACCTGTGGTCCATCATCATTTTCTCCAAGGTTTGAATGCCAAAGAGATTCGAGTGGGTTGTCAGTTCCTCCTCTAGTGGACTGGGATTTGTCTGATCTCTCTGCTATTACCTGCCTACCTACAGTATCTCACAGCTTCATTCAGATACACCGCTTAGCAACCCTCACCCATGTAAATTGATAAATAGCAGAACAGATTGAAAGTTCACCAAATGGGAATGGCTAGACATCTGGCACATGGCTCCCACCAGGATGGGTGTAGCATAGATTATGCCTGATGGCGGTGCATTTGCTGTCTATCCCAGAGCCTCTGGGCAGTCTCCCTTTGTGCCATCGGCTCTTCCTGATGGGTCAGAGTAGATATGTGTGGTGTATGTTCCCCTGGTCCCCTTCAGCATTGCTAAGTGGTGGTGGTGAAGGGGCTTGTGTACCTGAATGAAGCTGTGAGCTATAACATGTAGGGCCACTGTAGGTGGGCATGTCATAGCAGAGAGATCAGACAAGGTCTAATCCAATTGAGAAGGAACTGACAAACCACACCAGTATATTTAGCATGCAAACCCTGGATAACAGCACAGGCAGAGACCTAGCTGAATGTGCTGCAGCTCAAAGGGTCACAGAGAGTCAGACACAACTGAACAACTGAACAACATACGTTAAAATGTTTCCCTGCGGTGTAATTAGCAAAATAATTGTGTTACCAAATATAGATGTGATGAGCGAGTTGTATATGCAATTAGATAGAGATTTCAGGGATCACAATAGAGCTCATGTGTGTGGCAAAGGGTTCATATGACCTGACTCATGTTTTACTCTTGCTATTGAATTGGGTAGCTTGGCTTTAATCATATTATGCATGTTGCAGCATGGTTTGTCAACATATGATAACCAAAGGATATTTAGCCAATGCGTGTTCTTTATTGGGCAACTCACTGTATTCACACATATGCTAAGTGGTGTTGGTGAAGGGGTTTGTGTACTTCAATGAAGCTGTCAGCTATACCATGTAGTGCCAGTGTAGGTGGGTACTGTCATGAATCAGCCAGTGGCCATATTGGATTTGGTGTGAACTATGCTTGGGCCATTTTGTGACTGGCAGCAGTGGCCATTTTGGGCTGAGTTATCTTCCACATGCTGTTGCCATGTGGAAGAACAAAAGGTTTGGGGCCCACTTGTTATGGATATATGGTTATGTTGTGGTCTAGGGGATAAAGTATTATAAGTTTATCCCTTAGCATATTCCCATCCCTTCCATGTTTAGGCTCATTGTAATGGGTGTCATGTGAAGGAGCTGGTGGGATTTGTTGGTTGTATGTGTGTGAAACATTGGGTGTTATATTTGTAAATATGAATGTATGGTATTATATTAGTATGTCATTATATTGTGGAGGGAAAGCCAGTGAATACAGGCAAGCCTCCTTTGTTCCCAAAGGCCTGTTAATCCCATTAGCTAAGTATCCAGCATAGAACTAACAATGGGAAGCTCACAGCTGGAGAGCAGACAGGCAGGCACCCAGAAACAATGGGATGGCCTGAAGGCTTCTCAGCCTTCATAGCGTGGGCACAGGAGAACCAAGGTGCTTTCCCCTGGACATTCAAAGCCCAAATTAATTAGTTGGCCTCGCCTAGTGGGCGGACCTGGGAGGGGACTATTGGTTCACGCACAGTTCCCCTTCATGATTGGCCAGGCGTCATTTGGGGCTGGATAACGGTAGCCACTTCCCCCATTCTTGTGTGATGTGGTTAAATATGCTGTTCTAAAATAAAACACGGTTCATAATTTTCTTTAAGACTTTGTGTGCAGGTGTATTATTGACCCAAGGGCATATGCTGGCAGAGGAGATCGTTTCTGACTTCCTTCCAGGGTTCCCAGCGCACACTACCAAAAGCTGGGACTTATGCTCTTGCATCCGCACAGAAGGTCCATTGGTCTGAGTCACCCAAATCTTAGGTCTAAAACCTACAGGAGATAAGAGGACTAGGATCCTCTATACTCCATCATCATTGTAGGTTGTGACAGATACGTCTTAGCAGAGAGGTCAGACTAATCCCAATCAACTAGAGAAGGAACTGGAAAACCACTCCAGTGTGACCTGTCCTATTCATTGTAGGCCCTCAGGGGAATGTTCCTACTTCATAGTATCGCTAATCAGACTTGTCATGGGTATTAACCCTATATTATTAGTAGATGTGATATTTGGGATCATATGATATCTAAAGCTATTCTGACTCTCCAACAGTTTTATATGTATTGATCTATTGCATGTTAACTAGGGCTCATCAGTTTACATCTATAGGAATGTGACACTAATGTCACAGAACCCAAAATATTTATAACACGCGGACACAGTCAGAACGGTCTAACAAAGCTTTATTTTTTTACACAGACCACAATCAGCAGTGGTCAAGTTAGGCCATTCACATAACGGTATAACAAAGCTTTATTATTTTACACATACCACAATCAGCAGTGGTCAAGATTGTGCATTTACATAACGGTATAACAAAGCTTTATTTGCTAGACAGACCACAATCCGCAGTGGTCAATATTGGGCATTCACATAACAGTATAACAAAGCTTTATTTGCTAGACAGACCCTATCAGCAGTGGTCAAGATTGGGCATTCACATAACAGTATAACAAAGCTTTATTTGCTAGACAGACCACAATCAGCAGAGGTCAAGATTGGGCATTCACATAACAGTATAACAAAGCTTTATTTGCTAGACAGAGCAAAATCAGCAGTGGTCAAAACTGCATTAATATCATGGGTGTGGTGCAGGCGGGTCCTCAGAGAGCAAGAGGTTGGAAAAAGGGGGAAACCTACAGGGGCCAATCTAATAGTCTAGAATAAGCATGATGCATAGCACCTACCAGGGTCACATGCGGTCACTACACCGCTGCAACTGGAATCTGATGGAAAAAAGAATCATCACAAATCTCTCCATTTAACTGAAGAAACCATTTATGTGCATAGCACTTACAACTTGTAACTAGATCTGCTCAATGAAGCAGACGATTCAACCTCTGGACTGTGTAATCCAGTCCAGTTTCACACCTACAGTGTGTTGACCAAACAAAAATCTGAAATAAGTGGTGAAATAAAAAAAGGCGGAGGAGGATCAAAAAAAAAGAATCACAATCTATGTACAGTACAGTTCTAAATACTGTACCAATATACCAACTCACCTGATTCCTATCTGTAAGCATTACTAACTGTTAGCTAGGTCTGTGGATAATCAGTAATATGGGCAAATAGCCATTAATACGGAGAGGACACAAAGGCCAGCAGCCAGATTCATTGTTACTTACATCAGACCCAAGGATCTGTTCTCAGACTGATATTGAGGTCAGGATCACATGTTTCACTTGAGCATATATTAATACTGGCTGTCATTAACATGCCATTGTGAGACTTTGCAAGTCCACCACCATAGTGGTATTAGTCTACATTTAAGCTAACAACAACCATGTCTGAGATATCTGGCAATATGATAGCTTTAAGATTGTGGGAGCTACATGTTAAGGGGCTGTCATTGAAGGCATGTCTACCTGAGAGGCACTGGGAAAACCTTACACCTCTTATAAACCTCCACAATGCTTGCAGATGCAGGAGATGCCTTCATGGACCTGAAAAAAAAAAAGAAAAAGAAAGAAGCAGAAATAGAAAAAACCTACAATATAAGGCATAAAAACATCATAGGGCCTGCAGTATATCTTCACAACAGCACTCCTTAGTTACAATTTATTGGTCACACTGCTAACTGAATATAGCCCAGCTCCAGATTTTTCGATCTTGGCCTATGTGGTGGTGATATTTCGGGCCTGATTCAATTGCAAGGCAGCTGAAATGCTGGTGGCGGACAAATGGGAGAAGGGGCCAGGCTGCTCCTGACGGGGGGACTGGGAAATCCCTGTTGATGGTGGGCTGGGGACCATCTCCTGCTTGAGCAGCCTGACCTGAAGGTGCTCTGATGTTAGATGGTGCCTCCTCACCTCCCTGGACAGCCTGGCCAGGCTGCGCGCCACGTGAGAATTAAGGCCTGAAATGCTGGCCACCATCGGGAGCAGGCTGGCCTCCATCCCCTGCATGCTGGCATCCATCCTCTGCATGCTGGCCAGCTGCTCCTGCATAACAGCCAGCATCTCCACCTGCACAGCCTGGCTCTGCAGTGCGGTCACTCCTCCTGGGTGGGCCTGGTGAGGAGGTGTAGTGGGGAGGGTCTGGTCCCCAGCTGGAGCCTGGGTGGCATCATTGTTGGGCCCGGTGGCGACCAGGCCGGCACACTGCTGTGTGGGGAAGGAGGTGTCATCCCAAGGCTGTGGGAGGGCCCCAGAGCAAGTGAAAGTTTCTGGAGGATGGGCATTGTCCCAGGGCTTGTGGCGGGTGAGTCCCCCAGGTCAATGACCTGCCCATCCTCCGACCCAGGGCCCTCCGATCTTCCTTCCTCCTTCCCCTGTGCCGGATGTTCCTGGTAGGGGGCCGATGCCCCCGCCGGCTCTGGCTGGTCACAGGACCCAGACCTCCTCCTGGATGCTGAGAGATAGAGAAGAAAGGTACATGTCATTAATATGTTGATTAGCGCATTGATATGTGTTTATTTCTAATTATCTGACATCTAGCCTTGAATATTGATGATTCTCCTCTTTGCAACTCTGATTAGCTATCTTATACTAGCTGTTATCTATTCTTAGGTTTCTGTTCTTGATGGTTCTCGGCTCACAACACTGTATTATGGCTGCTGTCTGTAACTGCATAGGCTGCACGGGCACAGCAATACATGGGGCCTCATTCGATTGCGATTTGGCCAATTGAATAGGGCTCTAAATAAGCACATAGCATATTTTTGTTAAATACATTCTTAGTTAGTGAAAATCTTGGTTTTGGATAGATGTTTACTAAATAAAAACTTCTTAAAAAAATAGGTTATGTGTTTATTTAGAGCCCTATTCAATTGGCCAAATTGCAATTGAATGAGTGCCATGGACTCTCTATTACAGGGGTGTCCAAACTATGTCCTGGATTGGAAGATATCCTTTCTGTGCACAGGTGAGTCAATCAGGATGACTGAAGAAGCGATTGACTCACCTGTGCGCAGCAGGGTTATCATCAAATCCAGGCATGTGTGTGGCCCTCCAGGACCGAGTTTGGACACACCTGCTCTATTGCTTGATTACTGTTGTGGTGACCAGGAATGACAGGGATTTGTCAGCTTCATGAATTTAATGATGCATCCATCTATCCCTTGTTAATTTCATGGAGCCGACATGTCAGTTTCATCATGTACATGTGTAGTGTGTGATGCACATGTGGTGGCATGTTGGTGTATGTCATATTCACCTGCCAAGGAGGCTGGGTCATGCTGGACCACAGGGGCTGAAGCTTCAGCTGCAGCCAAAGAAGCAAGAATGGCCCTTGCAATCCTCTCATGTCCGAGGTAATTGACCCTCCGCCCCTCCTCCTCCTGGGTCATCTTCCTCCTCACCACGGCCCTGATGTCATCAAAACGATGCTTTATAGACTGCAGACTCCGTCCACGGTCTCCCACACCTTTAACCAAATGGAGCACCTGCTGCCAAGCATCAGCCCTGGGCCCAGCCATAACTTCCCTCCCCCGAGGTGATGACGGGGCATTCACGGATTGCCTCCAGGAGGACCATATTCTCCTCCCGTCTATAATTGTGGGCCCTGAACCTGCTGCCAGCCTCTTGCTCCCTCGACTACGGTTGAGGACCCTCTCCACTCTCCTCCATCCTCCTCCTCTCCACCCTCCTCCTCCTCTCTCTACTCCCTCCTCTCTCCTCCCTACTCCTTCCTCCTACTCTCCTCTCCTCCCTACTCCTTCCTCCTACTCTCCTCTTCTCCCTCCCCTCCTTCCGCCTCCTCTCCTCCCTCCTCTTCTCCTCCTCCCTCCTCCTCCTTATCTCCTCCCTCCTCCTCCTCTTCTCCTCCCTCCTCCTCCTCTTCTCCTTCTCCTACCTCCTCCTCTTCTCCTCTTCCTACCTCCTTCTCTTCTCCTCTTTCTACCTCCTCACTCCTCCCCTCCTCTTCCCCACCTCCACGCCCTGGGACTCCCTGCCACTCCTCACCCCCAACTTTCCCTTCTTCTCCCCTCTGCTCCTCTCCCTCCATCACCACCTGAAAAGAAAAGAAAGAGAAATTAAGAAATGTTTTAGTGGGTTTGCCTGCTACCCCCCCCCCCTCCCGTTCTGATCGCCTATAACACTCTTTCTACTTGTATATTATTGTTGTAACTGTAGTAATCCACCTTAAGTGGACAGAGCCTGTGACAGAGCAGTATGAGGGGTGTATGTGTGGCCCATGTCTGAGGCCACTAATATCCTATCTGCATTATCCTCTGCACATATTCCCGGGCGTGGTACCTATCCTGAAGCCATCTTCTGTACCAGAGGTAGTAGGATCTATAAGGTACTGCTGGGCTAGGCTGGAACTAGGTTCTTGTCAAGCCCCATTGAAGAAGCAGTTTGGAACACAAATGTGTATTGCAAATATGTGTAATCTGGAAATATATGTAGGTCTTACATGTAGAAACGTATGAGATAGAATATGAAACATAAAAAAAAACAAAAAAACTTACATCCCTTCACCAAACTTCTCTCCCCACAAAAACCTCCTCTCCAAACCTATAAACAATAAAAAACACAATTGTACTTCTCTCCAGTGTACTCAGTAAATGTAGGAAGTGTAAAAACCTAAAAAGAATATAACACACAGCTTGATAGAATTAAAAGTATGTACAATGCAACTTACATCCCTCCAAACTACTTTGTGCTGGACAATATCCCAATGAAACTCCAACAACCTATAAACAATAAAAAACACAATTGTATTTCTCTCCAGTGTCTTCAGTAAATGTAGGAAGTGTGAAAACCTAAAAAGAATATAAAATACCGCTTTACAGAAATCGCAAACACTATCATTCCCTCAATGTACAGGTTGTTTGTGATGCAGACATGCGCATACAAAATGTGCTTGCAGGCTTCGCAGGAAGTACTCATGATGCCCATATCCTGCGTCAGTCATCCGCCCATCGTTATTTTGAGTCAGGACAAGCTCCACCTTGGCGGCTACTGGGTGAGTACCCATAAAGGATCGCAGGCAAGCATATGTTACCAAGAGTGAATCCCCTAACATATACATCATGTTCCACTGTAATGCTATGACGTTGGTGCGTGAAAAATGCACGACGACGTATGCGCCAACAGACAAAATCGCGTCCGTTAATAGCGCGCCCGACATCTGCTCGCAGGAGTTAAGATAAGGACTTTAAGGGTGGACTTAGGGGTTTTAGGGTTAGGGGTCTTTGCGCTAAGGGTTCGGGTTCTGAGTTTTATTGTTAGGCATGTGTTCTTAGTGGTTAGGGTTAGGTATGGGGTCTGAGGGCTTGGGTTAGAGGGTTTTGGGCCGTTAGGCAATAGAATCTACAAATTGCGCTCTTTTATCGACGCACATTTGCCACCCAATTTTCAACAGTGCGCTACTGTTGCCAGCTTCTGCCCTACGCCCTAAAGAAGGGGTTCCGACTGAACCACTGACTGAGGCATTGCATCGTAGCTTGCTGATGTGTCTAACCCGATGTGACCTGGTCATAGGAGTAGGAAGTTCCAACCAAGAGATCCCTAAACTAACGTCACATGAATCATTGTGTATATGTGCAGATGCTTTAACGAGCATCACAACATCACATTCATATCTACATTTCCCATTTTTGTTTCCTTCAGGTGATGCAGGATATGGATGTTTGCCATGGTTGTTGACCCCTGTGAACAATCCACACACAGAGGGGGAGGAGAGGTATAATGCGGCCCATGCCAGAACCTGGAATGTAATAGAGCGCACCTTTGGCATCCTGAAGATGCACTTCAGATGTTTACATTACACTGGCGGGCGCTACAGTATAAACCAGTGAAGGTTTGTCACATCATCATGGCCTGCTGTTGTCTGCACAATATAGCAGTACAGGCCAACTGTCTGGGGCACATTGATAATGCTCCGCTTGAACCGGTGGAGCGCCCAGTACCTCCCCCTGGTGAGGATAACGTTCAGGTGTCACGACTTCGTGCCCACGTCATTCAGGAGTACTTTCCATGTAAGTCCGAAACCAATAACAACCAACTATAAAGTAACTTGATTATGGTTACTAATACATCTCTCTTCTCCTTCCCCATTGTCATACAGAATATCCAACAGTCCACAGCAGAGGATAGCTTTGTGATCTAACATATGTCTCGTGACGCATTCTTAACACTGGATCAACTACAGCCTGCTCTGATATCCGTTAATGGTAAGTATGCGCACATTCCCATACACATCATATATATTGATATCTGCAAACCTCCAGAAACTAAGCTAAATGGATGGTATGATATATTCCACAATGTCAATGGATATAGTCCTCACAATCATATTCAAAAACCTCTTCCCAGAACAGTAATGTTCCCATTGTCTGATCATGCTATTCCACATCCCATGGAGGTCAATGCAATTCATCGCAATCTGAGAATTTGAACATACCAGCATATTGTAAACCATAATCAATGTTCCTCATGGGATGTTCGGTGTCAGCGAATGCTGGTAAAAGCATTCCCAGTCAGATAACAGCAATGGTCTCAATGATGTGTTAACTAGGAATCATTGTGCAATATATAATATGGATTGTGTGACTCATATCATCATATTGCCATTACAGAACTGCTGCTGTGTGTCAACACATTTTTTACCCACACAGACATGGGAAACGACCTATACAGCAACATAACATCAGCTACATCAATGTCGTCTGCATTGGAAGTGAGTATTTGCGGGAAACATGTGCATGCATGCATGAGAGGAAATGACTAATAATTCCATTAATGTAGGCCTAACTTTCTTTTCCCCAAGACATCCCCTATGTATTGCTGAAGCGGTCAGAAAAGTTTATCGGACCATGCAGACGTGTCTTGGGGGAACAGATGTCTTCGTTGAATACTCCACTTGATCCATCCAAGGTAAAGAACCACATGTGGATGTACGAACATGCATCAATGTGTGATAGTTGTGATCTTCCATTTCTATTACAGGCTGCACTGGTCTCTCTCTCTCTCTCTCTCTCAATCCCCTCATCCCACCCACCCCTGTTTAGCCTTAATTTATTGAGTCACACAAGTCTTCGATACCTGAACAATTAACAACTTCTGCTACCTATTCCGATTAACCCTTTACACTATGTTTTCTCTTGCCTTCTTCCTCACTTCCCCTGCCTTTTCCTCAGACTCTTCTTTACTTCTAACCTTTTTGTCTACAACATAGCCATTTAACCTCTCATGCCCACCTCTCCCCTTTTATTCACCCATCAGCTAATCTTACTCAAGCTGTGGTTAAACTATGTGTCTCCTGACTGTCCCATCTGCATATTACATTATCTGTCCACTGGGGGCAGATACCTTATTACATAATAGTGCTTTGCACTTTACATCTTATCCCTTTCCTCTCCAACTAATGCCTAAATTTCTACTTGACACAACTTCCTTCCTATGTATCTCTCACTTACTTATTAACCTTGCTATTCCTTATCTACTCTTGCCCATGTCCATTACCTTTAGATTGGAAGCGGCGAGTTTCTAATCTGGTGGGGTGCCTTTGGGAAGAAATCAGTTTTTACAAGACTTTACGCTCAAAGCAGGGCCCTCCATTTTCTGCCGTTGTCAATATTACATACTGTATATTTTCGTGTTCTTCTCCTCTGTACAGTGCTACGGAATATGTTTGCACAATACAAATAAAAGATAATTATACTAATCACTGGAGACTTGCCCATCAAAAAATGACAGCAATGAGATGTGTATGTTTGATAAGTTGTTCAGTTATTAATATACATATTTGACACTTGTAAGTATTGTGATTAGTGATGTTGCGAACATCAAATTTTCGGTTCGCGAACAGCGGACGCGAACTTACATCAAATGTTCGCGAACCCGGTGAACCGCCATAGACTTCAATGGGCAGGTGAATTTCAAAATCCACAGGGACTCTTTCTGGCCACAATAGTGATGGGAAAGTTGTTTCAAGGGGACTAACACCTGGACTGTGGCATGCCAGAGGGGGATCCATGGCAAAACTCCCACTGAAAATTTCATAGTTGATGCACAGTCTGGTTTTAAGTCATAAAGGGCATAAATCACCTAACATTCCTAAATTGTTTGGAATAACATGCTTTAAAACATCAGGTATGATGTTGTATCGATCAGGTAGTGTAAGGGTTACACCCGCATCACAGTAACAGACCAATCTCCCCGTTTAATGCACCGCAAACAACCGCAAATAGTCCCTTTGCACAACCGCAAACTCCCCATTTGCACAAGGTTGGATACCAAGCTAGCCATGTTCCGTTCCTTGTCCTCACTGATGTCATTGAAGGTCTCTTCCTCCACCCAGCCACCAAGGGTCCCCGAAAGGTGACAACAAGCCCCCTGGGACGCCTGCTGTGTTTGGTCTTCCACCTCCTCAAAGCCACCTTCCTTCTCTGACTCCTCTTCTTCAGACTCCTCTCTCTGCTTTGCTTCTGTCTGCATTATTATAAGGTGTGTACTGTTAAGTAGTACTATTCCTAGCTGTTTAATCCCTGTTACGTCCACTATTAGGGGACGTGTATATGGCATGGTTTTTTGGAAGCGGGAGATGGAAAAAGATGCTTGGTTGGTCCTCCCACTTCAAATTTGGGGCACTGCGCGTGCAATGTAATGTGCCACCAGATAGGAGTGGTGTATTAAGTTGTACTATTTATTCCTATCAGTTTATTCCCTGTTACGTCCACTATTAGGGGACGTGTATATGGCATTGATTTTTGGAACAGGGAGATGAAAAAAGATGATATGAGTGTCACTGTGCACTGGCAAAAGTTGGCAGAGTAGGCGCTGTAGGCCTCACACACACGCCTGTAGGCAGGCAACTGATATTCAAACGATTACAGTAAAAAAAAGTGTTGTTTTATGTCACTGTACACTACGGTTGCACCATATATGACGTATCACTGTGCACTGGCAAAAGTTGGCAGAGTAGATACAATAGGCTTCACACACACGCCTGTAGGCAGGCAATTGCTATTCAATCTATTACAGTCAAAAAAGTGTTGTTTTATTTCACTAAGCACAATATAAGCTGTTAGGTGTTAGCCTGTCACACACACACACTGGCAGGCAGGCATATGCAATTAGATTACACAGAAAAAAATAATAAAATAAAATAAATGATGTTCTAGCCCTAAAAAGGGCTTTTTGGGTTGCTGTCCTTGCAGCAGATATGAGATGAGTCCTTCAGGTCTGTAGTGGAAGCTAAATACACAGCCTGGCTATCTATTTCCCTATTAAATCTCCAGCAGCTACACTATCTGTCCTCTCACAACGAATGCAGCTGCAGAATGATTCTAAAATGTATGCTGTCCTTCACTCCCTGGAAGGGAGTGTATACTGCTGATTGGCTGGAATGTGTCTGCTGACTGTGAGATGCAGGGTCAAAGTTTCCTCAATGATAAAGTATAGGGGGCGAACCGAAAAGCGCATTAGTTCGCCATCCGCTGCGAACGCGAACATGCCAAAATTTCCACGAATATTCCGCGGGCGAACTGTTCACGACATCTTTAATTGTGATATTAAACATGTTTAGTTTTGTAAAATGTTCTCTTGGTGAACAATAAGTCTTAAAGCATTTTGTATTAAAATATTAACATTTGAATGTAAGAACAGTTGAACTTTAAATTAATCAGTATTGTAAACTTGAGTTTTTTTAACATGCAATTTGTATCTGAAGAAATGGTAACTTCAATATACATTGAATCCAGAGGATAGCAAACAGTAAAAACCCTTGTTCAAACGTACCCAATTTTAACATGAACTTTGTAATATATGTAAGTAAGAAACTTGAAAGTATATTTTTTGAAACTTGAACTTTATTATCTGTGTAACTTTGGAACTTGAAAAAACATTTTTAGAACTTTGAACATTATAAACAGTAACATAGTGAATACATTTTTTAACATAATTTTGTAATAAAAGTATTAACAGTTGAATGTAAAAACTGTTGAACTTTAAACTAATCAGTATTGTAAACTTACGGTAATGGTTTTTTAACATGCAATTTCTATCTGAAGAATTGTTAACTTCAATATACATTTAATCCAGAGGAAGACAAACAGTAAAAACCCTTGTTCAAACGTACCCAATTTTAACATGAACTTTAATATATGTAAGTAAGAAACTTGACATAATATTTTTTGAAACTTGAACTTTCTTATCTGTGTAACTAAGGAACTTGAAAAAACATTTTTACAACTTGGAACATTATAAACAGTAACATAGTGAATTAATATTTTAACATAATTTTGTGTTAAAAGTATTAACATTTGAATGTAAAAACAGTTGAACTTTAAACTAATCAGTATTGTAAACTTGAGGCAATGTTTTTTAATATGCAATTTCTATCTGAATGATTGTTAACTTCAATATACATTGATTGCAGAGGAAGGCAAACAGTAAAAACTCTCCTTAAAACGTACCTAATTAAATTAATTCCTTCCTGACCCCATGAACTGGCGATAAACATTAATACAGGGAGTAATCTTAACATAGCAGACAATATTTACATTGTGACTTAAAACGTGGTTGAGCTCTTAACATGAACTTTCTAATATGTTGAAGTAAAGAACTTGTAAATATTGTATTCAAACTTGTAACATTAGAAACAGTAACTTAGTTAATTATAATTTTAACATAATTTGTAAAAATAATGCAATGCAAGTGTTTTGTGAGGCGAATCATCCATAAACAGTACTTCCATTCATTATGACTGAATTGTTTATTGTTTTGTATTTTTGAATGCTTTTAAATTTGTTTTGCATGGGTTTTATTTCTTTAATGAAAAGTTATAGTACTTCATAGTAGACAATGTTTTTAGTAAAAATACGTCCATCTTCTAATAAATCACCTTGACTTTCATTCTTTTCAATGTAAACTTTAATAGCCTGTGGATTTTTGCACCGTGACAACGTAACGTACAATTGACCATGTGCAAATACTGGTTCTTCCAAGAAAATACCCACAGATTTGAACATTTGACCTTGTGATTTATTAATTGTCATGGCGAATGCCATAATAATGGGAAATTGTCTTCTTTGAAGTATAAAAGGGAAACTACTTTCACTTAGTGCTAAATCTATTCTTGGTATGAAAACTCTCTCTCCTTTATGGGTACCAGTTAAAATTTCAGCATCTATAAAATGGTCCTTTAATAGTTGAACAATGAATCTTGTCCCATTTCATAGGCCTTTTTTGTGGTTCATATTTCGCAGTAACATGACAATTGCACCTTTCTTTAGCTGCAAAATATGTGGTGGCATTCCAGAAGGAGTTAGTGAGTTTATGAATTCAGTAGAAAAGTTAGCCTGACTTTCATTGTCATCAGCAAGTACAGAATCAGCACTGTGATAATTTTTTTGGGGTGCATTAATTTTTTTAAAGATTTCATTATTGAGGATTAATGCATCATTATTTTTACACGTTAGTATGACTTGGTTGGCAAGCTCCGAATATTCCTGGTTATTTATGCTACCTTCAAATATAGCCGATATAATATCTTGTTGACAAATCATATGGGGTGGGATCTCTACAGTGTCATCAGGTAAATGTGGTATTTTTTCTGTTCTGCCTTCTCCAATTTTAATAAGCCAATCATTGAAATCAGTTTGGCCTTCTGATCTCATATTTTGTTGCAGTTGAAGATGGGTAAAATGTTTCCATTTATAGAGGTTTCAGTTTGATTTCCATGTTCAACGACAGGTAATGTTTGTCTAAAATCGCCACCTAACAACATTACCTTTCCACCAAATGGAAAAGTATTATCCATGACTTCACAAAGCAAACGGTCAATACATTGGAGGGCATAGCATGACATCATTGTGGCCTCATCTATTATAATTAACTAGCGACTTGCCCGTCAAAAATGACGGCAATAAAAACTGAAGCCTGGCAATTGTGTTTGTCACACATTGCGTGCCTCTCCCCCTCTACTTTATTGGCCTCGCGATGAGCGGCTTTGGCGCTAATCACGGGCCTCGCAATGAGCATCTTCGGCGCTCATTGCGAGCCTCTCTACCCCTCTACTTGACGGGAGGGGCTCTTTGCGAACCTCTCCCCCCTCTTCTTTACTGACCTTGCGATAAGCTCCTTCAGCTCTCATCTCTGGCCTTGCAATGAGTGGCTTTGGCACTAATTGTGAGCTTCTCCCGCCCTCTACTTCCTCTCCCTCCCCTCTGTCTATTCCCCCCCCTCCCTCCCCTGTGTCTCTTTCCCCGTTCTCCCTCCTTTGTTTCTCCTTCCCCCCTCTCCCTCCCCTGTGTCTCTTTCCCCCCTCTCCCTCCCTTGTTTCTCCTCCCCCCTCTCCCTCCCCTGTGTCTCTTCCCCCTCTCCCACTCCTGTGTCTTTCTCCCTCCCCTGTGTCTCTTCACCCCGTCTCCCTCCCCTGTGTCTCTTCCCCCTCATCCCTCCCCTGTGTCTCTGCCCCCTCATCCCTCCCCTGTGTCTCTCCACCCCCTGACCCTCATCTCTTCCCCCCTCTGCTGTGTCTCCTCCCCCATCCTGTCCCTCCCCTCCTCTCCCTCCCCTGTTTCTCTTCCTCCCCTCCATCCCCTGATTCTTTCTTCCCCCTCCCCTGTCTCTCTCTCCCCCCTCTTTCTCCCCTGTGTCTCTCTTCCCCCTCCTCTCTCTCCCCTGTATCTCTCTTCCCCCTCCTCTCTCTCCCCTGTGTCTCTCTTCCCCCTCCTCTTTCTCCCCGGTGTCTCTCTTTTCCCTCCTCTCTCTCCCCTGTGTCTCTCTTCCCCCTCCTCTCTCCCCTGTGTCTCTCTTCCCCCTCCTCCCCCTCCCCTGTGTCTCTCTCCCCCCTCTCTCTCCCCTGTGTCTCTCTCCCCCTCTCTCTCCCCTGTGTCTGTCTTCCCCCTCCTCTCTCTCCCCTGTGTCTCTCTTCCCCCTCCTCTCTGTCCCCTGTGTCTCTCTTCCCCCTCCTATATCTCCCCTGTGTCTCTCTTCCCCCTCCTCTCCTTCCCCTGTGCCTCTCTTCCCCTCCTCCTCTCGCTCCCCTGTGCCTCTCTTACCCCTTCCCTTTGTCTCTCTTCCCCTCCCCTGTATCTCACTTCCCCTGTCCCCTGTGTCTCTCTTCCCCCCTCCTCTTGTGTCTCTATTCCCCCTCCTCCTCCCTCCCTCATATATCTCTTCACCCTCATGTATCTCTTCCCCCTCCTTTCCCCCCGTGTCTCTCTTCCCCCTCCTCTCCCCCCGTGTCTCTCTTCCCCCTCCTCTCCCCCTGTGTCTTTCTCCCTCACCTCAATGCTGTAGACGCGAGCACACGCATATGTGGCGTCTGCCCGTGCGCACGCTTGTCTGCTCGTGCGCGCGTGCGCACGCTTGTCTGCCCGGCTACCCGTGCACGCGACGTCTTTGCGTATGTGTGCGAGCACGCTTGTCTTCCCGGCTACCCGTGCACGCCACCAGAGCAGAGAGGCTGCAGGGCTAATGGGAGCCACGGCAGAGGGATTTGTGAAACTGCAAGTTGTTGTCAGCTGCGGCCCTCACTTTCCGAGGGCCGCAAAGCGTGACGACAACTCACAGTTTGACAATTATAATATGGGATTTCCTTTTTTTAATTTTCTTTGCTTGTAATGATGTCATGCGAATATCTGACACAGAAGTTTCTAAAATAGGCACTGGCAGTTTAAAGCCACTATGTACAGTTCTTCCACCTTCTAACAAAAGTGCAGCAATTCCAGTAGTGGCAAACGCCATTGCTATTTGACCTTGTGCTCGTACTGAACTCATTAATAAATTATACAGATAGGTTTTTCCTGATCCGCCAGGTCCATCAAGATAGAAATAACGCTCTGTCACCATGTCATCATCTATTGCATTTTTAATGGCATTAAATGCTTGCAATTGTAACGTATTTAAAGAAGCAAGTCTGTCTTCTGTTCTTTCTACTTGTAGTTGAATATCATAGTCTTCAAAGTTTATGTCATCTATAAGACCTGGATCAGGCAAATTAAAACTTGCAAAACTCAATCCATGAGTTAAAAATACTTCTTGGATTTCCATTAACGCTTTTAAGTGTGCAATCGGTTCATTGTATCGTCGCATAAAGTCTTCAGCCATATTACTTTTAAATGTGTCCCACAAAGCTAATGCATTTGGAGCATTTGAGGAGATACAAATAAATGCATATTGTTCTCTCATCTGCCATGGCATTTGACATTGTGCTGCTTCTTCTAAACATCTTTCCCATTCTGTATCATCAGCTAGTAAGTTTCTATGTCTTGCAGCTAAATGGAAGGATTCATATACTATGTCATTAACAGTTCTTAAGTGTTCAAAACTTTGTGCTCCAGAAACATTTAAAAGTAATATCCCTAAGCAAAAACATTCAACATCTCTTGGAACATTAATTATTTTCCATACATGGGCCCTCATTCTATTAACGGCCGTAGGAGATGCGGGACCGCAAGGACCGGCCGCAGGCTATTTGCCTATTCTATTCCCTTCTGGCAGGGGGCTCCGGAAGGCTTGCGGCCAGCGCCTTGTTATCCCTTGTGGCCGCACGCGCCACAGGAAAGCCTTTAAACTTAAACGGCCGCAAGAGTTTCGGCCGCAAGAAAACCCCAGTTGCTATTCAATTGCTGCAGGAACCCTCTCGGCAAGGCTAAAACCGAGCCGCAGCTTACTTGCACCAAAAAGGTCCTGCAACACACAATTAAGCACATAATAAAGCCATCCTGCACTCTGATGAGACGATAAAGTGATTGGAGGTGTTAGCATTCATAGCACAACATTCCCCTACACTCAAATCTGAAAATAATTTTTATTTTAATTCATGTCAAATATCCGTGGACAAAGTCCCGAGGGCTTGGAGCACCTAAGACCCACAAAGGCTGCGGGATTAGCCTCCGTCAAGTCCGTAAATGGGAAAAAAATAGACCTACGGGTCGTAAAGGGCTTACTTACAAGTCGTAGCATAGAAAAGCCATCCTGTACTTTTATTAGAAGTGAAAGTGATGTTTGGTTTTAGAATTAATAACTCAACATTCCCCTAATTACAAATCCGCAAATAAAGATATTTAACTTCATGTTCAATCTTCGTGTTTTATCTATCATGCAAACCAGCACGGGTTTGAATAACGAGCTACGGGCTTGGAGGGCAATCATCTGCCAAAGCCGTACGTGCTTCACCAAGAAGCTACGGTCGTGCGTTACGGCAGAAGTCTCAAGCCCGTAATCCTGAAATCAATTAACCTGAAATCAATTAACCAATAGGAAGATGACAATCAAGGCCACAAATAGTTTAAAAGTGAGGGAAATTCGTAAATCTGTGACTGTGTTGTATGCTTTGCAAGTGGACACACAGGTCTTTTAGTTGGAGCATTTTGAGAGCGAGCAAGAGAAAGAGTGAGGAGAGGAGGAGAGATGGAGGGAGAAGGCAGTGAAGGGGGAGGCCAGGGAGAGCAGGGCCCCCAGTCACAGGCTGGCCAGCAAGCTGCTACTGCTGCCAGAAAAAGGGCAGAAAACTTTAATCCGGATGAGACTGAAACTCTCATAAGAGGAGTTCAAGCCCACCACTCCATCTTAATCGGTGAGAGCGAGGTGAGGCCCAGGCAAAGGACAGATGCCTGGAGGGCAATAGCGGCTGAAGTCTCTTCGCTGGGGTATGCAAATCGGACCTGGCAGTCTGTCCAGCAACGGTACCAAGACTGCCGCATTGATGTCAAAAAGAAAATGGCCAATGAGGCCAATGCGGCACGTGGAACCGGTGGTGGGCCTCCAGAAACATTGACATACCCCGGTTGGGAGGCCACAGTGCGAGACATGATCCAGAAAGCGGGAGTCGTGGGCCTCCTTGGCCTGGTGGACACGGGTGGGTCAGAAAGCCTGCAATGTGAGTACCATGTACACCTTAACACCCTCATATGTACGCACATGTACCCCACACAGATAGATAACTGACGTTGAATTGCACTGTAAGATATCTGGTTGTGACTACAGATATATGAGGCAGCAAAAATCATGTAAATCCAGTGTAAAGAAATATACTTCTCAGAATTGTTAGCAATGAAATATATGTCCAATACCTCCTCCCACAACTGATTATGATAACGTTTTGCAAATCTATTGATGTTACTGTTATGTTTGCTGTTGGTTCAGAGTGCATATAAAGCATACATGACAACTCCATTGCAATTGTTTGTTTGTCATGAGTTCCCCTGTCACACTCTACTCCATGTTAAACTGGCCCATATATAGCTGTTTGGCTTAACACTCCTACTGCTTAGAACCCATGTACATCTTGAAACTAGGTATAGCGGATGTATCCTGTTTTATGTGGGCATTTCAGTATGTGATGGAAGAGTGCATCCACCGACTCTAGGGATGCGGCTGCGCTTGCGTCCCCATGTAGCCGTCAAAAATAGTTGGTACACCCAAAGCCCCTAATCCTCTAACCCTAACCGCCTAAACCCCACTTTCTAACTCTAACCCATAAACCCCTAACTGTAGCCAGAACCCGAAACCCATAACCACTTACTCCTGGTGGAGTTGGTGGCGGTGCACTTCCAGAGATGCGCACATACAACAGGATAGGTCCGGTATAGCTGGTACATCCCCATGAGACTACATGTATGGATGTGCACACTGCAGCATATGCGCATACAGACTCTGATGGACTGCAAGTCTGTGTCGTGTACCAGCCTAATCTGGACCATGTTACATTAACATGTTAACTCACATTGCTGAGGATTGGTCACAGATTGGTCTGTCTCACACACTGGCCAACAGATTCAGATGAGCATGTGTCCTAATTAACTGCAGTTGGCACACTGCACCAGCATTACATATAGTCATTTGAGCCATGGGCCCTTTCCTGTTATCTGTCCGTGACTGCTGGTAGCAGCAGTGAGCAGCCTCTACATGTCACAGCATTTTCCTGGAGATTATATAATCATGCAGATTTAGTGGGTTATGGTGGTGTTAAGGTAAGGGTTTCGGATTAGGGTGAGGGCTAGTGCTTTTGGGCTTGTGTGTAAGGTGAAAATGATGCATATAACAGAGGCAGCGCCATCTATCAGCGCCATCTATCAGGTCCATCTGCTGCTGCCAACAGTCGCTGTCACATAACAGGAAGGATCCCAGCCAGGATCCACAATACTAATGATGCAGATCAATTTTTATTTGCGTCAAACATTCACAGCCAATTCCAAGTCACTATGATCTCAGAGATATGGAAACACACATCAATCAATTTTCAGAACAACAATACTCAAATACAAATCTTGTCTCATTTCAGTACCAGCCAGGCGTCCCCTGCCTCCTCAGGGACCTGAAATAGCGGGCCCTGCACCATGCCAAGATGCAGAACCCCCTGCAGCAAGACCACCTGCAGCAAGACCACCTGCAGCAGGACCACCTGCAGAAAGTCCACCTGGGCCCTCCACAAGATGCCAGCCATTGGCTCCAGCAATGGCCCCTCCAGCCAGGATGATCACAGTCAATGTGGTCTGGCCAAATGTGGGGACAGCCAATGTGGTCCCATCCCAGTTGGGCCCACATTATGGAGCCACAAGTAATGGTGCCCTGGAGCATGGGCCCCCGGCAGGACATGTGGCTCCCACAGGCCCCGCAGGCTACTCTGGCCCCCCTGGCCACTCCGGCCCCACAGGCCCCGCTGGCCACTCCGGCCCCACAGGCCCTGCAGGCCCCGCTGGTCACTGCGGCCCCACAGACCCTGCAGGCCACGCTGCTCACTCCAGCCCCACAGGCCCCGCAGGCCCTGCTGGCCACTCCGGCCCCACAGGCCCCGCTGGCCACTCTGGCCTCGCAGGCCCCGCTGGTCACTCCGGCCCCACAGGCCCCGCTGCCCACTCCGGCCCCTCAGGCCCCGCTGCCCACTCCGGCCCCACAGGCCCCGCTGCCCACTCCAGCCCCACAGGCCCCGCTGGTTACTCCGGCCCCACAGGCCCTGCAGGCCGCGCAGGCCACTCCGGACCGGCAGGCCCCGCAGGCCACTCCGGACCGGCAGGCCAATCCGGCCCGGCAGGACACTCCACTCAGCCGTGCCTCCACCCAGAGGACACAATGGTCTGGGTCTGGGTCTGCGCCAGGTAGTCCGGCGCTGTCAGCGGCCCAGTGCCGCGATTTCCTTGCTCATCTCCAGCATGAGCGGGAGCAAAATCAAGAGTTCATGCTGGAGATGAGACGGGATAATGACAGGGTGTTTCAAGAGTTAAGGCGGCATCACCAGGTCATGGAGATGGGACAGCAAAATGAGCAGGTGTTGCAAGAGTTAAGGCGGCATCACCAAGTAATGGAGATGGGACAGCACAGAGAGCAGGCATTGCAAGAGTTAAGGCGGCATCACCAGGTAATGGAGGAATATGCACGAAGGGCCAAAATGGCCTGAGAAGGCCATCCACAAGAACAGGGTACCTCCTCAACCTCCCAGACCTTGCCCCCAGCATCCAGGACAGAAGAGCTGCCAACCCATCGAAGAGGTCGTGGCCAGCCTAGGACAAAGGTTGGCAAAGGCCAGGAGGGTCATGAACAACACAAGCAAAAGGTAAGGGTTTCGGATTAGGGTGAGGGCTAGTGCTTTTGGGCTTGTGTGTAAGGTGAAAATGATGCATATAACAGAGGCAGCGCCATCTATCAGCGCCATCTATCAGGTCCAACTGCTGCTGCCAGCAGTCGCTGTCACATAACAGAAAGGATCCCAGCCAGGATCCACAATACTAATGATGCAGATCAATTTTTATTTGCGTCAAACATTCACAGCCAATTCCAAGTCACTATGATCTCAGAGATATGGAAACACACATCAATCAATTTTCAGAACAACAATACTCAAATACAAATCTTGTCTCATTTCAGTACCTGCCAGGCGTCCCCTGCCTCCTCAGGGACCTGAAATAGCGGGCCCTGCACCATGCCAAGATGCAGAACCCCCTGCAGCAAGACCACCTGCAGCAAGACCACCTGCAGCAGGACCACCTGCAGAAAGTCCACCTGGGCCCTCCACAAGATGCCAGCCATTGGCTCCAGCAATGGCCCCTCCAGCCAGGATGATCACAGTCAATGTGGTCTGGCCAAATGTGGGGACAGCCAATGTGGTCCCATCCCAGTTGGGCCCACAGTATGGAGCCACAAGTAATGGTGCCCTGGAGCATGGGCCCCCGGCAGGACATGTGGCTCCCACAGGCCCCGCAGGCTACTCTGGCCCCCCTGGCCACTCCGGCCCCAAAGGCCCCGCTGGCCACTCCGGCCCCACAGGCCCTGCAGGCCCCGCTGGTCACTGCGGCCCCACAGACCCTGCAGGCCACGCTGCTCACTCCAGCCCCACAGGCCCCGCAGGCCCTGCTGGCCACTCCGGCCCCACAGGCCCCGCTGGCCACTCTGGCCTCGCAGGCCCCGCTGGTCACTCCGGCCCCACAGGCCCCGCTGCCCACTCCGGCCCCTCAGGCCCCGCTGCCCACTCCGGCCCCACAGGCCCTGCTGCCCACTCCAGCCCCACAGGCCCCGCTGGTTACTCCGGCCCCACAGGCCCTGCAGGCCCCGCAGGCCACTCCGGACCGGCAGGCCCCGCAGGCCACTCCGGACCGGCAGGCCAATCCGGCCCGGCAGGACACTCCACTCAGCCGTGCCTCCACCCAGAGGAATCAATGGTCTGGGTCTGGGTCTGCGCCAGGTAGTCCGGCGCTGTCAGCGGCCCAGTGCCGCGATTTCCTTGCTCATCTCCAGCATGAGCGGGAGCAAAATCAAGAGTTCATGCTGGAGATGAGACGGGATAATGACAGGGTGTTTCAAGAGTTAAGGCGGCATCACCAGGTCATGGAGATGGGACAGCAAAATGAGCAGGTGTTGCAAGAGTTAAGGCGGCATCACCAGGTAATGGAGATGGGACAGCACAATGAGCAGGCATTGCAAGAGTTAAGGCGGCATCACCAGGTAATGGAGGAATATGCACGAAGGGCCAAAATGGCCTGAGAAGGCCATCCACAAGAACAGGGTACCTCCTCAACCTCCCAGACCTTGCCCCCAGCATCCAGGACAGAAGAGCTGCCAACCCATCGAAGAGGTCGTGGCCAGCCTAGGACAAAGGTTGGCAAAGGCCAGGAGGGTCATGAACAACACAAGCAAAAGCAGAAATAGGTGAGAACATGTTCATGTTGCATATAGAAGCAATTGATGTCCAAGATCTATTGACGTTGAGGTGTTGCAGTCAATGCGTATATTGTTCTAATTGATGTCTTGTTCTTATCTCTTTAGGTTCAAATCGACAGACGGAATGTTTGCTTCAAATTTTCATTTTTTGGTTCTATAATTTACAAAAATAAGAATAAATATTATGTATTGCTCACATTATCATTGTTTGTTTTCGTTTGTACTGTACCATGATTGTTAAACACCAGATGAATGCTACACAACAACGTTATTGTATTAGTACATACATCTTACTTCAATATACCAGCCCTGTGTTAATGTAGGGTTGGGGTAACAGCCACTAGTGCAGCTGACGGTGGAGGTAATATTCCTGAGTAACAGTTTGAGTTTGATTGAGTTTGAGTTTGATTGAGTTTGATTGAGTTTGAGTTTGATTGAGTTTGAGTTTGATTGAGTTTGATTGAGTTTGAGTTTAATTGAGTTTGATTGAGTTTGAGTTTGATTGAGTTTGATTGAGTTTGATTGAGTTTGGGTTTGATTGAGTTTGAGTTTGATTGAGTTTGATTGAGTTTGATTGAGTTTGAGTTTGATTGAGCTTGAGTTTGATTGAGTTTGATTGAGTTTGATTGAGTTTGAGTTTGATTGAGTTTGATTAAGTTTGATTAAGTTTGATTGAGTTTGATTGTTTGATTGAGTTTGAATTTGATTGAGTTTGAGTTTGATTGAGTTTGATTGAGTTTGATTGAGTTTGAGTTTGATTGAGTTTGATTGAATTTATTGAGTTTGAGTTTGATTGAGTTTGAGTTTGATTGAGTTTGATTGAGTTTGATTGAGTTTGATTGAGTTTGAGTTTGATTGAGTTGAGGAGAGTAGAGGAAGGAGGGAGGAGACGAGGGTGGAGAGGAGAGGAGGGAGGAGGGAGAAGAGAGTAGGAGGAGGAAGGAGGAGGAGGAGGGAGGAGAGGAGGGAGGAGGAGAGTGGAGAGGGTCCTCAATCCCAGTCTGGAGAGCAAGAGGCTGGCGGCAGGTCCAGGGCCCACAATTATAGCCGGGAGGAGAACATGGTCCTCCTGGAGGCCATCCGTGCCCGCCCCGTCATCACCTCGGGGGGTAGGGAAGTCAATGCTAGGACCAGGGCTAATGCTTGGCAGCAGGTGAAGGGCGGAGGGTCAAGTACCTGGGACATGAAGTCATTGCAAGGGCCATACTTGCACCCTCAGCTGGAGCTTCAGGCCCGGTGGAGCAGCAGGACCCAGCCTCCATGGCAGGTGAATATGACATACAGCAACATGCCACCACGTGTGCATCACACACACTACACATGGACATGACAGTGACATGTCAGCTCCATGAAATTAACAAGGGATAGATGGATGCATAATTAAATTCATGAAGCTGACAAATCACTGTATTTCCTGGTCACCACAACAGTAATCAAGCAATAGAGCAGGTGTGTCCAAACTCGGTCCTCGTGGGCCACACACATGCCTGGATTTGATAACCCTGCTGCGCACAGGTGAGTCAATCGCTTCTTCAGTCATCCTGATTGACTCACCTGTGCACAGAAAGGATATCTTCCAATCCAGGAAAGAGTTTGGACACCCCTGTAATAGAGAGTCCATGTATTGGTGTGCTCGTTCAGCCTATGCAGTTGCAGACAGCAGCCGTAATATAGATAGCGTTGTGAGCCGAGAAACATCAAGAACAGAAACCTAAGAATAGATAACAGCTAGTATAAGATAGCTAATCAGAGAATCATCCATATTCAAGGCTAGATGTCAAATAATTTGAAATGAACACATATCAATGCGCTAATCAACATACTAATGACATGCACCTTTCTTCTCTATCTCTCAGCATCCAGGAGGAGCTCTGGGTCCTGTGACCAGGCAGAGGAGGCGGGGCCATCGGCCCCGTACCAGGATCTTCCAGCACAGGGGGAGGAGGAAGGAAGATCGGAGGGCCCTGGGTCGGAGGATGGGCTGGTCATTGACCTTGCCAGTTCTACTGGTACAAGCCCTGGGACTATGCCCATCCTCCAAAGACTTGCTCTGGGGCCCTCCTACGCCCTTGGGACAACACCTCCTTCCCCACACAGTGTGCTGGCCTGGTCACCATCGGGCGCATTGTCACCCCAGCTGTGGACCTCCCCACTACACCTCACCAGGCCCACCCAGGGGTGTCTTCGCCGCAGAGCCAGGCTGTGCTGGTGGAGATGCTGGCCGTCATGAAGGAGCAGCTGGCAAGCTCACAAAGGATCGAGGCCATCATGCAGGAGTTAACGGCCAGCCAGCTCCGGATGGAGGCCAGCATCTCTGGCCTCCGGTCGCATATGACCCACAGCCAGGCTGTCCAGGGAGGTGAGGAGGCACCACATGACAGCGGAAAACCTTCAGGTCAGGCTGCTCACACAGGAGATGGTCCCCAGCCCGACATCAACGGAGATCTCCCAATCCCCCAGTCAAGAGCAGCCTGGCCCCTCCTCTCCTCCCATGTGTCCGCCACCACCAAGACCACCGCTGCCTGGCCCCCCCCTCCCGCCCCCGCCCCCCCACCATCACCACCAGAGGGGAGACGGAGGATGGGCACAGGTGATGTGGGTCCTGGGCCCAAGCGGAGGAGGACATAGGGCCTCATTCAATTGCAATGTGGCCGAATGCTAAGCGCTCAATTTTAGCACAGAGCATATTTTTTACAGATGTTTGTAGTTAGTGAACTTCTATCCAGAAGCAAGGTTTTCACTAACTACAAATGTCTGTAACTAAATATGTGCTCTGTGCTTACATAGAGCCCTTTCCAATTGGCCAAATCGCAATTAATTGACGCCCATAGGGTCTGCAGACATGTTTTGGCCTTCTCAACAGCACTCCTCAGTGACCATCAATTGGTGACAGGTTAAACAGAACACAAAGGGCCTCATTAAAATGTGATTTGGTCAATTGAAAAGGGCTCTTTATAAGCATATGGCATATATTTTTAAACAAAGTTTTTAGTTAGTGAACTTCTATCCAAAAGCAAGGTCTTCACTAACTAAAAACTTCAGTAAAAATTATGCTCTGTGCTTATATTCAATTGGCCAAATTGCAATAGAATCAGGCCCAAAATATACCATCACATAGGCCAAGATCCAAAGATCTGGAGCTGGGCTAGATTTAATTAGTAGTGTGACCAATAAATTGTCACTAAGGAGTGCTGTTGAGAAGAGATGCTGCAGGCCCTATGATGTTTTCAGGCCTTATTTCATAGGTTTTGTCTGTTTTTGTTTCTTTGCCTTCAATGGCAGCCCCCTTAACATGTAGCTCCCACAATCTTACAGCTATCATATTGCCAGATATCTCAGACATGATTGTTGTTAGCTTAAATGTAGACTAATACCGCTATGGCGGTGGACTTGCAAAGTCTCACAATGGCATGTTAATGACAGCCAGCAATAATATATGCACTAGTGAAGCATGTGATCCTGACCTCAATATCAGTCTGAGAACAGATTGAGTAACATTGAATCTGGCTGCTGACCTTTGTGTTCTCCCCATAATAATGGCTATTTGCCCATATTTCTGATTATCCACAGACCTAGCTAATAGGTAGTAATGCTTGCAGATGGGAATCAGGTGAGTTGGTATATTGGTACAGTATTTAGAACTGTACTGTACATACATCGTGATTATAATTTTTTTTTGGATCTTCCTCCGCCTTTTTTTATTTGACCACTTATTTCAGATTTTTGTTTGGTCAACACACTGTATGTGTGAAATTGGATTGGATTACACAGTCCAAAGGTTGAATCATCTGTTTCATTGAGCAGATCTAGTTACAAGTTGTAAGTGCTATGCACATAAATGGTTTCTTCAGTTAAATGGAGAGATTTCTGGTTCCGGTTGCAGCGGTGTAGTGCCCGCATGTGACCCTGGTAGGTGCTATGCATCATGCTAATTCTAGACTATTAGATTGACCCCTGTAGGTTTCCCCTTTTTTCCAGCCTCTCTCTCTTCGAGGACCCGCCCACACCACACCCATGATATTAATGCAGTTTTGACCACTGCTGATTGTGGTCTGTCTAGCAAATAAAGTTTTGTTATACTGTTATGTGAATGCCCAATCTTGACCACTGCTGACTGTGGTCTGTCTAGCAAATAAAGCTTTGTTATACTGTTATGTGAATGCCCAATCTTGACCACTGCTGATTGTGGTCTGTCTAGCAAATAAAGCTTTGTTATATTGTTATGTGAATGCACACTCTTAACCACTGCTGATTGTGGTCTGTCTAGCAAATAAAGCTTTGTTAAACTGTTATGTGAATGCACACTCTTGACCACTGCTGATTGTGGTCTGTGTAAAAAATAAAGCTTTGTTAGACCTTTCTGACTGCGTCCGTGTGTTATGAATATTTTTGGTTCTGTGAAATCCACATGTATTACATTAGTGTCACATTCCTATAAATGTAAACTGATGAGCCATAGTTAACATGCAATAGATCAATACATGAAAAACTGTTGAGGAGTCAGAATAGCTTTAGATATCATATGATCCCAAATATCATATCTACTACTAATATAGGGTTAATACCCATGACAAGTCTGATTAGCGATACTGTGGAGTAGGAACATTCCCCTGAGGGTCTACGATGAATAGGGCAGGTGACACTGGAGTGGTTTTCCAGTTCCTTCTCTAGTTGATTGGGATTAGTCTGACCTCTCTGATAAGACGTCCCCTCCTACACTGGCCCTATGTAGTATAGCTCACAGCTTCATTGAAGTACACAAACCCCTTCACCAACATCACTTAGCATATGTATGAATACAGTTAGTTGCCCAAAAATGAACATCCATTGGCTAAATATCCTTTGGTTATCATATGTTGTAATGGTCATGCACATGCCAATATGACAAACCATGCTGCAACATGCATAATATGATTAAAGCCACACTACCCAATTCAATAGCAAGAGTAAAACATGAGTCAGGTCATATGAACCCTTTGCCACGCACATGAGCTCTATTATGATCCCTTAAATCTCTATCTAATTGCATATACGTCTCGCTCATCACATCTACATTTGGTAACACAATTATTTTGCTAATTACACCGCCACATGGCATATATCAAGTAGCAGGTAAACATTGTAATGTATGTTGTTCAGTTCTTCAGTTGTGTCTGACTCTCTGTGACCCTAGGAGCTGCAGCACATTCAGATAGGTCTCTGCCTGTGCTGTTTTCCACGGTTTGCATGCTAAATATACTGGTGTGGTTTGTCAGTTCCTTCTCAAGTGGATTGGACCTTGTCTGATCTCTCTGCTATGATGTGCCCACCTACAGTGGTCCTACATGTTATAGCTCACAGCTTCATTCAGGTACACAAGCCCCTTCATACCACTTAGCAATGCTGAAGGGGACCAGGGGAACATACACCACACATATCTACTCTGACCCATCAGGAAGGGCCGCAAGCACAAAGGGAGACAGTCCAGAGGCTCTGGGATCGACAGCAAACTCACCGCCATCAGGCATAATCTCTGCTACGCCCATCCTGGTGGGAGCCATGTGCCAGGTGTCTAGTTATTCTCATTTGGTGAACTTCCAAGCTGTTCTACTAGAGGAGGAACTTACAACCCACTCCAATCTCTTTAGCCTTCAAACTTTGGAGAACAGCACAGGCAGCACCTAGCTGAATGTGCTGCAGTCCATAGGGTCACAGAGAGTCGGACACAACTGAAGAACTTAACCACATATATTGAAATATTCCCCTGGTACTTGATATATGCCAAGTGGCGGTCTGATTTGGCCCCTATTTGTATTCTCTAATGTGGATGTGATGAGCGAGATGTGTATTCTATCGTTGATCAACTATATAGCGTGCATCGAATGTGCGCTGTCATCTGCGCACCGACAAATGCGCACATCAACAACAGCAGGCCCGACAGGAGGCTAGCGGATCTAATGATTAGGATTAGGCTGTGGGGTGTAAGGGTTAGGATTAGGCTGTGGCTACAAGGGTTAGAAGGGTTTATGGCATTAGGTCATATCACTTGCGCCCTTTCATCGACGCGCAGTAGTCAAAAACATTAGAACTGCGCAATGATGTGGGCCCGCTCATGTCAGCTACATGTTGTCAAAACACATTTGCTGTGCGCGCCAATGTTGGGGTGACATATTCTATTATAGGGCTGTTCTAGAGTCTACAATGGAACCTGTATATGTGTTGACCAAGCAAACATATGAGGAATATTAAACTAATTTGAACAATTGTTAATTTGGAGGCTGTAATGTTTGGGCCTCCATTTTAGGGTTACAGGCTTAAACCATGCAGACTGCAAAAACCGTAACAAAATGGATACCTTCAACCTCCAAGCACGTACAGGCTTTAAGAACGAGCTACGGGCTTGGAGGACATGCGCCCTCCAAGCCCGCACAGGCTTGAATAAGGAGCTACGGGCTTGATCTTTGAACTTTGTGGGACTTGGACGGAATTTAAAATCTAAGTACAATTTGGCGATGTGCAAGCTTGAGAATGTTTTGCTATTAATCCTCATGCCCCCCCATTATGTTCCCCATCATTTACAGTGCTTTGCAGTGCTGGATTGAATATATATTGGCTTCTACAATGCTTTGTTTGCGGCCCTCCACCTCCGAACCCGTACGGGTTTTAATAAGGACGAGCCCGCAGGACTACGGGACTGAAAGTAAACCGTAAATGATATATCGGATTTGGGCAATGTGCAAGCTTGAGAGGGTGTTGCTATTAATCCTCATGTCCCCCATTATGATGCCTAGCATTTACGGAGCTTTACAGTGCCATCTTGAATTTAAATTTGCATTTACAGTTTTCTGACTTTGCGGCCGGAAAACAAGATTTACGGGCGCTGGAAAAACGCTTCCGGCGGTTTGCATGATATGCGGCCGGCTGGAAGGGGGATATCCTTGCGGCGCCGTCTATTTGAATTGCAAGGTAAAGGTAGCTCTACACGGGGCCGTAAGACGGCCGCAAGGAATTGCAGCTTTGCGGCTGTTTTGCGGCCGATAATAGAATGAGGCCCATGGTGATTGTGGATTAAGATCACCACAGGGTCCATTAATCATGCGATGAGTAACAATCTCATATAGTCTACCATATAGTTCTGGATCTGGTAGTTCAGTAACAATGACTGCATCCACTTTGTCAGAAGTATCTAATTTATCTTTTTCTTGAAGTATTATCAGAAGATGTGCATGTGGAAGTCCTCTTTTTAGAAATTCAATGGTATATACATAAGCAAGACATTTGCCAAATAAGTTATTTATAGTGATGTCACATATTAATTCATTTAATTTAATCTTAAAAACTCTGGCTACTAAATCTGGTCTATCGGAAGCACTTTGTCCAAGAAGTAAAATTTGTGTAATTACTAGGCATTGTGGATTACATGTAAATTTAAGAAATAAATCGGGTTTCCCAAATTTTGTGACAATAGCAATAGCATCATTGTATCTTTCTCTCATATTTCGAGGACATCCTTGAAAGGAAGATGGTAAAATGATGGCTTTGCCAGCTGTCATGTCTCTGCTTGTAGCCACGTCAGCAACATAGTCCATTAGTCCAGAATATTGTTCTACACGTAGTTTATCTTGTTGATATTTTATAAAGTTTAAATTATTGGCCTCAACTTGCAAATAGGAATCAATAATCCATTGTTGTGTTAGTTTTCCACCACATAAAATTGAATTAAAAGTATTTCGAATGGCAATTTGAGCTACTTTAAATTCAAGCATAGAAACATTATTTCGGATTCTAGCTTTAGCATTTGGGTAACTGGGAAGTGTTCATTTTGGTTGCCAACCTGCTTCTCCATATGGGAAAAAAATGGGATATGTCATTGGATCTAAATTTGGACTTAAGATACTCATATTAATAAATGGTTGCTCCTCAATTCTGGGATATATTCTAATGTCTCTTTGAAATGGTGGTTCTCCTTCATCATTTTGAAACACCATTGCAACCTCATTTGATGTTGGCAAGTTATAATGATGTTTATCAGTATGTCTGTCTCTTTTAAGCACCATATTAACCTTTGGCATTGGTAATTGATGTCTTTGTGCATGAAGTAGTTGTTCATTTTCTACTTCTGCCAATTTTTTATAAGCTTTACTGTAGGGATTATTGTCCATAATTTTTATTTAGCTCAATAAAAACACTGGGTAAGCATTTTTTATTTTCTTCCAGCTGCATACTTTAGTCAACAGCTTCCATTGTATCTAGGACATATAGTTGAGCGAATTTTCTTTGCTCTCCTTCCTCTGGATGTAAATGTGAAGTCCGATGATAAATTTGTCCTTGGACTTTAAAACAATAAGGACCATGTCCTGGTACATTAGCAGCTAATGTTGCCCCCATAGATGCAAAGGATATGGCACTATTGTAGGATCTTATGATTGTCTTAACATTTTTGTAGTTTGGAAAAGTAGGTTCAGTCATAATGTTTTGTAAATAGATTGGAAATTCTTTTCTTTCTGGAAGTTTGAACTTGCCTTTTTGACAGCAACTAATAAATTGGCCATCTCTGGGTCTCTCCTGTTTAAAATAATAAGCCTCACAAAACTGACATTGAGTAGTCATGTCCCCACAACTATGAACCTCTACTGCTGAAGACTTGAGTAAAGGACAATTTGCAAAGCATATAGCAGTTTGACTTTCATATTCATCAGGTGAAATGTCTTGTAATGTTTCAGCAACAGGTTCTAAATGCTTTGTTTATTTCGTGGCTTTTCTTGGTATATCTTGTATTGGTTTAGGTAAAATGTCATGTAATGTTTCAGGAACAGGTCCTAAATGCTTTGTTTTTTTCGTGGCTTTTTTGGTATGTCTTTTATTTTTTCAGGTAAAATGTCATCTGATGTTTGAGGAACAGGTTCTAAATGTTTTATTTGCTTGGTCGCTTTTTTTGGCGTATCTTTAATTTTTGCAGCTGTTAGTCTTTTGCTTGCAAGTCTTTTGCGTTCTTTTTCTCATCAAATTTCTTTCTCCTCTGGTGTCTGCTGGTTGGCCCATCTCTCTTGTCTTTCTTTAGTTTGACGTCTTTTCTTCTCTTGTTTGCTCTCGTTAGTAGCCATGTTAATCTGTAAAAGAAAATAATTTATAATTAGTTTAGTTTGAGATGTTAAGTTTGTTTTGTACATTTTTTATAATCAACAGCCTTAGATGAATAGCACAGGGAAGAAACTGACAGTATACCTTCTTCTACATCTAATAGGTAATTCAAATTAATATTTTAGTTGTTTTGGAAATTTATTTTTTTGTTGTACTTTTAACTTACAGACATAGTAAAGGGAAAAAATTAGTCTTTGTAATTTTTAGTACAGGGGATTGTCATAATAGTATTTTGATCTTTTATTTAAAAGCTTATGTGTTGGGTCAATTAAATATTATTTTTTTCTTGCGGTGTTACTACTATTTGTTGTACTATTCTATTTTCTGTGTGTGTTTAGGTTTTATGCTTAATATTGTACATTACGACTGGTAATTTAGAATGGCCAATTTTATTTAGTCTATGTTTTGAGACTTTTGTGGACTATGATTTATTTTATTTTTTTGGGCTAGATTGAAGTTTGGATTTACTGTTAAACATTATTGTCCACAACAGACAAATAAGAGGTAAATCAGAAATGTGTCTGTTATATTTTGGTAAAAGTTATAGGCCCTCATTCAATTGCGATTTGGCCAATTTAATAGTGCAAATCAGTTTTTAGTTAGTGAAAACCTTGTTTGTGGATAGATGTTTACCAACTAAAAACTTCTTTAAAAAAATATGTGATGTGCTTATTTAGACCTCTATTGAATTGGCAAAATTGCAATTGAATGAGGGCCATAGTTAGTGATTGTTCTTGTTTTTTTCTGTTGACATGGATGCAGAGCAAACATGTTTATTTAGTTTTCTCATTTTTTACTTGTTATACTGTACCTTGGTTGAAGTGTGATTTCAATCCGAATCTTTGTTGGTCCTCTGTTGAAAGTCTTCGTCCGATGGTCTGGTCCTCTGTTGAAAGTCCTCGTCCTATGGTCTGGTCCTCTGTTAAAAGTCCTCGTCTGATGGTCTGGTCCTCTGTTGAAAGTCCTCGTCCGATGGTCTGGTCCTTTGTTGAAAGTCCTCGTCCGATGGTCTTCACGCAGTGTCTGTTGTAAAAGAAAAATGAAAATGTTATTTGATTTTAATGTATTTGTAATAAATCAAAAAATTCATTATTTTGGTGTATTGTATCTGTTATGGTGATTTTTTCTGCTATGCTGTTTTTTGTGCAACCTTTTAAAAATAATTTAAATGTATTTGTATATTCCAGTTATTCTTTTTTTATACTGTAATTATTAATGTTTTTCTTATTTTGGATATGATGGCAATGTTTTAGCATTATTCTGTTTTGTGTCCACCACTTTTGGTATACAAATTTAGAATTCTTTGTAAGGCTTATAGCTTGGTAAACAGTAAATAAGAATAATAATTTACTTTGCTATGTGTTTGTGTGATTTTTGGTACAATCCTATTTTGTGTTTACCTCTTTTGCTATGCTTATTTAAGCTTCTTTGTAAGGCTTATAGGTTCTTAAACATTAAAGAAGAATATTAATTTACTTTGCTATTTGTTAGTGTGATTTTCGGTACAATCCTATTTGTGTCCACCACTTTTGGTATGCTTATTTAGGATTCTTTGTAAGGCTTATAGGTTCTTAAACATTAAAGTAGAATATTCATTTACTTTGCTATTTATTTGTGTGATTTTTGGTACAATCCTATTTGTGTCTACCACTTTTGGATTGCTTATTTAGGCTTCTTTGTAAGGCTTATAGGTTCTTAAACATTTAAGCAGAATATTAATTTAGTTTGCTATTTGTTTGTGTGATTTTTGTTACAATCCTATTTTGTGTCTACCACTTTTAGTATGCTTATTTAGGCTTCTTTGTAAGGCTTTTAGGTTCTTAAACATTAAAGACGAACATTAATTTACTTTGCTATTTGTTAGTGTGATTTTTGGTACAATCCTATTTTGTGTCCACCACTTTTGGTATGCCTAATTAGGCTTCTTTGTAAGGCTTATAGGTTTTAAATATTAAAGAAGAATATTAATTTACTTTGCTATTTATTTGTGTGATTTTTGGTACAATCCTATTTGTGTTTACCACTTTTGGTATGCTTATTTAGGCTTATTTGTAAGGCTTATATGTTCTTAAACATTAAAGAAGAATATTAATTTACTTTGCTATTTATTTGTGTGATTTTTGGTACAATCCTATTTGTGTCTACCACTTTTGGAATGCTTATTTAGGCTTCTTTGCAAGGCTTATAGGTTCTTAAACATTAAAGAAGAATATTAATTTACTTTGCTATTTGTTAGTGTGATTTTTGGTACAATCCTATTTTGTGTCTAGCATATGTTGCATACTTGATTTGCTTAATTAGTCTTTTTTATGAAGCTTTAATGTTTTTCTAGAGTGCAAATGAATGTTTTTTCTATTTTTGATATTCTGGCTATATTTTTAGCATTATTCACCACTTTTTGGTTGCTGCATTTGTTATATTGGCGGTCATTAAACATATATAGTTCCTTTATTTTTTGTACTTGTTATACTTTACCTTGATTGAAGTGTCGAATGACAGAGGGACCCCTCCTGACAATCTTAATCCGCCGGTCTTCTTGTAGTGTCTGTTTGTAAAAGAAAGTGACATGGTTAATTGTATATTTCTTCTTTTTGATTTAGCAAAGCATGGTCTTTTTCAGCATGTAATGTATTTTTCTATCTTACCTCTTCTTCTTTGTTTGTGTTCTTTAAAAGGGATTGTGGTTCACAATGCACGGTGCAAATTCTTGAGTGACGCTGTTGATTCAGAGTCTATTTGAATAGTAAAGAAAAGGAGAAAGATTGAGCTTTAGGTTATATATTGAATTACAATAAATTAATGTAATTTAAATATACTTCTTTAATTAGTTTCAATTAACATTAGTTTGTTTTCGGGCCTACACACATATATGTGCGTGTCACATATCACTATACATAAATCATATTTAAATAGTTAAATTAACATTAGTTTGTTTTCGGGCCTACACACATAAATGTGTGTGTGACATGTCACTATACATGATACACATATATGTGCGTGTCATATTTTAATAGTTAAAGTTTTTTTTTTTTTATGTCATTTAAATATACTTGTTTAATTAGTTTGGATTAAGATTAGTTTGTTGTAGAGGCTATACACATAAATGTGCGTGCCACATGTCACTATACATGAATGACATTTTGATAAAGTTTTTTTTGTCCTGTCTTGATAATAAAATCTAATATATTATAGCTTACCTCTCAGTTCTAATTTGCACAATGTAAAGTAGGAAATTAGGAAACAATTATCTTCTCAAGTAACAGCAGCAGTTAACTATTCAGTCTCTCCGTTCATCACCTGAGTAGAATGTAGAATTTTCTGGAAAGTAGGCAGCATTTATAAACTTTCAAGTGCCTCAGACCGTTAGAACACAATACGCATGCGCTATTTGAGTTCCAGCTTACAATTTGCGTTCCATCCGCCATTTTATGCGTAGCAGTTTTCAAAATTATGGATAATATCATTGTAGCTTGTGCCGCATTGTATGTGTTACATACCTCGTAGAGTTGACTGAAGCATTGTTTCAGTTTTGCGAGTCACTGTAGTATAGTTACGTCTGTAGCCTCGTTTTCGTTTTGTTTGGCGGCCATTTTTTCTCTCGCTTAGGTGATTTTCGGCAGTTTAAACTTGTTTTTTTGGACTTAAATGGACGTGTAAATTAACTTTTCGAGGTGCCGGATGCCCCCCCTTGCTGTAAGTAAGGTTATTATGTGTTCGTTGTGTTTATTTCTTGTGTTTCTGATGTTTTCATGCGCCGTTGTCGTCCGGTTTTGCGAGTTGGGAATGGGTCGTTTCGCGGCCGTATTTTTTGCGAGACGGCCGTAATTTTTTTGCGAGGGATGCTGTTGGTTTTTACGTGTACTGCGCAGTGTATTTTTTTCTAAGTTGTGCGTATGTGTGTTAACCGCCTGTGAATCGCCTTTGAGTTAAAAAAAAAAAAAAGTCATGTGTGTGTGTGTTAACACAGCCGACGTTGGACCTTCCACCACCGCAAATGCGGCCCCTCGCTTCGCAAGGGTCCGCATTTGCGGGGACAACAAACGAGATACGTTAACAGCCATTACAACCTCGCAAAAATTGGCCGCAACCTGCGGACATCAAAAAATCAAAAACACAATAAATACACACAACACATACATAAAAAGCTTACCTACAGAAAGAGGGAGCATCCAGGACCTCAAAAAATTAAGTTGCACCTTAATTTAACTCAAAATAAAAGAGTTTAGACACTAAAAAATTCTCTAAGCGAGAGAAAAAATGGCCGCTGAACAAAACGAAAACGAGGCTACAGCACTCTAAACACGCAAAACACCACAAGAAACACGCAAAACACCACAAAACACCTACGGATATTCCTCTACAGACGCATACCACACATTACCCGCCATTTTAGAACAATGCGGAAGTACACAGCTACGCTAACGGTTTGATCACGCGCACGCACACTATTACACTGCACACATTCATCACGCTTACACAGCAGCTCCACACCTCTAATGCTCCAGCAACATCAAAACAGATTGTCAGCTCTTCAACACATTGCTTCCTGCATATATTACTTCACAATAGGTAAAGAATATTAATTTATTAATTTATTATTTATTTATTATTATACACCAAATAGCATTAGCTCACTTACAATTTTATTGCCGTAATTTTTTGATGGGCAATTCACTAGTAATGATATAAATGATATTGCCTCATGTTGGCTGATACACTGTACATTCCCTGATCATCTATATCAATGTAATTCCCCCTGCCTGCATTCTGCTATCATATCCCTATTTCCCTGTGTTACTTGGACTTTGTATCCTACCCCCCTCCACCATGATCCTTTGCATACCAGTGAGCAACCTGTGGCTTTGTGGCAAGCTTACTTTGTTAATTTTCGTAAATAGTAAATAGGATTTATCCGAGATGTTGTTTGTGTGTGCCTCGCCAATGTTGATACCATAGCATTTCTGTAACATCAATGAAAGGACCTTCATACTCCACATCTGTGCTCTGCACCATCAGTTAGGGGTGTCAATAGAATTCTCACAGTGTCTTTTCATTACTGATTTCAACCATGAGGGAATGTTGGTATTGACAATCTATATGACACAAAGCCAGACAAATATGAGACAGGTGTCTCTGTAAGTGGCTCACATCATAATAGTGAACATACAGTATCTAACAAAAGTGAGTACACCCGTCACATTTTTGTTAATATTTTAGTATATCTTTTCACGTGACAACACTGAAGAAATGACACTCTGCTACAATGTAAAGTAAATTTGCTGACCCATCAATTACTCAATACACAGCCATGTCTAAACCATTGGCAACAAAAGTGAGTACACCCCTAATTTGAAATTTCCAAATTGGCACAAAATGTTAATAATTTTGTGTGGCCACCATTATTTGCCAGCATTGCCTTAACCAGAACTTCCCAGGTTGCCACTGGAGTCCTCTTCCACTCCTCAATGGTGACATCACAGAGCTGGTTAATGCTAGAGATCTTGCACTCCCCCACCTTCAGTTTGAGGATGCCCCACAGATGCCCAATACAGTTTAGGTCTGGTGACAAGCTCGCCCAGTCCATCACCTTTACCTTCTTTAGCAAGGCAGTGTCGTCTTGGAGCTGTGTTTGGGGTTGTTATGTTATGCTGCCCTGCAGCCCAGTCTCCCAAGGCAGGGGATCATGCTCTGCTTCAGTATGTCACAGTACATGTTGGCATTCATGGTTCCCTCAATGAACTGTAGCTCCCCAGTGCTGGCAGAAGTCATGCAGGCACCGACCATGACACTCCCACCACCAAAAGTATACATCCATACTGAGCAAAAGTAGTTGAAATAATCCCTAAATTACAGATTAATGGATAAATCACAACGAGCACAAAAACATTGATATGAGATGAAACCCTCAGTTTGAACATAACCAGCGATGCAGAGAGAGTGGAGGCAGCATCTGACATCATTAGGTAAATGCATATAGGGGGAATCCACACAACATATTATATAAAACATATATAGACATATGTGTATATAGGTTTGTTCTGGGCCTGAATGCGTGCTGCCCGCACTGGGGAGCTACAGTACATTGAGGGAACCCATGAATGCCAACATGTAGAGTGACATACTGAAGCAGAGGACGATCCCCTCCCTTTGGAGACTGGGCCGCAGGGCAGTATTCCAACATGATAACGACCCCAAACACACCTCCAAGACAACTACTGCCTTGCTAAAGAAGCTGAAGGTAAAAAGTTGATGGACTGGCCAAGCATGTCACCAGACCTAAACTCTATCGTGCATCTGTGCGGGCATCCTCAAATGGAAGGTGGGGAGTGCAAGGTCTCTAACATCCACCAGCTCCATGATATCATCATGAAGGAGTGGAAGAGAACTCCAGTGGCAACCTGTGAAGCTCTGGTGAACTCCATCACCATGAGGGTCAAGTCAGTGCAGGAAAATAATGGCCACACAAAATATTGACACTTTCACTTAGGGGTGTACTCACTTTTGATATTTACCCTGAATGAATATCTCCATGTGTCAGAAACATGAATATCATGCATAGCTGTTACTAGAATCAAACTCAGGAATATTACCTCCACCCTCAGCTGATACCCCAACCCTACATTAACACAGGGCTGGTATATTGAAGGAAGATGTATCTACTAATACAATAACGTTGTTTTGTAACATTCATCTGGTGCTTAACAATCATGGTACAGTACAAACGAAAACAAACAATGATAATGTGAGCAATACATAATATTTATTGTTATGTGTGAAAATTATACATTGTAGCAACATGCCCTGCTGGGTCACCATAAACTGCATCTCCATGTGCCAGGGCACTAATAGCTGCCGCTCCATGTGCTGGGGCACCAGTAGCTGCGGCTCCATACCCTGGGCCCAAGTACGATGGGACCACATCGGCTGTCCCCACATGTCCAGTCTCCCGATTTGCCCAGCCCATATGGACTGGGACCCGGGCGCTTTCATCCTCCTGGCTGGAGGGGGCATTGGTGGAGCTGTTGGCTGCCATCTTGCTGAGGGCCCAGGGGGACTTTCCCCAAATTGTCCTGCTGCAGGTGGTTCTGCATCTTGGCAAGGTGCAGGGCCTTGGATTTCTTGTCCCTGAGATGGCAGGGTATGCCTGGCTGGTACTGAAATGAGACAACATTTGTATTTGAGTATTGTTTTTCTGAAAATTGATTGATGTGTGTTTCCATATCCCTGAGATCATAGTGACTTGGCTGTGAATGTTTGACGCAAATAAAGATTGATCTGCATCATTAGCATTGTGGATCCTGGCTGGGATCTTTCCTTTTATGTGACAGCGACTGCTGGCAGCAGCAGTTGGACCAAGGGGCTGATAGATGGTGCTGCTGTTGTTATATACATCATTTTCACCTTACACACGAACCCAAAAGCACTAGCCCTCACCCTAATCCGAAACCCTTACCTTAACACTACCATAACCCACTAAATCTGCAGGATTATATAATCTCCAGTAAAATGCTGTGACATGTAGAGGCTGCTCACTACTGCTACCAGCAGTCACGGTCAGACAACAGGAAAGGTCCCATGGCTCATATGAATATATGTAATGCTGGTGCGGTGTGCCAACTGCAGTTCATTGGGACATGTGCTCATCTGAATCTGCTGGCCAGTGTGTGAGACAGACCAATCTGTGACGAATCCTGAGCAATGTGAGTTAACATGCTAATGTAACATGGTCCAGATTAGGCTGGTACACGACACACACTTGCAGTCCATCAGAGTCTGTATCCGCGTATGCTGCAGTGTGCACATCCATACATGTAGTCTCATGGGGATGCATAGTCAATCGGGATCTACAGCTATACCGGACCTATCCTGGTGTATGTGTGCATCTCTGGAAGCGCGCTGCAACCGACTCTAGCTACGCCAGCAGAGCAGGCCGGGTAAGTGGTTATGGGTTTCGGGTTATGGCTACAGTTATAAGGTTAGGGTTAGAGGGTTAGGGGCTTTGGGTATAACAACTATTTTTGACAGGTACATAGGGACGCGAGTGCAGCCGCATCCCTAGAGTCGGCTGTAGCACTCTTCCAGCACATACTGAAATGCCCACATAAAACAGGATACATTGGTTATACTTAGTTTCAAGATGTACATGGGTTCTAAGCAGTAGGAGTGTTAAGCCAAACAGCTAATAATGGGCCAGTTTAACATGGGGTAGAGAGTGACAGGGGAACTCATGACAATAAATAAACAATTGCAATGGAGTTGTCATGTATGCTTTATATGCACTCTGAACCAACAGCAAACATAACAATAACATCAATAGATTTGCAAAATGGTATTCACAATCAATTGTGAGTGGAGGTATTGGACATATATTTCATTGCTAACAATTTTGACAAGTTTAATTCTTCACACTGTATTTACATGGTAATTGCTGCCTCATATATCTGTAGTCACAACCAGATATCTTACAGTGCAATTCAATGTCAGTTATCTATCTGTGTGGGGTACATGTGCGTGCATATGCGGGTGTGAAGGTGTATACGGTACTCTCATTGCAGGCTTTCTGACCCACCCGAGTCCACCAGGCCAAGTATGCCCACGACTGCCGCTGGCTCTATCATCTCCTTGACTGTGGCCTCCCAACCGGGGTAAGTAAAGGTAGCAGGAGGCTCACCACCGGTTCCACTGGCCGCATTGGCCTCGTCCGCCATCTTCTTTTTTACATTCATTCGGCAGTCCTGGTACCGGTGCTGGACAGACTGCCAGGTCCGGTTGGCATGACCCAGTGCAGAGACTTCTGCAGTGATTGCCTTCCAGGCATCTGTCCTCTGCCTGGCCCTCACCTCACTCCCGCCAGTTAATATGGAGTGGTGGGCACGTACTCCTCTTAGGAGAGTATCAAATTCCTGAGGATGAAAGTTGGCTGCTCTTTTTTTTCCATCAGCAGCTTGCTGGCCAGCCTGTGGCTGGGGTCCCCGGTCTCCCTGGCCTCTCCCTGCACTGCCTCCTCTCTCTCCCTCCATCTCTCCTCCCCTCCTCCCTCTCTGTCTTTCTCAATCACTCTCTATCTCTCTCTCACACTTTCTATTTCTCTCTCTCTCGCACTCTAACACGCACTCTCTTGCACTCTAACACACACTCTCACACACTAACTCACTATCTCTCTCTCTCTCTGTCTCATTCTATCGCTCTCTCGCTGTCTCTTTCTATCAATCGCTCTCGCTTTCTCTCTTTCTTTTTCTCTTCAAAATCCCTCCTACTCCAAGACCTGTGTGTCCACTTGTACAGTATACAACACAGTCACAGATTTACGAATTTCCCGCACTTTTAAACTATTTGCGGCCTTGATTGGCGTCTTCCTATTGGTTAATTGATTCCAGTTGGTGCCAGGAAAACTTGAGACTTGACGCTTGAGACTTCTGGCCGTAACTCATGCCCGGCTGCATTTCAAGCCCGCAGTCGTTGCGACTCTGACATTATTCTGAAGACGCCGTAGCTCCTTGCTCAAGCCCGTACGGGCTTGGTGGGTGATTGACCGTAGCTCGTTATTCAAATCGGTGCAAGCTTGCATGATAGATAGAACACAAAGATTGAACATGAAATTACATTTCTTTATTTGCCGATTTGAGAGTAGGGGAATGTTAAACTATTAATTCTAATACCAAACATCACTTTCACTTTTAATAAAAGTACAGGATGGCTTTTCTATTTGCTTAATTAGTGCTACGATTTGTAAGTAGGCCCTTTACGACATGTGGGTCTATTTTACACATTTACGGACTTGACGCACGGAGGCTAATCCCGCAGCCATTGCGGGTCTGATATGCTCCAAGCCCATGGGACTCTGGACACAGAAATTGGACATGAATTACAATAAAAATGAATTTCAGATTTGAGTGTAGGGGAATGTATTGCTATGAATTCTAAAACCTACAATCACTTTCAAGTCTCATCAAAGTACAGGATGGATTTTTTATGTGCTTAATTGGTGCTCGCAGGACCTTTTTGGTGTAAGTAAGCTGCGGCTCGGTTTTAGCTAATTACGGCCTTGACGAAAGAGATCAAGTAGCATTTGAATAGCGACCTTGGCTTTCTTGCGGCCAAAACTCTTACGGCTGTGTAAGATCAAAGGCTTTCCTGCTGCTGGGGCGGCCACAAGGGATAACAGGGCGGCGTCCGCAAAAATGCTGGAGCCCTCGGCCGCAAGGGAATAGAATACACACGTAGCCTGCGACCGGTCCTTGGGGGACGCTTCTCGTACGGCCGTTAATTGGATGAGACCCATAGTTACCAATTTTCAGTCTACTTATAGCCATAACCACAAAAATGTGCCTTATCAAAATATTTTATCATCTTCAAACTGAAAATGTGTTGGTTTTGAATAAATATATGTATTCTATACACAAACATGGTTATGCATAAATGTAATACCTTAGTAAAAGAGGAGTTTCCTGGTGAAGGAAGAGGGCAAAGTCTTTAGAGACAAAGTTATTGTCTGTTAGCAACAACAGCATTTGCTTTGAAACAGTGGGGGCCATGGTCGTCATAGAGCCTTTTTTTAAATGAATTTTATACTTAAGGGAAGACACAGAAATTTTAGGATAAAAACAACAATAGCAACAGAGTTCCAAGTAATGTTCTGCAGACATCAGCAACTATCACCAACACCTTCCTTAATTAACAGGTGTTCTAGGGGCATTATATTCTAAAGTGCAATTATGCATATTGGCAACTACCTAGAGTTTGTGCAAGACATTTTCGTCTCTCCCCAAAAACGCTTCCTTGTCTAATGTTAGTAGATTCTGTTCCTTGGCTGGTTGATAAAACAAGGTGTGTACCATGGCACAGTAGGAAAAGTGTGACAAAAATCTAAATCAAAACATGGTTGCATCTAAGACCTGTCATACAAGACTTCCCATTCATCTCACATACCTACATTCTCTCATCATACACACATTACTTATACTATGTTTCTAGCATAGCTAAAGTCTAGAGTAGACAAACTAAGTAACTAACTTCACATGTGAACAACTCTATAATTAACAAGAAATGGGAATATACTACACAGCATAATACATTCATAATACATTTTATAAGCATAATCAAACCTTATCTAAAGTAAATCAATAATGTAATTTATCACAAGGATGTCAAATATATGTATACTAGCGACTTGCCCGTCAAAAGTGACGGTAATAAAAAGTTAAGCCTGACAATGCTGTTTGCTACACAATGGGAGCCTCCCCATCTACTTTACTGGCCTCGCGATGAGAGCATTTGGTGCTCATCACGGGCATCGCAATGGGAGCCTTTGGTGCTCATCACGGGCATCGCAATGATCGCCTTCGGTGCTTATTGTGAGCCCCCCCCCCTTAACCTCTTCCAACCTCTATTTTATTAGCTTTGCGATGAGTGCCTTCAGCGCTCATCATGAGCCTCGCAATGAGCACCTTTGGCGCTTATTGCGAGTCTCTCCCCTGGTCTACTTCCTCCCTTGTGTCTCATTTCCCCCTTCCTCTCCCCTTTTGTGTCTCCTTTTCCCCTGTGATTTTAACCCCCCTCCCTCCTATGGGTCTCTTTCCCCCTCCCCTGTCTCTCTTTCCCCCTCTCCCTCCCCTGTGCTTTATCCCCCTCCCCTGTGTCTCTTTCCCCCCATCCCCCTCTGTCTCTTCCTCCCCTCCCTCGTGTCTCCCTTGTTTCCCCCCATTTCCCTCCCCTGTGTATCTTCCCCCCTCCTCTCACTCCCCTGTGTCTCTTCCCCCTCCTCTCCCTCTCCTGTGTCTCTTTTCCTCCTGTGTCTCTTCCCCACCTCTCCCTCCCCTGTTTCTCTTTCCTCCTCCCCATGTCTCTTCCCCCTCCCTCCCGTTGTCTCTTCCCCACCTCTCCCTCCACTGTGCTTTATCCTCCTCCCCTGTGCTTTATCCCCCCTCCCCTGTGTCTCTTTCCACCATGCCCCTCTGCCTCTTCCTCCCCTCCCTCGTGTCTCCCTTGTTTCCCCCCATTACCCTCCCCTGTGTATCTTCCCCCTCCTCTCCCTCCCCTGTGTCTCTACCCCTCCTATCACTTGAAATGTCTCTTACCCCCTCCTCTCGCTCACCTGTCTCTTCCCCCCTCCTCTCACTCCCCTGTGTCTCTTCCCCCGCTCCTCTCCCTCCCCTGTGTCTCTTTTCCTCCTGTGTCTCTTCCCCACCTCTCCCTCCCCTGTGTCTGTTACCCCTTCCCTGTGTCTGTTCCCCCCTCTCCCTCCCCTGTGTCTCTTTCCCTCTCCCCATGTCTCTTCACCCTCCCTCTCCTTGTCTCTTCCCCATCTCTCCCTACCCTCCTCCACTGTGTGTCTCTTCCTCCCTTCTCTGGCTCCCTTCTCTTCCCCCCTTCCTCGTGTCTCCCCCCCATTTACCTCCCCTGTGCCTTTTCCTCCTCCCATATGTATTTTCCCTCTTCCTCTCCCTCCCCTGTATCTCTTCGGCCTCCTCTCACACCTCTGTGTCTCTTCCCACTTCTCTCACACCCCTGTGTCTCTCCCCCCTCCTCCCCTGTGTGTCTCTCCCCCCTCCTCCCCTGTGTGTCTCTCCCCCTCCTCCTCTCTGTGTCTCACTCCCCTCCTCCCCTGTGTGCCTCTAAACTGTGTGTCTCTCCCCTCCTCCGCTGTGTGCCTTTCCCCTCCTCCACTGTGTGTCTCTTCCTCCCTTCTATGGCTCCCTTCTCTTCCCCCCCTCCCTCGTATATCCCCCCCCCCCCATTTACCTTCCCTGTGCCTTTTTCCCCTCCCCTGTGCGCATGCGCTGCTGATGCACTGCGCATGCGCCCAGCACAGTGCGCATGCGTGGCTAAGTGCTTTCTGCGATCGGTCGTAGTTGTCATACAGCGATTTGTCTCAAGCAAGACAACGAATCCCAGTTTGACAACTATTATATGTGATCTAAAATGCATAAGCAATAATCAGCCTGTAACCCTTGTTGGAGCGACAGAGTTGTTTTAAGTTTTAATAATACAATATATTCAGCCCTATTAAATTGCCCTCAAGACTTATGGCTATTAAAGTGTCCCCGTAAAGCAACCCGCTAATGTCTTGCGGGTTAGGTGCAAGAAAACCCTACTGGATGTTGAAATCTGAACTCCACGGCCGCAAGTCCTTTAATCTGTCTATGAATCCACTGGCGTTCAAACCCGTAAGACGCAAATGGAGACAAAAAGCCAAATGCAAATATACACACACTACTGTACCCATAATTAAAGGGATGTGATGTTAGGTATTAGAATTAATAGCACAACAGTCTCAAGCTAGCAAATCTGCAATATAAAATACTTTTTTTATGTTTTATTTCTGTGTTATATTGATCCTGGCAATCAATGTGTTAATACAAATAATGGAGCTCGCATGGACTAAAATATCATATTTACTGACTTATTAATATTGCATCATTTTTGGAATGCAGGTCCGATCAAAACTCGTAATTGAAGCCCGTAAGGCTTTGAAATCTAACCTCCATTTTTCTGTGATGCAATGATGAAGATCTCTTTTGGCATTGGCTCCATCTAAACCCGTAACTACCGGCTTGACTAATTGATCATGCTCATGGCTGCACACAACGCTTGCAAGAATGATCTATGGGCTTGCGTCTACGGCATTATTGAATTTACTAGTGTAGGAAATACTATTTCTTTACTTCAAATTATTTTTATAATATATATTCATACCTTCTCCTTTCCCTTTTACAAATAACTGTTACTTTATCCCTCAAGTCCAGTCACATTAGAATAACTAAGTTGTGGGTGAAACAGTGTATCTTCCACCACTAGGAAAAATAAACTGGTCATATCTACATATTTTTCTACATGTTAGGTGATAGTAAAATGTAGTTTACACGTTTTATAATTGTTCAACAATTCTTAAAAATAATGTAATAAACCAGTTACTATTATTTAGCACACACTATTAAACACTCAATATCAAATGACTCCTCCCTTTTTCTACCTTGGAGACATTTGATTTGCAGTAATAACCACTATTATAAATAGAGGCTGGTAATTAATTGTGAATTTTGTATTGTGTATCATTTAGTTAAAAGCATATCAAAGTTTCCTAGCTTATTCCTTTTCTGCAAAAAACATCATTTATATATGCAGCACATTTCATTAAAACATTTTATTTTTTATTAATATATACAAATCCCTCTAATGATTATATTGACACCCCCAGGGATGCCTACAAAGGCACCTGATACTACCCCAACCAGCATGGAGCGTTTGGGAACCAATTTTAACTATTTACTTGCCTGCTCTGGCTTCCTCAGCCAATAGGAGAGCGCTGATGTCAGCCCTAAAGTCACTGCTGGGAGTAGCCTGCTTCTGATACAGAATATGAAATATGAAATTTCTGGGGGCATACACCATTAAATGCAACTGACAAAAACTATAAGAAATTTTGCTAACTTCAAGGTAAGCTAAATAATGTTTGTTTTTTCATGCAAAAATATTTTCATACACTACTATTTCTCCTATATCAGATGAATTCATAATCCAACAATCTTTGATATGCATTTAATGTAAGAAGTGAATGTCCCTTTACATATAAATACAAATATGTATATATATTAATATATTATTATATATTAAGAAATATTAATTAATATATATTAATAAAGCATAAAAGGCTTCTTTAAAATAATTTCTGAGCACAGAAATACAAAATGACCTTGAATTGTCCTTTTACAGTTAATACAAGAAAAAAAAGCAAACATGTGAAATCTAAAAATACCTATACAATCTGTCAAAACATTATATGTACCGAACATATAATAATTGCAACATGAAAATAGTGTGCGGAGAAGTATCAGTCAAACTGTGATTAACTGCTGCAAATGATAAAGTTTTTTTTAATGCCAATTTTGCATATTAATATTTACTGATCTAAAAAAGCAAGCTTTGAAAAAGGGCATATAGAAAAAATTAAAATACCAAAATGCAAAACAGCAATGCAAAAAAGATAGCAATGCACTATAATATGTAATAGAAACAGGTGTCTTAAAATTGTTAACTTTTTATTCATGGGAAATAATCTATAAAATAAGGCAACTTTAAAAAGACTTAAATATAAATTGAATACAATGATGGTACTTTGGAACCCTTTAGAAATCCATACAGTAAGTCTTGGTGTTCCTTTTTTCAATACCCAACATAATATGTTAAACCAAAATTGGTTATATAATTGCAGGAATAGCAGTAGAGTAGGCCTGTCACTGTCAAAGAGTCCTCAAGTGGACATACAAACTGATGACCCACTGCTTGCTAAAATACCCTGTCATAAATAGAAAAGGAAAAAGGAGATCCTGTAGCTAGACAACTGAGAACAATAATCAATATCAATGGTAAATGTACCATAAGTACGATCACAATGTGGATCCAAATAGAAATGTAAAACACGATTTCCAAAAGTTTAAAAAATAGGTTATAGATGCCTTCCATTCATACTGTGATGCTGAAAGAAATGAAAGGCTATATCCAAAATATTAACACAATGTGTCCCAAACATTTGGGAACCTAGCAGCTTTGCCTTTGAGAAAGTTGCACAGGCCAACAACACGAACAATAGGCAGTGAAAAGTATTAATTTGAAGCTTCCACTTTAAGTTTACTATGATGAGAGCTGTGAGGTTCCCAAATGTTTGGAACACATAAATATTGTATTGTGGATACAGCCTGTGGTTTCTTCCAGCATTACAGTATCAATCTATGACCTATTTTTTAAACTTTTGGCAATTGTTTTTTTTTATTATTTGGATCTACATATGTGATGCTATTATTTAGATAATATTTGATGTCATGAATCAACCTTAACTATACTTTGATAACATATTTTGCCAATTAATATATTACATATATACAACCTCCCCATATTTTTCTTTGTTTGTATGTATGTACAGTATATAAAAGCTATTTTAAAGCCTGTGTATACAATGAACTGTATCCCCCCCGAATTATTCTGGCTCCTACAGCCCTGGCAATTAGAGTAGTATCATCCTTGTATCTGAGGTTGTTGACACGTTTTCCAGCAATATTGATTCCTGCTTTGGATTCATCCAGCCCAGCCTTAAGCATGATGTACTCTGCATACAGTTGAAAAGTTGAAAAAATAAGGTGAAAATATAGAACCTTGTCGCGCACCTTTTTCCAATCTTAAACCATTCTGTTGTGCCATGTTTGGTTCTGGCTCTGGCTTCTTCGTCCACATGGAGATTCCTCAGGAGGCGGATGAGATGATCTGGTACTCATGTACATAGATTAAGAATATTATTGAACATGACTGGTTAATCAGTTACTTGGTAGAGGTATTTGTTAGTACTGTGTTTGCCGGCTAGAGTGTCAAAAGGAAATAATGTGTTTCATTTTGATCAGACAGGAAGTGGGAGATGCTGATTAGTTAAGGGTAAGTATAGTATGGAAAAAGCATGGAGGAGGCTCTGTGATATCACACTAGTGTTATCTCACTCTTGCTCCTGTGATCTAATGAGTGCATTATCCATTGGAAATTCAAACTCTGGAATACCACCCACTATCTTGCAATACATGCTCATATTGGTAAGAAGGTGCAGTTATGTTACAACAACTCAACAAATAATAATAATGTTATTTTTTTATATAAATCAGATATCTCCTCTAGAAATGCATCTCTAAGCACCTATTAAATCTTATCAGAAATCCAGGTCTGCACACTACAGCAGATAACTCCTAATTCCACAGATCTCAGGATTGAAAACTAATTTTATCCAGCTGATATTAGTGTGCAGCTACATCAGGAAGAATCCTCCAAAAAACACAAACCTTAGAGACATAAAAAAAAAGATGGAAGCACAGTGTTTCTTAATTCTGATTCATTATTTCAAATTATTATTTCAAAAGAATTAAGGATAATTAAGAAAGTCCCTGTGATTGGTCCCACACTCTGCAAGTCTCCAGAGTGTAAGAGATGTAGTCATGAGTCTTCAGCCATACCTACAGAGCCAGACAACTCTGTGAGATCTGTGCATCTCAGTTCCTCAGTCAGGCCGAAGACTCAGAACTGCATTTGTTGTGGAATGGACTGGTCACCAGGGCTTTCCTAATTTTACTTGATTCTAGTTTTGTGTTGTGTTACAGTATATTTGAAGTGAAAAACTTGTGCTATGAACAGGGACTTAGGGATTGGGGGGGAACAAAGATTATATGAACAGAGAACACACAAAACATCAAAATTCAACATAATCAACCATTCATTACCAGATTTGGCCACTAGTCAGTGATATGGAGCAGTATGTCTTTTCCATGAAACCTTTGACACACTCATTTATATATTTATATATATATATATATATATATATATATATATATATATATATATATATAAAAGATTTTTATATATTATATATTTAATTTGTAATTACATTTGGGGCAGGTGGATGGTTGCATTGCACTGGGTGCACCGGTGGTAGTTCCACCACTACTGCCTGTCCTGGGAGTAAAGTTGAATTGTACCACTCAGGGCAACAGTTTTTTTTTAATGAAGCATTGCTCTTCCTCTTTGTTCTAAAGCTTTTGGGTTTTTCTTGGGGGGGGGGGGGGGGTGGTTGCAGAGTTGTTGATTCCTTTCCTACCTTATGATTCAAAGGTATTACATAGAACATATTGTACTCCATATAAATTTAACAACATCTCTCCTAACTTGCTTCAGAGGTTGTAGATAAATAGGTTCATATATGCATACATGGTGTTCATGACAAACTTTTATGCATTATGGAGATATGTAAATAAGATATTATCTGATATGCAGAGACGTGATTTTATTCTTACATCTGAAATTGGGTTGTTAGGGGCAAGACATTAGGGAAATAGCTCAATGAGAAAAAATCATGTGTAGCATTAAACACAAACACACTTATATGAAGCAAAATGATAATCCTGGATTGCTTCAAAATATAGCAATTAAGTAAATTAATATACTATAATGAACCTACTTCCCTTCTAGTTGGACTAAAAATACTACAATATTTATTTTGTCTCTCATCCCCCCCCCACACCCCTCATATTTAAGAAATTTCTGAGTTAAAAAGAAAGAATAAGATAAAAGCATAGTTACACAAAATGTATTGATATATTAGCTACATTTGAGAGATAATTAGATGTACATTGTTAATTATTCAATGTATTTTTGTGAAGTAGTTTCTGTATCATTTAAGTAATTGAAAGCAAAACTATTGTGAATCAATTGTCTATTTATCATTTCACATACCCACCTTGTAAATTCCCTAATTTTGATAGGTGTCATCAATAAAAACTAATTGAAACGAAAATTGATCTGTATATAACGGAGTTTCACAAAGTGACGTTATGCAGATTCCTAGTGGAGATGGTGGGGGTGACTGTGGTCTTCGGGATGAAATTTGGATGCAGGATCTTAAGCAGAAGACATGATGCCACCGTGCAAAAATCTCCAGCTGTCACACTAACAGCCTGGTGGATTTTTACAAACAGTATGAATAATATGGAGAGATAGCTTAATAGTAAAACATTTGACACCATTGCAAGATATCCTTGCTTAAAATTATTTTGTTAGGCTATAGACCATCACTCATTTCCCTGCTAAACACTAATACAGAATATCAGTGTTTACAACACTTTAAAGTCCATACAAGCAAAGTCAAATTTTCTTAAATTTTAAATATTTACACTGCTTTCTAAGATTATTTTCAAATGTCTATCTGATGGGAAGAATCAGTTTTGATGAATTCCATGTTCTATTACTAAACTCCAAATATACAGTGGATATAAAAAGTCTACACACCCCTGTTAAAATGTCAGATTTCTGTGCTGTAAAAAAATGAGACAAAGATAAATAATTTCAGAACTTTTTCCACCTTTAATGTGACCTAAAAACTGTACAACTCAATTGAAAAACAAACTGAAATCTTTTAGGTGGAGGGAAGAAAAAAGAAAAGAAAAATAACGTGGTTGCATAAGTCTGCACACCCTTTTCTAACTGGGGGTGTAGCTGTGTTCAGAATTAAGCAATCACATTCCAAATCGTGTTAAATAGTAGTCAGCATACACCTGCTATCATTTAAAGTGCCTCTGATTAACCCCAAATAAAGTTCAGCTGCTCTAGTTGGTCTTTCCTGAAATTTTCTTAGTCGCATCCCACAGCAAACGCCATGGTCCACAGAGAGCTTCCAAAGCATCAGAGGGATCTCATTGTTAAAAGGTATCAGTCAGGAGAAGGGTACAAAATAATTTCCAAGGCATTAGATATACCATGGAACACAGTGAAGTCATCATCAAGCGGAGAAAATATGGCACAACAGTGACATTACCAAGAACTGGAGCTCCCTCCAAAATTGATGAAAAGACTAGAAGAAAACTGGTCTGGGAGGCTACCAAGAGGCCTACAGCAACATTAAAGGAGCTGCAGGAATATCTGTCGTGTACTGGCCAACATTAAAGGAGCTGCAGGAATATCTGGCAAGTACTGGCTGTGAGGTACATGTGACAACAATCTCCTGTATTCTTCATATGTCTGGGCTTTGGGGTAGAGGGGCAAGATGAAAGCCTTTTCTTACGAAGAAAAACATCCAAGCCAGGATACATTTTGCAAAAACACATCTGAAGTCTCCCAAAAGCATGTGGGAAAAGGTGTTATGGTCTGATGAAACCAAGGTTGAACTTTTTAGCCATAATTCCAAGAGATATGTTTGGCGCAAAAACAACACTGAACATCACCAAAAGAACACCATACTCACAGTGAAGCATGTTGGTGGCAGCATCATGCTTTGGGGCTGTTTTTCTTGAGGCCTTAGTTAAGATAGAGGGAATTATGAGCAGTTTCAAATACCAGTCAATATTGGCACAAAACCTTCAGACTTCTGCTAGAAAGCTGAACATGAAGAGGAACTTCATCTTTCAGCATGACAATGACCCAAAGCATACATCCAAATCAACAAAGGAATGGCTACACCAGAAGAAGATTAAAGAGCCCAGACCTAAATCTGATTTAAAATCTGTGGGGTGATCTGAAGAGGGCTGTGCACAGGAGATGCCTTCGCAATCGGACAGATTTAGAGTGTTTTTGCAAAGAAGAGTGGGCAAATCTTGCCAAGTCAAAATGTGCCATGCTGATAGACTCATACCCAAAAGACTGAGTGCTGTAATAAAATCAAAAGGTGCTTCAACAAAGTATTAGTTTAAGGGCGTGCATACTTATACACCCATATTATTTTATTTTTATATTTTTTCTTCCCTCTACCTAAAAGATTTCAGTTTGTTTTTCAATTGAGTTTTACAGTTTATAGGTCACATTAAATGTGGAAATAGTTTTGAAATGATTTATTTTTGTCTCATTTTTTTACAGCACAAAAACCTGACATTTTAACAGGGGTGTGTTGACTTTTTTTATATCCACTGTATAATCATATAGTGATTGCCTGTACAGTTTATAGTTTAATTATTTATGATAATCTTTAAAAGCTTTCTTAGACATTTCTACTTCTATAGGGTAAGATTAAGATACAAATAAGTTTTCCTGTGTCATGACGATGGCTAGGAGAATTACATGATTATAGGTACATGATCATTTGACATTTTGTGTTCAGTTTGACAATTATTCTTATAAAATAGGTCTACTTGGTTCACTAAAAAGTATTCAAGCCTACTGTAAGATTAACGTTTGATAGTCATGTGAACTACAATGTATATGTTTTGAGGAAATAATAATATATTGTCCATTGTTAATGAATTTATAGGCGATAGAAAGTCTTACATATCAGGCCTTGACTTCTACCTATTATTTCAGCAATTTTGTCTAGGTTCATTCAAATAACACTATATGCCATTTTAACTTATTGTATGTTATAGCACTCAGAGGAACTGCTTTAAATAACCTTTGCACAGCTGGAGCACAGAAACAGTGGAGGATCATTTTTTTAATTATTAGTAGATAGTCACTAACTATTGCTTGTGATCATTATTATGTAAATAATATACACCAAAAAGTATCTCATGTTTTATAATTAAATAACTGTAGAAAAAAATCTATATTATTAAAAGTATATTTTTACAAACAATTCTTAAACAATTCAAAATACTTGGACCACCAAATATACATGGTAAATATCATTTAAGATGTATCACCAAAAATTCTAGAAACTGTAAGATGTGTGATATAAAATGAATGAACACAATGTAAAAATATATTGTATAAAATAATAAAAATAATAAACACAAGCTAAAAGGTCTTATGTGATACTGTGAAGTAATTATTACACAACTATGAATGCCGCCATGAATAAATCGTAATGTTAACCAAGCCTAAAATGATTACTAAAAGTGCCAATAAATAGGACCTTTTTATTAAAAATATCCCAACTATATATTGCAGCAGAATAGCAAGAGAACTCTAGTGGACTAGGTAAGTGAATTGGAGATCTATAAAAATAGTTAGAGTAGACACTCATACAGATCTTGTCTTAGACTCCAAGGCACTCCAAGGGAAGATAATTTTTAATTTGAACATTTCTGGAAATCTAAAAAGGAAAGAAGCTGTTAGGACAAAATAATACTTTTAAATTATAGGTACAAGTTACTGCTATGTAGCATCCTAATAATATTAATGAAAATATTTGTGTGTAAAACTAGTTGACTTGTGTGAAAATAATTTAACTATGTATTTGAAGTGTACACATTTTTCTGGATGTAATAGAAACTGGGATAAAGCTAAAAAATGTAATAGTTCAGGGAGTTTTAGTACCACAAATGGAAATTGAGCTAAAGCAATAGTATTTTATAATCAGAGTAATTTTTTACAGTGAATTTCTTAAAATAGTTAAATGCATAATATCAAATAATCAAGAAATAAAAGTAATAATAGTCAAGTAATAAAAGTATTTTCTGTAAAAACTTGGATTATTATATTCTCAAATCTGGATGTGTAAACTTTGTCTTACTTTTGTTTCATATTTTTTGTTTGTATTGAAGTAACATGTAGCCGTCTTCTTTATATGAATACCCATGATGAAGGCAAATACAAATACATACATTTATGTTTTACTCATATAGAAATTTTGTAAAAGTATTTGAATTACACACAGTGTTCTAAAATATTTTTTAAAATGATTTCACCATATTATAGTAGATAATAAGCATATATATCTTAAATATCTTGAAAGACAAAAATGCAGAAAATACTGTATTTTCCCACCGTTTAAAATAAAATGATGTTATAAAAGTGACCTTTTCCAATTAATGAGAGCTTATGTGTCTGTGAGGCAAAACTCCAATTCTGCCGTCTGTTGTAGATAAAGCAAGTTCTCAATAGGTCACTTAATTCATAGGATCTTTCTATCTATTGAAAGTTTCAAAAGAAAACAAACAAATAACATCAAAGGTGAAGAATCTTGTATAGAATATTTGGTCAGTTCATGTATGAGACCTTTTATAAAATGCTCTGTCAGCAGTGCGCTATTACCAGGTGAAAGAAGCATTTAAAGATGACCTCCTGCTGTGCCGTATGCCACTGAGCAACCTGCCGAGTGTAAAAACAAGCGCAGAGATACAACTGAGAAGCCCCTGCATTGCAAGGAAAAACTTTTATCTTCTTTTCTTATATAATACCCTTTGAGAAAAAAGGGAAATAAAGCAAATAAGAATTGGTAGGCTTACATCTTTCTGTAAGAAAATATATTGATTAACTAGAAGTTCAGCTTTACTAATATAGCATATATACTGCTTAGGAAAAGCAATCTTAAATAAATAGCACATATTTAGCTTTGTACCAATATTATTTAACTGTAGCACATGAAATTGGGGGGAAAAAATATTTCTAAAGAGTATGCAAGCATTATTGATGCTACTCCATTAGCATCAATTAAAACTCATCATGTATTTTGGGTTTTAACTTGTTATATTATCTATCTTGAAGGATAATGTATAAACTGTTTTAATGTCATTTGAATTATTGTGTGTTTAAAGTTTACTGTTTGTCAATAGTATCAGCAAGGAGTGAAATAATGATTGGCCGAGGGTTGAAAAAACTACTCAGGAGATTAGTCAAATGATATACAAGTTATAATAATAAAAGGCTCTGTAGACCACCCCAGGCCTCCAGTGTTGGTGGGAGGAGTCCCTTGACCCAGCAGGACCGGCATATGGTAATGGGAAGTGGCTAGCTGGGGGTGGAGCCATTCAAAGGCTCTTTTGGTGCCATCAGTGCCATTATGCCCCAAGCTAGCCATGTGTGAAGATCTACTCCCTGTCTCCTCTGTCCATATTGCACTGCTCGGGGCTATCTCTGTTATTTTTCCACTTGTTTTTCCTTTCTTCTGTTCCTTTCTTTTACCTCTTCCTTTGATCTCCCCCACCTCATTACTCACCTAGGAGCCGATCCTGATGATTGTGGGGTGCGGCCTGCCTCCTAGATGTGGCATGCCAGGGTGTCACCTTGTGGAGGCTACTTTACATGGTTCCGGTGGTGCAGTTGCAACTGGGGACACAAGAGGTATGGTAAATGGGATGGTAGGTGACTAATGGCCTTTTCCCAGTGGCTGATGATATCAAGGTTCTGTAAAAGAGGTCTGTGGTAAATATGAAGCCTTGCGGTTCTGTACAACCATATCTTGCCTGTTGGTACATTCATAGAGGGAGAGTTAGGTTGGTAAACAGACATGGCATGGGTGACCTCAGGTATTTGGTTTTGGGATCCATGGTGATCATGTGACTATGTGGCTGTGACAATCCAAGCTTGACAAGGTTGGTAAAGGGAAGGTTGCAGTGTACTAGGTGTACCAAGTGCTCCCCCTTTGTTGGTATTAAGGCTTTCTCGGACCAAGTGCCTAGCTTATTTTGCACCTTTCCTCACTCATGAAATAGGATTGGTACTCTCATACTTACAATTCTCCCAAAATTTGGTGACTTGTAGACAACGTTTGGGCTTGTTCTGAATAAGGACTTGGTACCCACTTGTTATGTATAAGAACAGCCACAAGCAGCCCTATGGGCTTTCTCTAGAATGTGGTTTGGAGAATTGTAAGGTCATGTATTTCAATGGTAGGTCATTGATCATTTTGGATATCTGATGTTACTGGCATTTTGCTGCAGTTGCCAATCATGGCTCACAGCTGTGCATGGTCTTGAGTTCAGTTGGAGATGCAATGATTTTGTTCCAGGGATAGGTAATGATATCAGATGGAGGAGCAGGTAGCGAGTGGCACTACCCACTAACTACCTTTGTATTGATGCATGCGGTAGTAATGATCTTGGTTTTGCACCTGTCAAGCAGCGGGTTCATGGAATGTAAAAGACATCAGGCGAGGTTGCAACTTTTCATATCTATCTGTTATCTGGTCACAAAGGCTATAAAAAAAATCCAGAGTAAAGGGAGGCCATAAAATGTTGGGAAGCTGGTTAAGGCCTGACGGAAAGTGAACAAATTTGTGTTTAGTCTTGCTAAGAAGTTAGTTTTTCTGCAGCAATATGAGCTCGAGGGCTCAGATGCTAATTGTTTTATTTTCAAGGATGGGCTCATCCTAACGAAAGTAGACATTGAGCTCACGGTGCTGGTGTTTAAGGAGGGTATGCAGGGGCCATGATGCTTTTTTTGGGGGGGAGGGGGGTCAAGTTCACATGAGGTATCCTGCAGTCTCTCAGTGGTACGGCTGTTCCATCACAGTAGGCCCTGGAAGAGGGTTCAGGGCGTAGGCTGTACTGTCTCTGGCCAGGCTCCTCACCTCACTTATTTATTGGTTAATTTATTTATTGATTATGGTTATTACGTAATTTATGTTTACCAATAAATGTTGTGGCCTGTTCTAATCGCCAATATGTGGTCTGTGTCTAATTATTATGGTTTAACTTACCAATTGGTCCGTACTTGGTTCAAGTGAAAACTGAAGTATAACTAAGAAATACAAATAATGCACAAAATGCAAAAGAAGAATATAGCGTTTTATTCTGCTGGCAATAGTGAAAAAAAATCTAGCAGTTAACATGCATGTAAATAACTTAAACGCAAGATAGCAATACAGTACAGAGGTGGCAAAAGCAAGTAGGGTGGCAAATCATATATATATACTGTATATAGATTACCATTAAGATATTCTAAAGAATAATAACATATTATGATGATATAAACATAAGAAACAAGCTGAAGACAAGTTCATAAAATGGGACAATACCAGCCATCACAGGATTTTTGATGTTGTTCAGTTGTTTAGTCGTGTCCGACTCTCCGTGACCCCAATGGACCGCAGTATGCCAGGCACATCTCTCAGTCACTGGCGCTCTGGCTCCATCAAGTTCATGTTCATTGTTTCAGTGGCCTCATCTATCCATTTCCATCTCTGTTGTCCCCTTCTTTGTGTGCCTTTAATCTTTCTCAGCTTGAGAATCTTCTCTAGGGAGTCCTGCCTTCTCATTATATGGCCAAAATATTTGAGCTTCAATCTCATACCTTCCAGTGAATAGGTTGTCTTGATTTCCTAAAGTACTGACGTATTGGATTTTCTTGCAGTCCAAGGGACTCTAAGTAGTTTTCGTCAACACCACAATTCAAAGGCGTCAATTCAGCAGCGCTCAATCTTCTTTTATGGTCCAGCTCTCCCATCTGTATGTTACTACTGAAAAAACAATAGTTCTAACTATGCAGACCTTTATTGATAGTGTAATAACTTTGTTCTTTACTAGCTTGTGTAAGCTTGCCATAGCTTTCCTCCACAGAAGCAAACATCTTTTAATTTCATGGCTACAGTCACCATGTATAGAGATCTTTGATAACAGGAAAATAAAACCTGCCACTGCCTCCACTTCTAATCCCATCTATTTGCCAGGAACTGAGAATGCCATTTGACATGATCTTCATCTTTTTAATGTTGAAAAGCAGGCCAGCCTCTGCACTCTCTTCTTTTATCATCAATAGGTCCTTTAGTTCCTCCTTAATTCAAGCCATCAGTGTAGTATCATTCGCAATATTGATTCTGGCCTTGGATTCATCCAGTCCATCCTTAAGCATGATGTACTCTGTGTATAGTTGAATAAATAAGGTGACAATATACAACCTTATACAATATACAGGCCACCATAGACACAGCTTTACTTCCTGATTCGCGTCACTACAGCAGAGGAGCGCTAAACGGCTGGGCCCGGCTCATCCTAATCCATTGCCATCCGGACTCTGCTTATATTTTACACAGATAAGAACACTATATATCTTTTATTTAAAGACTCTAAATTCTAAAAAAGTGTTATATTGTGTCTAAATTCCGCTCAGAGTATATAGTACAAAGTAAATATAGAAAAGTGTGATTTAAACCTCTTTTCTATAGTATTCATATATATATATATATATATATATATATATATATATATATATATATATATATATATATGGTACGCCTTGTTATCTTGTGGGGATGTTATTTTCAGTTATAATTAGGGTAGTTAATACATTGTTTATAGCCTAAGGGGTAAATGGTGGGCCCCCAGTGCTACCACATAGATAGCACCAAATATCTATTATAGCACAGTTAGCAGCACTTACTTTAGTATGGGGTAAGTGGTAGGTCCCCAGCTCCACCATAACAGATGGTTAAGGACCACCCCCCTTCTTAATCTTATTTCATTTTATTTTTAGGCATTTCCTATATTATATGTCTTAGCGATTTAGCTTATCACCATTCTATTTGCACTGACACTTTAACAATCACCATGTTAGCTGTTTTTCCTTCCCTTAAATCTACAAGGATACTTTTAGTTTTTACGATATTTCACGTGTGCACTATGTGCGGTATATTTAAAGATATCAAGTAATACAAAGGACACTGAGAACTATATTTGAATTAGTGACAACAAGATTCAAAGTACAGACAGATTTACCAGAATTGATAATAAGGAAGAAGTTTATTTTGTGTCAAATGTGTCTTAAATATGTTTTAACCAATTTTAAAAAAATATATCAATAAAAATTAGAAATTTTAAATTATGCTATTAGTTTACTTTTTCATCTAATAGAGGAGTTTTTCTGGATACCAAAGGATATCTCTCTTTCCTTTCCTTCTTTAAATAAATATACAACCTTGTTGCACACCTTTTTAGCTCTTGAACCATAATGTTGTCCCATGTTCAGTTCTGATTATGACTACTTAGTCTGTATACATATTCTTCCTCTTATTTATCTGATCTTCTTTGGTTAAGCCCCTACCATTTTTGTCTTTCATCATGCCCACTTTGGCATGAAAGGTGGTTTTGAGATCCCTAATTTTTCTTGACTTCTATCTCATTACATTGCTTACTGTAGAGAAGCTCCTTGTCTCTTCTTACTATCCTCTAGAATTATGCATTCAGTTTTTTTCCTATCTCAACTACCTGTCCTTTTTCTTCTTTTCTGGGCTACTTTCAAAGCCTCATCAGATATCCAGTTTTCCTTCTTACTTTTCTTTCTTTTAGGGTTATTCTTTGTTGCTGTTTATTGGATAATGTTGCAAACTTCCAAAGTTCTTCAGACATTCTATCTTTTATGTCTAGTCCCTTAAATGTATTCTTTACTTCCATTGCATATTTACAAGGGGGAGGGGTATTTATTTTGTATCTGCATGGTGTGATGATTTTCCCTTTTTTCTTCAGTTTAATTATGAATTTTGCAATGAGAAGCTCATGGACTGAGCAGCAGTAAGCTCTTGTTTTATCTCTGGCCTGCTTCATATTGTTCGCCAAGGCCAAACTTACCACTTATCCGAGGTATCTTTGGTTCCCTACTTTAGCTTTCCAATCTCCTATGATGATAGTAACATCTTTGTCTTGGTGTTATATCTATGACATGTTGAATATCTTTGTAGAACTGGACAACTTCAGCCTTTTCAGCATCCATGGTTGGAGCAGAGACTTAGATCACAGTGATATTAAATGGCTTTTGAGGGCTACTCTATTTCACAACAGTAGAAGATCTGGTGGTTGTAGGATACAAAATGTCCCATTCCAGTGCATTAAAGTTCATTAATTCCAAGGATATCAATATTTAACCTTGCCATCTCATGTTTGACTATGTCCAGTTTGTCTTGGTTCATAGTTCTAACATTCCAGGTTCCTATGCTGAATTGTCCTTTCCAGTAGCAGACTTTCTTTTCCCCTCCAGACACATCCACAGCTGGGTGTCGACTTTGGCCCAACCACTTCATTAGATCTGGTGCTCCTCATATTTGCCCTCTGCTTCCGGTGCTTCTCTAAAGTCCTCTGTACTGTGCCAAAAACAAAACGCCAAATTGTGGTTTTTGTCACAGTCTATGTAATCTCAAAAACCCAGCTTCTGTGCTGGTTTCAACATTTCAGCCTCTCTCTCAAAAATACTGCTTTGTTCCCAAGGAATGTCCAAAATGCAGCCCCCTCTTGCAGCCACATCCTTGTCTGTTAAGGCTGCTACCAGAGTTAACTCATAAGCCTAGGAGAAATCATAGCTGTGTCTTTCAACATCAACCACTGGGGACACTCCATTACAATACCTATGTATACATGTTGGGCTCTCTCTTGCTGTGAAGGGTAGCTGACATTATGGTTATAGCTATGTAAATCTAGCTTAGAAGGCCAGATAGTCATGGTAGGGAAAAAAAGGTGTTACCAAGAATGCTGCTTAGTAGATATTGGCCAATCTACAATTTAGTGATTGGTGAAAGCCAAAAAAGCATTACCTTGGTGTAGACTCCTTGCAGCAAAGCATGGGTCCATGGCTCTCCCGCAACCAGCAATGTTGGTATGTGCTACTTGACTCCTTTGTAGCCTGTTTAGAGGCATATAGAGATCTAGAGAATGGCTGATATATGCAATGGAGGGCCCAAAGGAATGTGCTTGGACATGAGCAAGGATCCTGCTTAGTGGCTATAGGCCAAAGTCTGCAATGAGGGCTTGTTGAAAGCCTTGGAATGATGAAAAAGATGTGTCCTTTGATATGGGCAAGAAGGCTGCTTAGTAGCTTTTGGGATCTGTGATGAGGACTACATGGTAGCTACATGGTGATGAAAAATACTTAGTTGCCGCAAGGGGTAGGGCCATGGCTCTCCAGTAATGTAAATGCGCTCAAGGACATTAGATATGGGCCAAAACCTGCACTGTGTGGCTTGAAAGCCAGTGGATGAAAAAGGCGTCACCTTCACATGGGCAAGAATGCTGCTTAGTAAATATGGGCCGAAATTTGCAAAAGAGGGCTTGTCAAAAGCTTAAAAGCGCTACCATGGACATGGGCAAGGGCGCTGCTTGGTAGATATTGGACAAAAATCTGCAAATGTAAGACTTGGTGAAATCTAAAAAGACAAACACAGTCTCTGACAGCAAATTGAGATGTGCAAGAGAGAGGCATGCCAGGAGAGCTTATGAAAGGTGTAGAGTAGACTCCCAGGTTACACCTGGACCAGTGTGTATATATATATATATATATATATATATATATATATATATATATATATATATATATATATAGGTATAGATAGATAGATAGATAGATAGATAAAGAGGAGCTGAGAGCATAAGGTACTAGACTTTTATTATATATATCCCAGGGAAAGAACTGTGTGTTTCCTAAGAAGTGCACATCTAGTGGTCTCTATGGTGGAGCATTTGGAGTGAAGGGTGTGCCAGGGCTCTTCCTGCTGCTCTTACTACAAGCAGACAGGAGAATATCACAAGATAGGCAACAAAGACTGTATTTTTTTTCCTGTGGCATATTAGCTGCACTGATACAGATAGGGTGTTCGGAAGTCATGTATGTAGATTTTTATTTTCTTCACTTCTTGTTTTGCTGTTTCATTAAACACATTGCTGAGGTTTACCTGGGCATTTGGACTGTTGAGCTAACATAAGTGAACAAGAGGACTCTGAAGGGCCACCTTGTCACAATACATATGTAAAGAGAGAATGAACAGTTTGCCAATAGGGGTAAAATCAGAGCAGGCAATGGGCTTACAATCATTCCGGTCCTTCACATTCGATCTAACAATGTTTTTGAGTGACGGACCCCCTTTTCACTCTCTGATTCTCTATAACACAGTTTTGTTTCCTCCAAATAAAACAAAATCCTGGATGACCCAGAAGCTTCAATATCCAGTATTTAAAGTTTATATTAGTGCTAATGTTCAGTTTGTGTTAGTGCTCTTTCTTTAGAGTTTATATAAAAGCAAAAAAGTTTACATTTCAATTGTAATTATGTGTTTTTTTTCATGAGTTCCCCTATCCCTAACTTCCCCATGTTAAACTGCTCCATTTAGAGCTGTTTTGCTTAACACTCCTACTGTCTGGAACCTGTCTACAGAGTTAAACAAGGTATAGCTGTATGCTTATTTCTGAGGGTAGCATGCCTTTAATAAAGAACACCCTTTTATTCAGTGTTCCTTTAAGCACATCTTCCACATTACCATTTCCTCTTTCCTTGTAACCCAAAACAGCAATGCTAGTTCCTGGTTCCTATTACTTTCACCTAGAATCTGCTTTATAATGTTAACATTTCCTTTTTATTTTATCATTTCAAGAATGACGAATATGACTTATTTGTTTTATTTTAGATGCACTGTTTAATTAATTAAATTTTTTGGTATTATGACAATAAAAAAGTAAAATGTTGACAATTTGAACAATCTTTTTTGCACTCAAATGTATTTACAATATACAGTATACATTGCCTCAATACATTGTATATAGTCACTCCATGTATAGCTGTAAAACTGCTTTATATTTCTGTGACATTTAGCACTAAAGGTATTTGAATAAAAATAACATTAGTGAAAAGAACATTAGTGAAAAGAACATTAGTGAAAAAATAGTAATGTAAAAATAAGTCTATGGGGTCGGGGTCATATTTTATAGGATTTTTTTATGTAATAAATAGTGGACTTTTTGAAACTTTTAGACTTGACTGGTAAAGACTCTAGAGACAAATGCTTAGAACAAAAGATAAACGCAGAGAGAATATAAAGTAACCTCAAATTTAAGCATAGTAACTACTTTTTGTGTGAACATTATTTCCCACACATTCCATTTTAAAGCATTTAGTGCTGAGCTATTTAGTACAAAGGGATTAATGTGTTTGAAAATACGATGTAGCATGTTAGAGTCTTGAGTTTTTTTCAAATGCATCTTAACATGCACTTAAGCTATATATTTTTCACAGCTGGTGTGCTGACAATGTTTATCTATTTTTGTAATGTGAGAAATTGAATATCAGTCTTAGTTTGAAACTCAAGTTATTATTGTCATGAAAGTAATATGCATAATGGTCATCTTATCTTTGTTCAAATTGCATTAGTAGGTCTTAAGGGATATCTTTCTCTCACAGCTAAATAGTTTTATTTCAATAAGTATCTTTCTTCATATAACTATATTATAAACAGACAGTATGATCCTGTAATGGTTTCTAAAAAATCTTTCTACCTACAAAAGCAACATTTATATATTTATCTTAATATGTTTACTGAAATTAGTACTATTTTATGCATATTTAGCTAGCTATACTTGCAATTGTTATTGTAATTATAAGCATTGCTACATTATTACATTTTTATGTAGGACTGAAAAGTAGTAATAAACTTTAAAGTTCTTAATTTAATGTTGTAAATGTATGTCGTATTATCATTATTAACCATTATGCGTACATTTATACCATTATATGTAACACTTCCATGCACAAATAGAACATAATTGAAACAGTGCTGATCATATTAATACAGACAGTACGTCTAAAATGTATAATCATTTTACTGTGTGTTTTACTAACCTCCAATCACATTCAAGCAATACTCAAAAAAATGTCCCTTGTTAACCGGAGAGGACCATGCTGAAGGTATTTATCTGCAGTAGATCATCAACACCAAGTTATAAATGAAAGCAATACAAATACACTGGCTATAATACACACTAAATGAAGGGTGGCTAATAAAATCAGAAAACTCTTTAAAAATGGTCCCCCACAAAAAACTTCAACATAAGCACAGCTATAGTTTCAAATAAATGTGGGTGTATTTTGAGATATAATTTTTACTTCCCTGCCACACCACAGCAAGGATGGATTTATTGAGATATGGCAGGCATTAATAACATTACAAGAGTACCCTGGATCCCCTTTATAACTAGAAGCTTCTTAGGACCTCTTCATTTTACAGACCACTTATTACCATAGTATAAACAAGGGTCTGGTAAAATCATTGAAATAGCAAGGGTCTCCCATCATTTTCTTGTGTTGAGGATATTTGCTACATTTTTAGCCTTTTTCTCTTTTGTACTTAAAAGTTGCTGAGGCAAATATGAAACTAACTGTTAGGGTTTTTGGGGGGTTGCTTTGCAACGGTATTCTAGGTTAATGTAATGGAGCCCCTCATGAGCAGAAAGTTAGTATGTTCTGGAGGCTATATGTCGGTTGTCTCACAACTTGTAGTTTGTCATTGTTGGGCAAAGTTTGTGAACATTACTATACAGCAAAGGGCTCAAACAAATTAGCTTTAAAGGTAGGGTAGCCTAAGGTGCTTTTTGTACTTGATTTTTCCCATGACAATAAGCCTCCTTGCTTATCCAAACCTAGGCAAAGACCACTATTGGAAATAACAGAAGTTAAAAAATTGCTAAGGCTGAAATAATAAAATTAAACACGTGCAAATCCCTAAAATTGTGGTTCTTAGTATTTGTTAATCACTCGTTCGAATGCTATAAGCAATAATGCTTCCTCTGAATAGGTAAACAACAACAAAAATAGCTACCAATCTTGCATACTGTTGCAGAATATATTATTCATGCATTAAAGAAATCATCATCATAGAGACCTGTAACTTTGAAGAGATACTAACCTCCTAATGAAAGAGTTATAATCTACTTCTGGAATGTAGAGTCTTATTCTATAATTTAAATTTTTGTGCCTCTTAGGGACTAATCACATTAGACCAATATTAGGTAACCTGTTTTAGCTGAAGGGCCTCATATGCGACCCCTGGGTCCTTAAAGGGCCTAACAGTACTTTAATACTTTTTATTTTACCTAAAGCAAAATTACAGGATTGCTGTATGAAGTTAATTAAAAGATGTATAAATAATAAGGACAAGTATTTAGGAGTTCAATTGGGTATTGCTATTTTTGAAAACAATTTTAGGGGACATGATATTGATAATGGCTAACTGAGCAAGATTAGATTGCAAGCTATCAAGATCATAACCCCTTCCTCAAAATGGGAAGGGCCACCTGTTGTATTGGACTTATAAAGGCATGAGCTAAATAGTGGTTTAGTGCGGGTTTGCTTTACAAGACATCATCTTGCAAAAGTTCTAATTAAAATTAAATTGAATTCCCTTATTAATTTTGGGCACCACTCTTCATACTCCCTGGTGCAATGCTGTAGAGGGGATAAACAATATAAATAGCATAGCATATTGTCTCATTAAAATAAAACATATTTATAATTAATTAGATTATTTAATTAATTATATAACCTTTTCACAACCTTTTCATAAGCTCCTCATCTATATTGCACATAACACTACAAATATTCACTGACTTATGTTTCTTAAACAGAAGTGGCAACTTACTTGAGAAATGCGCTACCATTTTACTAATAAGCATATATTACAACAACAGTTGCTCCAAGGCAGAATATTCCATATTTATAAAATGTTTTGTTAATTTCTATACTTTCAAGTACTAAATAGGTAAGCAACGCAATTTTTGGACAGATTAACTTTCTAAAATCACAGCTATATGTTTTATTTTTAATCTGTTTTGCCCTTCTTACTAAGCTTGTCTTCATTTATTGTTATATTCCAAACCTTCTTGAACATCATAAATTATATACAATAATGATATAGCATACCATATCATACTACAGTAATATATCTAAGTCTCCAAATGGACTTGTCATCTTTCATTATTTTATTCCTTCTTGAACATTATCTACGATATACAATGATGAACAGAACATATATATAACATATATAAATAAAACATAATATAATGATATATCTAAGTCTACTGATTTTCAATTACCGGTATATGTTTTTAATCTCTTTGTGATCTTCTTAGCAGGCTTGTCATCAACAATCATTTTTTGTCACAAACACCTTAAAAGGCATGCAATAATGACATACCATATGGTTCTATAATAATATATCATTACCTTATACCATACCATATAATAACATTAAACCATATCATAATAATGTGCAATGCATATTGCAGCAATAAACTATAAATATGAAATTATAAAAAAACATAATCAATGTGCAATACATATTGCAACAATAAACTATGAATATGAAATTATAAAAAATTTAATCAATAACTCATGCAATAAGAACAATAAAGAATAATTTAAAGATAAACTTTTAAAGATAAACCTTACCATAATAGTAAACCATATTATAGCAATTGACCATATAATAATAATAAAATCTTATGCCTTGCACCAAATTATATATATAATGTATTCAATGTATTTTTAATATTAAAATAAACCTATCCATATCTTACCAGCCCTGCCCAGACCTTCATAGCCTAGTAGGCTATGATGTTCGCCTGTTCATGGTAGAGCTGCCTGGTATTTTGGGGCTGGATAACTCTTCTGAGTGACACCATACTGTTACACTGCAGGATATTTCTCCTTCTGAAGGGCACAAATGAGCTAAAAGAGAATGCTCTCTGAGTATGTTAACAGGCCTATAGAACAAACCGAATTCATATGTTTATTCTCAATTTGAGCACATCTGCCTCTTTTCTTTTTTGCTTATGCAAAAGACCCTTAAGTTGTATTACCCAAGGGATGATAGTGGGCTCCAGACATGGACTCCTAGCTCACTGTGCCTTAGCGGGAGCAGCTCACTGATGAGGCCCAAGACAGGCTGAAATGTACGTCTGGTGTTCGCTGTTTCTCCTGTTCTGAGTGACACCAGACTGATAAACTACAGAATATTTATCCCTGTGAAGGACACAAGTAACCTAAAAGAGACATACTCTCTGGTTAGGTTACTGAGCCTATAGAACAGACCTACTTCAGATGTTGTTCATTCTAAGATTGGGAGCCTCTTTTTTGCCAGTAAGCTATAGTGGCCAAAGTTGAACCATCCCCCTAAGACTTACATACCCCCTGTAGAGAGAGGACCATTGTTATAAAGAGGCAGGGAAGGGGGAATGCTGATGACATTAAAAACTTGTATTTAATTGGACAAATGATTTCCATTTATTTATTGTATATGTATTGCTTAGTTGTGTGTTATTGGGTATCAGAAGATTCACTAAGTGTGATGTTAGAGCTTTGTTCGTGGTTAAGTTACATAATAGTTTTAAGTGTTTTGTATCAGTGGGGAAAACTTAGCAAAGCTATCTATAATAATTTACTATAGGGCTTTATATTTTGGTAATACTAGATACGCAATCATTGGTTAAGTAACTGATCCAGAGCAATGTGAAGCTAAATTAATTAATACATTATTCAAAAAATTGATTTTGATGAGTTACCCCACATACACAGCTAATGTGACTGAGCCATAAATAGGGGTTCTTTAATAATAACAAATTGTGCATGCCATTTAATAGTTTTCTTTACATATACTACCAGTTACTTTATCAATTGAATGTTATTTATAGATGTACTATACCTCATTCACTATATCGCCATCACCATGCTATTTCAAATTGATAACCAACTCCAGTGAATAGAAGGAATTTAAGAGTGATAAGATTTTTTTGTGTGTTAATAAAATGTGTTCTTTTAATAATAATAAGTCTTTCTGTTACCCCATTCAAGCTTTACTCTTTATCTTTTTGTTAGTGTCTAATCATTGCCAATTACACATTTGATATTGCACATGTGTAATTTGTTTTTATCAAGTGGATGGAGGCTGACAACAATCTCCAGAATTTAAATTTCCAAATTCTTCAAATACTCACAGCATCCATAAATTTGAAAAGCTGATTAGCAGGCAAAGAAAATTAAATGTTTATGTAATTCAATTATGGCTTGTTTTGAAACCTATGCTATATCCCTTTAGCTATAAAAAATAATTAATATATATGTTTTATTGGAATCTAGAATTTAATATTTTAAATATAAAGATAATGTCTCAAAACTTTTGTATTCATTGAAAATCAAACATTTTTAAACACATTTGTTGGTTATAACCATACATAGTAGTAGTGCATTCCTCTTAACCAATAATTCCATGTATTTTCAACTAAAAAACCTGGTCTAAATTGGTCACATTTGGGTGAGAGAAAGTAGTGACAGGGCTGGATTTATATCTATGCAGCCCCTACGCAAAGACTCCTCAGATACTCTTATCAAACCCCCCCTATATGTTACATAACCCAGAATATTGCCAGGAAATATCACATATATAGTTGTGAGCATATGAGTTGTTGCTAACGCTTGCGGGCTCGCTACGCGAGCCCGCGGCCCTCGCAAAGCCGAAGGCGCTCCTTGCCAGCAACTGCAACCCTCGCAAACTTCACGTCATAACGCAAAAAACATACGAGACACGTTACCACACATTACAACCTCGCAAAAATCGTCCGCAACCCGCGGACATGAAAAAATGTAAAACACAATAAATACACACAACACATACATAAAAAGCTTACCTACAGCAAGAGGGAGCATCCAGGACATCAAAAAATCAAGTTACACCTTCATTTAACTCAAAATAAAAGAGTTTAGACACAAAAAAATTCTCTAAGCGAGAGAAAAAATGTCCGCCGAACAAAACGAAAACGAGGCTACAGCACTGTAAACACGCAAAACACCACAAGAAACTCGCAAAACACCATAAAACACCTACGGATATTCCACTAAGACACATTACCCGCCATTTTAGAACAATGCGGAACTACACCACTACGCTAACGGTTTGGTCTCGCGCACGCACACTGTTACACTGCACACATTCATGACGCTTACACAGCGGCTCCACACCACTAATGCTCCAGCAACATCAAAACAGATTGTCAGCTCTTCAACAGAATGCTTCCTGCATATATTACTTCAAAATAGGTATAGTATATAAATGTATTAATGTATTATTTATTTCATTATTATACACCAAACAGCATTAGCTCACTTACAATTTTATTGCCGTCAGTTTTTGACGGGCAATTCGCTAGTGTATATATATTCTTAAGATAAACAGACTGCAGCACATTGGACTTGTGGAAATCAATGAGCCTTTATTGTGTAAACAGTGCACACATAAGGGTCTGACTTAATGTAAATAGATTTAAATTCACACATTCATCTTTTACATACACAGATTACTTCATAGTTATTTAATGACACTGAACATGTTCGGGGAACACTGACATATACATATTAAATTGGACTCATCAGTGCTCTGTTCGGGAGCTATAGTATCTACCATATTTTATTCGAGCTCTACAGTGTTATGTACTACTAATAATAGTTCAGACCATAAGTATAAATGACACTGAAATTAAAGAATCATCTGTATAAACTGACTGTTCATATTTGAAGCATAAGTTCTACTTTACTGCAGGATATATAAAAAAATTGAAAAAGGAAAACTTCATTAACACTCAAGAATCTGCTGAATTAAAAACAAATCTAATCCAACCAATAGCCAAAATACTCCCCTCACAAATGTGCACAATTAAATTACATAACTTGTTTCGTCCAGCTCTCCCATCCCCTTTGTTTGGTGCATTCCTTCATGTTTGATTTAATTGTGCACATTTTTGAGGAGAGTATTATGGTTATTGGTCAAATTATATTTGTTTCAAATTCAGCGAATTCTTGAATGTTAATAAAGTTTAAATTTTTCTCTTTTTTTCTATATGATTATTATTACAGTGTTAAGCACTGGGAAAGCTAATATAAGTCTATTACTAGTACCTTTACCATAGGATACTAGTCATTATAAGAATTGTATGGCTGGCAATGCTGTTTGCCACACAATGTGAGGCTTTTGCTCCTCTGAGCACCTTCAGTGCTCATCGCGAGCCCCGCACTGAGTGCCTTTGGTGCTCATTGCGAGCCTCTACCCCCATGTACTTCAACTTTTCTGCTTTGCAATGATCAGTTTCGGCGCTCATCGCGAGCCTCTTCCGCTCACGGTGCAGCCTAAGTCCCCCGTGCTTCAACTGCTCACTTCACGAGGCTCGCAGTGCAATGAGAGTCTTTGGCGGTCTTTGCAAACTAAGTCCTGCATGGTTCAAATGCTCTCCTCATGAGACTCCCAGTGCAATGAACACCTTCGGCACTCATTGCAGCCTAAGTTGTGCGTTCATCGATGGCACACCTTCTTCGCGAGGGACGCAAAAGCATGACCAACATCCCAAACGCCCCAAACACTGACAACTATATATTGTGGAAATTATTTAGCATAAAAAATATTTATTATAGTTACAAAATAATAGGTGACTGTATAAGGAGTATAAATGTTAATTATAATAAGCCAAACAGGGTACAAAAGTTGGAAAAGGGACAGTGATAGCAACATTATTATTATTCACCATTTACTATTTTGTACCATTATCTGTTAGATCAATCATATTGTTAAATTCAGTGTTTTAATAGCAGAAGTGCTCTGTTTTATTGGCACTGCATAGATGGGGTCATGGGGAAATTCTTGTTTTGTCATTTCTTTACTGACAGGTCTGAGGTCTATCTATCTTTACATTTCCCTGTACAAGCTGCTCTCATTTCCTCGTTACATGCAGTCTGGATGTCACTGACACACATGGATAATAACTTCTTTAACTGTCATGTGTGTAGAATTGTAGTTTTTTTTTCCTGTACATGACATAACTTATATTAAAACAGGGCTATACCTCCCAGCATGCTTTGTAAAAAAGAGAGGAAATGTAATGCTGATTAGAACAATTCAGCTAATCAGAAAGGAGCATTGTTATTTCCATCCTCAGGCGTGGTACATGCTGAAAGGAGAAAGAGCACTTTTGTAAATCACAATGTTTGTTCTAGGTTTTCACAGTTGTTCAGTGCACACAATGACCCTTACTGCTGACAGCTCTCCTTGGACAAGACATTTGTCTTATGGCCCAATCCTATTCTTAATACTGAAATTGTATGCCATTTGTCTTATGGCACTGCTTTGTTGATCAATTTAATCTTGATATCAGAGACAAAAAAGTATAATATTGGAAGTGTATATCAACAAACTTAATCATTTATACAGTAATTGTAAATTAATCTGTGTCAGTATCATTAGATGTATCCAATTAATATGTAATTTGTGTAGTAAACTAACATTATGAAATGCTGACATTCAAACCACTGGAATGGTCCATCCTTCATAACTTTTGTTAAAAAAAATAGTATAACCAGCTATTTTTAATAAAAAAAAGAAAACTTATATTAAACATGATGGGTTGGCCCCTTATATTTATGCTGGAAGTCCTCCAAACATTTTCAAACTGTAACAGTCTATAGAGAACATTTCTTTACACTTTGTCAACAAACTATAAAGCAATGAACTAGCTAAAAGGACATGTTCGACTCAGTCTGCCACAGTTTGGAAAAATTATTATTTAAATATCAGGGAATATTTTTTAGTGTAACATTTCTCACAATAAACTGAAAAGTGTTTTTATACTGATGTTTATTACCTAAAATATATGAAATCATGGCCGTCACAGTGGCCCTTTAATTATACTTTGTTAACACTTACTCCAGGGCACAATGGGAGACTGAAGGGTGCCCCTTTGCTTTATAAATACTTAATGGTTGAGGTGAGGAATTTGCGAATCCCTGAGGACATAAGGGATGATATGGACAATATGGACAACAGGACTATTTGGCTAGCAAGAGGGATCCAGGGTCACAGATTTGAGTGTTAACTGTTATGGACTATTATATGGTGACTGTTATAATCTGTTTAAGAATTAAATGTTGTTTATGTATTGTATTGACCTGTTATATTCACATTGGGTGCTAAAATAAAACATGTTATGTGGGACATCCAGGGAGGGGCCACAAGTTAAGGGGTACTCAGTAAAAGGGTCTAGTGGACCATGGAGACTGGCATACACCAGTGAACTTGTTAATCAGTTATTAAAGGGATGGTGAGATGTGATTAGCCTTTATTGATCTAGCATTGAAATGGGGTTTATACCACTTTAAGGGAGACCAGATAAGCTTGCAATTAGTTTGTGCCTTCATCACAGCATGGGCTGTTATACAGGGCAATGGCTGGGATCAAACTCGTGATCGTTGTTAATAACTGAGCCCTAGATTTTAATGGAGCTATAGGAGTTGAACTGAGCTTTCAAAGGGCTTAATGAGCTTGTCAAAACAGAACACTGAAACACTTGATTCAACAACCTTTGTCTCTATTCAAGTCTATGGCCCTATTGAAGTCAATAGTCGCCTAAGTGTCTGGATACTCTGGAAGACCTGATTGGCCCTGAAAGTGTGAATTACCTGGTCTCACCTTTCCAAGAGTTAACTGAACTCTGTACCTCTATAGTGTCCAACCCTAATTGTTACTGAGTCAGATACCCCATTGGATTCTGACCCTACTACTGAATGCAACTTGTCTCTGCCCAAACCACAGCCGAATTCCCACTGACTATCTGCTCCAATTACACCCAACCTTTAGTCGGATACCCTAAAGGCATTATACCCTTGCCTGGTGCTACCCCTGAATAAATTGTCCCTTACTGGACTCATCTGTAAGTTATTACTTGGGAGGTACCCTAAGCATACCAGGTGTCACCGTTAACTTCCACTAGGGTTCCTGTATAAGGGTGCGCTTGGTCCCAGTATTGGGAATTCGGGGGGGGGGGGGGGGGTCTTTTCAATTAAAGAGACAGTTACATGTTTAGGCTTAGCTGTAGAAGGGCACATACACAGTAAAATATTGGATGATCAGGGAGGGTGACATAATATGGTGGACAGCTCCTCCACGCTGCCCACGGTATAGACTGTGGGGATTGTACCGTCCTCTAATTACCAAAGGATGGGAATTGTTCTGGCTGGATGGTGTTATGCTTAAAGATGTTGCACTGTTGCCAATACACTTGTATTCAGTTTAGACTCACATAATCATTGTGTATGCTTCATTCTGGGGAATCCATTTTCCTTTATTGGGATTCTTGCTACTGATCCTGTCAAGGGGAATACCATATATACTCGAGTATAAGCTGAGTTTTTCAGCACTTTTTTTAAGGCTTAAAAGGGCCCCCTCGGCTAATACTCGAGTCACTCTCCCGCCGTGTCTCTCTAACCCCCCCCGTGACATTCTACTCCCACCGTGTCTCTCTAACCCCCCTGTGTCTCTCTACCCCCCATGTCTCTCTACCCCCCTGTGTCTCTCTAAACCCCTGTGTCTCTTTCCCTCCCCTCTCCTCATCCTCAACCCCCTTTTCATTCTAATCCCCCCTCCTCATTCTAAACCCCCCTCCTCACTTTACCCCTCTAAATACCTTACACTCTCCCTTTCCCCTCTCCTTCATCTATAGCTTCTCTTCCTGCCTCCACTCCTTCCTGCGTCTGCACCCGGTATATGCTAATGAAGTGGCGCGCATGTGACGTCACGTCATTAGCATATACCGGGTGCCGATGCAAACCTGCCACCCCCCTCCTCCTCCTCAACCCCCCGTACTCATTCTAATCCCCCACTCCTCATTCTAAACCCCCCTCCTCACTTTACCCCTCTAAATATCTCTCCCTTTCCCCTCACTTACCTTCATCTGCAGCTTCTCCTCTGGCCTCCGCTCCTTCCTGCGTCGGCACCCGGTATATGCTAATGACGTGGCACGCATGTGACGTCACGTCATTAGCATATACCGGGTGCTGACGCAGGAAGGAGGATGAGGAGGGAGGATGAGGAGGGAGGTTGAGGATGAGGAGGGGGGTTGAGGTTGAGGAGGGGGTTGAGGATGAGGAGGGGGTTTGAGGAGGGGGTTGAGGATGAGGAGTGGGGTTGAGGAGGGAGGTTGAGAATGAGGAGGGGGGTTGAGGAGGGAGGTTGAGATGGAGGAGGGAGGTGGAGAATTAGGAGGGGGGTTGAGGAGGGGGGTTGAGGAGGGAGGTTGAGAATGAGGAGGGGGGTTGAGGAAGGTGGAGGGGGGAAGAGACACAGGGAAGGGAGAGGGGGGAAGAGACACAGGGAAGGCAGAGGGGGAAGAGACACAGGGAAGGGAGAGGGGTGAAGAGACACAGGGGAGGGAGAGGGGAGAAGAGACACAGGGGAGAGAGAGGGGGACACAAGAAAAGGCACACAAGAGGGGGACACAGAGGGCACACGAGGGACACAGGGGGTAGCACATTTCCCACCCTCGCCTTATACTCAAGTCACTAATTTTTCCCAATATTTTGTAGTAAAATAGGTGCCTCGGCTCATACTCGGGTCGGCTTATACTCGAGTATATACGGTAGTTACAATCGGTAACTACTACAATTGGTAACTCCAGGTGGTAACTGTCCTGATAATGATCTATACCCTCAAGCAGGGATACAACAAGGGATAAAACAAATAAGCCCACGGGAGAATGCTTTTTTGGGAAATTGTTTATATGTATAGAAGGACACCATTCTCACCATTTTTTAGGTACCATACTATTCCTCTAACAATAGTTATACAAATCATTAATTTATTATTAATTGATTATAAATATGTCTGATTAGAGGGGATAGGGGTCATTTGTCATCCTTTTCCCACAATAATTTCTGAAAAGATAATGGTGATCACATTATTTTTCTCTCTCTGCCCTATTCTTCTCATAATTTTAAATGCTCTAGAAAGCAACAGTATAACAATTTAAAATATATAAAGAATACAATATAAAAGTATGTTATGTTTGAATTTAATATTTTGTTTGAATGAATTGTCATATGAAGACAGCCTAGCTCTTACCTGAATAGACAGGGACACTTTTATTTTTTGGCCACATTTTTGGAGTAATGCCAGTAGCATTTTGCCTTAATGATCACCAGCAATTTATAAATGTTAGAATAAAGTCTCCTTTTGCAGATATATATCGCTGTATGGTATGAGTTAAAATTATAATACTCTTTATCACTCTGTTAATGGCAGCTTTACCTTAAACTTTATTGTTTTAGAAAATGTATATTTTTATTACTTTTTATTACTTTGTGTAACTTAATAACATAATTTATATGTTTTGATTTAACCACTTAGGAGCATATACCTAATTTAGGAACTTAATTTATTATGCTAGAAAAACATCTACAATGGCTAGTCACAATCACTGTAGTTAAGTGTTTCTGTGTTTCTGACTGTTTATTGCTATGTAAATGTAATCTACTATAAAACTGAAAATAATTTTCAATGCTAAGTAGTTGTTGGCAATTACAAAACTTTCTTATTTGCTTTTAATAGTTAAATAATCATACAAATTTTATGTTAAATTTTGTAATTTAAATAATATTTTTTTCAACATATCATTTTAGACAGATTTGCAAATCCTAAAACCATATGAACGGTTTACTTTAATAAAAATATATATATTTTTGTTTTACTAAGTTGAATGATTTATTCCTGATACACACAATAAGTTAATTAAGAGGATATGTCCAATTTATATATGGCTTTTAAAAGGCTTGAATAAATATTGTCCATCTTCTCTAGTTGCTATACTATCTTAGAATGTTACTTTATAAAATGTTCTTCAAGGCTCACCACACTACATATGTCCAATGTGCTAATGATAGCTTTTCTTGACTCAAACTTCCTATTCTTTAATTCATTGTTGCCTTATAATTTAACAATATTTCCATCATCCAGTTCATCCGCGTCTCAAAATACTCTCTCACCCACCCTCTTAGCTCTGCTAATGACCTTCTTCTTTCCTCCTCTCTTATTGTCTCCCCTCACTCCCGCCTTCAGGACTTTTCTCATGCTGCCCTATTCTTTGTAAATCCTTGCCTCACTTCACTAGACTATCTTCCTGTCTCAAGTCCCTCAAAACTTAATTAAAAACCTGTTTAAATAAGCTTATCATCTTTAGCTTTTTATGACACTGCATCTATCACTCTTCTGTACCTCACCCGTACCATTTAGAATTTAAGTTCGCGAGTTTAGGCAAAGCACTGTGTACTTTTGGTTAAACGCTCAAGAGCAGGGCCCTCTATTTTTTTGCATTCTGTTTGCTGCATTTAATTGTTTTTGACTTGTACTTAAACACTGTATAGCGCTAAGGAAATAAAGGATACTAATAAAATAATAATAATAGTCCAGTTTCTACAATATTTTCTTCATCTTTACTTAGTGCATAGCATTAAAGGACCACTGTGGCAAAAACTTTTTCTATATGGTCTTTAGTTTAACTAAACATGATATGGGGGAAAATTATTATTAGAAATAAAAAAAATGTATGCAACCTTTAGGGAGTACAGCTGCATCTCACTGACGATGCCCACAGAGGCAAAAACAGGGGTTACCGTTTTTCCTGTTCAGGGTAGAATTGCCTGGTATTTTTAAGCGAGACCAGACTGATATACTACAGAATATTTCACTCTGTGAATGACAATAGTGAGCTAAAAGAGGTTGCCAGACCTACAGAACAAACCTATTAAGGTGTTATTCATTCACAGGTGAGCATCTCTACTCTTTTTCTTCGTTTTTCTCACCTTAAGGCTGATAGAAGGAATCAGAGGTGGACTCCTTGTCAATGTGCCTTCGGTTTTGTTCATTCTCAGATGCGCACCTCTGACTATTTTTGATTAACCTTTGCATTTTACAACTTAACAATACAAATCATCAGCAGAAGACATATTATAATCATAAAATTATTCTTAATACTTACTCAGTCTCTACATAGTATAAACACAACTAGTGACTTGCCAGTCAAAAATGACAGCAATAAAATTTGAAGCCATGGCAATGTTGGTTGCCACAGAATGTAAAGCTTTTGCTCCTCTGAGTACCTTCGGCACTCATTGCAAGCCTATCCCCTTGTGTACTTTTGCTCCTCTGAGCACCTTCGGTGCTCATTGCGAGCCTCTCCCCTTGTGTACGTTTGCTCCTCTGAGCACCTTCAGCACTCATTGCGAGCCTCTCCCATTATTATTATTATTATTATCGTTTATTTGTAACGCGCCAACATATTCTGTAGCGCTATACATAAGTTAAGTTACAGGCAATGACAAGTTAAAGATTTACACATTGCAAAGAGTGGATGGCCCTGTCTTTGAGCTTGGAATCCGGTGTCCATATCGCTTTCCCTAAAGTACCTTGCAGGATTGAAACTCGCAGACTTACAATCCCATTATGTACTTCAAGTTTTATGCCTTTCAACGATTAGCTTCGGCGCTCATCGCAAAGACAGATATATAAAAACAGTGTTAAATATACAATTGTTTTAGTGCAGTGTAAATTAGAAAAAAAATTCAGGTCTCAGTGCTTAATAAAATGATTTAAATATGTAACTGCTTTGAGAGTCCTATCGCTGGCTGCCAATGAGCAGTAATCCAGATACATAAGTGCAGTGTAAATTTTTTTTTTTTTTTAGTGCAGTGGAATGTATACATTTTTATTTTGCTTTACTATATAATAATTATTAAATTAATGTAAGTTATTAATTAATTAGGAACTGCGAAGCATTAATGTATTCTTAAAGTAACGGCAGTGTAAAATATGCTATTTAGAGTTTTTATTTTTATATATATATATATATATATATATATATATATATATATAGCAATTATTTCACATATGGTGGGCTAAGAGTGATAGAAGCCCTCCACCGTACAAAGTACAGTAGTACAAAAAAGGAATAGTACATTAGGGATTCTATTTGAATGTCTAAAATTAAGTTGATAAAAACTTATTTCCTGCTCAAATTTCTCAGAAATACAGTATATGCACTGCAGTCCGGGAAAACTGGGCGGGAGATGCAAATGAGGCCACATAATGCACCATCACTCTGTCAATCCAAACCATTTTAAACATGGCTCCTTTTAAGCATATGCTTACTGTATTTCACAGTTTTAGGCATAGCAATGGATGGAGTGCCAAAGGTGCCAGCAACTGCGGACCTCGCAACATTTACGTACATACGAAAGGAAAATACGAGACACATTACGACCCATTACGACCTCGCAAAAATCGGCCGCAACACATGCACATCAAAACATGAAAAACACAATAAATACACACAACAAATACATAAAAAGCTTACCTACAGAAAGAGGGGGCACTCATGACCTCTAAAACTGAAGTTACACCTCAATTTAACTTAAAATAAAAGAGTTTAGACACTGAAAAATCCTTTAAGCGAGAGAAAAAATGGCCGCCGAAAAAAAAAACCCGGGGCTACAGCAGTCTAAAGACGCAAACACCTATGGATTTCCCGAAAAAGACGTACGAGATTCGAAAACAAGGATGCAACCCGCGCGACCCCAAAAAAATTACAAACACAATAAATACACACAACAAACACAAAAAAGGTTACCCACAGCAAGCTGCTGCACCCAGGACCTCTGCAAGTAAAGTTACACCTCGATTTAAGTACAGATTTCGGAGTTTAGACACCCGAAAATCACCTAAGCGAGAGAAAAAATGTCCGCCGAACAAAACGAAAATGAGGCTAAAGCACCCAAAACACCACGATAAACACGCAAAACACCACCAAGCAGCTACGAATACTCAGAAAAAGTCCTACGACATCCAAAACGAACGACGCTAAATCGTCCACAGCCGCATACCACACATAAGCAGCCATTTTAGAGCAATACCTTATACAATGCGGAAGTACACAGCTACGCTAACGGATTTGCCTTGCGCACGCACTCTATTACACTCCACACATTCATCATGCTTACGCAGCAGCTCCACAGCACTAATGCTGCAGCAACATGAAAACAGATTGTCAGCACTTCAACAGAATGCTTCCTGCATATATTACTTCAAAATAGGTAAAGTATATTAATTTATTAATGTATTATTTATTTGATTACCATACACCAAACAGCATTAGCTCACTTACAATTTCATTGCCGTCATTTTTTGACGGGCGATTCGCCAGTATATATATATATATTATAATAATTAATTTAATAATTAATTAATATACTTTACCTATTTCTAATTAATATATCCAGCAATCAATATCCTGAAGAGCTAACAATCTCTTTAGATTTTCCTGCAGCATACAATGTCCAGTTGGACTGTTGCTGACCTGAGGAGAAAGTGTCAGCAATGTGCCAAGTTTGTGGTATAAATAGGCTGCATGTGCGAGGGTATACCGTTTGGTCAGGTAACGCACCATTTTAGATTCGTAATGTTATTAGTTGCAAGTTAGTGTTGTAAAATGGCAGCGATTGTCTATGTGCAAGCATTTTCTGTCCTTTCTAATAGTGTGTTTTGTACCTCATACGTTCCTGGGTAAAAGTCGTACGTGCCTAGAGGTGCTTTGCGCGGTTCGTACAGCCTCGTTTTCATTTTTTTCGGCGCCATTTTTTTTTGCTTGATTTTCGAGTGCTGAAACTCTGCAAATTTGGCTTAAATTTATGTACACCCCCACTCCCAGATGTCCTGGCTGGCTCCCCATGGTGTGTGTGAGTTTTTTTTTTTCTTTTTTGTGTTTTTCGATTTGAGTGGTTCGGCCTTTAAACTTCGTATTTTTTGGACCTCGTAATTGCGTGTTTCAATGCCTCAAATGCTCGTTCTTGCTTTGCGAGGCTCGCAGCCGATGAGCGCCTTTGGCACTTATCACCTAAGTGCTCTGAGTTTCAATGCCTCAACTGCTCGCCTGGCTATGGGAGGCTCGCAGCCGATGAGTGCCTTTGGAAGGGAGGAGGGGGAATGGAGACAAGGGAGGGAGAAGAGGCAGAACAGAGACACAAGGGAGGGAGGAAGGGGGGAAGGAGACACAGCGGAGGGAGAGGGGCAAAGGAGACCCGAGGGGGGAAAGGGAGAGGGGGAAAGGAGACACGGGGGAAGGGAGAGGGGGAAAGGAGGAACTTGAGAGGGAGAGGGGGGAAAGGAGACACAGGGAAGTGAGAAGGGGAGAAAGGTGACACAGGGGAGGGAAAGGAGGTACAGGATAGGGAGAAGGGTGGAAAAAACACACGGGAGGGAGAGGAGGGGGAAAGGGCACACAAGGGAGGGAGAGGAGGGGAAAAGGGACACACAAGGGAGGGAGAGGAGGGGAAAAAGGACACAAAGTGGAGGGGGAAAGGAGACACAAGGTGGCAAATAGCATTGTCAACCTTAACATTTTATTCCTGTAATTTTTGCCTGCCAATTTCCTAGTTATATATAATTTTTATCAAATCATACTATCTGAACCCAATAGAGTTTGTGTGAGCTTATTGAAATAACATAGTAGAGATCACTTAAAGCCTAAACACCTGGTTAAAAATTATTACTGCTATATATTATTTATTAGGGTATGATAATAATATATATTTTAATATTGTTTTCTAAATGTATGGACTGCGTATCATAATATATAGCTGAGAAAAGTTAAAATGTATGTTTCAAATTACGACTCACTATAATGTTATAGATAAATAAATAGATGCATATGAAATACTTGTACTTAATTAGTAATTTCCTGAAGTTTCGACGTTAAGAATTAATAATTTAAAATAAGTCACTTGTTCACCCTTGTATGAATAGGATTAAAATTTGAGAATAGATAAATATTATCATGAATGCACACAATATATTTCTTTATTGTAACTGATCCTAGATTGCTATAACTCTCTTGGATTATACATTTGAGATGTGAGAAAGACCTAAGATAAAGACATGATGATCTCATGACTTGAGTGTGGTAGAGTAACATGTCTTGTGTGAGCAAAGTAAAGCAGTGAATATGTAAATAGTATTACAAAAGATACTAGCAAGTCGTCATATAAATTACAGAATACTAGTACTTGGTCCCTAAAAAGCACCCCCATCTTCTAAAAATATCATATATTGCGCTTCTAAATGACAGAGATAAAATGTAACTAATACTGTGGATATGGCATATATAGTTAGAAATTCATAGAAAATAGATACTTTCCGCTTGAAAACTATGATGTTGGGACAACCGATATGCACTGTTCAATCTATGGCACAAATAAATGTTATATAAATAGATCTCTGGGTTTACATCAACTTTAAACCTATCATAGCTAATGAAGTGAGTCCTTGTAGAATCATATGTACCTTGTGGGGACTGTCTGACAAGTTTGAGAAATCCCATTTTAATCATAGGTGACATATAGACAGTGCAATGGTTTCATCTTACCAATGCATGACCTTTCATCTTTTGTTTAAAGAGCACTAGTCTCACAATGATTTTTAGGAATAAATATCTATATAAACAACTGTTTAATCTATTATGATTCAAATGTGATATTTTGTGGGAAAATGTACTCTAAAGAATTAACAAGACTTCTTTGTATTATTAAAACTGATTAAGATAAAACATTTTTTTATTATGCACCAAACCTAAATCGGTATGAGCAGAGGGGTTGGTCTACAGCAGCCAATGACCTTTTTTCTCACTTAAATAATTTGTTCTGTATAGTTGTCAAAATACAACAGCCAGTGACATTTGTTCTCACTTAAATAATTTGTTCTGTATAGTTGTCAAAATACAAACATATATGAATAAATATTAAATAAATAAATAAACATAAAATGCTACATTATTTTCTTTTCATTTTATATTTATTGTATTATTATGCTGTTTTGGATATAAAGAATAGTTGATCTTCACCTTTAAAATCTATAAACCTATGCTCATTGCCTCTAGAGGCACTCACACCAGCAATCCCATGCCCATATATCGCCTCTTTGCGGAAATCATTTCCCTAAAGCTAATGCACACAGGGTACTATAACTGCAATGTTACTAACAATGTACCTATTAACCCATATATGTGCGGTGTCATGTGAGCGCTTGAGCAGATTGCAGGAGAGATGGATATATATAAATATGTATGCATATTACATATTCTAAATAGAGTGAATGTGAACTGCATAGATTCTATAATTCTGTGTAATGAAGTTAACATTTTTTATAATTATAACAGTTTAATGGTTTTCCTTACTTCCATTTATAATAATTTGCATTAATATCATATCTACAGTTTACATACTGAAAATATTTGAAAATATAAAAATAGTAATTTTGGATTGTTACTGAAAGAGATAAAGAAAACTGTAAATACGGTTGTTCTTAAAAATCTAATTAGTGTCAGTGAACTAACATTATTGTAAGTTGTTTTAGGCAGTTTTAGGTTTTTATTGTCTCTTAGCTCAGATAAATGGGGTGGTGATTTACAGGAAGAGCATGCCCAGTTGGTTGAAGAGAATAATGTTAGAACATAAAAGCTTTTGTAGTTGCATGGATCAAGCAACTGGGAATGTTCATCCCGTTAATCTTCCATACTTTGTGAAACTTGATTAATGAACTGATATAATGGAACCATCAAGGTAGCAGCAAGAGTAATTGTAGTCTTAATATAGTAACTTTGAATGCCAAGTAACACTAATTACATTTTTAAACAATATAAATTACAAATATCCATATCTATAAGTAAAATATTTTTTACCAAAAATGTACATTATTATTTAACCTATATAACCTATTTCAAGGTTAGTATGTTATATACAGACATGTCAAAAACAGTTAAAGGGACAGTGCTGTACTAAAGACCAGGAAAAAGCATGGAAGTGCAGTAGAAATTACTTTTTTGCATTCCCATAGGCACTTTTGTTGCATAAAAATCGGGGATTGCAAACTATTGTCAATAATACACTTCCACATAACATAACTCAACTTCCATGGTAACACAGTACTCAAGAGGTTAATACAAATTAACAAAAATACATGGCCTACAACAGGTGCCTAAATACATTGCCTATTAAAGGGCTAACTCCACACCAAAAAATGATTACCAACTGCATTGTTCCTGACCACATCCCAGTACTGACGCAATTATGTATGACATATTCATGCAAATGTATATCATATACACAATACTGTTGGGTGTTATACTCCAAGGTAAAAAAATGTCAGCATGGGCAGTTTAAGGTCTTAAAGAGAAGAGTGGTTGGCACTAATTGTGGCTAAATGTGGGTCGATAATCCAAACTGGAGGGGAACCTCAATAGGAATAGTACTATATAGCAAAGACCATGAACTGGATTGTCTTAGGGAGCACGTAAAGGACAAGATTTTATAGGCCAAGAGTACTATCACTATATACAAATGATATTAGTCACATTGATATTACATCTTAAATGTATACAAGTGTTATCAGATGATTTATATTACATCATGATATTTAAATACGTACACTAGAGATGTGGCAAACAGTTCGCATGCGGACTATTCGCGGCGATTTTGGCATGTTCGCGTTCGCAGCGGACGGCGAACACATAAGCTTTTGGGTTCGCCTTCTATTCTTTATCATTGAGGAATCTTTGACCCTGCACCTCACAGTCAGCAGACACATTCCAGCCAATCAGCAGCATACACTCCCTTCCAGGGCCTTCCATCTGAAGGACAGCATACATTTTAGAATCATTCTGAAGTTGCATTCGTTGTGAGAGGACAGATAGTGTAGCTGCTGGAGATTTAATAGGGAAATAGATAGCCAGGCTGTGTATTTAGCTTCCACTACAGACCTGAAGCACTCATCTGATATCTGCTGCAAGGACAGCAACCCAAAATGCCCTTTTTAGGGCTAAAACATAATTTATTTTATTTTATTATTTTTTTCTGTGTAATTTAATTGCATATGCCTGCCTGCCAGCGTGTGTGTGTGACAGGCTAACACCTAACAGCTTATATTGTGCTCAGTGAAATAAAACAACACTTTTTTGACTGTAATAGATTGAATAGCAATTGCCTGCCTACAGGCGTGTGTGTGAAGCTTATTGCATCTACTCTGCCAACTTTTGCCAGTGCACAGTGATACGTCATATCTGGTGCAACCGTAGTGTACAGTGACATAAAACAACACTTTTTTTACTTTAATCAATTGAATATCAGTTGCCTGCCTACAGGAGTGTGTGTGAGGCCTACAGCGCCTACTCTGCCAACTTTTGCCAGTGCACAGTGACACTCATATCTAGTGGCACCTTAGATTGCATGCGCAGTGCCCCAAATTTGAAGTAGGAGGTCCGACCAAGCATCTTTTTCATCTCCCTGTTCCAAAAATCCATGCCATATACAGGTCCCCTAATAGGTGACGTGACAGGTATCAAACTGATAGGAATAAATAGTACAACTTAATATCTGGTGGCACATTACATTGCATGTGCAGTGCCACAAATTCGAAGTAGGAGGTCCGACTAAGCATCTTTTTACATCTCCCTGTTCCAAAAATCAATGCCATATACACGTCCCCTAATAGTGGACGTAACAGGGATTAAACCGAATAGTACTACTTAACAGTACACACCTTATAATAATGCAGACAGAGGCAATGCAGAGAGAGGAGTCTGAAGAAGAGTAGTCAGAGGAGGAAGGTGGCTTTGAGGAGGTGGAAGACCAAACACAGCAGGCGTCCCAGGGGGCTTGTTGTCACCTTTCGGGGACCCTTGGTGGCTGGGTGGAGGAAGAGACCTTCAATGACATCAGTGAGGACAAGGAACGGGACATGGTTAGCTTGGTATCGAACCTTGTGCAAATGGGAAGTTTGTGGTTGTGCAAAGGGACTTGTTACGTTTGTTGCGGTGCATTAAATGGGGAGATTGGTCTGTTACTGTGAAGCGGGTGTAACCCTTACACTACCTGATCGATACAACATCATACCTGATGTTTTAAAGCATATTATTCCAAACAATTTAGGAATGTTAGGTGATTTATGCACTTTATGGCTTAAAACCAGACTCTGCATCAACTATGTAATTTTCTGTAGGAGTTTTGCCATGGATCCCCCTCCGGAATGCCACAGTCCAGGTGTTAGATCCCCTTGAAACAACTTTCCCATCACTATTGTGGCCAGAAAGAGTCCCTGTGGGTTTCGAAATTCGCCTGCTCTTTGAAGTCTATGGCGGTTCGCCGGGTTCGCCCGTTTGCGAAATTATGATGGAAGTTCGCGAACCGAAAATTTGATGTTTGCGACATCACTAACGTGCACATGATTATACATAGAAAACAAAGGTCATCAGCCATTAATGTCTGGTAATTAGATAAAAAAAAAAGATTGTTTTAGAGAGCCTGTTAGGGACAAGGTTTTATAGGTACAGGGACATGGGGATGTAGTGACAAATTATAACAAGGGGTATGTGAAGAGGCAGATGGAGCCCCAGGAAACTTACCTCCATTAAAGGGAATGTTGGGTACACCTGTCCTGTGAAGTTCCACACCAATGCTGTTGTGCTGTGACCATACGTATGCCAATAATAAATATGTTAAAAATAACTTGTGCTATTGAATTTATTTAATTATGAATTTTACATGTGTTTTGTTTAACGCCCTTGTTTTAGATCATGATGTCTAAATACGTACACATGATTATTGATGGAAAAAAATGGTCATCAGCCTTAATGTCTATTAATTATATAAAAAAAAAGATCTGGTCTCATATTGTTAAGACAATGACATACTTCACTCGCACATGCTAAACTGCTGTGTTTGATTAACATGGTATTGTAGGGGTATACAATTCCACAGCCATATATGCATTGCTACATATTAAATGTAACAACAATCATAGGAATTAAAACATTTATGTGTGAGATTCTGCTAGAGGGATGTCATTGATAGAAAGGCTATATGAAAACCACTGTATACTGTAAATAGTTTAGTAACATTATTTGGTAGCACTGCTTGCAGATGAACAAATTGCCTTAATGAATGTGAATTTTGCCTACAGTAAAATAATAAAACACAGGTTATTTTGTAAAAAATAAAATAATAATAGGAACTACATCATATCTTCTCAAAAGGCATTTCTCAGTGACCATTTATGTTAGCCATAAATGTTAACCATGTCATAGAGTCTGTAGCTGTTTGGTTACTAAATATCACCCTCACATATTACATGATCATCTACTCTGTGGACAGGCATGAGTATGTTAACATTCTGACCAATATATTTAGGTGTGTATTTGAGAGAGTAAATGAGATGAGGGCCCTATCTCCTTTTCTGCATGGTTGAAGAATCCCCACCCCCACTCCACTATGCCATCTCCTACACCTAGTTGGGATTATAGGGCGAGGCATTGTAGATGGAGGAAGAGGCCTGGAAGGAGAATGGGAGGAACCAGGCTGTTGATTACCAGGGAACTGTCCAGGTATGTAGGGGGTAGTCCTTGCCAGAGTGAGCTGCTCCATGTTCAGCAGGATGAGTGTGCTCTGGTTCTGGACCGCCTGCAACAGCCTGACCATGAAGGTTTGCATTTGAAAGTTATGCCTTAAAATCTCCCTGTAGATTCTCTGATTGGTCCATTGCATGGTGGTTTGTTGAGAGGAGACTCTCTGCAGGAGGGGGAACATCCATCCATACAAAGTCTATATCTGCATACTCAGCAGTGGGCACACTTAACATGGATATCTGCTGAATGTTTATTCACTTTAATTATTTGTTTCAAATGATTTGCATTGTAAAGGGATCTTATTATAAACATTATAATTTATTTGCTCTGGGCCATCATATTCCGTAGCACTATACATGGGTTACGATCAATGCAATAAACAATAGCAGCATTAACATGTTGCAAAGGATGGAGGGCCCTGTCTTTGAGCTTAGAATCCAGTGTCCATAGTGTTTCCCCAAAGCACCATGCACGATTAAAAAAACAATTGAAGGTTTTGAGGCAGGGAGATACTCCAGTGGAGTGAGGCAAGGAGTTCCAGAGAATGGAGGCAACACAAGAAAAGTCCTGAAGGCGGGAATGAGTGGAGGTGATAAGAGAGGTGGAAAGAAGAAGGTCATTAGCAGAATGAAGAGGGCGGGTGGGGGAGTATTTAGAGATGAGAGCAGACAAATAAGGGGGTGTACCGTTGTTGACGGCTTTGTAAGTTAGGGTCATGATTTAAAATGTTATTCTGGAGGGTACGGGTAGCCAGTGGAGTGATTGACAGAGAGGTGCTGCAGACACTGAGTATGATAAATGAGTATGATAAATGAGTCTAGCAAAGGGATTCATTATGGATTGGTGGGACAAATGGGATATGGGGAGGCCAGTGAGAAGCGAGAAGATGAGTTATGAAGAGAGAGTGTATTAGAATCCTATTTGTGCCTTGAGTAAGGTAGTGACGTATTTTGGAAATGTTTTTTAGATGATGAAGGCAGGATTTTGTTAGGAATGAAAGAGAGGGAAGGGTCCACTAGGACGGGTTTGGGAGGTGGGAGTGACATTGTCGACAGTGAGAGAGATGTGATCAATTAAAGCTAAAGTAGAGGGTGGGGAGATTAAGAGTTCGGTCTTGGACATGTTGAGTTTGAGGTGGTGGGTGGACATCCAGGAGGATATACTTAAGAAAAAGCTGAAAATGTTTTAGAATAGAGGGTGAATCATCTGGCACTGAGAGGTAAATTTGAGTGTCATCTTCATATAGATGATATTGAAATCCAAAAGATTTTATTAGGGTACCAAGTGAGTATGTATAGATAGAGAAGAGAAGGGGGCTTAGGACTGAACCTTGGGGTACACCAACAGATGGAGTGTGAGGAAAACAAAAGGTGCTGGAGAAGTATACGCTAAATGTTCGATCTTGAAGGTATGATATAAACCACATGCCGAGGAAGCAGACAATATGGATTAGATCTGTGTCAAAGGAGCAGAGAGATCCAGAAGAAGTAGAATAGAAAAGTGACCCACTGACTTGGCTGTGAGCAAGTCATTTAGTGACCTTTGTGAAAGTTGTTTCAGTGGAGTTTGACGGTCAGAAGCCAAATTGGAAGGGGTTAAGAAGGGAGTTGGAGGAAACAAATTGGATAAGGCTATTGTAAAAGAGCTGCTCTAGTAGTTTGGAAGCCAGGGGAAGTAGAAAGATAGGGCGATAGTTAGATGCAGAATCAGAATCATATGAGGGTTTCTTAGGAAGCGTTGTAATTATGGCATGTTTTAGAGAGAATGGAAATGTGCCAGTATTTAGGGAAAGGTTGAAGAGATGTGTGAGAGCTGGGATTAGTGGGGTAGAGATAGGCTGTGATGGAATAAGATCCAGAGGACAGGTAGTAAGGCGAGGCGTTGATAGTAGGCTGGAGACTTCGTCTTCAATTTTTATGGTGGGTGGGCAGAGCAGAGAGTTGAAAGTGGTGAACAAATGTTTGGGGTTGGAGGACGGATTTGATGTTAATGATGTGAAATAATGCTCTTTGACAAGGTTGAGGGCAGAGAAGTAGGATCTCAACATAAACTTATAATTAAGGAAATCTGCTGAAGTTAAAGATTTCCTTCATAATCGTTCAGCAGTGCACAAGCACCTTTGAATGTATCATGTTTGTGTGCTGTGATATGGTTGTGGATCAGAGCGAGGGTGTCTGCATGAGGTTATGGGGGCATGGGTGTCAAGTGTGGAAGAAAGAGTCGAGTTTTAATATGAGGTGGCAGTGTCAGGGCAGTTGAGGTTGGTGATAGGGCTGAGAAGGGGTTGTAGCACACTGGAAAGCTGTTGTGGGTCAAGTGCTTGCAAGTGTCTGTGTGTGATGGTGGCTGCAGGTTGAAGGATGGTAGTGAGAGGAAGGTGTGGTGAGGATGAAGGCTAAGAGGTTAAGAGGTGATGGTCAGATAGATGGAGTGGATGGATAATTAGGTTGGAGGTGGTGCTGAGATTGGTAACAATAAGGTCAAAGAAGTGCCAAGCATGGTGAGTTGCGGAATCTGTAAATTGTGAGAGGCCAAGGGAAGAGGCGAGTGAGAGTATTTTATAGGCTGCCGAGGAGGTGGGAGTGTCAATGGTAATGTTTAAGTTGCCAATACAAGTGGAGGAACATTGGATGAGATAAAGTGAGGGAGCCGGCAGAAAAATTATCCAGGAATTTATAGGGTGCTCCAAGCGAGCCATAGATCACACGTAGAGAGATGGGTGAGAAGAAGCGGATAGTCATCATAATGGTGCTTGACGGACCTCACATCCATGACATAGACTCCCATGGCACTAACTTCCTGAGCTATCTCCATTGACATATTGGCCCTCTGGCCAGGCCTCACATCCCTACCGCAATGTAGAATATTGGCGCGGGCATTGATGGTAAGAAGGAGGACCATGAACTCATTGTGTGTATTGCTGGGGGCCCTGTGTTTGGGTAAAGACTCTTGTCCTCCTGACTGTGCCTGGGGATCCTGGTCTCCCTCATCTTTCCCTGAGGCCTGTTCCTCCCAAGCACTCCCTTCACCACTGTGATCAAACCCCTCTCCCTCCATCCCTGAACTATGTGTGCCTGCAGCTGGGGGGCATCACTCCCTCTATCCCTCAACCTCTCCTACACTCCTAACCCTCCAAAAAAAAAGCACTGCTGTCATTCCTTGCCCTATCACTTCCCCCTCCACCCCTTTCTCCTCACTACTCCCTCTCTCCACACCTCTCCCTCCTCTTCATCTAATTCCAGTACAATAAGATAAAAACTAAATCTCCTACCTACTATCTTAGACAATTCTGCACTGCCTATGCAATATTTTCACTTACCAACACCGAGTGTTAACTTGAAGAAGCTACAACACAGTCAGCATTTGGGCACACGCTCCCGTATGACCTGCTCCTGTCAATTCATTTGACATTTGTGTTTTCTATTAGTTCCCATGGTTATTTAGCAGCAATAAATTCAGTAAACAATGCAGATTGGCTAATTTTCAGATACATTACATAATCTGGCCCCTATATATATATATATATATATATATATATATATATATATACTATGAAAGGCCTTTTTTTTACTAATATACTATACTATACTAATTACATATTGTAAGCATACATCGTAAAACAAAGATAGCAGTGAAATTGATCAATGTGATATCAGAACAAAAATAGCTGCCGCATTTGTGAGCAGCCTGTTTTGCACAGTTACAAAGTGGATATTGAGGTAATGTTTTTAGGTAACAATGACATGGTTTTGTTATTTATTATATCTGAGGGTTTAAAGAGAAAGCAGGGTCCAATAGAAAGCAAGACAATTGGCTTGGGAGGTGGAAGTGATAATGCTGTTGTTAACTGAGAGATATTAGAGAAGTGGAAGCTGTAGTAAAGGGTGGAAAGATTATTATCTCGGTCTTTGACATGTTGAGTTTAAGCTGACGGGCAGACATCCAGTAGGATATGCTTGAGAGATAGCTGACAAACAATTCTAGAAGAGAGGGGGATAGATATGGTGCTGAGAGATAGTGAAAGCCACCATAGGAGAGTGCCACAAGGGAAGCAGTAACTGATGGAATGAGCCAACAGATTAAGGGAGTTTTGAGAGAAATAAAGGGAAATAAGGGAGAAATAAATAGGTCACAATGAAAGTTAGTGTTTTTGCAAATGGACTGTGCCTTCCAGAGGGCACATGAGAAGGGCAAAGCAGATGGTTTGTGACAGATGTGGATATAAACTGATGGGCGTTTCGGGTGTTTGCTGCCTTGTGAGCTGTGCATGGTAAACAGCCGGCAAAAAATTAAGGGTTTGTATCAGATACAAATCCGAGAAGATATTCAGGTGAAGGCAGCATACCTCTTTGGAAATATAGGAAACATCAATTAGTATGATGTTACAGTAAATTCTTCAATATAAAACACAGAAGGGTTGGGGAGAAAAAGAAGCGCATCACCTAGTGCAAAATATACTCTGGTGATCAAAGGAATAAAGTGTAATAAAAGCTTAACACTCGTGACCTAAGCCCAAAAATATGAGGTGTCAAATTTGTATAAGTAAAGGACCCTGTCTCTCGTAGTCCTCAGAGGGCCCTCACAGTATAGGTATTGTTCCTCCAGTCCTTTCACAAGTGATGAATGGTGACTTGTGGAGAAATTCAATTTATTATATGTGTTTAACTGACTTGTATAAATGACCCCCTTGTGCTAAATAAGAGTACAGGCCACAAGGTCTAGGTTAACCCGCCATAATATAACATCAGGGTACCAAGGACCATATAGCAGAAAAACACTTTGGGTTATAAATAGTGCAAGCACCAGTATTTTATTACACATATGTATAATAATAAAATAAATAATAATATAATGATAATAATAAAAGAAAAGAAAATACAACCAATATAAAAAAATACACAAAGAGTAGATAAATACAAATCAGACACATTTCAATGTATTATCTAGCAGCTTTCTCTATGATAGGGAGAAAAAAACATAAAACACACAGATACTGCAGCACATATAGGGATTTTCACCAAAAAGAATCCCCCAGATTGTTAGTGCACAGTGCCAAACACTATAAAAGCTTCTTCAATTCTTCAATATGTTGAAGTTAGAGTTGTGTAGATAGATAATTCAGTAGAACCAGTGTAGTATTCTAATTATTGTATAATTCTAATTGCTACATTTTAGAATGTTTACTTATGGTATGTGAACTTATGCGGCTGATGTAACCACCCAGGAGATAATGGAGACATTCTTAATTATTAAGACAAGTAGCAGACATGCAGAGGTTGTGGTTGATGAAACCAATAAAAAATAATTACAAAAAAAACACCAGCCCATTACATTTTGAATCTAGGTGTAATAAGATTTCTCCTGCATCTTGAACTTGAAAGTTGAATCTCAGCATGCTTATTTAAAAACAAATGTTATTAACATGTTTACTACAGTATTTACGCTATGTAATGCGCACTTTTTTCGTGAAAAATCGAGTCTTAATATTGTAGTGTGCGCATTAGAATTAATGGTGCACTAGATTTGATGTTTTAACCCCTTTTTCAGGGTTAAAACATTGAATCTAGTGCGCTATCGATAACATTGAATTACTGGTAATAGCAGAAAGGAAAGCACAGACCAGGACATATCGGTATACACCGCAACACAATCATCTCTCACTTCCTCGCTCTCTAGAGTGGGTGACTGAGGCTCTCAGATGGGCAGATGGCAGCGGGGGGCCTCGTCATCACTGCTGGAGGAAGTGGCTCCTCAAATACTGGCATTAAGAATGCTGTGCACTTCCTGCAAAGACTGAGCCCCCCGCACACTATCACACAGAGCCCAGCACACAGAGAAATCCCCCCGCACATTGTCATGCAGAGCCCAGCATACAGAGAGCCACACACACACTGGCATGCAGAGCCTGGCACCCACAGAGCCAAAGCACACTGGCACACAGAGCCTGGCACCCAGAGAGCCCCAGCACACTGGCACGCAGAGCCTGGAACCCAGGGAGCCCCAGCACAGTGGCACACTGTTTGGTACTCCTTGTACAAATGACAAATATGCATATCATTCGCCAGCAAAAACATTTTTTTGATTCATGAGTCCAAATTTGGAGTGCGCATTAGATTTGATGGTGCACTAAAATTAGCGTAAATATGGTATTTATTTCTAGAGACAACATTAACAATAGATCATATGGATTAAGTGGTAAGTATTAGAAAATGCTAAGCATGAAAAAATATATACTGCAAAATGTATCTTTTTATTAATTGTCAAAGGATGTCTTCAACTATAAATTATATTTCTTAAATATATATAAATTATATATACCGTATTTTTCGCCCTATAAGACGCACCGGCAGATAAGACGCACCTAGTTTTTAGAGGAGGAAAACAAGAAAAAAAAAATCTGAATCAAACACAAATACACTTTACACACAGATACACACCTACATTACACACAAATATATATATATATATATATATATATATATATATATATAGATACACATACATATACATACACACATAAATATACATACACATACATACATATATACACACATACATGCACACATACACACACACACATACATGCACATACATGCACACATACACACATACACATACATATACTGCAGCATTTGGGAGCATTTGGGAGCCCTTGACCCTCCCTGACCCTCCCTGACCCTCCTGATCCTCACCTTTCTTTTGATCTCTACCATCTTGATCTCACCCCAGCGCTTCCTACCAGCACTCCTCGTGTACTGCAGCGTTGCGTGTGTGACGTCACTAGGACGCACCGGCCGACGCGATGCTGGTAGGAAGCGCTGGGGTGAGATCAAGAGGACAGAGGCAGTTTGAAAAGGTATATTCGCCGTATAAGACGCACCAACTTTCCTCCCCCAGTTTTGGGGAAGAAAAAGTGTGTCTTATAAGGCGAAAAATACGGTATATATATATATATATATATATATATATATATATAAAATATATATATATATACAGTGGATATAAAAATTCTACACACCCCTGTTAAAATGTCAGGTTTCTGTGCTGTAAAAAAAGATAAATCATTTCAGAACTTTTTCCACCTTTAATGTGACCTATAAACTCTACAACTCAATTGAAAAACAAACTGAAATCTTTTAGGTGGAGGGAAGAAAATAAATAAATAAATAATGTGGTTGCATAAGTCTGCACACCCTCTTATAACTGGGGATGTAGCTGTGTTCAGAATTAAGCAATCACATTCCAAATCGTGTTAAATAGGAGTCAGCATACACCTGCCATCATTTAAAGCGCCTCTGATTAACCCCAAATAAAGTTCAGCTGCTCTAGTTAGTCTTTCCTGAAAATTTCTTAGTCGCACCCCACAGCAAAAGCCATGGTCCACAGAGAGCTTCCAAAGCATCAGAGGGATCTGATTTTCAGGAGAAGGATACAAAAGAATTTCCAAGGCATTAGATATACCATGGAAAACAGTGAAGACAGTCATCATCAAGTGGAGAAAACATGGCAAAGTTTTGGAATGGCCCAGCCAGAGCCCAGACCTGAACCCGATTAAAAATCTGTGGGGTGATCTGAAGAGGGCTGTGCACAGGAGATGCCCTCGCAATCTGACAGATTTGGAGTGTTTTTGCAAAGAAGAGTGGGCAAATCTTGCCAAGTCAAAATGTGCCATGCTGATAGACTCATACCCAAAAAGACTGAGTGCTGTAATAAAATCAAAAGGTGCTTCAACAAAGTATTAGTTTAAGGGTGTGCATACTTATGCAACCATATTATTTTATTTTTATATTTTTTCTTCCCTCTACCTAAAAGATTTCTGTTTGTTTTTCAATTGAATTTTACAGTTTATAGGGCACATTAAAGGTGGAAAAAGTTCTTAAATTATTTTTTTACAGCACAGAAACCTGACATTTTAACAGGGGTGTGTAGACATTTTATATCCACTGTATATATATATATATATATATATATATATATATATATATGTATATATATATATATATATATATATATTATATATATATATATATATATATATATAAATATATATATATATATATATATTCATGTTCTTTATGTAACAAATATATACTTTTAATTAGTTTATCCTAGATTAGAACTCAGAAGTATAATACAAATATTTCCCAAACTCATATGTACTAGTAGACAATAGGAGAAATATAAGCATACAAATAGTAGATTCTGCTATGTATGTAATAGCATGTGAAAAACCCACAAAACAACAAAAGTCTATTTTTCATGTTGCAATTCTTGTAGATTACGTCAAGCATTAGGAAGATTCTTCCTTGTTGGTCTATTAAAATATATTAAAACCTGCAACAAATCTATATAGATCAGTGAAATCCAATTCAAAAATAATTGAACCTATATTTTCTACTGTGACAAGGTACTAAACTGCTTTTATCTGCATGCTTGTTAGGCTCAAATAAATAATTTACAGCCAACATTCCCGTCATCATGAAAATATACACCAGATAAAATAAATAACCAGTTAGAAAGTTTAATCCTTGTAACCCTGCCATGCTATCCATAAGCCTAATGTCTTAAACATTAGTTGTATGCTTATTTTCATTTTGAACGGATTGAATTATTTTCCTCCAAATAGCTTTACACATAATAGGAAGGAATATTTCTATTTGTGAGCCAGAAATTAAACTTGCCAGAATTCAAAGGAAGAAAAAAAATAACCAAAGGGGTTTTCAAAAATGTAAAACTCCATCATGCATAAATGGAGCCTCATCAGAGAAAGTAATTTCCCTGAAGAAAATACTCCATCTTTTGTTTTATGTAAGTTATCAACATGAATATTTTATTCATTCTGAAACTGCTATTTCCCTGTTTCATAGTTAGCTTGGTGCCTCAGATAAAAAGTTTCTTTATATAATGCTAAGGTCTGGATTTAAAGCTTTTTGTCATCTGTAAAATAGTTTATTATGCTGCATTTTGTTATTAAACAAGAACATTTCAAGCTCCAGAAGCCTGTTTAAGTATATACAAAAAAACTGCTTAACCTTATTCTATGAACACATCATTCTTATTTTCTTTAAAAATCATTTAGGTCATGTCAAAAAGGTTTACCATTTCCCATCTACAACACAGTTGATAAAGACATTGAAATGCACACAATGTTAAAAAAAAAAAGCACAACGAGTTATACAATAAACATAATTGGATTCACAGACAGGCAGGAATTCACATCTTAGATGTGTTAAGGAAACACATTTAAACACATGAATGGATTTATGTGCAGGTTATTTATCATACAATAGATTAATTCTCCATTTTATTATAACTTACATTTCATATGTTGTTCAATAAAATGATTTCATGTCAGATTGAAAATTGGTGTTGTACAAATAATTTATTTTTCTTAATTGGGTGTTTAATAGTTGAAATCCCTATAGGGTCATAATTTGTAGTAAATTACACCCATAATAGATTTTTTTCTACTAAAGCCCAGTTTGAATGGTAACATATTGGCTTTCATTAAAATATACATGTGCCTTTTAATTGGACACCGTTAGAATTGATAATATCTACTAAAATTTTGCAAAAGTTGTGCACTTTAACAAAGTAAATAATGTACTTATTGGAACAACAGCAACATTTATTTTTATCCTAGTGATTTTTAGTAAATAGACTGCAATGTTTTTGTAAGTCGTAAACCAACTCATTCAATCATCTGAACAATCTACTTTTTGTATGTGTTTAGTGTGTGTAGCAAACCCCATTCTTTAACATTAAAGCAGTGATTTCCTAGTATCGCATTTGACTTGCAATCCTGATACAATGTTTCACCATTATTATAATGACAATGACAATGTGATTATTGTGCCTTAGGGAGTGCAGCTACACCTCACTGACGAGATTTTGAAACTTATGTCGGAAATTTACAGTTTCTTCTGTTCAGGGTATTTTGACTGAGACCACACTGATCTACAACTGTATATTTCTCCCTGTGAAGGGTACAAGTGAGATAAAAGAGTGCTGCTCTCTGAGTAGGTAACCAGACCTATAGGACAAACCGACTTAGGTGTTGTTCATTCTGAAATGGGCGCCGCTGACTCTTTTGTAATTATTATGTAATTATTCTCATAATCATAAGTACTAGTATTCTTTATGTTCACCTGGTACTATGCTACTAATCATATTATATACAAAACAAAGAAGTCAGGGATGCTTGCCAGAGAACAAAAATAACCTTAATAGGTTAGTTCTATGGCCATGATAACCCACTCTGAGGACAACCTCTTTTAGCTCACTTGTGCCCTTCACAGGGAGAATTATCCTGTAGTATATCAGTCTGGTCTCACTCAAAAAAGTGACCCAGCCCCGAAATACCAGGCAATTCTACCCTGAACAGGAGAAACAGCAAACCACAGAAGCTTTTTGGCCTTCACTGGGCCTCGTCAGTGAGGTGCAGCTGAACTCCCTAAGGCACAGTGAGCAAGGGGTCCACGTCTGGAGTCCCCTATACCTCTTAGGAAGACTAAACCCTAAGGGTAATTTGCATTAAAAAAACAAAGACATCAGAGGTGCTCATCAGAGAACAAACTAATCTTAATAGGTTAGTTCTATGGACATGATAACCTACTCTGAGAGCAACCTCTTTTAGCTCACTTGTGACTTTAACAGGGAGAAATATCCTGTAGTATATCAGTCTGGTCTGGCATGCCGACTTTTGAGCGAGTGCCATAATCGAGGCGTCCAAAAGGCACAGACAGCAGCGCTGTGACAGCAGCGCACTGTAAAAAAATGTGTGCCATCACAAGAGCGTGGGTTCATGCACACATTTACCAACAAGCAAAACCCCCTCCTGTCCTCTGATTCCCTACACTGCACCCATCTGCAACCCGATGCCTCCTTCTGCCCTCCGATGCCCCCATCTACCACCTCCTGCCCCCATCTACTCCATGATGACCTACATTGCCCCATCTACTCCCCGATACCCCCTCCTGCCCCCATATACTCCCTGATGCCCTACACTGCCCCATCTACTCCCCGCTACCCCCTCCTGCCCCATCTACTCCCTCATGCCCTACACTTCCCCATCTAGCCTAATCCTCTAACCCTAACTCCCTAACCTTATTCCTCTAACCCTAACCCTCTAACCCTAACCCTCAAGCCCTATCCCTAACCCTAACATTAACCCTCTAACCCTAACCCTCTAACCCTAACCCTCTTACCCTAACCCTCTAACCCTAACCCTCTAACCCTATCCCTAACCCTCTAACCCTAAGCCTAACCCTCTAACCCTAACCTTTACCCTCTAACCCTAACCCTCTAACCATAACCATCTAAACCTTACCCTCTTACCCTAACCCTCTAACCCTAACACTCTAACCCTAACACTCTAACCCTATCCCTAACCCTCTAACCCTAACTATTTCACCTTACCCTAACCCTCTATCCCTAACCCCTATCCCTAACCCTCTAACCCTATCCCTAACCCTCTAACCCTAATCCTCTAACCATAACCCTCTAACCCTAACCTTAACCCTCTAACCCTAACCTTCTAACCCTAACCCTAATCCTCTAACCCGAATGCCCTAACCCTTACCCTCTATGCCCTAAACTGTTGCCATTTACTCTCCCCCCCTATCCCTCCCCTGTAACTCTTCTGCCAATTCTTTCCCCCTTATCCTCCTCCCTTTCCCGCTCTCCAATTACCCCTCTCCGTCCAATGACCCCATTTTCCACTCTCTTACCTTGATCAGCTGGGCTACTGCTGCTCCTATCAGGAACCAGGATATGCTAATGACGTGACACGCGTGTGATGTCACGTCATTTGCATATGCCGGTTCCGGACACACCCAGAAGAGGGGGGGAAGAGTAGATGGGTAGTAGATGGGGGCAGTGTAGAGCATCAGGGAGTAGATGGGGTGGGGGGGGGGGGTAGATGGGGGCAGGAGGGAGTAGATTAGGGTTAGAGGGTTATGGTTAGAGGGTTATGGTTAGAGGGTTAGGGTCAGGGTTAGAGGGTTAGGGTTAGAGGGTTAGGGTTATCTTTCCATTCGGTCACAAAGCAAATTAAATGTTGTGTTTGAAGATATAGGGTCACGTGCAAATAGCTATTCAATTGTTTAATTTCCCCAAGCTCGCAAATGTATCCACACTCGTAAACCGCAAATGTAAGAGGAAATCCTACATGTGCTCGAGAGGACTCGCAAAGGGGATGAACACATATTTGTAGCTCTGTAAATATCCATAAATGATTAATCCTGCACTGTAATTAACAGGGAAAGTGATGATAGACATTAGAATTAATTGCACAACAGTCTCAAGCCCGCAAATCGGCAGGGAAATAAAAAAATATGTAAAGTTTTATTTTAGAGTTAGTACATATCAGGCCATCCATATGCACTAGAAGAGTATTGGCATTACATTTCATAATTCCATGTTTTACTGTCGTAATTCGGACTGCCTAATTTCCTATTGGCTGTTTTTAAATGGGAGGTTACAAGCTTGCTTAATTGATCAAGTTTCCACCCTCACCTGCTCCGAACCAGTGCATTGTTTACGATTGTCGCTTAAAATCCGCAACTTGCGAGCTTGAACAATTAAATAGCCTCAAAAACTTAGAGACCAACGGAAGCCTGCAACTCACTTGCAGACAATCAGCTGTCTGCGATCGAGTTACGGGCCTGAAATTGAATGTGGCCCATAGTCAATGCACACTAGCTTCATTTCACCAACATTTTCTTAATATCCACATTCTGCCAAATCTATTTTTGTAGCTTCTTACACATTATGTTAATTCTTCCAATTTCTTCTATTTCACTTCATCAACCATAGCACACTTTGTTCACCTTCCAAATGAAATGATATGTTGAGCTTCATGACAGTTATTTCACATCCATTGACATATGTTATATGTTTTATTTGAAAACAAACTGACTTACCTATTTTGATATATTTCCATTATTAATGCAACTATCAACTCACCCCTGAATAAAGATCTTAAAACAATGATAGAGAATATGGTTAGTAATTCATACATCTAGCAACTTAGTTAAAAATAGGAATATATTCAGTTTTTATCAGATAAATTACATTATATAGTTAAATATTTCCATAACTGTAAAGAAAAGGTTCTGTGGTATGTTTATTATTCTGTTTTTTGTGTGCACTTTTTAACTTTTTTTTGTATTGTTCATTTGACGTTAGGGAAATAGTTTGTGTAAATGTGTTCTCATTTCATTCTTGTTCAGAAACACAGCAGCTTTAAAAGAATATTTTGCTTATATGTTTAAGTTTAAGATAAAGTTGACATTGAGCACTTTCATTTCACTAAATTTCAGGGCCTTGGGGGCATTATTCAGGTTTCTTTTAATTCCAAATATATTCAGAAATACGAAATCTGTCTCTTTATGGGTTGACTTAAATGGAAAGCCCAAGACTCCTGCATAATTCCTGGTATAGTATATGTATTTTTCAGTATTCAGTATAATTGCTATCTAATTCTTTGCACAGATTACAGGATCAGCAACTGCATTTAAACACAGTGATTCAATTTATTAAAAATAAATAAAAGAACAGTGACCAATATATTATTCACAAGGATTTGTAGCTAGAGGTGCCCTCTACTTTTAGCCTTTTTTAATAAATACCTTAACTACCTTTTGGCTTTGAAACAGAAAAAAACATTACCATTCAGCATTTGCCGCTTTATATAAAAAAGAAAGACAGACCGCATTAAAATTACATTCTTGCAAATTATTAAAAAAATATTTTCATTTTACATGAACTACATGTTATAATAAATCTCATGTCATGTTATAGGCACTAGGTTATACTAAAGTGAGAGTCTTGGAGAATTATCTTTTCAGTAATGATGTTATTCTAAGAGGCAGATTTCATAAGATGTGACCTTGCCAAGAACTCAGCAAGAACCAGCAAAAACTCAGTATATGTGGCCTACTAAGGGCCTCATTCTATTACCGGCCGTAGGAGATGCGGGGCAGCAAGGACAGGCCGCAAGCTATTCTGCTATTCTATTCCCCTCCGGCCGGGGATTCTGGCAGGCTTGTGGCCGGCGCCTTGCTATCCCTTGCGGCCGCACGCGCCGGAGGAAAGCCTTTTATCTAAAACGGCCGCAAGAGTTTCGGCCGCAAGAAAAGCCTGGTTGCTATTCTATTGCTCCGGGAACCATCTCTGCAAGGCTAAAAGCGAGCCGCAGCTTACTTGCAGGAAAAAGGTCCCGCTAGCACCAATTAAGCACATTATAAAGCCAAAATAAAGCCATCCTGCACTCTGAGGAGACTAAAAACTGATTGTAGGTGTTAGCAAAAATAGCACAACATTCCCCTACACTCAAATCCGTAAAAAACATATTTTTTAATTTATGTCAAAAATCCATGTAAAAAGTCCAGAGTGCTTGGAGCACCTCAGACCCGGCCACGCTGCGGCCGGAAAATAAACAGTTAATGTAAACTCGGATTTGGGCTGATGTGCAAGCTTGAGAGTGGGTTACTATTAATCATCATGTCCCCCAATATGATCCCTAGCATTTACAGAGCTGTACAGTGCTGTCTTGAATTTATTTTTGACTTTAAATATTTCTGAGCTTACAGCCGGTTGCAAGATATACGGCCGGCCGTAAGAGGAGATCCTTGCGGGCCGTTTAATAGAATTGCGAGGTAACGGAACCCCCGCAAGAAATCGCAGCCTTGCGGCCATTTTACGGCCGATAATAGAATGAGGCCCTAAGTATACAAATGTTAATAATGTTCATATCTAATTTTGTATATATATATATATGTATATATATATATATATATATATATATATATAAATAAAACAATACCTACCTCCTCTATATTGTAGGGGTTAGGTACCTTATCCCTGGTGTCTAGCAGGAGGAGAGAAATCACAATCTCTTGGCAATCTCTTCCTCTCCCTCCCCAGTACCTACCCCTGACCTCCTGCCCCTATAGCTGCTGTATTACTCTGAAAGCTGGCTCTCATGAGACCATGTGAGATAATCTTGATTTAACCAGGCAGCCAAAGGGATAGAAGGTCATGGAGAGATAATTGGAACTGCTTCGGAGGGAGAGGAAGAGATTTCAGCTTGCTGACTCGAGTTGTGATCTCTTTCCTCCTACTAGACACCAGGGAGGTAAGTATTATTGAAAAAATATTTGCTAAAAATTATGTATGTGTATAATTGTATATATATATATATGTATATATATATATATATATATATATATCACATATTACTATCACATAAACTACGAATCGTCGTCATGCTGCGCTGCGTAGTGCGTACGACTTAGCAATGAGCGCCGCAGGCGCTCATCGCCTGGCAAGCCGAGTGCAGCGAGGTGAGCCGTTACACCCTACCACTTTGCCGATCGTACAACTTTGCCATCGCTTGGCGAGCCTCGCATAGCGTGGCGAGCCGTTAAATCGTACCACTTTGGCAATGAGCGTGTTACATCGTAGGACTTTGGGAATGAGCGCCGCAGGCGCTCATTGCAGGCTCGCCTCGCGTAGCGAGGCGAGCCGTTACATCGTACCACTTTGGCAATGAGCGCATTACATCATAGGACTTTGGCAATGAGCGAGCCGTTAAACCGTAGAACTTAGAAAAAAAATACGAGCTGAAAAAAATTACGAGATAAGCGGCGGAAGAAAAACAGTAAAAAAAACACTAAATACACACTAAAAAATAAAACAAAGGTCACTTACAGTATGGGGAACCAGGCAGGACGTCTGGATGTGAGTTGGAACTGAAATTTAGATCGATTTAGCCGAGTTACAAAGATCGAAAATCGGCTAAGCGAGAAAAAAATGGCCGCCGACAAAAAAGGAAAACGAGGCTATACTACTACGAACTGCGTAAAACACAGCCACAGACGTATGTGTTTGAAAAACAACGAGATAAAGGATGCGGATCAACCGCGCAATGAGTAAAAAGACAGTAGCGAGTACATTTTACGAAACGATATTACCGATTTACGCATTAACACAGATTTCCCGCCTTTGGCTCGCGCCACATAGGATTTCCCGCCGAAAACAACGCATTTGGCTTGCGCAACTGCGGATTTCCCGCCTAAAACTATGAATTTGTCTCGCGCACAAACCCTATATATAGGGCACATTTCACACATGACTGACACTTTCTCCTCAGGTGCTGACAGTCTGACTGGATGTTTTTTGATGCCGGCAAATCGCAAGAGATTGTTAGCTCTTCAGTATACTGCTTCAGCATTATTACATTAAAAAAGGTAAATATATTATTTATAATTATTAAATAATAAATTGGTACTTAATTAATAAATAATAGATAAGAAATGTAATTAATAGAAAATTAATATTGTGCTTATTTTTTATAATTATTAATTAATAAATTGGTACTTACTTAATAAATAATAGATAAGAAATTTAATTAATAGCAAATTAATATTGTGCTTATTATTTATAATTATTAATTAATAAATTGGTACTTAATTAATAAATAATAAATAATAAATGTAATTAATATAAAAATAATATTGTGCTTACCTGTGTGAAACAATTGTGTATAACATTCATTATGTACATTAATTAATTAATTAATTATTAATATAAAAATTACAAATGTCAATAAAACAAAACATATTTATTAATTAATTATTAATGTACATTAATTTAACAATTCTTTTGTTGTATGTCATGATTACCTGTGTGAAACTATTGTTAATAACATTCATAATGTACATTAATTAATTAGGAATAGATTGATTCATTAATTATTAATGTACATTAATTTAAGAACTAGTTTGGGACATGTCGTGATTACCTGTGGGTAAGAATTGTAAATAACATTCATTACTAATCAGTAATATTAAAAAAGGTTAACGTTTAAGAATGTGCATAAAAAATGGAACACGTTGATTAATTAATTATTAATGTATATACATTATTTAAATAATTCAGTTCTTATATATTTTGTATACCACTCAAAAAAAAAAAAAAGGGAACATGGTTATGTGTTGATGTTATATTTAGTCAGACATTAATTTAATATTAATACACATTCATTGAATCTTATTTAAAGACTAACAGTAATATTGAGTGTATGTTTATAATCTATGCTTTCATATGTGTGTTCATGTTGATTTATTGATATATTTATTTCATGTTTTTAATCTATGCAAAAATAGGTATGTTAAGCCTCATTGATTAATACAGATGAAGTAACATATTATACATTAATTTTACTATTTTGTATAATTACAGTGAATTCTACGTAAATGACCAGAGATAGTGACGTTTGCAAAAATTGAACATCATAAAGATAATTTGGACAGGTATAGAATTTTAATTATATTACTATGGCAAAATATTAAAAAGATGATGTTTTTAATGTAGACAAATAGATGTCTGTTGATGTTCATTTAATGATATTGATGAAGCAAAAGTTTAAAAATATTATCTATTTCATTTTACAGTTTATTCGAATCTGCAAGGGAATAAACAGACAGTGTGACGTTTGCAGCTTTTGAATAACATCAATATCATCTTCACAGGTATAAAATTTTATTTTGTAGTGACGCATAGAAAAAGGCTATGGGCCTCATTCAATTGCGTTTTGGCCAATTGAATAAGGCTCTATATAAGCACATAGCATATTTTTTTACACAAGTTTTTAGTTAGTGAACTGCTATACAAAAGCAAGGTCTTCACTAACTAAAAATGTATGTAAAAAAAATATGCTCTGTTCTTATATAGAGCCCTATTCAATTGGTAAAATCGCAATTGAATGAGGCCCTATGTATTATATTTTTGGTGAAAATTTACATTGATTGAAAATGGATAGTACTTATTGAGTCATTAATTTATGATATTTAGTTAAAACTTTAAAAAAGTTGAAAAGACAATACTAAGTAATAATAATATTTAAAGAAAAGAAGAAGCTTTCAACACTTGCAAAAAAATAAAAGGATGGTATGCTGTGAATTCAATCAAGACGGAATGTCATTGAAAGATTAGTAATATAAAGATGGATATGTGCAGCTATTTCCGATTTCATATATGTGAATAAAATACTTTGAAAAATTGTTTCATTTCTTTCAGACTAAAGTGCAACAATTTGAAAATGTTTTATTAGTTTATTCATCTACTTTAATCTAAAAGTACAAATCGGAAAAAAAATGTATATAAAACAAAGAACAAACAATAATTACATCTCTATTTAAAATTACAGATTAAAATGGCGGACAACGGAGAAGACAAAATTGTACGCAAAAGAAGATTGGCAAGGGAAAGGAAGCAAAGGTGGAGAGATGCTCAGACACCGGAAACTTCACAACGCTTGCGAGAAGAAGATCGACAGAGACTTTTAAATAAAAGAAAGATGAGTAAGAAAGCCGCAAGTGAGTGTGTTAGGGCTTCAAAGAAACGTAAAAGTAAACAAAAACATCTCTGTGAATCACTGTCCAATGACTCTATTTTGCAGAATGACTTAAATGTAGAAACACAAGAAAAAAATGTACATAAAGAACGTGGGTCTGATATTTATGTTGAAGAAATGCATGATAATGTGTTTACTACTGCAGTAGAAGTAGATACTCATTATTGTGGGTTACTTAATGTGGTTTGTCAGTTTTGTGGGGCATATCATTTTATAAAGGAAAGACCTACTGACGGAAATTTCATTAGTTGCTGTCAGAAAGGAAAGGTGAAACTTCCAGTAAGACACCCATTTCCATATTATTTAGAATGCATTATGAGTGATCCAACATTTCCAAATTATAATAATTTCAAACAAAACATAAGGTCTTATAACAGTGCCATTTCATTTGCTTCAATGGGTGCAACATTAGCAGAAAATGTACCAGGACATGGTCCTTACTGTTTCAGAGTTCAAGGTCAAATATACCACCGAACTTCACATTTACACCCACAAGAAGGACAGCAAAGGAAATTTGCACAGTTATATGTCTTAGATACGATGGAAGCTGTGAAACAAAGAATGACACTTCCAGAAAATAGACAGTGTTTGCACATAGTCTTTGAAGAGCTTGAAAAAATGATGGAAAAAAAACCATATAGTTAAGCATACAAACAATTAGCACAGCTTGAAAAAGAACAACAGGAACATGCTCAAAGACATCAATTGCCTACACCAAGAGTCAATATGGTGTTAAAAAGAGATCGCAACACTGATCAAAGAAGATATAATTTACCTACTGTAAACGAGGTTGCCATGGTGTTTAAAAATGAAGATGGTGAACCACCTTTTCAGCGGGATATTAGAATATATCCACGCAATGAAGAACAACCATTTATCAACATTAATATATTAAGCTGTAATTTAGATCCAATGACATATCCCATTTTCTTTCCAAATGGGGAACCAGGATGGGAACCAAAATTACAACTGGAAAGTTATCCCAATACTAAACTTCGTATTAGATCTAATATTTCCATGCTGGAATATAAAGTGGCACAAACTGCTATCCGTGATTGTTTTAATCCAATTTTACATGGAGGAAAACTCACTCAACAATGGATTATTGATTCATATTTACACGTTGAAGCCAATAATCTAAATTTTATTAAATATCAACAAAATAAATTACAAGTAGAACAGTATTGTGGATTAATGGATTATGTGGCAGATTTAGCTTCCAACAGAGACATTCCAGCTGGAAGAGCAATTATTTTGCCATCCTCTTTCCAAGGATCTCCTCGCAATATGGGAGAAAGGTATAATGATGCCATGGCTATTGTTACAAAATTTGGAAAACCAGATTTATTTATTATATTCACGTGTAATCCACAATGGCCAGAGATCAAGGAAAATTTGAATCTGGGACAAAGTACTTCTGACCGACCAGATTTAGTGGCAAGAGTATTTAAAATGAAACTAAATTCATTAATTCATGATATCACTAAAGCACACTTATTTGGACAATGTGTGGCTTATGTTTACACCATTGAATTTCAAAAAAGGGGATTGCCACATGCTCACATACTTTTAATACTGCAGGAAAAATATAAGTTGAACACTGCAGAGAGAGTGGATTCAGTAATTTGTACACAATTGCCAGACCAAGAAAAATATAAAAAACTTTGGGAGATTGTTACACATAGAATGATTCATGGCCCATGTGGAGAAATGAATCCGAATTCACCATGTATGGAAAATAAAAAATGTACTAAAGAATTTCCAAAACAATTTCAACTGGAAACTTATGCAAATTGTGATGGATATCCTTTGTATAAAAGAACACAAGGACAAACAGCTATTATCCGTGGCCAAAAGGTTGATAATAGATTTGTCGTTCCATACAATTCACATTTGCTCATTAGGTGCAATGCACACATCAATGTGGAAGCTTGCACTTCAATTAAATCAATTAAGTATGTGTATAAATATATATACAAAGGATACGATGCAGCTACTGTTGTTGTACAAGGTGTTGGAAATGAAAATGAAAATCCAATTTTACATGATGAACTATCAAATTATTTAGATGCTCGGTATGTGAGTGCTCCTGAAGCAATGTGGCGCCTTTTGAAATTTGAGATGCATGATCGGTCACATGCTATCTATTGTTTAGCTGTACATTTGCCTCAAAGTCAGATGGTTTGCTTTACTCAAGGAAATGAAAGATCTGCATTATATCAAAGTGAAGACAGAGATACTACGCTTACTGCGTGGTTTAAATTAAACTGTTAGGATACGGAGGCCAGACAATTTTTATACATAGAGATACCATATCACTATGTATTTGTAAATGGTCTATGGCGACAACGAAGAAGAGATACTCATAAAATCATACCACACATTTATACCGTCAGTCCAAGGGATATTGAACGTTTCAGCTTAAGATTACTTCTGCTACATGTTCCCGGTGCACAGAGTTTTGAGCATTTACGTACAGTGAATGACATAGTTTATGTTACATTCCTATTAGCTGCAAGACATCAAAATTTCATAGCTGATGATACAGAATGGGAGAGGTGTCTGGAAGAAGCAGCACTATGTCAAATTCCTAAGCAAATGAGACAACAATTTGCATTCATTTGTATATTTTGCAATGTACCTGATGCTTTCACTTTGTGGGAAACATTTAAATTAAACATGTCAGAAGATTTCTTGAAACGTTACAGAGAACCAATAGCTCTGTTAAAAACATTGATGGAAATCCAAGAAATATTGTTGGCTCATGGATTAAATTGTGCAAGTTTTAATTTACCTGATCCAGGACTTATAGATGACATCAATTTTGATGATTATGACACTGAGCTTCAAAAACAAAAAACCCAAGAAAAACTGGCAACTTTAAATACTTTACAGTTAGAAGCATTTCATGCCATCACAAATGCTACAGATGATGAAATGGTCAAAGACCGGTATTTCTATCTAGACGGACCAGGTGGATCAGGAAAAACTTATCTGTACAATTGTTTGATGAGTTATATTCGATCACAGGGTCAGATAGCTATGCCATTTGCAACAACTGGAATTGCTGCACTTTTGTTAGATGGTGGGAGAACTGTGCATAGTGGATTTAAGCTGCCAGTTCCCATTTTGGAAACATCAGTGTCAGATATTCGACTCAATTCCATACAAGCAAAAAAATTCAAACTAACTAAACTAATTATCATAGATGAGGCAACAATAATGTCATGTCATGCACTGCAATGTATTGACAGATTCTTAAAAGAAGTAATGGATAATAAGTTGCCTTTTGGTGGAAAGGTGATGCTGTTAGGAGGCGATTTTAGGCAAACATTGCCTGTTGTGCCACACGGAAATAGAACAGAGATCATTGAAACATGTATCAAGACCAGTAAACTGTGGCAAATATTTACACATCTCAAAATAGAATTAAATATGAGATCTGAAGGCCAAAATGAATTCAATGACTGGCTCATTACAATCGGAGATGGAAAACATCCAGAAATACAGCATTTACCAAATGATACCATTGAAATTCCATCAGAAATGGTTTGCAATGAATCACTCATATCAGCCATATTTCTAAACACTCTTAATAATGAGGATTACACAGACATTGCAAACAAAGTAATATTAACATCAAAAAATATCGATGGCTTGAATGTAAATAACGAAATTTTAAAATACATCAATGCAGCACAAAATAATTATTACAGTGCAGATTCTATTCTGTCAGATGATAAAGACAGTGAATCGAATTTTAGTATCGAATTTATTAATTCGTTAACACCATCTGGAATGCCCCCACATATTTTACAATTGAAAAAAGGAGCAATTGTTATGTTATTGCGAAATATGAATCCAAAAAAAGGACTTTGTAATGGGACTCGATTAATTGTGCATGAGTTAAAAGATCATTTTATACATGCAGAAATTATAACTGGTACCCATAAAGGTGAACGAGTTTTTATACCAAGAATTGATTCAGCTCCAAGTGAGAGTGGTTTGCCCTTTGTCCTTCAACGGAGACAATTTACAGTTATCATGGCATTTGCTATGACCATCAATAAATCCCAAGGACAAACTTTTAAGTCAGTTGGGATTTTTTTAAAGGAACCAGTTTTTCCACATGGGCAACTCTATGTGGCTTTTTCAAGGTGCACTAATCCAAAAGAAATTAAAGTGCATGTTGAAGAAAACGAAACTCAAGGTAATTTATTGGACGATGGATGTGTTTACACCAAAAACATTGTCTACTATGAGGTGTTGGAAAGATAGAGGACAATGGTTTCATTTTAATACCAACATTTTATGGGACTCAATATGATTGCACAAAAACAATATTTCAACAAAAACATCTAAAGAATGGACAAAAAAACAGAGAGAACAGTGGCTTGACTTCCAGTACTAAATTAAAGTACTCTGGGACTCTTTAAATAGGGGACCACTATTTCACTTATGAAAATATATCTGATATTTGGAGAATGGACTAAATGAAAAAAAAAAAAAAATTAAAATATCCTGAAACAGATTGGAATGGGTTCAAAGTTTTATATTTACATGATTGGCCCCACAAAACAATTCACTGATTTTTTTCATAATTTACAAGAGTTAAATGTTATTGTTTGAAGTTACAATTTCAGATGTTAAATATGTGTTTTTGGAATGTTTAAAAAAGTTTGTTAAATATATATGTGGTATAGTCAAATATGTATTGTTAGTATAAAGTTGAAGTATTTAATAATAATTGGAAATGTATTATTTAAAGACAAAGTATTGATTCAGGAAGAAATCCGATTGCCAGTTAATGGGATCAGGAAGGAATTAATTTTTTCCCTCTTTGATACAATTGGACAAGTTTCAATAGGGTTTTTTTATTGTTTGCCTTCCTCTGGATTCAATGCTAATTTAGTTTAACAAGAATTTAACAAATATGTTATAAATGATAAAAAGCATGTTATTGTTAATTTTTTTTACTTACTATAAGTTAATATAATCCGCAGTTACTCAGTGATAAATATGTATTGAAAAGTGTTAGTATTGTTAACAAAATGTTGAACGAATGTTTCATATACAAGTTGCATGTTACAAAGTTTAATGTTTGGGAAATATAAGTTGAAAGTTAAAAAAATAAAAAGTTAAAAATAATTATGTGTTTTTTATTTTTAGAAAAAAAAAGGGACAAATGTAGGTGACTCATTTTGTGATGCAAACAATTTCACAACATTTAAATTTTATTGACCGTCATTTTTTGACGGGCAAGTCACTAGTATATATATAGGCCCTCATTCAATTGCAATTTGGCCAATTGAATAGGGCCCTAAATAAGCACATAACATATTTTTTTAAAGAAGTTTTTAGTTAGTAAGCATCTATCCAAAAGCAAGGTTTTCACTAACTAAAAACTTATTTAAAAAAAATATGCTATGTGCTTATTTAGGGCCCTATTCAATTGGCCAAATCGCAATTGAATGAGGGCCATAGTAAATAAATAATACATCTGTGTTCACATTTGAATGGCTAAAGCAAGTTAAAAAACCTACTACCAGCTCAGAATTCCAAGAAAAACAGTTATTACACTGCATTCTAGGAAGCTGAGCTGGGACATGCGAATGTGCCCACAAATGCCTCACTCTTCAATCCATAGCCATTTTCAAACATGGCTTCCTTTAAGCATATGCCTACTGTATTACACAGCTTTAATGCAAAGCCAAGGCTGGATTTTATACAAGCTGATAATCATATCCATGTACAGCTTTTTTTGTATTTATTTATTTTTATTATTTTTTATTTTTTATGATCATTCAGTGACAAATGAACTATGCAAGATTGCAAACTTTGTTTATTTCAGTTTTAGTCATATTACAAATTTGAGAAAATAAACTGAAATAATATTTCACATCCTTATGATCAAAATCAATTAGATATTTTTATTCTTTTACCATTGCAATTACATAACCAAATCATAAAAAATTATTGTATCGCAAATAGAAACATACATTGATTTTTTTAACAAAAAACGTTATGCATATTAGACAAATATTAAAGCTTAAAAACAGTTCCACGATTCAACATTCCAGTCTATGTTTGCTTGTTCACCAATTCTCTTGAAGTCACATAAATAAAATAAATACATTTTACTTAAAACCATGTTAAAGGCTACTTTAAAAAATGACATATTCTGTAACCTCGTGATAATTCTCCATTTATTTTCTCCTTCTATTTTTCCCTTTTAAGATAAGAAATAACGAAGTTTCTTTTTTAACATATTCCCACCAGGGAACTAAAATAATTTTTAAGAGAAGTCCAATATTTATATTTTAAAATATATTCATTCTTAATTAAATTATCCTCAAGCAAACAAACATTTAATTTCAAAAATCTTTCTTACATTGTATTGTGTTAATGAAGGAGAATTCAACTGTCAAAGTTTTATGATCTGAAAACAAATTTAAAAACAGCTCAAAATTTTTAACCATAAAACAAGCCGTATAAAAACAGAAATCTATTCTAGATTCAACATCTGTTCCAGACCATGTAAAACCAACATCTTTTTCTCATAAAAACACACCAAGCATCATACAAATTGAAATCAGCAATTAAATTATTTAAAACTTTAGAAGATCTGTCTAATTTAGTTACACTTTTTTATCAGATTCTTTTAAGATACAATTAAAATCTCCTAACATTAAATTGGTTCGATCCCTGTTAAAATAACTGAATTTTTTCAAATAATAAAATTCTCTGTTTTCTTTTTGTAGGACTATATAGACACAAATTAATCTAAAAAAGAAAGTAACAAAAACCATTAAAACTCTCCAAGGTTCTATTTCTATATATTGTTTAATCTCAATATGTGGATTTTTGAATAAAATACCTACTCCTGAATTTTTATTCTCATTTTCTCCTGACCATATTGAAGGTCCATCAGTCCACATGTTTTCAAATTCATCATAAGATTTCTTATACGGTAGTGCACATTCCTGTAAACAAATTATGTCTGCCTTTAAAGAGGTCAGATAAAACAATATGCTACTTTTTCTGTTAATATTAGCTAAACTTCTCACATTTAGTGAAATACATGTTAAAGACATTTATATGTAAAAGTAAAATTCAACCTGGATCTTCTACCTGCATATCTTGAATTAGTTTGGCGTTGTCTCCATTCTCACTCTCCGGGTCACAATCTTCTCCACAGGAGAGCCGACTATGTCAGTATCTGTATCCATTTCAGACTTTGTGTCTATCCCCAAAGGAAAATCATCCTGGATTTCAAAATTCACCAGTTCTTCTATATCGGATCTATTTCCTCTTTGTTTTTTTGTCCCTTGATTAAGACTTTTCTCAATCTGTGTAGTTACTGATGTTGTTGGCTCTTCAAACATCTTTTCTATGTTTATATCTTCCAAGGAGGACCATGTCTCCCCAGTTTGCTTCCTCTTTTTTGACGATTTCTTCTTGAATTTTTTCCCTGTTGACTTGTTGACCCTGTTGATTTTTTGGGTTGAATTTCTGTAACTGTCTATTTCTCAGGGGCCCTTCTTTGATCTTTATTTTTTACTCCATCTGCAAAAGACCTTGACATTGGTATGGGGCATGTGTCACTGAGGTGTTCTTTACTTTGACAGTAAGTAACATTGTTTTTCTGCCTCACAATCTTCCTCCACATGTCCCAGTTCTCTACAGTTATTGCAAAAACTTTTTGACACACATTTGGTTTGGTCATGTCCGAAATTCGTGCATGCCCAGCAGTACAAAGGCATTCCTGAATGTAGCAAAAACCCTTTATGGTTTCTAATCAGGAAGGTTTGTTTTGGATGGTCCAATTCATCCTCTGAGTACTTATCTTCCTTTAGACGACATTTATAAAAGCGTTTTCCTGTCCACAAATGATACTTGTTTTCAATGTTTTAATGAATTCCACTTCTGCAAAACTCCCCCATTTAAAATATCAACCTCCTCTTGTGGGTTATATATGGGTTATACATCATTACTGTAACCATCCTAATATCATCTTTGTCCATAAATTGTATGGTACAGTCCTTAAAAGCAGCATCGTCCTTTTTGTTCCAGTATCCAGTTTTAAATTGGTTGTAGTGATGCAAATCTTTGAACACCAGCTCATAAACACCTCTAATATTGAATTCCCGCATACAGAACAGGCTTGATGGGGCTAGTTCACATTTCTGCAAAAGGCTGTTTACAACTAAATCCAATTCGTTTTACCCTCAATATTTCTCTGGAATGGTAACTTTTACGGTACAACGATACCGGTCGTCAGCATTAGCCATCTTGTTCATGCTGTTCCAAATGGCTATAAGCCACCAAATCGATCGTCGCTATAGATGCTTCCACATAGTCCCCCCAATAGCAGTAAAGGGCTTAAGACCCCCAATGAAGGGGGACGATGCCCTAAGGCTGAGGGTCCTAGGGGTCGCAATACCTTCCAGCAAGATCTATGATCTTCGCCAAAAAGGTTGAGAACCCATCACACAGCTGTTTCATGCATATTGGCTATCATCAGAATGGAGAGGGGTCTCAGCTTGTGTTGTGGATCTTATGAGTAGGTAGTTCACCACAACAATCATTTAATATATGGTGGGCAAAAGAGCGATAGAAGCACTCCACCGTACAGTAGTACAGTAAATAAATAGTACATCTGTGTTCACATTTGAATGGCTAAAGCAAGTTAAAAAACCTGCTTCCAGCTCAGAGTTCTGAGAAAAACAGTTATTACACTGCATTCTGGGAAGTTGAGCTGGGACATGCATATATATATATATATATATATATATATATATATATATAGAGAGAGAGAGAGAGAGAGAGAGAGGTGTACAAATGTACAATTTATTTACTGTACTACTGTACACTAAAATATTAAAATGTGAACACAAATGTACTATTTATTTGCTATATATATATATATATATATATATATATATATATATATATATATATATATATATATATATGTCTTGATAGTGATTTCTGATCATCTTGTTCTCTTTCTGTTTCTCTCTTCTTGATTATTTTACTTTTTCCTGATTGGAGTATAGCTTTGCATCAAAGAAATTGAAGACTTCCCTTAATACCACAGGATGGTTCACTTTGATGTTCAATACATAATCAGAGTGTTCTTTAGGTTTTTCTTGTAGAAGTGTTTGAAAATGTGGAAAATTCTTGCCCAGTACTATGGCATATGGCAGCCAAGGGACTACACACCTTTGATCTAGGAAGGATAATTCAAAACAGTACCATGCACACAAGCGAAACCCTTCCTAAAAGCAGGTTTACTGCACTTCCAGAATCAATCAGTCTCTGCCAAGCCAGCTATATTCACTAATTGAGGTATATACATCCCATAACCACAAGTCATAGATTTTTCTCTGCTAAGACACTGGACAGCTCTATATTTGTGTTCTCTACATTAAAAGCATTTAATATTGTTATCAAAGGTGCTTTGTTTTACCATGGGCTATGAGAATCCTTCTGTTCCAACTTTTTTCATTGACCATTTCAGTATGCTGCGCTCTTTCTGATCATTCTCACTTCTAAGCCCTCGTTTGTTCTGCCTTGGACCATGAGAAAAAATATTTTACAGCCTGATAGTGTTTAATCCAATTTACCATTTCATCCATGGCAACGATGGCCTTCCAATTCTCTCATATAAGGTGGAGGCACTCTCCAATAATGATTCATTACTAGAATTTCCACTATTTGCTGTAAGGTTTTCATGGTGTCTGGAGTGAATTTCAGCTTTTAGGATAATCAGTGGTCTTTTTCTGCTGCACAACTAAAGAATGGTTCCAGTACATCAGCCCTCTTTGTTTTAGGCCATACTTCTTGAGAAGCAGTCCTTTCAAATGCTAGTAAATAAGTGTCTACATCATCTTCCTTGGTCATCTTTTGTATGGCTCTAATTCCTATCACAGGTTCTCTTGCCCTTGAAAGTTTTTTTTCCAATGCAGCTTGATTTTGAGCCACTTGGGAAGCCAATAATTTGTTAAACTAGTGTTGTTGCTGGCTATTCTCTTGCTGCTGTCTTTTACTCGGACAATCCCTCTTCAGACACCAGTGTGAAGAAGAAGGCTCTTCAGAGCCCTTTAACTCCTGCAGGTCTCGATTGAGCTTAATTTGGTCTCAGGCTTATATACACATCTTCTATAATTCTCTTTTATCTCTGTTCAGCTTTTTTTTACAATATGACATTTTTACTTGTTCAATAGTGTACTGTTAATTATACAGTGCACCTCCTGAAATTACCCCACTGAGTCTAAAAGTGTTATATCAGAATGGTTCCATTGATTGATATGGTGGCAATTGTCATGGTACCAGTTTACCTTAGTCATGAAAATGCTACTGAATAAAAAAAAAAAAAAATCATAACATCTGATATATTTTATTCAATGTTGGGCTAAAATATATGTATCATTACCAGCTTTCTAATCTTTCTAATAACATAGGCAAGTTCACTAACATTACAAAAGAATTGACTATGAAATTCAAAGAAAAAGTATTAGTTTATAAGCAGCCAACTTTGTGAATTATTTTACTAAAGAAAAGTCTACATTTATACACAGAGAAAATCTAAGGAAATGTATGGTTTAAAGTATAATATTTGAAGAAATGAATAATACAGTATATAGCACGTTCTATCCATCTGAGACAATTTAAATCGTTACAATTGGAAAGTTTAAAGAATGTTAGAGGTGAAAACTGGGAGTGGATTGGAGTCATGAATGTACAGTGATTTCAAATCTAATTATATTGAAACCAGAAGGATAGTTTTAAGGGCTAAAGTTTGAAATGGTAATATAGCATTACAGATAACATAGGAACTGTGGCAGGAATTGCTGGCCGGGTGACAAAGAAAATTGACCCTTCTATACACTTAAAAGGAATACAAAATAAATTGGATTCACTGGATTGTGTTTCAGTTAAATCTGAAATTGATTCAATGTTTTCTGATGAATAGCAATACGGTGCGAAATGTGTTAAGATAACTAAAAGGTGTATATCTGGATTTGCTTTATTAATCCTGCTCATAATACAAAGAGATTATACAGATTATACATTAAATGTATGTTTTTAAAGATGCCTTGGTCTTAGAGTAACTCTGCTAAGCAAATGATTGGTACAAATGAAAAATCCAACAAAAAAATACAAAAAAGTTGAAATGTAGAATTACAGTATGTGTGTTAATGACTGGTATATTAAAATGTGTTTAATTTCACTAATCTATATAGCACTAGATTGGTGATTTAAAGATAAATATCCTTTGAAGACATCCTGTTTTCATTCAATTTCCATGACTTTGGTGATGATGAGGTTGGGTAAAGCAACACATGAGACCAAAAACATAGTTACCCAACATTGGAAGCTAGTTTTAAATCCTTTTAAATGCTAGTTTTAAATCACTGTTACCTCAGTGTGGATTGTTTTTTTTAAATGCATCTAAAAATGAAGCCGAACATTTAGCTTCAATATTGTATTAAAATTATATTTACGACCATCGCACATTAAACTTAGCTAGAGATGTCGCGAATAGTTCGCCGGCGGACTGTCCCCTGGCGAACATAGCATGTTCGCGTTCACGGCGAACTGCGAACATATGCGATGTTCGATCCGCCCCCTATACTTTATCATTCCAGACACATTCCAGCCAATCAGCAGCATACACTCCCTTCCAGAGACTTCTACCTCATGGACAGCAGCCATTTTGGAATCATAACTAACTTGCAGTCTTACTGAAAGGAGGGAGAGTGTAGGTGATGCTGATTGAATAGGGAAATCAATAGCTAGGCAAGTTTATTCAGTGTCCAGTGCAGTGCTGAAGGACTCATCAGATCTCTGCTGTAAACACAGCACCCCAAAAAGCCCTTTTTAGGGCTATAACATCATTTTTTTTTTGTTTTTTTTTTTCTGTCTAATCTAACTTCATTTGCCTGTCTCCCTGCTAGCCCCTGCTAGCAAGTGTGTGTGTCAGGCTCACAACTTATACTCTGTGTGCACAGTGCAACCAATACAATCTTGTTTACTAGTTGTCTACTTTTAAAAAACCAAAACTTTTATTTTGTTAAATCTTAGTTCATTTGCCTGACCGCCAATCTAAGTTCATTTGCCTGACCGCTAGCCAGTGTGTGTGTCAGGCTTACAAGTATTGTGCCAAGTTCAACCAATCCAATCAAGTGGTGTACCTGCAGTCTACATTTAAAAAAACAATAATTTTATTTTCTTAAATCTAAGTTCATTTGCCTGACCGCCAATCTAAGTTCATTTGCCTGACCGCTAGCCAGTGTGTGTGTCAGGCTTACAAGTACTGTGCCAAGTTCAACCAATCCAATCTAGTTGGGGTACCAGCAGTCTACATTTAAAAAAACAATAATTTTATTTTCTAAAATCTAAGTTCATTTGCCTGACCGCCAATCTAAGTTCCAATCCAATCTAGTTGGGGTACCGGCAGTCTACATTTAAAAAAACAATTTTATTTTCTTAAATCTAAGTTCATTTGCCTGACCGCCAATCTAAGTTCATTTGCCTGACCGCTAGCCAGTGTGTGTGTCAGGCTTACAAGTACTTTGCCAAGTTCAACCAATCCAATCTAGTTGGGGTACCAGAAGTGTACATTTAAAAAAACAATAATTTTATTTTCTTAAATCTAAGTTCATTTGCCTGACTGCCAATCTAAGTTCATTTGCCTGACCGCTAGCCAGTGTGTGTGTCAGGCTTACAAGTACTTTGCCAAGTTCAACCAATCCAATCTAGTTGGGGTACCAGCAGTCTACATTTAAAAAAAAACAACACTTTTTTTCTGTCTAATCTAATTTTATTTGCCTGCCTGCCAGCATGTGTGTCTTAGGCTCACATCGTATACTGTGCCCACTTGCCCAGTCAGTGCCACCACTCATATCTGGTGTAACAGTCAGTAGTGCACATTTAAACAAAGAATACCATTTTGACTGTAATACATTGAATAGCAGTTACTTGTCTGCATGCGTCTGTGTCAGGCCTTCAGCGTCTACTCTGCCAACTTCTGCAAGTGCACAGTGCCACTCATATCTGTTGTCACAGTAGCTTGCACGCATAGTACTAATCTGTCAAAACCTGTAATGATGAATGAGGTCTAGAGTAGCCTGTTTCCCTTATCCTCTACAGGTTGAGACCTAATGTTTGGATGACTCCAGACCAACACAAGCAGCACACAAACTCAAAGCCGCCATCCTCCTCCTGGTCCAGCATCATCAGCCACATCAACCACTGCTGTCCTCCTTGCCCCCTCTCAACCATCCGCCACTCCGTCTCTCGCCTTGAGCAGTTCCTGCTCATCTGCCCATAGTCAGGTGCCTGTAAAGGACATGTTTGAGCATAAGCTAATGTCACAAAGTGCCCCAAATTTGAAGTGATACGACCAACCAAGCATCTTTTACCATCTCCCGGTCCCAAAAATCCAGGCCTTATACACGTGCCCTGATAGGCGACGTAACAAGAATTAAACTGATAAGAGTAGTACTTACAAACACGCCACTGCTATCTGGTGGCACCTTTGATTGCACGTGCCGTGCCCCAAAATTGAAGTGATACGACCAACCAAGCATCTTTTTCCATCTCCCGGTTATAAAAATCCAGGCCTTATACACGCCCCCTGATAGGTGCTGTAACAGGTATTAAAATGATAAGAGTAGTACTTACAAACACGCCACTCCTATCTGGTGGCACCTTTGATTGCACGTGCCGTGCCCCAAAATTGAAGTGAAACGACCAACCAAGCATCTTTTTCCATCTCCCGGTTCCAAAAATCCAGGCCTTATACACGTCCCCTGATAGGTGACGTAACAGGTATTAAACTGATAAGAGTAGTACTACTTAACACACCTTATAATAATGCAGAGAGAGGCAATGCAGTGAGAGGAGTCTGAAGAAGAGGAGTCAGAGGAGGAAGGTGGCTTTGAGGAGGTGGAAGACCAAACACAGCAGGCGTCCCAGGGGGCTTGTTGTCACCTTTCGGAGACCCTTGGTGGCTGGGTGGAGGAAGAGACCTTCAATGACATCAGTGAGGACAAAGAACGGGACATGGCTAGCTTGGTATCCAACCTTGTGCAAATGGGGAGTTTGCGGTTGTACAAATGGACTGTTTGCGGTTGTTTGCGGTGCGTTAAATGGGGAGTTTGGTCTGTCACTGTGAAGCGGTTCTAACGCTTACACTACCTGATCGATACAACATCATACCTAATGTTTTAAAGCACGTTATTCCAAACAATTTAGGAATGTTAGGTAATTTATGTCCTTTATGGCTTAAAACCAGACTCTGCATCAACTATGTAATTTTCAGTGGGAGTTTTGCCATGGATCCCCCTCCGGCATGCCACAGTCCAGGTGTTAGTCCCATTGAAACAACTTTCCCATCACTATTGTGGCCAGAAAGAGTCCCTGTGGGTTTTAAAATCCACCTGCCCATTGAAGTCTATGGCGGTTCGCCGAGTTCGCCAGTTCGCGAACATTTGCGGCGGTTCGCGTTTGCGAACCGAAAATTTTATGTTCGCGACATCACTAAACTTAGCCTAATGAAAAGCTTTCTGAATGCAACTGTTAGAAATCCAATAACGAAGAATTAGCAGAGTCTGGGCCTTATAAAGCAGCTAACATTGCTTTTACAAATATCTGTCATGCTCTACAGAATATAATATTTCCAAAATTATTATAATTATTAATACTGCACCGACTATCTCAAAACTAGAAACAGTAAATATCTCAAGGATTTTTAGACTGTGTTTGGTAACATCTTGTCATACACATACTTTGAGCTATTAAAAATTTAAAAAAAATTACGTTACAGAACAAAAAAACACACAGTATATCTGTGTAAATGTCATGCTGAATAACAAAATGGAGGTTAGACTAAGAACATGACATAAAAAACACAAAATGGTAGAAAACATACAAAACGGTGGATCTTTTTTCTCTTTCAGCATTGCATTTAATCAGTTCTGGTTTTCCATACCTGAGACAAAGGTTTAAAAAAATAAGTGAGGGTAAAATCAATTGGAGCTTCCGGAAATAAGGTGATTGATTAATAATGAACGTTGCGAAAGCTAGTTTGATGATCTGGAAGGAGCTAAATAGTCATCATTTAAACAAGTAACCAAGGACTTTTTGTTAAACTACAAAGTAAAACACTCCAAGGTGCTGGTCAGTGAGCTCCTCAAGACCTATAAAGTAATTAAAAGTACATTTCTTAAACTAACATATGGATCTTTTTCCCATAAAAACATAGTGCTATCAGTGAGGACCATGAACAAATCTTGTGACTGTAAAGTTTGTCTTGTAAAAAATGTATAACTGTATACTACAATAACCTTTTTTCATTTGGAATGATGTCCCAAAAGGATGTGTGCCTAAGGCTCCCTTGCATACATTACATACAACTGGTGATGATGTGTTCCTAAAATAAATCTACATTTTAAATGTTGATTGTAATTGAAGAAATAGATAAAAATGTTCAATATTGTATGTATTCAACTATAATTCTATGTTTTTATATATTCAAAATGTATTACAATTCTATTTTGCTACATATACTATTGTACTTTTTATAACATTATGTATATCATTATTATGTTCCTACTGAACAGAATATGCATAGTGCCCTTTTGGTTCTATCCTATATATAGTAATCCAAACATGCAGGCTTCATTATCTGGGTTTGATTGATTTTTCTCTGTAAATGCAAACCGGTAAAATACTTCAAATATGATGGGAATTACATATATAGAAATCACATCCTCATGTTAATTTGATCTCTATACTCCTTGGCTTGTTTGATAACTGTCTTTTTCTTAACATCAGTAGCCATTAGAAATTATCAGCAAAAGCAAAATATACTTAAACTAAATAAAGCGAATATAAATATTTATATACTATGAAAAATCACCATCTTTAATTATTAACACAGTTAATCCTTGTCATTATAAAGTGCATTGTATTTGTACATTAACAGCTTAAGATTTGTATTAATAAATCCTTATTGTATATTAATTTCTTATTTTTATTCTATATTTTGCCATTGCACTGTACTTTACAGCACCATATCTTGTTTCTTCATATTTCCAGCCAATATAATGAGTCTAATAAATCTTACATAGTTGCTTTTTGGCTTGATCTTCCATTAGAGGTCTCTGGAACTGAATTCCTCTTTGTCAATAGTCAGGGCCTCTATACACACCATGCTGTATTTCCCCTGTATATAATGACACCAGTTAATTGTAAAATTTGTGATTAAATCTTATTTAAGACAGCCTACCAAAGACAGAAATCTGTAAATATTTTACCATTTGTTAATGGGTGAATCATAACTTACCTTGTGGTGAATCATGTCATTGCAAATGCTTAAAAATCATACTGCTACCCACTTGACAAAACTGACACTTGGCACTGATAATATTTCCATCAAAATAGTCAAAAAGTGACTTTTGCTTAGTGAGCATTTTTTGTGTGGCACTCACATATCATGTTTATTTTCACAAAGACAGGGGGTCCACAATAATTGGTACCTAACATGTACATTTAATCATCAACGAGGATAAATTAGTGGGTCAGAATGTACAGACCCATAGCAACACAACTCACACATACTGTATTAGAAAAGAGTTAAGAATACAACTAGTGGATGAGTTGGTTTGAGTGATAAGATGTGGAGAAATGTGGCATTTAAAGACACTTGATGCAGACAGATCAGATGAATGCAGACAGATCAGATGAATATCAAATTGCAGTACTAACATGCAGCATAACTCATACAACACAATAATCATTCATATTAAAAATACATATGCCACAGCTCAATCATATGGCCACATCACATTGCACTGGGGGTTTTACACAGTACATTCCATTAGAGGGCCTTCAGTGCCTGTTAATGTTTCCCAGAAATGCACACACCTAGTTGATGAAAAAATGTAGAGCCCAAAACAAGGTTACCCTTAGGCTTTCAGTCATAAGTCCATGTTAAATGTTAAATGCAAACATTGAGCATGGGATAGATCGATAAGTATTTAGCTTTTAGCCTGTCGATATATAGGGCCATAACATCTCATTGAAGCTGCAAATATGTAATATATCAATGATTAAACTGCAGTTATAATCATCATGCATTGGACATCTCTTCAGATACTTAATGTAAAACACACTAAAAAATCACAGTGTTGAATAATAGAAACATGCCTTGTAAGTATTGCCAATGCAATATAAAATAAACATTGATTGATGCTATGGTCATCACAATATTTTTTCTTCCACAAAACCAACACAGGCTTGAATGAGCTGCAGCGGTTTTGATCTAGTATTTCTGAACTTCATTTTACACAGGGAATCCTAGAATTGAACCTTCAACCTCACCACATCTTCCTCTTACCGCCCCTCTCCAACACCTGCCACCATCATGAACAGAAACCTGCTAGCACTTGACCCTGCTCAGCTCTCCACTATTATCCAACCCCTTCTCAGCCCCATCACCAACCTCAACTACCCTGACACTGCCACCTCACTCTACAACTCTGCTCTCTCTTCCACTCTTGACACTCTGGCCCCCATAACCACACGCAGGTGCTCTTATCCACAACCATGGTACACTACACAAACACAATACATCCTGAGGTGCTCCCGCACTGCTGAACGACTATGGAGGAAATCACGCACTTCAGCAGATTTCCTCCACTACAAATTTATGTTATGCTCCTATTCCTCCGCCCTCAAACTTGACCAAACAGAAGTACTTTACATCACTAATATCAACTCTGTCCTCTTACCCCAAGCATCTGTTTGCCACTTAAAATACTCTCCTCCGCCCACCACCTTCTCCCATCTCTTCCTCTCTCACAGCTGAAGACTTCGCCAACCATTTTATTCATAAAATTCGAAACATTCGCTATGAACTCTCATCTCATAGTGGTTCACACACTCCACCCTCTAAGCCAACCAACAACACCCAGTCTTCTCCCTTCTCCAATACCACAGCCACTTTGAACTGCTTTGATCCAGCTACAGAGGACGAAGTCTCCAAACTGCTATCATCCACTTGCCTCACTACATGTCCTTAGGATTCTATTCCAACTTAGCTTACCTCTCCCCTCTCTACCATACTAATACCACCTCTCACACATATTTCCAACATCTCCCTAAATACTGCCATGTTTCCATCGTCTCTAAAACATGCCATAGTTATACCCACCCTCAAAAACCCCTCATCTGACTCTGACATTGCATCTAACTACCGCCCTATCTCTCTGCTTACCCTGGCTTCCAAACTGCTGGAGCGGCTCCTCTTTAACCGCCTTACCAGATTTATTTCCTCTAACTCCCTTCTTGACACCTTTCAATCCAGCTTTCGGCCCCAACACTCCACTGAGACAGCTCTCACTAAAGTCACCAATGACCTGCTTACCGCCAAGTCAAAAGGTCACTTTTCCATTCTACTTCTTCTAGATCTCTCTGCTGCCTTTGACACTGTCGACCATCCACTTCTACTCCATATTCTTTTCTCCCTCAGTATTCAAATCACTGCTCTCTCATGGTTCTCATCAAACCTACAAAATCGATCATTCAGTATCTCCTTCTCCAACACCTCTTCTTCTCCTCACCCCCTGTCTGTTGGCGTACCCCAAGGATCAGTCCTAGGCCTCGTACTCTTCTCCATCTACACATCCTCACTTGGTACCCTAATAAACTCTTTTGGGCTTCATTATCATCTCTATGCAGATGTCACATACATTTACCTCTCAGCACCAGATCTATCCCACTCTCTTCTAACACACGTCGCCAACTGCCTCTCTAGTATATCCTCTTGGAAGTCCACCCACAATCTCAAACTCAACATGTCTAAAACTGAACTCCTAATCTTCCCTCCCTCTCTCCCAGCGTCAATTCCTCACCTCTCTCTCACTGTCAACAACGACATCTTCACCCCCACCTCCCAAGCCCTTTGTCTTGGAGTTCTACTGAACCCCGCATCTCCAGAATTCGTCACTATCTTACACAAGACGCAATTAAAATCCTAATACACTCTCTCATCATCTCTCGACTAGACTTCTGCAACTCGCTTCTTGTTGGCCTACCCACCATCTATCTCCGCTTCAATCCATTATGAATGCCTCTGCTAGACTCATCTTCCGTACACAATGTTCAGTGTCGGCATTACCTCTCTGTCAATCACTCCACGACTTCCCTTAGCCTCAAGAATAACATTTTAAATCATGACCCTAACTTATAAAGCCCTCAACAATAACGCTCCCCCATACATCTTTGCTCTCATCTTCAAATACTCCCCCACCCGTCCTCTTCATTCTGCTAATGACCTTCTTCTTTCTACAACTCTTGTCACCTCCTCTCACTCCCACCTCCAGGACTTTTCTTATGCTGCCCCTAGTCTCTGGAACACCTTGCCTCGCTCCACCAGATTATCCTATTGCCTCAAAACCTCACTTTAAATGCATCTCTTTAAACAAGCGTATCACCTTCAACCCTAACACGCTTATCACCTCTTTCTCCCTCTTTTACCACTCACTAGTGATGTCGCGAACCTAAAATTTTCGGTTCGCGAACCACGAACGCGAACCGCCGCAAATGTTCGCGAACCGGCGAACATCGGCGAACCGCCATAGACTTCAATGGGCAGGCGAATTTTAAAACCCACAGGGACTCTTTCTGGCCACAATAGTGATGGAAAAGTTGTTTCAACGGGACTAACACCTGGACTGTGGCATGCCGGAGCGGGATCCATGGCAAAACTCCCATGGAAAATTACATAGTTGATGCAGAGTCTGGTTTTAAGCCATAAAGGGCATAAATTACCTAACATTCCTAAATTGTTTGGAATAACGTGCTTTAAAACATCAGGTATGATGTTGTGTCGATCAGGTAGTGTAAGGCCTGGATTTTTAGAACCAGGAGATGGAAAAAGATGTTTTGTTGGTCGTATCACTTCAATTTTGGGGCACGGCACGTGCAATCAAAGGTGCCACCAGATAGGAGTGGCGTGTTTGTAAGTACTACTCTTATCAGTTTAATACTTGTTACGTCACCTATCAGGGGGCGTGTATAAGGCCTGGATTTTTAGAACCAGGAGATGGAAAAAGATGCTTTGTTGGTCGTATCACTCCAATTTTGGGGCACGGCACGTGCAATCAAAGGTGCCACCAGATAGGAGTGACGTGTTTGTAAGTACTACTCTTATCAGTTTAATACTTGTTACGTTACCTATCAGGGGGCGTGTATAAGGCCTGGATTTTTAGAACCAGGAGATGGAAAAAGATGCTTTGTTGGTCGTATCACTTCAATTTTGGGGCACGGCACGTGCAGTCAAAGGTGCCACCAGATATGAGTGACGTGTTTGTAAGTACTACTCTTATCAGTTTAATACTTGTTACGTTAACTATCAGGGGGCGTGTATAAGGCCTGGATTTTTAGAACCAGAAGATGGAAAAAGATGCTTTGTTGGTCGTATCACTTCAATTTTGGGGCACTTTGTGACATTAGCTTCTTACGCTCAAACATGTCCTTTACAGGCACCTGACTATGGGCAGATGAGCAGGAACTACTCAAGGTGAGAGACAGAGTGGCGGATGGTTGAGAGGGGGCAAGGAGGACAGCAGTGGTTGATGTGGCTGATGATGCTGCACCAGGAGGAGGATGGCGGCTTTGAGTTTGTGTGCTGCTTGTACTCATGTGTTGGTCTGGAGTCACCCAAACATTAGGTCTCAACATGTAGAGGATAAGGGAACCAGGCTACTCTAGACCTCATTCATCATTACAGGTTTTGACAGATCGGTACTATGCGTCCAAGCTACTGTGACAACAGATATGAGTGGCACTGTGCACTTGCAGAAGTTGGTAGAGTAGACGCTGTAGGTCTGACACACACGCTTGCAGACAACTAACTGCTATGCAATCTATTACAGTAGAATTTTTGTTTTGTTTTAAATGTACACTACTGTTACCCCAGATATGAGTGGTGTGTTAAGTAGTACTACTCCTATCAGTTTAATCCCTGTTATGTGCCTTTTTTTTGGGTTTGGTTGTTAAAGCCACAGTGCAGCACCAGAGGCCAGAAAAATTAGGCATGTACACATGCCTGAAAAATTAGGTATTGTTGATCTTGCAGCGAGCAGATAAGAAGGTAGGCCTGATTCAATGCCCCATCCCTGCATATCCACACTCAGAGATTGAGGGGGCGACCCTTACAAGGCCACGGGCCGGAGATATAAATGGGGGCCATCCCAAATAAGCACACAAGCGGGGACAAAGGTAGTGAAGGGGACATAGAGGCCCATGGACTGGCGGTCGCCATCTTGGCAGGAAAAGGGCCCAGCAATTAAGCCAAACTGACCCAGCACAGGCAGCTACTTGAGTCAAACGCTGTACAATTACACCTTAATAAAGCTGAAACATGCAGCAGCAGGGATTCTAAACGGCCACACAGGGACAAGGAGGCTAACAGCCCCCACAGTCTCTGCACCACTCTTTTTAACAGATAACCCAAAATGCTAACCAGGGACCTTGCCCACAAAAAAAAAAAGCAGAATTTTATTGGAGGAATTATTAGTGTCTTTACCCCCCAAGAGAGGACATAATATACAGTATCTTTAGACTACCTGATGGCCAAACCTCCTTTAGCCCCAATGCTATCCAAGAAACATTTCAAAACTTTGATCAGACCATATATTCATCCCAATCCCGCTGCAGCGGATCTGACATAGAGTCCTTCCTACTACAGCAAGAAGTCCACAAAATACCTGTACCTCAATTGGACAGCTTGAACCTAGACATATCCCAAGAGGAAGTTAAATCTACAATCCAAGATCTTAAATTTGGCAAGTCCCCAGGGCCAGACGGTTTTACTCATCTGTACTATAAGAAATTTGAGCCCTTGCTTACCCCCGCACCTAACATCTTTGTTTAACGCTATACTAAATGGAGAACCTATGCCCCCTTAATTGAATCAGACCGACCTCATAGTCTTTCCAAACGAGGGTAGGGAACTGAATCTCAAACTGTATTACAAGGCAGCGCAGCTGGCTTTCATTCCTCTGGCGCATTCTCCAAAACACATCAGCCGCTCTGGGTATTTATGGAAAATGTATGCATGTCACCTTATACATGGGATACAGTAATATGGATTCCAGGCCTGTATACTTTTTTGAGAAACTTGAAAAACCCATTGATTAAGCACTCATTAAAAATATGGACGGAGATGAACTGGACACAAAAACTGGACACTCGAGTATCAGATCTTACCCCTATCGTACCCAATTCCCACTTTAAGATACATCTTCCGGAAAGCTCTCTCAGTTGGTGGAAGTCTCAGAACCTACTAAGGGTTGGTCCATGGTGGCATGACGACAAAATAATGACCTTTGAGTGGGTGAGAGATAGATACAATTTACCCCTGGCTGAACACTATAATTTTTGCAGGATACATCATTTTATATATAAGATAAGTGGTAGGGGAACCCCCCAAAGAAACACCTGGCTACTCAAAAAATGTAGGGATTCCCCCTTTCAGCCCGGTATTATTAGCCTCATGTATGAACTATTTAATGAAAACTCATGGGCAAACAAACCAGACTATACCAAAGCCTGGGAGAGGGATTTGGGCACCGAGTTGGCAGAAAGCACATGGGATAAAAGTTGGCAAGGCTTAAGTAGGGGATCTTTAAATTATAGTCTGCTTGAGACTTTAATAAAGGTCCTACACAGGACATATATTACTCCTTTTAAGCTAATAAATGGGATCCAAAACGGAGCAGCTCATGTTTTAGGAACAGTGGTAATGAGGCTACATTTATTCATGTCTGGTGGGAGTGTTCGACAGTCATAAGACTATGGGAGGAAACATGCTTACTAGCTTCTAAAATGTTTAAGATTGACCTAATAAAATATTTTTTGAAAGAAAAAATACACATAGCTAGTAGTTGGAAAACCCCAAATTAAAACTTTCAGGAATTAATAAAAAAAATCAACAATTTACTGCTCAACGAGAGATTTAACCATGTAGTCTTGGATAGAATCACCCAGTTCCAGACAATTTGGGATCCCTGGATAACATCCCCATTTAGTGCCCCCCTAATATAATAAAACATTTGTTAATGGTTGAAGCGACTCGGGGGAAAGGACCGGAGTGGGGGAGCCCTGGAGGAGACCCTTCAGAAGCAACCGGCGGCAAAATCATCCGAGAAAAGGAGAGGTCGCCTACTGAAGCCTGCCCTAGGGTAACCCAAGGGCGATTGAGCAGGTTAGATATTGTAAATAATAAGCTACTGCTGGAGTGATGATAGATAATAGTACTTTACTATTGTCTGTTTTACCATGTCTTAGGTTTCTCTTAAAAATTGCAATCACAGTAAAAAAAAAAAGAAAATGTATTAACCAAAAAAGTAAAAAAAAGAAGGCCTAGCCACCTAATTTTAACAAAATGTCTTCATTGTAAATATGTATTTTTGCACAACTGTTGTGTTATGCAAGACTGTTCAATATGCTTTCTTTTCCATTACATGCCGTACGCCTTCTGGCATAAAAATTTAAATTCAAAAGTAGATATTGTTGCAGCCGCTGCTGTTGCAGCGGCCAGAAAAATTGACCTTTGTTCCCCAGGCAGAAAGTGCCATAAAACATTGCCTCTTCTTGAACCCTAGTTGGTGGTGGATAATTCACGCAAGTCATCCGGCATTCACAGATAACATACAGCAGCGTGTGGACCATTTATAGCCGAAGGCAGCTCATCTCATCAGGCCTTTTTCAGTCGAATGTATCGCCCAGTGTCAGTCCCTTCAGGATCCATCCCTCATTCATTTTTACAAAGGTGAGGCAATCTAGACTTTTTTGCCCTAGGCGACTTCTCTTCTCGGTGACAAAACCTCCTGCTGCACTGAAGCTCCTTTCTGACAGGACACTTGAAGCGGGGCAGGCCAGAAGTTCAATTGCAAATTGGGATAGCTCAGGCCACAGGTCTAGCCTGCATACCCAGTAGTCAAGGGCTCCTCAGAGTGTCGATATCTGCAGTTAAGGCGAGGTAGTCTGCTACCTGTCGGTCAAGTCGTTCTCTGAGGGTGGATCCCGAAGGGCTGATGCGATGCGTAGGACTGAAAAAGGTCCGCATGTCCTCCATCAACAACACGTCTTTTAAACGTCCTGTCCTTGCCGGCGTGTTCGTTTCACCTCTTCCCCTGTTATATTGCCCTTGTGCTGTGACATCACCCTTATATGCTGTGTAAAGCATACTTGTTAAATTGTTTTGGACCTGCTGCATCCTTTCTGACTTGCGGTAATTTGGTAACAAATCAGGCACTTTCTGCTTATACCGGGGGTCTAGTAGCGTGCACACCCAGTACAGGTCGTTCCCCTTCAGCCTTTTTATACGAGGGTCCTGCGACAGGCACGACAGCATGAAAGACCCCATTTGCACAAGGTTGGATGCCGAGCTAGTCATGTCCCGTTCCTCGTCCTCAGTGATCTCACTGAAGATATGTTCTTCCCCCCAGCCACGTACAACACCACGGGTACCAGATAGGTGACAACGAGCACCCTGGGATGCCTGTTGTGATTGGTCTTCCTCCTCCCTCTCAAAGCCACATTCCTCCTCTGACTCCTCTTACTCACAATCCTCTTCCAGCGTTGCCGCAGGTCCAGCAAGCGATGCTGATAAGGCTGTTTCTGGTGTTGATGGTGACCACAACTCTTCCTCTTCCTCGTCACGCTCATCTACGGCCTGATCCAGCACTCTTCGCAGGGCACGCTCCAGGAATAAAACAAATGGTATGATGTCGCTGATGGTGCCTTCGGTGCGACTGACAAGGTTTGTCACCTCCTCAAAAGGACGCATGAGCCTACAGGCATTGCGCATGAGCGTCCAGTAACGTGGCAAAAAAATCCCCAGCTCCGCAGAGGCTGTCCTAGCACCCCGGTCATACAAATACTCGTTAATGGCTTTTTCTTGTTGGAGCAGGCGGTCGAACATTAGGAGTGTTGAATTCAAACGTGTGGGGCTGTCACAAATCAAGCGCCACACTGGCATGTTTCGCGCTGGATATCTGAAAAGTGCGCCATGGCCGTGTAGGAACGCCTGAAATGGCCATACACCTTTCTGGCCTGCTTCAGGACGTCCTGTATGCCTTAATACTCATGGACAAAGCGTTGTACGATCAGATTACACACATGAGCCATGCACGGCACATGCGTCAACTTGCCCAAATTCAATGCCGCCAACAAATTTCTTCCGTTGTCACAAACCACTTTGCCAATCTCTAGTTGGTGCAGAGTCAGCCATTGATCCACCTGTGCGTTCAGGGTGGACAGGAGTGCTGGCCCGGTGTGACTCTCTGCTTTGAGGCAAGTCAACCCCAAGACGGCATGACACTGCCATATCCGGGATGTGGAATAGTTTCTGGGGAGCTGGGGGGGTGCCATTGATATGGAGCAAGACGCAGCAGCATAAGAGGACTCAGCTGAGGAGGTTATGGAAGAGGATGGAGTAGGAGGAGTAGAGGAGGTGGCAGCAGGCCTGCCTGCAAGTCGTGGCGGTGTCACCAACTCCTCTGCAGAGCCACGCATTCCATGCTTGGCAGGCGTCAGCAGGTTTGCCCAATGCTCAGTGTAGGTGATATACCTGCCCTGACCATGCTTTGCAGACCAGGTATCAGTGGTCAGATGGACCCTTGCCCCAACACTGTGTGCCAGAGATGCCATTACTTCCTTTTGCACAATTGAGTACAGGTTGGGGATTGCCTTTTGGGCAAAGAAATTTCGGCCGGGTACCTTCCACTGCGGTATCCCAATCGCTAAAAACTTTTTGAACGCCTCAGACTCCACCAGCTTGTATGGTAAAAGCTGGCGGGCCAAGAGCTCAGACAAGCCAGCTGTCAGACGCCAAGCAAGGTGGTGACTTTGTGGCATTGGCTTCTTACGCTCAAACATGCCCTTGACAGACACCTGACTGTGAGGAGATGAGCAGGAACAGCAAGAGGCGAGAGACGGAGTGGTGGAGAGTTGAGAGGGGGCAAGGAGGACAGCAGTGGTTGATGTGGATGAAGATGCTGGACCAGGAGGAGGATGGCGGCTTTGAGTTTGTGTGCTGCTTGTACTCATGTGTTGATCCCATTGGCGTTTGTGATGTGACATCATGAGCCTTCGCAAAGCAGTTGTACCTAGGTGGGTGTTGGACTTCCCACGACTCAGTTTCTTTTGGCACAGGTTGCAAATGGCATCGCTGTTGTCAGAGGCAGACACACAAAAAAAATGCCACACTGCTGAGCTCAGCGGTGACGGCATTCTGGTGGTGGCAACAGCATGCGTTGATTGGCGTGCTGTCTGGCTGACCCCGGGTGCTGATGCATGTTGTCTGACTGTGCCACTAGCTCGTTGCGATGACCTCCCTCTACTTCCAACTCGTCTCCTCCTCCTCTCTGTCTCCCCATCTGAACTTTCCCCCTGTTCTTCTTCTCTTCTAGCAGGTACCCACGTGACATCCACGGACGCATCGTCATCATCATCACCCGCCTCACTTGTATATGACAACTGAAAAAAGGAAGCAGCAGCGGGTACATCATCATCATCATCATCATCATCACATCGTACGTACATGTGTGTAATGCTGCCTGACTGAGATATATCCCTGTTATCTATATTCTCTGGCAATAATGGTTGCGCATCACTCATTTCTTCAAACTGATGTGTAAATAACTCTTCTGACTGATCAATTGAATTGGCTGTGGTACTAGTGTTGGTGGTGGCGGCAGGCGGGTGAGTGGTAACTTGAGAGGTGCCCGAAGCTAAGCTGGAGGAGGATGGTGCGTCAATGTTCCAAGCGGAAGCTGTAGAAGATTGGCTGTCCTGTGTTAGTCAGTCAACTACATCCTCTGAACTTTTCAAGTTCAGGGTAACTGGCCTCTGAACACTGGGCATTATTGTAGGGCCAAAGGGAATCACAGCACCACGACCACGACGGCCTCTGCGGGGTGTCCTGCATCTGCCTGTCATTTTTTTTAAAATGTGGACTGTTGGTACCCCAACTAGACTGGATTGGTTGAACTTGGCACAGTGTATTTTAAAATGATGAGAAAAACATGTTCTGTAAACTAAATAAAAATCATTTTAGGAGGTTAAGAGAAAAAGAAACCGAATGGGGGGATACCGAGCAGAGCACACCATCTACAGCCCACTGGGAGACAAACTCATCCATTCCCCCAGTGGACAAAGCCAGGTGGTACTCTGCCCAGATACGGGAGGGCACCAGCACCCGGAACATGGCCTCAGGTGACAAGGGAACCCCCCCTATCAAACACTGCTTCCTGGACTTATATATAGCCAATTTGGCTAATGCCAGGAGCAGGTTGACGAGGAGGTCCCTGGCCTTATTGCCCCGGGACACTGGGCGCCCAAAAATAAAAATGTGAGGGGAGAAATGCAGCCAGAACTGCAGGAGGAGGCCCCTCAAGAGTGACAAGAGGGGCTGCAGTCTGGCGCAACTAAAATAAATATGATACACGGACTCTCCCTTGCCACAGAATGGACAAGTGGAGGGAGAGTCCAAGAATTTAGCTAATTACTCTCCCGTGCTCAGTGCACCATGGAGCACTCTCCAACTCAAGTCCCCGGTGGGTCGTGGTACTAAATCAGAATAAAGTTCCCTCCACCGGGGCCTCTTGCCCTCGTCAGCTGGTAGGACCCGCCTCCACATGGTATCGGGACGGGTCACGAGGGCAAGGAAGTGCACTGTATGGAGCACAAGAGAATATAAGCTCTTCCTCGGCATGCCGCGAAAGCATGCCGAGGGTATGTCCCTCAACTTTGAGAGGTTGGGGACAGGAGGAGCCTGAGGGGAAACACGGGGCTTGTGTCCAATGCAAACAGCCGGAGCAGGGGTGTTGAAAGGTGCATGTGGCGCTCCGGCCTGCAAAGCCCCACGAAGGAAGGTGCGCGAGTCGGGGGAGATGGCATCCCTAATCTCCTGGAGCAAGCGCCCTGAGACTTTGGGCGTCACATATCCCAAACGGAGCGCAAGCTCCTGGGGTGACACCCAATCAGAACGCCCGTATTCCAGGAGATCCCCGACTCGGGTCATCCGTGCATGACTAAGGCGGCGGATGATACAGGGGGACTGTAACATTGGAGCCTCCACTGCTGGATTAAATAGCAGGGGCTCCGTGAATATTTCATCCCCCAAAGGCACGCCCTGCCTGATCACGGAGACCATGCTCCAGGCCTTGAGGGTTTCCTGGTAGTATGCCGGCAACACAGAGAGGTCTCTCCCAAACCCCTCGGGCCTGATCAGAAATAATTGCCGGTCATACCCCAGGTTGCGCAACTGGCGATAAAAGCTGGATGCCAGTGCGCACCACTGCGGAGAGGGATCTGCATATAGGTATCTCTGCAGGTACTGAAGGCGGAAGGTGGACAACTGGGAGCACACACAAACTACTCCCTGTCCACCCTCCACCAAAGGCAGACTTGCCACCCCTGCAGAGACCCAATGCCTTCCCATCCAGAGGAAATCTAACAAATTCCTCTGGATATTGGTGACAAACTCGGGGGTCGGACTCAGACAAATCAGCCGGTGCCAGATCTGAGAAGCCACCAGCTGATTCACCACTAGAGTCCGCCCCCTAAGGGAAAGCATTTTTGCTAGACCCCTCCATCGTCCCAGATGAGAGAGGACACTGCCCTCTAACTCCCTCCAGTTGTCTGGGACGGAAGCGTCCGCAGCGGACAGGTAGACCCCCAGATATTTAATGACATCTGCCTCCCACGTGATGTCACGAAACGTGGGAGGCAAAGAGTCTACCTGTAAATTACCCTCTAAAAGGCCTGTGCATTTGGACCAGTTGATCTGAGCGGAGGAGGCAGCTGAATATACCTCCTGGCACTGTTTTGCCAGCTCAAGATCAACTGGATCCTGGGCCACGAGGAGCACATCGTCAGCATAAGCTGAAAGGACAATCCGCATGTCTGGATCTTTTAGAACCAGCCCTGTGAGCCTTTTCCTCAGTAGGCATAGGAAAGGCTCAATGGCCAGTGCATATAACTGTCCAGACAAGGGACATCCTTGACGCACCCCTCGTCCAAATACCAAAGGTGCTGTTAGGGACCAATTGATTTTAAGTAAACACTCTGCAGAGGCGTACAGCGTTCTTATAAAGCCCACAAACTGTGGGCCAAAGCCGTACGCTTGCAGAGTGGCTATGAGGTAACCATGGTCCACCCTGTCAAACGCCTTCTCTTGATCTAAAGAGAGAAAGGCGAGTGACAGACCAGTCCTGCGAGAATAATGCAATAGATCCCGGACCAGAAAGATACTATCAAAGATAGTCCGGCCCGGGATCGCATAGGACTGGTCAGGGTGAACCAATTCTGCCAGCACAGACCCAAGTCTAAGCGAGATGGCTTTAGCTACAATCTTGTAGTCTGTGCTGAGCAGAGAGACAGGTCGCCAGTTCTTAATAAGCCGGAGATCCCCCTTTTTGGGCAGCAGGGCAAGTACTGCCCTGCGACAAGACAGGGGCTTCCCCAAGGACCAGATGGAAATCAGGTCCCAGAGTCTCCCAGAAAAATTGGAAAAACTCTACAGTCAGTCCGTCCAGTCCTGGAGACTTCTCACAGGACATGGCACGGAGGGCTTCAGAGAGCTCTTAAAAAGAGTGGTATATCAAGCCGCTCTCTTACACCCTCACTGACTGTGGGAAGCCCCTCCCATAGCACCCTGCAGGCGTCTGGAGAAATGGGATCCGGAGAGTAAAGATCTTTATAAAAGTTCCGGGCTCTATCCCGGATACTCTCCGGATCTGTAAGGGGGGCACCGTCTTCATGTAGAAGACAGGTGATGTGCCTACTGTTACCCCCCTTTTTCTCCAGTGAGTAGAAGAGGCGCGAGCCGTGGTCTAGATCTTTGAGAAAACCTAAGCGGCTGCGCACGTATGCCCCCTTGGCCTTGTTTCGTTCCAGGTCACAGAGGACACCCTTCCTCTCTACATACTCACTCTGCAGGGATTGGTCCCTACAAGTGAACAGCCTCTGCTCCAGATGGAGTACCTCCCCCCGGAGTGACTCCAACTCAGCTTTGCGCTGCCCACTCGCACCCTTGGTATATTCCTGACACAGAAGTCGCAAATGAACCTTGCCCACGTCCCACCACAGTTTTAACGTGGCAAAGTCCCCCTTGCAACCCCTCCAGTCCGTCCAAAACTCCCGGATCAATGTCACGAGCCCCTGGTCCTTCAACAAAGCATTGTTGAAGTGCCAATAGGCGGCTCGTGGTGCTGTTGGAGTTAGCGCCACCGTCACAGACACACAGTTGTGGTCTGTGAACGGAGCCAGCCTAATGGCACAAGAACCGACTCGTGACATATAGTGACTAGATATATATAGTCTGTCGATCCGGGAGTGGGACACCAGACCGGCTCTCACCCTGACGTAGGTGAAACCGTCTGATGCCCCTGGGTTCTGCTCTCGCCAGATGTCCTCCAGGGAGAAGCGGGCGATGATCTCCCGCAGGGCTGACGCAGAAGGCGGGTACGGCTCTGGACTATTCCGGTCCAGAGCGTTGAGGGTGCAGTTGAAATCACCCCAGAGTACCAAACACTCATCTGCGTCAACCGTCTCCAAAAACTGGGACAGTATGGCGAGGAACCTCACTCTCTCGGGCCCTCCAGCAGGGGCATATATATTAACTAGGTTAATGATGCCACCCTGCTCTCGGACCTGGAGGTGGATTAGACGGCCTGGGATAACAGCTTTCACAAGCAGCAGCTCTGGCTGAAAAGACTCTGAGAACAGGGTCACCACTCCACATGACGCCGATGTGAAGTGGTTGAAGAAGACCCTGCCTCTCCACTCCAGTTGCCACGAGGCCTCAGCCTCTGGAGTGGTGTGAGTTTCCTGCAGGAAGCTCACAGAGTACCCTCCCTGATATAAATAGGAGAGTACCTGGAACCTGCGGAAACTGTCTTGACAGCCATTGGTATTTAGCGTGCTGATGTGCAAAGCCATTACTGCGTGTCAGGAATTGTGCGTTCCTCAGACCCTTGAGACTGCTGATAGGACACGCACATTTTATAGAATTTCCGGACTAGGAGATGCTCCCCAGTCCCAGAATTCTTGGCCCTAGTGCTGACCACTAGATATTGCTGGAGAGAGTGGAGAATAAACGACATATTCTTCCACCTCTCCAAGGCCAGCCGCACCTTCCTTTTCTTTTGTCCATGAAGGGTGCTCTCAAGGAATAGATCTATTTCCTTGACAGGGATAACCCACCCATAATCTGATGTTCCTTCTAGTGGGTCACCCCTGGGCTCCTCTTGGCTGAGGGCTTTTACTCCATCCTCCCCGGCTGGAGTCAGTTTCCTCAGCTTTATACTCAGGAACCCCCTCTTAGATGATATAGAAGGAGTCACTTTAGCACCCTTCAAGGTAAATAATGGACCCTTGGATTGCTGTTGCACCCCTGTAGCTTCAGGAGTGCATTCAGGGGTAGCTGGCTGGACAGCAGTGGCTGGCATGGCTTCCTTAATGGAAGCCTTGGAGGCTTTATATGCCTCCTCTGCCAGTTCCACCGCTGCTTGCTCAGCTTGGATGGCACCGATGTTAGGGTCAGTGGACGGCTGAGGAGGGTAGACAGGCTCTCCCATGATGTTAACAGGAAAACCTGTTTTATCACCCTCCCCCATTTCCACTTCCCCTTGTGCCACATCCCCCCTGACAGACAAATCCATGGGGTCCTGAATGGGGGTCATGCCTATATTCCCCCCCTCCAGTAGTGACTCAGCCTGGGGCTCTAACAAAGCCTGAGGTACGTCACTAGAGAGTGACACTGGAGGAGGAGACTGACTGGTGCCCTTGAAGCTCAGCACCTCAGGGACACTGACTACCCATTCAGCAGGGGCTTTGTTGGGACCCCCCTCAAAGGCCAGAGGCAGAACCTGATCTTTCTTGTCTACCCCTGCCTCACTTGGGAGACCCTCTTGCCCCTGCTTTTCCTCCAGACCCTTTTCCACATTAACCCCTATAGGGTCTGGAGAGAGAGATGTGTGGTCTGGCACCGGCTGGCTGAGCTTAATAACGAGCCAGACAATGTCACCGGATGAGGAGGAGGTGTTTTGTTCCTCTTCTTGCTTTTAGAGGGAGGTGCTCCACTATAGAGCACTTCCCACTTATCAGCAACCTCCCTGTTAGTTTTATGCTTCCTCTTCCTGGGGACGTCACTCCTGGAAGAGGAGCTGCCACCAGCTGCCTCCCCTGCAGAGGGCTTATTATCCCTCTGCTTACACTGTGCCCCCACACTAACTGATGTAATTATGGTGGGGGCAGATTGGGACTTGGGAGATGCAGCTGTGACACTGGGAGGACCGGTGACATTCTTCCCCTTTTTCCCCGTGTCTGCAGTCTTGCTGGAGACCACAGACACAGATGGCTTTTTTGGGGAAGAAGGGGGTTTGGAGGCCGTGGTGGTGGCTTGAGGAACGGCCTCCTTGGCTGAGCTCTGTGGGGGGGCTATGACCCTTGAGGTCCCCGCTGTTATGGGCTCAGCGGGGATGGGTGCTGTACTGACGGAGGTGCCATTTGCTGGGGCTGGGGCATGATGCTTTACATTAGGACAATTCCTACGTGTATGCCCCAACCCCTTGCAATGATAGCACTGCACCTCCGTAGTGCTGTAAAAAATCCTGTAGAGCACCCCCTCAAATGGAACCCCAAAAGACCCCTCTATGTTTTCTGCACCCTGAGGCAGGCACATTTGTACCTGCCTCTTGAAAGAGAGCACATGATGTAGTGCTCTCTCTCTGCACCCCAGGGGAATTTTAATAAATGGTAGGAGGGAGTCTGGTAGGAAGGGGGGCACATTAGAGAGTGTTACTTTTGTGCCCAACCCTTGCAGGGGCTCTATTGGGACATATAATCCCCCCACTGTGATGCCTCTCTGTATAAGAATGTGAGCAGCAGCCAGCGTACGGGTACGCCGTACATTTTGCTGGCTGCTACTATAACAGAGGGGCTGATGACATTAGCTGCAGCACGCAGATAGATATCAATGCTGTAGACCCCAGACATCTGCCATTTAACCCCATGCTTCCTGGTGATCTGCCCCTCAGCCCTAGCGGTGGTATTACTGGGACCAGCAGAAACCACCTGTGACCAGGTATTAGCCACAGGGGTAGGTCTGCTGGCAGAACCACCAGGAGCTGGGGCTGCCTTATCTGCCTGGGGCCTATGCTGTCTATGCTGTCCAGCTAGGATTTTCAGGGGGCATTATTCCCCCTTTTGACCCCTGGGGCTTCTTAATGGTCTTATCCCTCATGTTTAGACCCTTTTTTTTTTAGTTTATTTGTTTTATTTATTTTTATTTTTTGTTTTATGATTTTCTGTTTTCTTTTTTTTTTTTTAAATATAAGTGTGAAAAAGAAACAAAAAGACAAAACTAAGGGAGAGAGAGAGATAATGTTTGGCAGTGGAAGGGTTAATGGCCTTTTGCAAGGTGTTGCTAATTGCAACAACACAGAGAACACAGAGGCTTTTTAACCCCTCTGTGTCTCTGTGTCAGATGTTAAAAAAGCCTTTTAAAAACTTCAAATTGTTTCCCCCCCCATTGCCTACAAAGATGTTACTTGTCTTCTCTCCCCCAAAACATAAAACCCAAAAGCAAACAAACAAAACTTTAACAAAACCTGAAAAACTTAAAAAAAAAAAAGTCAAAGTAAAAAAAGTTCCAGGAGTGAAGGTGAAGTGCTAAGGGAGGGGTGTGGCAAAGTATCCAGGAGACAGCTCACTCTCCTGGGATAGATAGCTGAGCCTGACTCCCAGAAAACTAAAACTTAAATTAAACTAAAAAAAAACACTGTGCACAAAGTGCTTATAAACAGAAAGGTGTTAAAATAAAACTTGTATTTGAGGGACTAAGACCCTAAAAAGCCTTTTGTTTAGAGCTCAAGCATGCACAAAACCTCTTGGCACAGTACTTGTAAGCAGGACACACACTATGGGTAGCGGTCAAGCAAATGAACTTTGATTGACAGTTATGCAAATGCACTTAGATTTAAGAAAATAAAAGTTTGGGTTTCTTAAATGTGGACTGTTGGTACCCCAACTATACTGGATTGGTTGAACTTGGCACAGTACTTGTAAGCAGGACACACACTATGAGTAGCGGTCAAGCAAATTAACTTTGATTGACGGTTATGCAAATGCACTTAGATTTAAGAAAATAAAAGTTTGGGTTTTTTAAATATGGACTGTTGGTACCCCAACTAGACTGGATTGGTTGAACTTGGCACAGTACTTGTAAGCAGGACACACACTATGGGTAGATGTCAATCAAATGAACTTTGATTGACAGTCAGGCAAATGCACTTAGATTTAAGAAAATAAAAGTTTGGATTTTTTAAATGTGGACTGTTGGTACCCCAACTAGACTGGATTGGTTGAACTTGGCACAGTACTTGTAAGCAGGACACACACTATGGGTAGCGGTCAAGCAAATGAACTTTGATTGACAGTTATGCAAATGCACTTAGATTTAAGAAAATAAAAGTTTGGGTTTTTTAAATGTGGACTGTTGTTACCCCAACTAGACTGGATTGGTTGAACTTGGCACAGTACTTGTAAGCAGGACACACACTATGGGTAGCGGTCAAGCAAATGAACTTTGATTGACGTTATGCAAATGCACTTAGATTTAAGAAAATAAAAGTTTGGGTTTTTTAAATGTGGACTGTTGGTACCCCAACTAGACTGGATTGGTTGAACTTGGCACAGTACTTGTAAGCAGGACACACACTATGGTTAGCGGTCAAGCAAATGAACTTTGATTGACGGTTATGCAAATGCACTTAGATTTAAGAAAATAAAAGTTTGGGTTTTTTAAAAGTAGACAACTAGTAAACAATATTATATTGTATGCGTTGTGCACACACAGTATAAGCTGTGAGCCTGACACACACACTTACAAGCAGGGGCTAGCAGGGAGACAGGCAAATGAAGTTAGATTACACAGAAAAAAAACGGGGAAAAAAATGATGTTATAGCCCTAAAAAGGGCTTTTTGGCGTGCTGTGTTTACAGCAGAGATCTGATGAGTCCTTCAGCACTGCACTGGACACTGAATAAACTTGCCTAGCTATGGTTTTCCCTATTGATGCAGTATCACCTACACTCTACCTCCTCTCAGTAAGACTGCAAGTTAGTTCTGATTCCAAAATGGCTGCTGTCCATGAGGTAGAAGGGTGTGGAAGGGAGTGTATGCTGCTGATTGGCTGGAATGTGTCTGCTGACTGTGACATGCAGGGTCAAAGTTTGCTCAATGATAAAGTATTGGGGGCGGGTCTGCGAGTTTCTATCCTAAGTACTTTGGGAATGCACCATGGACCACCATGGCCCTCCTTGCTTTTCTATATGTTAATTTGTACTTATCTTTGTCTGAACTTAACTTATGTACAGCGCTACGGAATATGTTGGCACGTCATAAATGAACTATAATAATAATTATTATTATTGTATAAAATGTGTATATTAATGTATGTGTGATTGCATATTACTTACTTACAAGTATATGATCATATATCATTTACCTTTTTGAAAAGAAATCATAGGCAGTGATTCATATTTCAAAGATGGACACAAAATTGTATTAGAATAATCAGCATGGTCAATACATAAAAAAAACATGAATCAATAGTTTTACTGTGGTGGATAGTGAGTCCAAGGAGGAAAGAGGCTTCCAAAAAACAAAAATATTGCACATTAATATAAAAATGTTCAAAAATGCATAGCACAGACATCTGATCAGTACATTAGAATTTATATCACATAGAACAATCAAATTCTTATTCTATGGATTCCTAAAATGAAACTTATAGATATTGTGTAACACATTCATATGGTAGACATCTAGTCATTACACCAGGAAGGCATTGTCATCTCTCAATTTAGTATTAATGTTTCACAATTTAATATAATTATTTCTACATTTTTAAATAGGAGGATAAATAAAATAAATTGTGTTAAAAGATATGTAACAAAATAAATAAATAACATATTTGTAACATTTTCAAATAAAAAACTATAAAAATATCCTTTGATATCCTTCCTTTTTTAGATATAAACTAGCGACTTGCCCGTCAAAAATTAACTTTAACAATAAACAATAAATAAATTAACTTTAAATTAACAATATCCTGGAGAGCTAACAATCCCTTAGGATTTTCCTGCATCAGAAAATGTACAGTTGGACTGTTGATCACCTGAGGAGAAAGTGTCAGCAATGTGGCAAGTGTGCAGTGTAAATAGGCTGCGTGCGCGAGGCCAAACCATTTGTGTAGGCATGTAAAGAGCCATTTTAGAATTGTAATGTTCTTATTTGCAAGTTAGTGTTGTAAAATTGCAGCTTTTTTCTATATGTTATTTGGCATTTTCCGTCCTTTGTAATGGTATATTTTGTATCTCCTATGTTCCTGGCTAACTCGTACGTGCCTGGCAGTAATTTGTGCGCCTCGGTCTCCTTTAGCCTCGTTTTAATTTTTTTGAGCCACTATTTTGTTCTCACTAAGCCGATTTTCGAGTGACAAAACTCTGCAAATTTGTGTGCAACCAAACTTACAGGCATCTTGGCATTCTCCCCGTGCTGTGTGTGAGTGTGTTTTTATTTTAATTTTTTTCTTGTTTTTTGTGTTTTTTTATTTTTGCAGTTTGGCAGTTAAATTAGTATTTTTGCTACGTCAGTTTTTTAGCCCTCGAGATTCCGAGGTCATTCCTGGCTAACTCATATGTGCCTGGCGGTGATTTGCACACGTCGTTCTCCTTCAGCCTCGTTTTCATTTTTTTCAGCCGCCATTTTTTTTCTTGCTTAGCCGATTTCTGAGTGCCGACTCGGCAAATTCGGCTTAAATTTGTGTGCAACCTCACCCCCATGTGTCCCGGCATTCCCTCTGTGCTGTGTGTGAGTGCTTTTCAAAAAATTTCAGCCAACATTTTTTTTCTCGCTTAGCCGATTTCTGAGTGCCAACTCCGCAAATTCAGCTTAAATTTAAGTGCAACCTCACTCCCATGTGTCCCGGCATTCCCCCCGTGCTGTGTGTGAGTGTTTTTACATTTTTTTATTTTTTTTCTTGTTTTTCGTGTTTTTTAATTTCCATGTCACCTGTATATAGAGTCCTTCTAATTAAAATGTTTCTAAAAACATTTCCGTTAAATCGAATGAATGATGTCTTCAGTCCAGTAGCATAAGGTAAGAGGCACACACTTTTTTTTTGCTGCTGCAGATACTAACGTTAAACCACTGAACTCTGGATTGTTTTTACATTGAATCAAAATGTATCTTTTCTATATTCTTAAAACATTTTTTAGCTAAATAAATTATATATTTTGGGCTTACTTGCTTTACCATATAAGAGTTGCCATTTTGCCTCTAACATTATGTCTCACAGATGTCAATCCATCTTGTTTCGCTGGATAGATAATGTCACTAGTGGAGGAAGAGCAGAAAAATAAATTATAAGTAATTAAGTCTAAAATAATTAGTATATTTCAATAAAATGTTTATAAAAAGAGATTAATTTGTGTTCACATTTTTTGCAGAGTTCAGTGGTCTTCTAAAGCAAATGTGTTGTACACAGTTAAACAATGGCTGTAATACCACACGTGCTCACCAGCAACATATCTTCTAGAACCCACATAGGTACTACCCCTTACACACTATGGGCCTTCAAATCTTTTTTTCTAACGTTACAGCACCTGTAGACTCTTCAATTAGTAATGTACCAATTCAAATCACTCCTTTTTTTCATGTCTACGAGAGAGCACTTGCAAATGGCTCTAGATCGAACAGTTCTACTAAGCTACTGGAGGCTATTCCTGTCATTCTCACTGAAAGGTGATTCAACTTAAAACAAGGTGTAAAGTGTATGGTGCACTTGTAACGTTTGGAGATGCCAACCCTAAGTTGCATTCTGCTTGTCAGTAGTGATTGTCGGCGGGTAACTCACAATCAGGAAGCGAGTAGCTAATAGAATATGAGCCTCATTCAATTGCAAGGCCACATCTCACGGTATACAGGCCGTATGTCTGCGGGCTTGCTGCAGGCTTAAACTCTGCTACAATTACGGTGCTATTCAATTGAACAAGCCTGCAAGTTACGGGCCCAAAACCGAAACCGTAAACCATGCAATTGTATGTAGCATTTCAGAGCGGAAACATGATCAATTAAGCAAGGCCGTAACTACCCATTTAGAAACAGCCAATAGAAAATTAGACCGTCATCATTACAGCAGTATAAGATGAAGGTTATATGTCAATCATTTAGCGTTTAGGGGTCCGATATGCGATCAAACTTTGCAAAGTACAAAATAATAAAAATGAATGCCAATACTGTTCTAGTCCATGTGGGTGGCCTGATATGTATTAACTCATTGAAACATGAAAATAAAAAAAATTGTATTGCCGATTTGTGAGCTTGAGACTGTTGTGCAATTAATTCTATTGTCTTTCGGTCTAAATGCTGACTACCTTAATAGAGATAGTATGACTATCTCTACCAAGGCTAATATGATTATCACCACAGAAGTGGTTAAGCCTCCAAAAAAAGGAATATGATTAACTCCACAAAGGATGGTATGGCTATATAAACAGCGGGAATGACTACACAATCAGTGGGCGATGTGATTACCTAAGTGGGGGAGAGTATGACTTCTTCTAGAGAGGAGAATATAAGTACCTCAACTGATGAAGGTGTGACTACTCCCACTGAAGGATGGTTATTTTTAGCACAGATAATTACTGCAAATATTTGCTTATTTGTAAGAGCTTGCAACTAGAGTGAACAGTATGGATAGTCACTTAAATTAAAAAGTGCTTTAGAAGAAGAGTAATATCTTCTCACACACTGGGTCTCTCTCATTCAAATGATAGCCGCAAAATGGCTACAGAGCTGCGATTCCTTGCAAGTGTGATGCGGCCCCTTGTAGACCTACTTCTACGTTGGTATTTAAATTAATGGGGTCGTAGCACACTCCTTCCTATGGCTGATCACACGACAGGCACTGAATATATATTTACCCCTAAAGATCCACTGGGGCTCCTTAAAGGGACCACTGCACACTAATGGTTACCCCAAGCCGCGGGGGTACTGTAAGTACCCCCGTGGCAACTAACATTAAACCCCTCCATGCTGCTGGGTCCCCGCAAGCCTTAAATATTCAAATTTCCCACCCAACGTGGGTCCTGAAATGACTTTAAAGGTCCTTAAAAGACCTGCGATCAATAAAACTGTTAAAGTCTGCCACAGGAATACTATACGTACCCCGCGGCACATAAAATTAACCCCAATTACTCATGGGGGTCAATATAGACCCCCAGGAGACTTCAATTATCCCCTCAGTCCAATAGCGGTCTATAGACTCCTATAGGACACCAATAACCCCTAGGTAACCCTACAAGTGCCATGAGGGTCCTCCAGGACCCTCATGACAAAGTCTAAGCACTATACTATTAACCCTAACTATACCCCATACACCCCCTAACTCTAACTATACCACATTAACCTGTACTAAACCCTATTTAACCCTAACTGGGCCTATTTAACCCTATTTGGACCTAATAACCCTAACTGGGCCTATCTAACCCTAACTGGACCTATTTAACCCTAACTGGGCCGATCTAACCCTTACTGGGTCTATTTAAAACTATCTGAACCTAATAACCCTAACAGGGCCTATCGAACCCTAACTGGGCCTATTTAATCCTAACTGGGCCTATTTAAACCGAACCATACCTATTTAACCCCCTCTAGACCTATTTAGCCCTCACTGGGCCTATTTACCCCCTTCTAGACCTATTTAACCCTAACTGGGCCAATATCACTATAACTGGGTCTTTTTAACCCCTTCCAGACCTATTTAACCCTTATTGGGCCTATTCAACCCTAAGTGGACCTACTTAACCCCCTCTAGACATATTTATTTGTAACTGGGCCTATTTAACCCTATCTAGACCTAATAACTCTAACTGTGCCTATCTAACCCTAACTTAGCCTATCTAACCTTAACTATGCCTATCTAGCCCTTACTAGACCTATTCAACCCCTTCTAGGCCTATTTAACCTCATCTCTAATGGGAGTCTATACAGACCCCCATAAGCCTCCATTTAACCCCATCAGTCCCATAAGGGTCTATGAAGATCCTCGTGGGGCAATTAGAACCCTAATATTACACCCGATAAGTGGCATGAGGGTCCTCCAGGATCCTCGTGACAGTAAGTACAAACACTACACTACACTATCCCCCACCAATAAACCAATAAATCTAAACTAACCCCCTCTACCCTAACCTATTAACCCCTACCTACCTAACACTACCTACCTAACCCCCTATTAAACCCCCACCCACTAATTACACAAAATTAAAAAAAATATGTTACAAAAAATAAAAAAAGAACATTACACAACCCCCCACTACAAAAAAATAAAAAAAGCATTACGCACCTGCAAAGAAAATACATATACAAATATACATAACATTACAATACAGCAATAAATACATTACAAATATACCCCTAACTACAATACATGTCCCCCTATCTATAAAACATTACCCCATCTATAAAAAATTACCTCCTATATACAAAACATTACCCCTATCTATAAAACATTACCCCCTATCTACAATACATTACCCCCTAGCTATAAAACATTACCCCCTATTTACAAAACATTACCCCTATCTATAAAACTATTAGATAGTCCCGGTTAGGGTTAAATATGTCTAGAAAGGGTTAAATAGTCCAGTTAATGCTAAATAGGCCCACTTAGGGTTAAATAGGGTTTAGTATGGGTTAATAGGGTATCATTAGGTTTAAGGGGTTAATGGGGTATAGTTAGGGTTCATAGTGTAGTGTAGTGCTTAGACTTAGTGGGGACCCTGGAGGTTAACCTAAGGGTTAATAGTGTCCTAAAGGGCTCTATATAGACCCCTGTTGGACTGAGGGGGTTAATTTTAATCTCATGGGGGTCTATATTGACCCTTATGAGTGATGCAGTTAATTTTAGGTGCCGGTGGGGTATTTATAGTACCCCTGTGGCTTGGGCTTAACCATTAGTGTGCCGCGGGCCCTTTAGGACCTGTGGTGGGAAATTCAAACCCCGGAATTCCCCGCGCTTGAATTTGGAATTCAATCCCGCGGCGGGAAATGTAAATCTCGTAAATGCTGCGTGGGTCGCGATCGGTGATGATTAGGACCCTTTGCATCAAGGCAATGGATTAATGTGGGAAGCCTGCAGGGGTCCCGATCGGACCCCTGCAACAAGGGTTAATGTGTGCACATTGCAGGGGTCACGATGGGGACCTCTTCATTATAGGGTTAATGCGTGCACACTGCAGGGGTCCCTTTCGGACCTCTGCATTATAGGGGTGATGTAGGGCCACTGTAGAGACACTGCAGGGGTCATGATCGGGTCCCCTGCAGCCAGCGGGGGGCTTAATTGGAGGGTACAAAAGGGCTTCACAGCCCTTGCGTTGGCTCCAGGGTGGAAGTAAGCTGCGCTCATTTTTGGCCATTTTACTGGGTTGGCGGGAGCGTGATTGGAGCATTTGAATAGGGAAGAGTGGTTTAATGCGGTCGAATCTCTATGTGAGATCAAAAGCTTTCCATGCAGTAAGCTGCAGTGGGGTGGCCGCAAGGGAACGCAGGGCGCCGGCTGCTACCAACCGGAGCCCTCAGCAGCAAGGTAATAGAATAGCTAAGTAACTTGCGGCCATCTCTTGCAGCCACACAGCTCCTACGGCCATCAATTGAATGTAGCCCACTGTGTGCTGAATGCTACTCGGATGGGTGATTTATATCCGTTGCCCCGGCACAAATACAGATATCTTATACATTGAAAGACCAAGCATATCTATTAGCTGATATGGAGCCTGATTCAATTGAGCTTTCACATGTTACTGTAGCCCGTAAATGAGGTCGCAAGTTAGCTTGCTATTCAATTGTCGTCTTTTTGCGGGCTTGAAACAGGTTACGAGTTATAGCCTTGAAACAATTGCAATGGTTAAACTGGTAACTTACAGCCTCTCAAAGCCTTTGATCTTTCACTTTCGCAAGAGTTAGGATGGCTAAAATCGCAAATCGATATTCAATTACTCGATTTCCCTAAGCCCGCAAATGTTTCACACGTGTAAATGGCAAAAAAAGGAGAAAATCCTATGAGTGCTAGAGAGGACCCACAAGGGGGTTAAACACCTATTGGTAGTACTATAAATGCAAATAAAAAATCAATATTGCACTGTAAATAATGGGGAAAGCAATGAAAGACATTATAATAAATTGCACAACAGTCTCAAGCTCGCAAATCATCAGGAAATTTTATTTATTTTTATGTTTCATTTCAGGGCTAACTCGATCTTGGGTATCAATGAGTTAATACATATCAGGCCATCCATATGGACTAGAACAGTATTGGCATTAATTTTCATAATTCTCTATTTTGCGGGTTTGTGAGTCTGATCGCATATCGGAGCCCCCAACCTAATTGATTGACATGTAACCTCCATGTTTTACTGACGTAATAATGTCTCATTTTCTATTGGCTGATTCGAAATGGGAGGTTACAGGCTTGCTTTATTAATCATGTTCCTGCCCTGAACTAATACCAGCCAGTGCATGGTTTAAGGTTTCGGCTTTGGGACAGTAACTTGCAGGGTTGAGCAATTGAATAGCATCGTAATCGGAGACGAAAAGAAGCCTGCAACACACCCGCAGACATGCAGCTTACAACGATCGAATTGCGGGCTTGCAATTGAATCGGGCACATGGTCTGTAGGTATTTTAAGGCTGAAAATTCATCAGTGAGGAACCCAGTTGACATTTTTATTCTCATTAAGAATTTGTTTAAACCTTTAGAATTTAGCATTAATCTTCCTTTTTTTCTCCTGCAGATTCTAAATTTAGTAAAATTTTAAAATAAGTATACTTTGCTAGAAAAATGAATGAAATATGTTATAGAAAGAAGTGATTTCTAACTATACTTTTCATTGTTTACCCTTTTTATAAGCAGGACCTTTTATCTTGGCTTTTTATTTTTCACTGCTTTACTTTTTTAAACTTTTAATGTCTTTGAATAAATACTCTACTTCATTAAGGACAGTGAAATATTGTGGCGATCTACTCTCATCAATCTGACTTGATAAGGATGTTATGGCCAAAGCTACCCAGCAGATCCACCAGGTTATTATGGTCCCTTCACCAAGGCAGCTGATATCTCTAAAATCCCCTTCCATTAATACAGCATTTAAAAACATGAACACAGGATCAGCATATAAAAAAGAATCAGGAACTGCTTTGATTGCTGAAATTCAAAGCAGGATCAATAGATGTAGATTTCTATGTCTTCTAGGTTTTTTATAAATTGCTAATACAGTCTGACAATGTTTCATATGCAAGGCCTCATAACATCCACTTCACTGATTGTACAGGACCATGGCAGCTACTATCTTTACTATGGATTCTGACATCTATATATGTTCTAGTTTACTTATTTCATATATATAGAATAATCCTTTCAGACAGTGATAGCTCTTATCATCTTCTATAGGGAATCTGACACATACAGTATATATCTTCCAGATATTTTATTCCATATATATATATATATATATATATATATATATATATATATATACTAGCGACCTGCCCGTCAAAAAATGATGGCAATTAAATGTGTATACTTTGAATTCTGTTTTGCACTTAATATGAGTGTTTGACACTTTTAACCTTATTATTATCTATAAAGAAGTACATCAATTATATTAACTGTGTTTATTTTTTTAACATGCAACTTGTAGGTGACCAACTGGTAAACCATTTTTAACACTAATAACATTTTAATGTAAGAATAGGTCAACGTTGTATGAATGAGTATTGTAAACATTGCATAATGGTTTGTAACATGCAATTTGTAGATCAACAACTGGTAAACTACATAGGTATTGAATCCAGAAGAAGGCAAACAGTAAAACCACCCATTGAAATGTAGCCAATTGTATCAAAGGGGGTAAAAATGAATTCCTTCCTGACCCCATTAACTGGCGATTGGATTACTCCCTGGATTAATATTCTCCATTTAATTCTCCATTTAAATTGTACAACAAAAGCTCATCCTCCTGTTAACATGAAACTTTAAATATATACAATGAAACAACTTAGCACACTTTTTTCAAAAATAGTAACATTACAAACAGTAACTTAATGTATTAACATTGAACCTTGAATTGTTAGAAAATGCAAACAACGTGTTTTGTGGGGCTAATCATGCTAAAAGGCCACTTTCAAGAAATTTCAATATGTTACTTTGTCCTAGTTAAAAAAAAAATTGTTCACTTTTTTTTGTTATTGTTGTAATTCTTGAAAATGGCACATATAGTTTCCTATGTGAAATAGTGGTCCTCTAAAAAGAGACCGCCAGACATAAAAGTTCATCCACAGGGTATAACCACTTTCTCTATGGTTTTTGCCATTTTTGAGAGTTTCTTATTGAAATAGTGTTCCTCTAAAAAGAGTCCGAGTGACATAAAATTTCGTCCTCGAAATAAAACCACTGTTCTCTATATTTGTTTATTTATTGTTGTGAATTTGTTCTTGAGATGAAAGCATTGTTGGAAAATGGCACATAGAGTTTCCTATGTGAAATAGTAATCCTCTAAAAAGAGTCTGAGTGACATAAAAGTTTGTCCTCGAAATTAAACCACTGTTCTCTATATTTGTTTCTTTTTTTCTTGTGAATTTGTGGTACATTTTTTTTTTTTAGATTTCATTATTGAGAAACAATGCATCCTTATTTTTGCATGTTAGTATTACTTTGTTTGCAAGCTCTGCATAATCCTCGTTATTTATTGTATTTTGGAATATAGCTGATATGAGATGCTGTTTGCAAATCATATGAGATGGAATTTGCATGGTATCATTCGGTACATTTTGTATTTGCTGTTTTTCCTTCTCCAATTTTAATGAGCCAATCATTGAATTACTTTTCTCCCTCTGATCTCATATTTTGTTGTAATTGAAGATGGGTAAATAATTTCCATAGTGTACTTGACTGTATGCATGTTTCGACAATGTCTGTTCGATTTCCATGTACAGCGACAGGTAATGTTTGTCTAAAATCTCCACCTTACAGCATTACCTTTCCACCAAAAGGCAAATCATTATCCATGACTTCAAGTAGCAAACGGTCAATACATTGTAGGACATTGCATGACATCATTGTAGCTTCATCTATTATAATTCATTTATTTTTTTATTTTTTTTTTTGCTTGTAATGATGTAATTTGGATATCCGGCACTGATGTTTCCAGAATGGGAACCACCAGTTTAAATCCACTATGCACAGTTCTTCCACCTTCTTACAAAAGTGTGTCAACTCCAGTGGTTACAAATGGCAGTGCTATTTGACCTTGTGCGCGAACAGAACTCATCAATGAATTATACAGATACTTTTTTCCTAAACCGCCAGGTCCATCTAGATAGAAATAATGTTCTTTGAGCATGTCATCATCTAGGGCATTTTTTATTGAATTAAATGCTTGCAGTGGTAATGTATTTAAAGTTGCAAGTCTTTCTTCTGTTCTTTGTTTTTGAAGCAGTGTGAAGCAGAGTGTCATAGTCTTCAAAGTTTATGTCGTCTATGAGTCCTGGATCTGGCAGATTAAAACTTGCATTACTTAATCCATGAGAAATAAAGACCTCTTGAATTTCAAGTAATGCTTTTAATTCTGCAATAGACTCATTGTATCATTGTAAAAAGTCTTCAGACATATTTGTTTTAAATTTGTCCCACAAAGCTAATGCATTTAGAGCATTTGAGAAGGTGCAAATGAATGCAAATAGTTATCTCATCTGCCGTGGGATTTGACACATCTGCCATGGGATTTGACACATTTGACATCTTTACCATTCTGTATCATCAGCTAGGAAGTTTCTGTGTCGTGTAGCTAAATGAAATGTTTCATAAACGATGTCAATAACAGTTCTCAAGTGTTCAAAACTTTGTGCAACGTAAGCAGAAATGTTCAAGGTCTCTTGGACTTACAGTGTAAATTCCTGGGATTATTTTATTTCTACAGCTTTCTCGTTTTTGCCATAATCCATTAACGAAAACATAATGGTAGGGAATGTCAATATATAACAACTCCCTTGCCTCCAAGTCATTACAATTTAATTGAAACTACTTAATTAGTGTAGTTTGTCGATGCTCACTTTGTGCCAAAGCATTTCTTTCATTTCCAACATTGAAATAAACTAAGTGTCTTTGGGGCAAATGTACAGCTAATTGATATACTGCATGTGAGCGATCATGCATTTCATATTTGAGAAGACGCCACATTGCTTTTGGCGCACTTACATAGCTAGCATCTACATGAGATGTAAGTTCATCATGTAATAACTCACTTTGTTCAGGATTTTCTGCCCTTTTGACCATGTTTACCATAGCTGCATCATAGCCTTTGTAAATATATTTGTAGACATATTTAAAGGATTTTATAGAAGTGCAAGCTTCCACATTAATGTGTGCATTATACTTCATGAGCAAATGTGGATTGTATGGTACCACACATCTGTTATCAACCTCTTTCCCCTGATTAATGGCATTTTGGCCTTCTCTTCTTCTATATAATGGGTAGTCATCACAATTAGCATAAGTTTTGGCTCTATAATCTTTTTGAAATTCTTTAGTACATTTCTTATTTTACATACATGGTGACTGTGGATTAATATCTCCACATGGTCCATGAATCATACAATGAGTTACAATCTCATATAGTCTACCATGTATTTCTGGATCTTGTAGTTCAGCAATAATCACTGAATCCACTTCATCACCAGTATCCAATTTATCTTTCTCTTGAAGGATTATAAGAATATGTGCATGTGGAAGGCCTCTAAATTCTATGGTATAAACATAAGCCAGACATTTGCCAAATAACTGAGTTATGGTATGTCACGTATTATTTCAGTTAATTTGATTTTAAAGACTCTTGCCACTAAATCTGGTCTATGGGAAGTAGTTTGTCCAATTAGCAGATTCTGTAGAATCTCTGGCCATTGTGGATTACATGTAAATGTAATAAATAAATCTTTTTTTTTTTTTCAAATTTAGTTACAATAGCCATGGCATCATTGTATCTTTTTTGCATATTGCGAAGAGATGGAAAGAAGAAGGTAAAATGATGGCTTTGCCAGCTGGCAGCTCTCTGGTTGTAGCCACCTCAGTGACATAATCCATCAGTTCACAATACTGTTCTACACATAGTTTATCTTGTTGATATTTTATGAAGTTGACATTTTTTGCCTCAACTTGCAAATATGAATCAATGATCCATTGTTGTGTCAGTTTTCCTCCACATAAAATGAGATTGAATCCATCTCGAATGACAGTTTGAGCCACTTTAAATTCAAGCATCGAAATATTACTTCTGACACATACTTTTGAATTTGGGTAACTGTCAAGTGTTAATTTGGGTTGCCAACCTGCTTCCCCATTTGGAAAAAAATGGGATATATCATTGGATCCAAATTAGTACTTATGTTAATGAAAGGTTGCTCATCATTTCTGGGATATATTCTAATATTCCTCTGAAATGGTGGTTCTCCCTCGTCATTTTGAAAGACCATTGCAACCTCATTTGATGTCGGCAAGTTATAACGGCATTTATCAGTATGGCGAACACTTTTAGAACCATAGTGACTTTTGGGATTGGAAATTGATGTATTTCTGCATTAATTTGTTGTTTCTTTATACTTCTGACACATTTTTATAAGCTTGAGTGTATGGGTTTTGGGCCATAATTTTATCAAGGTCTATAAATACAATGGGTAAGCATTTTTAATTTTCTGGAAGCTTCATATGTTGTTCAACAGCTTCCATTGTATCTATAGTATCTAGTACATATAGTTGAGCACATTTTCTTTGCTCCCCTTCTTCTGGATGTAAATGAGAAGTACGATGGTACATTTGTCCTTGTACTTTGAAACAGTAAGGGCCATGTCCTGGCACATTAGCAGCTAATCTTGCACCCATAGATGAAAAGGATATGGCACTATTATACAATCTTATGTTTACTTTGAAATTTTGGTAATTAGTCAGAGTAGGCTCAGTCATAATGCTTTCTAAATATGTTGGGAATTATTTTCTTTGTGGAAGTCTTACCTTGCCTTTTTTACAGCAACTAATGAACTGGCCATCTGTGGGTCTTTCCTGTTTGAAATGATAAGCCCCACAAAACTGACAGACAAAATTCATAATACCACAATTATGAACCTCTACTGTTAATGATCTAACTAAAGGACAATTATGAGAAGATATATCAATGTGACTGTGTAAATCATCATTAGAATTCTTATCTGATTGTTCTAATACATTTTCTAGATGTTTTTGTTTTTTGTTTGTTTTCTTGGGCTTGGATGTTACTTTCTCAGCCACTTGTGTTTTGCTTGCGATACTCTTGCGTTCTTTTTCACGTAAAATTTTCTTTTCCTCCGGCGTCTGTCGATCTTTCCATAGTAATCAGTAAATATAAATAGCAGATCCGATTTGTATTGTTGTGTTTTTGAAATGCAACTTTCTTTATTTAGTATTTTTTTTTGTATGTGTTTTTTGTCGTTTTCTGTTTTGTGTGCACCAGTGTGCCAGTATGGAGTTAGGGTTATGGTGTTAGGCTTAGAGGGTTAGTTAAGTTGCATTGCGTTTTTACATAGGTTGACACAAAATGGGATAGGTCCTTCTATTTTACTTGTAATACTGTACCTCTTGTGTTGAATTTGTTCTGTATAAATTCCTGTAGATGCTCTGAGTCTTCAGGCAGTGTCTGTTGAAAATTAGAAATAGAGATGCAAATGTTAAATGAAGTTTTCCAATTTTTTTTTTTTTTACTAAAAGCTTTCAAAACATGATACATCCTTCCATTTTGTATATGTTTTCACCATTTCTTGTCCTATCCTGTTTGGAGCATGCCGCTGTTGCCCTTAGGCGTTTAGGTTATGGGGTTAGGTTTAGAGGGTTAGTTACATTGCCCTCTGTGAGAGTGGGACACAGAGGGCACAAGAGGGACACAGGGGGCAGCACATTTCCCACCCCCGGCTTAGACTCGAGTCACTCATTTTACCCAGTATTTTGTGGTAAAATGGGTGCCTCGGCTTATACTCGGGTCGGCTTATACTCCAGTATATATGGTATTACTGGCTTTGTGTAAGTGTTGCCTCGTTTTCATTTTTTTCGGCCGCCATTTTTTTTTTGGCTTAGCTCGAATTAACTTGCAACCTCACTCACAGGCATCCTGACTCTGCCTCTGTGCTGTGTGGGAATTTTTAAATTAATTTGTGTGATATTTGTGTGTTTTTTTGTGTTTTTCGAGTGATGCGGTTTGTTTATTAAATGTGTATTTTTGCGGGGTCCAGATTTTTAGCGAGGTTCAGATTTACAGCCTTATTAAATTGCAATTCGCCCAATTGAAAAGGGCTCTATATAAGCACAGAGCATATTTTTTTACAGAAGTTTTTAGTTAGTGAACTTCTATACAAAAACAAGGTCTTCACTAACTAAAAACTTCTGTAAAAAAAATGGTCTGTGCTCATATAGAGCCCCATTCAACTGGTCAAATCACAATTTAATAAGGCTTTTAGTACGGGGTCTGGATTTTCACAGCGGAAATTGTATAATTGAGCTTCCTGTTCATCTGTAGTCTCGCGGCTCGTAGGGATGATGTGTATGTGGTGCGGGGTCGTAGGGATCAATGTTTTAACATTTTTTGGCAAGCTCACACTGCTGAGAACTATATATATGATGTTAATCCAGTCAGACAGTGATAGCTCTTATCTTCACTAAGGATCTTAATATATATATATATATATATATATATATATATATATATATATCTTCTACTAGATATATTGTTCCATATGCATGTTCACCTAGTCAGAGACTGTGATATCTGCTACCCTCACTTTACGAAGTCTGAAGCATAACTGACAGATTACCCCATCAGATTCTAAATCAGTTAACTTTTTGTGAACCGAACATGCAACATACAGAATCTAAAATCATAAGTCAAACACACATAGAGAAGCAACACAACATACACAGTGTAATCAACATAACATATTAAATACCTATAAAAAATACTGTAAAATTACTGAACACAAACACACATTCCCAGAAGGCAGTCCTGATAGGAGTTGTTACACATCCAGCGTAATGGTCAGCCTCAAAATCCTAATCATCCTAGTCAGGAGGATCATGACAAATAAAAATGTCATCTGCCATTTTACCAGTTCTATCTACCATCAGGACTGAAGTCACTTCTGCAAGAGGCTCTGCAAATACTATTGGGCCTCATTCTCTCCAATCAGCAGAATCTCACTCTCCATCTGCCATTTTGCCAGGTCCATTTGTCTAATTTTCCTCCCAACTAACCTGTCCAGACCCACCCACCTACCTATGATTTGTTTTAATTTATAGTGCAGGTTGAGTACTAACACCTTCAATTTTCACAGCTGATACATCCACAACCTTAGTCACTAATTAACCCTCTACCCTATTTTCAACTGCTTTTCAAGTCCTTGTTTCTTCCATTAATTACTTCTCCTTTTGTTTCTATAATCCCTTCAAAGTGTAAGTTTGCACGTTTTCAATCTTGTATGGTGTTTTGAAAAACACACCATTTAGATAAGATTTTAAAATCAATAACAGGGCCTCTCATTTCTGCCATGTGTTTAACATAGTATTTTATTTATTTATTTATTTATACTTAACCAATGTACAGCGCTAAGGAATATGTTGGGGCTTTATAAAAAACTGTAATAATAATAATAATAACTGTTGAACATAAGCTTTGCTTTTTACTCTATTGTGAGTATTGTAAAAATGCTTAATTGTATACTATTACTAAGCATTACAACATATATATATATATATGTCCAAATACAAATTTTAATTTATAGTGCAATAAAAATATCAGCTTATGTGCAATATCTAAAAGGTGAAATGTTAAAAGCAAAATGTTTTACATTAGGCATACAGTTAAAAGCTATAGAAAAAGAAAATCAGAATGCATGAGAGATTGCAGGTAATATAAACAATAAAAATGGAAGCAATGGCAATACAAGTAGAATAAAATAGAGAACATTGAAACACTGTGGTCCTCATTCAAATTTTTGCCATAAAATGGCCGCAAATCTGCAATTCCTTGTGGTGGGGCTACAGCCCCTTGCAGCCCTACGTCTACGTTAGTATTCTAATAGACAGCACTGCAAGGAGGTCCCTCTTGCAGTCAGTCGCAAACCATGCAGTCGGCCGTTAGCATTGGCGGGCTTGAAACTGATCACGGTAGCCGGAGATCATGGTTCAAACCCGCCAAATCTATGTCAAATATATATTCAAGTAAGCACTGTAAAGCACTGTAAATGATGGAGAAAACAATGGGGGACATGATTATTAAGAGCAGTACATTCAAAAGCTGGCACATCGCTGCTGGCCAATACTGTAATTTGTGGCGACAGTCCGCCGGACTTGAGGATCAAGTTACTAACTTGGAGGTCATTCAAGTTCGTAGGACCTGGGCTTGAATGACATCCAAGCCAGTAACCCGTCCCTCAAGCCTGGCAGACTTTGGCCAAAAATTACAGTATTGGCTGCTGGCGATGTGCCAGCTTGCCAATGTAGTACATTTAATCCTCATGTCCCCCATCAATTACAGCTCTGAACAGTGCTGCATTGAAAATCTATTTAACCCCAAAGATCTCAAAGCCTGTACTCGTACGGGCTTGGAGATTCAAATTCCCTGACGTGGATCCTTAAAGGGCCCGCGGCACATTAAGGCTTACCCCCATGCTGCGGGGAAACAGTAAGTACTATTGGGACCTCCCAGAGGGTCCCCACATTAACCCTTGCAGCGTGGGTCTCGATCGGGACCCCTACTGCATTCAAAATTAAAATTTCCCACCATGCGGGTCCTGAAAGGACTTTAAAGATCCTTAAAGGGCCAGCGATAAATAAAACAATTAACTCCTGCTGTGGGGGTACTATAACCCCATCACTCATATGGGTCAATATAGAAATAACCCCCTCAGTCCAATAGGGGTCTATATAGAACCCTATAGGACACTATTAACCCCTAGGTTAACCCTATAAGTTCCCAAGTGTCCTCCAGGACCCTCACAACTCAAAGTCTAAGCACTACACTATCAACCCTAACCATACTCCATTAACCCATTAACTCTAACTAAGCCCTATCAACCCCAGCTGTCCCAGTTTAACCCTAACTGTGCCTTTTTAACCCCATTCAGGCCCATCTAACCCTATCTAGGCCTATCCAAACCCCATCTAGGCCTATTTAACCCCAATCTACGCCTATCTAACCACAGCTAGGCCTATGTAACCCAATCTCTAATGATACAGACCCCCATAAGCCTCTATTTAACCAGATCAGTCCCATAATGGTCTATAGGACCCTAATTACACTAAGTACAAACACTACACTACACTACCCCCCAAAAAACACTAAATCTAAACCAACCCCATCTACCTTAACCTATTAACCCCTACCTACATAACACCTATCTTAACCTATTCACACCTACACTACCTACCTAACCCCCTAATAAACCCACCAACCCACTAATAAAAATAAATACAAAAGTTACAGAAAATAAAAAAAGCTGTTACACAAAATAAAAAAGCTAAGTTACACAAAATAAAAAAGAACATTACAAAAAATAAAAAAGAGCACCATTATAAAAAATAAAAAAAGAACATTACACAAAATAAAAACACCCGATCACTACAGAAAACAAAAAACAACTATGCACCTGAAAATAAAATACAAGCACAAATAAACATCACATTACAATACATCAATAAATATAGTTCAATTATACCCCTAACTACATTTACGCGTGGTCCCCGTACTTCTTCTTGAAGTCTTCTCCAGCTAGGCCCTCGGGGAAAAAAATTGCCCCTTTAAAAAAATTAGGCTTGTAGTGGAAATGGCACCTTCTGATTGGCTGAAAATCTAATTTCAGCCAATCAGAATGCTCCAAGGTGTGAGCCAATCAGAAGGGGAAACACCCCATTCTGATTGGCTGATGGACCTGTCAATCTTGTGTAAACCAATCAGAAGACACTATTACCTTCAGCCAATCAGAACGAGATACTCCCCATGGGGTATATCCCATTGTGATTGGTTCAAGACATCTGTGCCTTCTGACTGGCTGCAATCTGATTGACAGTGACAACCTACTAAGATTGTCATACTCCATTTTAGATAAAGCAGTATCACTTTAAAAATCCAATTAAAAGATTCAATTACATTTCTCTGTCAACATTTTGCCTGCCTTCAACCAGCCATTTGCCAAAACTGCAACCTTTCATCATACACTACAGCTTGCAGTTGAAATCTCCAAGAAGCAGATTCTAACAATGTCAAACAAACTATTCTCGAGCCCTATATGATATTGCACACACTTTAAAATTTGTAATAGTTCAATAGTTGTAAATGCTTAAGATGAATATCACCACCCATGTTTCCATATTGACTTCATCATAGGTACATCTACATGCTTCCCTTTTCCATTGTGAAACCTGTAACTGGAAAATAGCTCAAGAACGTTCTCACTGTAGGTCTGTTCAAAATCCTGCCTTTACAGTATGGAGAGTAAATCATATTGAGTTTTTTTAAGGAAATTATTTAAGTAATTAATGATCACTAATCATCACTGTTCTTCTATATTTAAACTGTATTGAAACTACACTATTCATCATTCAATACAAAAAAAAAACTTCAACTGGCCATAAAGTACAATACATTTTCTCTACTTGACTTTTTCAATTGTGGCACACAAATAATTTGGTCATATTCTAAAGAAACTTCCATTTGTAACATAAGCTTTTCTGTTACTACTACACAGTGACTACGTAAATATTCAAGATTTGAATATTTGATCCACCTTTCCCAATCAAGGGAATTATTGAAAAAAAAAAAAAAAATCCTCTCCCACATTTCATTCCCTATCTCAAATAGAGAATATTCTGGTAAATTTTAAGATACATGTATGTCTAATTATCTTCCACCAATTATAGAAAATATACGAGCCGATTATAAAAATCATAATTGACGTATATGTTTAACTACAATATACATTTCATGGGAGAATAGCTCTTAAGACCTTCTGTCACAATTCTTTTACTAGATTAGCCACTGGAGAAAACATTACACAAACTTTGACCCTCCACTCCTATAGCAATGCTTTTCCTGGCAGTATTTACCTTGGTTAAATCAAAAGAAGACACTTGTTATAGCACCACCTTTATTTACAGTCCAATCTTTGACAATCAAAATAACAGACAAGACAAACACTAAAATATAACTTTTATTTTAACTATAAAAATTAAACAAAAACAAAATAAAACATTTAAAATTCAAATAAACGCAAAACTGTCCAGGAGTGCAATGAAATTAAGTCAATGTTAAATATGCAAATTCTAACTATTATTATTTGCTCTTATTATTTATTTACTATTATTTACCCAGCACTTACTACACAAAATGAGGTATATGATGGAATCAAATTATACTACTTCATGTTTCCAAACTGCAGACTATAAATTGTATTCAGCAAAAAGAAACTATTGCTATATTGTTTACACCAAAGGAAATTGTTCAGACTAAATAAACTACTACAAATATTGCAAACTATAACAAATTCTTGTTCTTATAGGGAGTTTCGATTACCACATCTTTAGTAGAAGGCTATTTTGCAGATTAAATAATGTTCCAAATGTTTCCCATATAAATACTCCTCTTATTATGTGAGTATATTGTTTTTTAAATCATATGGTATTACTTCCCTAGTTTGCATATGCTATACAGATAGATTAATTAAGTTCATTTTGCGTAGGCTTCTTCAGAAGCGGCATCTATGAAAGTCTTCCATCTCTTTTAAGCAGAACTTTGGCAATATCTTTGTCAATTAGTCAAAAAGTAATCACGTAGATAATGAAATTATGACATGCTTGATGTTTTTTAACATTTTAAATGCAATGAAAGTACTCAAATTCTAACCATTGTATAATCTAACAAGTCATAGATGACCAAATAAAAAGTTTGTTTCACAACAATTTATATATACTTTTGTATGTTGGCTAACATGCACAAAACCTACACGTAAAGCAATATATATTTTTATACAGATAAACATTACAATTAACCAATTAGCTCCCTGTCAGTCTGGGTTTTTACCATTTTAAATATATGCAAATATTTTGGAATAGATGTGTTTCGTATGTAAAAATGTTAAATGTTATTTTCTACACATTTGTAACCAAATATCATACATCTTGCATTAGCCATTTGGCTTGCTGGTATTACTTGAAATTTTGATATCAAATAACAAAACAATATCTCAAACATAAGAGAAAAATGACACGGTACATTTGCTAAATGTATATATTACTATTATTAGAATTAGAATATACACTTTAATGTACTATAGACTGATATTACTAGCCTTGAAATATACTGTACAATATTCTCTTGAAAATAGTATAGTAATGCTTATGAGAATTATTGCACATATCAATGTCATATCAATAGTCACAGACATTAAAAAAAAAGATGTGTGCGCATGTGTAGTTGTGTCTGCATACTATTTTATATGCAAAATAATCGAACTAAACATTGAAGCTAATAATTTTAAATATTATCTAGTCAAATAAATGGCTCTTCAAATTTTTATTTCAAATTAAATGTGCTATGCCAAGCAAAAACATTATATTTTCATTAATTTTTTAGTAAATCAGTTATATTTTATGCAAGTTAATCACTGATTGGTGTATGGCATAAAGTCACTGGGAATTTAAAGCTCTCCAACCAGATAAATGATTCAGGAATAATTAGAAACATATCATTCTGCAAGATGGGAATTCTTCCATCTGCAAATGAGGAACACGAAGATAATGAATGTGAAGTAAAGCTTTGCAGTAGCTAAATTTATATGACAAACTGCCCTTGATCTTGGGCATTTTCTTCCATTTCTGCAATATATATTGCTTCATAAGAAGGAGCCTTAGGGACAGAACTTTTGAAAAATGCAAGCATTTATAATGTAAACTTGCTTTGAATTATTCACTTTAACTCTGTTTTTATTTTCTTCTATTGTTAGCATTTACTCTCTACAGTACACTGAAGGACATATATCAAATGGAAATAATTAATAAATTAAGGCCCAGTCTAAATCCCTAATGTATCCAAAAAAGGCTTCTCGTAGCTGCAGCAGCTTTTCTTGCGCAGATAACCTTACCCATATCAATCTCTACTAGCTTTGTTTTGTGATGCTTTATCACTATATGTAAACCCATGTACTGTCCATTAGAAAAAAAGCCTGTGTAGTGGCCAGGTTGTGTAAAGTATCAGAAAATTAGCCAGTCTGCGTTGTTTACTAAATAGCCATTGGAACCAACAGAAAAAAAGTGAATTTCATGTTTATTGACAGGAACAGGTGATACAAATGTGTGATTCACATCCAAACACTGATTGTGTTGTAGTTTTTCCAAGTGAACACACAGGTCTAGTAGTTGGTGGGTGTCTTAAAGTGTTTGGAGTGCTTGGTTTATTGCTATGACTATCATATTACATATTATATTGATTTATCCTTATCGTTGTTTTGTTTGAGTTCAAGTATGGAGGGAGGAGTAAAGGCAGGAGAGGAGGGAGAGGAGTAGTGGAGAGGAAGAGGAAGAGAGAGAGGGAGGAGTAGTGGAGAGGAAGAGGAAGAGAGAGAGAGAGAGAAGTGTGGAGATAGGGATAGCAATGGAGAGAGGTAGAGGATCAGTGCAAGGAAGAGAGAGAGGGAGAGAAGTGTGGAGATAGGAATAGCTATGGAGAGAGGGAGAGGATCAGTGCAAGGAAGAGAGAGGAAGAGAGAAGATGAGGAGTAGTGGCAGTAGCACAGGGTCAGAGAGGGTCCTTAGTGTCAGCAGTGAAAGTCAGAAGAGCCAGGAGTGCAGGGCTTTTGAGCCCATTGGCCCCCTCCTCAGATAAACTCACTGACGTGGGACCTCATACTGGTCTGAGCCCGAGCACCACAATCGGCTCCCCCACTACCACCTCTACTCCTCCTCCAGCAACGTGGATGCTGGGTAAACACCTTTCTTCCTGTCTTCCTTGATTTCTGGCACATCTAATCGTTTCCTGATTCAAGAATCCACCCCTTTAATGCAAGATTTCTGGCACACCTAACTTCTTCCTTATTGAAAAAAACACATCTTTAGAACAAGGTATGTTTCTCCAATCAGTATGTATATCGTACTACATTTATTCTGTAATTTACTTAAACTATGTATAATCTATCCATTTGAACATATTATCAAAGTTTTCGAAAACTGATCTCCTTCCTCTTAGCAATGCCATACCACCTCCTCCTTATACAGTGTAATCTGCAACTGTTTGTTTCACTTTTCTTCCTTTCTTCCTAGATTTCTTGCACACCTAAGGCCATATTAAATTTCAAGCCTGTAGCGGCATTGGTACACGAGAAAAGCCTGCAGGCTTGAAATTCGGTGGAGATACAGAGTGATTAAATTAGCCAAGCCTGCAACAGACGGGGACAATATACAAACCTGTGAACCCGTTACAGCTTTAGATGGAGCCAATTGTAAAAGAGATTGTCATCCTTACTTCACAAAAACATGGCGCTTACATTTCAATCACTTATGGTTTTGAAGTCGGAGTTGCGATCACCCAGAAATAATGCAATATAAAAAAATCAATACATTCTAGTGCATGTGAGTTCTATTATTTGTATTACCACATTGATTCCTGGGATTGATATAACACTGAAATTAAACATAAAAATAAATATTTTAGATTGGAGAGTTTGAGCCTGTTGTGCTATTAATTTTAATACCTTTCATCACTTTCCCTGTGATTTAAAATACAGTAGTGTGTTTATATTTGCTTTTACAGTGCTATGGACAGGTATTTAACCCTCTTGTGGGACCTCTCTAGTACCCATAGGATTTTTGGCAGGAGTTTGAGAACTCGTAGCAATTTAATAGTGATTTGTGATTGTAACATTTATGGGATTGAAAGATCAAAGCTTTAGCTGGGTCGGAGTTCAGATTTCGACAGCCAGTAGGGTTTTTCCACCTGTAACCTGCAGATCATTTGTGGGTAGCTAAAAGAGGGCAATTTAATAGCAGTTACTTTTGCGGGCTTCTTTACAGACTTCTGCGATTTGGCGAATTTAATAGGGAACCTAATTTCTTCATGATTCAAGAAACCACTTCCCTCCCTCACATACTCCCACCCATCCCTAATTGTTGCAGCATTATAACAGTCAAATTATTGACTATAATCACCTGACTTTCCCATTTGCAGGTTATATTATCTGACCACTAGGAGAAAATAACATATTACATACTAGAGATTTTCACCTATGACTTTCTATCTTAGCCCTTCCCTCAACATCTTACCTTTACCTCTTACAAGTAAACTTTCACTTTCTTCGTGACCCATGCTATTCTTTATCTATTATTCTTGCCAAGTTTCTGCCTCTTCCATTCCCTTTAGATTGTAAGTTTGCAAATTTCAAATCTTACAGGGAGCTTTAGGAGAAAGAAAAAAAACCACTTTCTACATAAGATTCTAAGCTCAAAAACAGAGATCTCCATTATTTAGTAATTTGTATTTTTCCTTGTTCTTAACCCCTGTAAATTGCTACAGAATATGTTAGCGCATCACATATATAGTTGTGAGCATGCGGGCCGTTGCTCATGCTTGCAGGGTCGTGGGTCCTCGCGAAGCGAGGGGTTTGCATTTGCGGTGGTGGAGCATCCCAACGTCCCCGCAAATGCGGGTCCTCGCGAAGCGAGGGTCCGCATTTGCAGAGGTGGAGGCTCAACGTCGGCTGTGTTAACACAAACACACCACACACACGACTTTTTAACAAAAAAAACCCAACCTCCCAGCCAAAAAAAAACCAACGTAACGTCCCCTCAAATGTGGATCCTCGCAAAGCTGTGTTAACACACACGACTTTTAAACAAAAAAAAATCTCAAAGGCGCCTCACACCGGTTACACACACACTGCGGACGAGGGCCTCAGTTGCTGGCATGGAGCACCGAAGGCCGAAGGGGCTCCTTGACAGCAACTGAGGCCCTCGCTTCCGCAAATGCGGCTCCTCGCGAAGCACTTAGGGAATGAGGCAACCTTAACGTAACAGACACCGACACGCACTAAGAATCCCACTATAACGGCAGACCCGCGCGCCACTACAAACAGTGAAAACACACCAAATACTCACAAAAACAACATAAAAAGCTTACCCATAGCAAGGGGGGGCACCCAGGACCTCTGAAAGTGAAGTTACACCTCCATTTAAGTACAAGTTCCCGAGTTCACACACACACGAAAATCCCCTAAGCAAGAGAAAAAATGGCCGCCTAAAAAAATTAAAACAAGGCTCAAAGACCAGGACCGCTCAGCCACCTACAACTTACCCAAGAAGGGATCCGAGATAAGATCGGAAATCCGGATTAACCGCAGGGGATCCGAGATAAGCTCTGAGCCCTGCATTAACCTCACATTAACCATCGCAGTGGGGGTCCCGATTGCAAAAAAAAAAATACACTGTCACCCTGTCAATCATGGGGGTCAATACAGACCCCCATAAAACCCTCATTAACCCTGTCACTCCTGGGGGTCAGTAGAGACCTCCATAAGTCCTTCATTATGCCTGTCACTCATGGGGGTCAATACAGACCCCCATAAGCCCTTCATTAACACTGTCACTTATGGGGAGCAATACAGACCCCCATAAGCCTCTATTTAACCCCATCAGTCCCATAAGGATATATTAACACCATTATGGGCCTGTTACAACACTACATTAACCACATAAGTGCCATGATGGTCCTCAAGGACCATCATGACACTAAGTATTAACACTATACTGCACTAGACCCCCCCCAATGAAAGTACACAAAATAAAAAACCTAATTCACAAAAAAAGGAACATTACAAAAAAAAAACATTACAACCCCCCCTCACTACAGAAAAAAAAAAAAATACACACCTGAAAAGGAAATACATATAATACAAATACATACAATATAAATACATACAATACAAATACATACAATTACAATACAATTACATACAATTACAATACAATACACCACTATCTAATATACATTACACAATCTATCTAAATAAATAGCATAATCTAATATACATCCTATCTCTATAATAATTCATTCCCATAATATACAATCCATCCTATGCTATCTATATAAAACCCCTAACTAACATACGATAAATGCTATCTATATATTAACTAATCTAAGTCTAAGATAAAATAAAAAAATTAAGACCACTTACCTAATACAAAAAATGAGTGCAACACGTTTACACTTATAAAATAAACATTATAGACATTCTATACATTCTATACATTCTATACATTCTAAATATTGTACTCACCTTTCCGCCATGTCACGTCCGGCATTCTTTAAATCCTTCTCCGGCGCGGCACCTGTTAAAAAAACAACAAAATTAATACACATACATTAAAATAAACATAATCTACATTATACTTACCTACCCGCGATGTCTCCGGCCTCCTCCGGATCCTCTTCTGCCACGCCCTGTAAAAAAATAAATATATATACTTACATCCGCACTCCCGGACATCCCCGACGCTAATGAGACTCCAGGAGAATTTTCAGGAAGAAAATAAGCAATGGCGCCTTCTGATTGGTTGAAAACGCTGTCTATCAAATTCACCCAATCAAGAGGCGCCAATGTGTGAGTCAATCAGAAAGGGATACACCCAAAAATCCCACTCTCTGATTGGATAATGCACCTATCTGTATTTAAATCAATCACAAGGCGCAGATGCCTTCAGCCAATCACAATGGAATACACCCTCACAGGGTGATTGGTTGGAGCCTATGCGCATTCTGATTGGTTGCACTGACAATAGCCAATCACAATGGAATACACCCTCATGTACTGATTGGTGAAGGATTTGCGCATTCTCATTGGCTACTGTTAATATCAATCAATATTTTCAGCCAATGGGAAGGAGCAGATGTCTTTACCAATCAGTACGTGGGGGTATATTCCATTGTGATTGGCTGATTGCAATAAAGCCTTAGGATTGGTTCAAATAAAGATTGAAAGGTGTGTTATCCTATCAGCGTTGTATTTTTGGGTGTATACTTTTTTAATTGGTTCACAAATGGGGTCTTCTCATTGGCTGAATTTAATAGACAGCCTTTTCAGCCAATCAGAAGCCGCCATTGCCAATTTTACTCTGGAACACTCCATAGGAAGGTCATTAGCGTCGGAGACATCTGCCAGGGCGGATGTGTGCCGTTTTTTTTTTTTGGGGGGAAAGGCGCGGATGCTTCCGGAGAAGACAAGAAGGCCAGACACATCGCGGAAAGGTAAGTATAATGTAGATTGTGTTTATTTTACTTTGCTTTATGTTTACTAACGTAATGTTTTTTTTTTACAGGAGTACCGCCGGACAACATGCAAAGATGGCCGACGGAACATGGCAGACGAAACATGGAGGACGTGACATGCTGGAATGGAACATGCTGGAAAGGTGAGTATAATATTTACAATATTTAGAATATTTAGAATGTTTAGAATGTTTAGAATGTTTAGAATGTTTAGGTATTTCATGTAAACGTGTTGTATTCATTTTTGGAATCTGATCTGAAGAAACATCTCAAAGGTAAGTGGTCTTAATTATTTTAGTGTAGCTTACAATTAGGGTAGCTATATATATATATGGATAGCATGTATTGTATATTACATGGATAGCGGGATGTATTATTAGATAGTATTGTATATTACATAGTGGGATGTATATTACATTATATAGTGGCATATATATTACATAGGGGCATTTATATTACATAGTGGCATTTATATTAGATAGTGGCATGTATAGTAGATAGTGGCATGTACAGTACATAGTGGCATGTATAGTAGATAGTGGCATGTATATTAGATAGTGGCATGTATATTACATAGGGTTGTATTGTATTATATTTAATTGTATTGTATTTTAGTTTATTTAATTGTGTTGTATTCTATTATATGTATGTACTATATGTATTTCATTTTCAGGTGTGTAATTTTTAAAAAAATGTTGTACTTACGGGAGGTTGTAATGTATTTTTTTATTTTCTGTAATGTTCCTTTTTTTTATTTTTGGTCACTTAGGTTTCTTTTTTGGGTTCTGTAATGTACATTTTTTATTTTTGGTGATTTTAGTTTTTCTTATTTTATTTCATGTAGATTTCTGCTTTTTGAGGAATTTAGTTACTTGAGGCACACAGTACACTCACATTGTGTGACAAACAGCATTTCAACACTTTCTTTTATTGACCGTCATTTTTTAGAAACGTTTCCTGAAATTTCAAATACGGATATTAATAATTAAACAACTTTGCAAACATACACATCTCATTGCCGTCATTTTTTGACGGGCAAGTCGATAGTTACAAATAAAAGTTAATAATAATAGTCATACATTCCAATTCCAAAAGAAGTCAGTGCCAAAGATTGCTCCAGTTAGCGAACAAATGCACTCATTTCACATGCCAGCAAGGTAATGCTTAAGATCCAAACTTGGCTCCAACAATATACAGTCAGGTCCATAAATATTGGGACATCGACACAATTCTAAACTTTTTGGCTCTATACACCACCACGATGGATTTGAAATGAAACGAACAAGATGTGCTTTAACTGCAGACTTTCAGCTTTAATTTGAGGGTATTTACATCCAAATCAGGTGAACGGTGTAGGAATTACAACAGTTTGTATATGTGCCTCCCACTTTTTAAGGGACCAAAAGTAATGGGACAATTGGCTGCTCAGCTGTTCCATGTCCAGGTGTGTGTTATTCCCTCATTATCCCATTTACAAAGAGCAGATACAAGCTCCAGTGTTCATTTCAAGTGTGCTATTTGCATGTGTTGCTGTTAACTCTCAATATGAGATCCCAAAGAGCTGTCACTATCAGTGAAGCAAGCCATCATTAGGCTGAAAAAACAAAACAAACCCATCAGAGAGATAGCAAAAACATTAGGTGTGGCCAAATCAACTGTTTGGAACATACTTAAAAAGAAAGAATGCACTGGTGAGCTCAGCAACACCAAAAGACCCGGAAGACCACGGAAATCAACTGTGGTGGATGACCGTAGAATTATTTCCCTGGTGAAGAAAACACCCTTCACAACAGTTGGCCAGATCAAGAACACTCTCCAGGAGGTAGGTGTATGTGTGTCAAAGTCAACAATCAAGAGAAGACTTCACCAGAGTAAATACAGAGGGTTCACCACAAGATGTAAACCATTGGTGAGCCTCAAAAACAGGAAGGCCAGATTAGAGTTTTCCAAACAACACCTAAAAAAGCCTTCACAGTTCTGGAACAACATCCTATGGACAGATGAGACTAAGATCAACTTGTACCAGAGTGATGGGAAGAGAAGAGTATGGAGACGGAAAGGAACTGCTCATGATCCAAAGCATACCACCTCATCAGTCAAGTATGGTGGTGGTAGTGTCATGGCGTGAGCATGTATGGCTGCCAATGGAACTGGTTCTCTTGTATTTATTGATGATGTGACTGCTGACAAAAGCAGCAGGATGAATTCTGAAGTGTTTCGGGAAATATTATCTGCTCATATTCAGCCAAATGCTTCAGAACAGATTGGATGGCGCTTCACAGTGCAGATGGACAATGACCCGAAGCATACTGCAAAAGCAACCAAAGAGTTTTTTAAGGGAAAGAAGTGGAATGTTATGCAATGGCCAAGTCAATCACCTGATCTGAATCCGATTGAGCATGCATTTCACTTGCTGAAGACAAAACTGAAGGGAAAATGCCCCAAGAACAAGCAGGAACTGAAGACAGTTGCAATAGAGGTCTGGCAGAGCATCACCAGGGATGAAACCCAGCGTCTGGTGATGTCTATGCCTTCCAGACTTCAGGCTGTAATTGACTGCAAAGGATTTGCAACCAAGTATTAAAAAGTGAAAGTTTGTTTTATGACTGTTAATCTGTCCCATTACTTTTGGTCCCTTAAAAAGTGGGAGGCACATATACAAACTGTTGTAATTCCTACACCGTTCACCTGATTTGGATGTAAATACCCTCAAATTAAAGCTGACAGTCAGTTAAAGCACATCTTTTTTCGTTTCATTTCAAATCCATTGTGGTGGTGTATAGAGCCAAAAAGATTAGAATTATGTCGATGTCCCAATATTTATGGACCTGACTGTATGAACCGGGAACTACCTGATGTGCACACCCGGTTCCACAAAAGAAAAGGCACAAGATATCACATTGCCAATGTCTGATGGATAATAGAGAAAGCAAAAGGGTTTCAGAAAAACATTTACTTCTGCTTCATAGACTATCCTAAAGCCTTTGATGTGTGGATCACAACAAAATGTGGCAAGTTCTTAAAAAGATGGGAGTAACAGATCATCTCATCTTCTTCTGAATGTGAACCAAAAAGCCACAGTCAGAATTTTGGGAAAGGTGTGCAACAAGTTTGTATATTGTCACCTTAGTATTTCAACTTATATGCAGAGTACATTATGAGTACAACGAGGCCAGCCTGGATGAATCCAAAGCCAGAATCAGCATTGCTGGACGAAATATAAACAACCTCAGATACACAGATTATACTACTCTGATGTCTGAAAGTGAGGAAGAACGGTAAAAAGACAAAGAACATGGCAAACAGAAATCTCAGTTCCTGGCAAATAAATGGGGAAGAAATGTAGGCAGTGACAAATTTTATTTTCCTGAGATCAAAGATTTCTTCAGATGGTGACTGTAGCTATAAAATTAAAAGACGTTTGTTTCTTTGGAGGAAAGCTATGGCAAACTTAGAACAGCTATTAAAGTAAAGATATTACACTATTAACAAAGGCCTGCATAGTTAGAACTATGGTATTCCCAGAAGTAACATATAGATGTGAGAGCTGGACCATAAAAAGGGTTAAGCGCCGTAGAATTGATGCCTTTGAATTGTGATGTTGGCGAAAACTGGTTAGAGTCCCTTGGACTGCAAGAAGACAAAATAAATAAAATATAAATAAGGTATGATCATGATGCTGAAGCGCAAATATTTTGGCCATAGCATGAGAAGACAGGATTCCCTAGAGAAGACTCTGATGCTGGGAAAGATTGAAGGCACACAAAGAAGGGGATAACAGAGGGGGGTTGGATAGATAAGGTCATTTAAACAATGAACATGAGCTTGATGGAGCTCAAAGGAGCAGTGGCTGACAGATGTGCCTGGTGTGCTGCAGTCCATAGGGTCACGGATAGCTGGACACGACTGAACAACTAAAAAATAGCTTGAGTTCTGGAGTCTGTGTGACCATTGTACTTGATATGTTTGTTTTAATAAAAAATGTCTCCGCCCCTCTCCCCTGTCTTTTCCTTCCTCTCCCTGTTTCTCTTGCTCCCCCCTCAGCCTCTCCAGGCCCCCCTAAGCCCGCCCCCCATGGATCCGCTCCGGATCGCCTCAGCCTCCCCCTTCGGATCCCCTCAGCCTCCCCCCCTCCATAACCACTCAGGCTTACCGATATCATGCTGTCTCCCTGCACTTGCGCATCCTTCTGCAGAGGCAGGGATGCAGAGGCAGGGAAGTTGGAATGGTGACGTCACCATTACGACTTACCTGCCTCTGTAGAAGGACACGCAGGCTCATGGAGACAGCATGATACCGGTAAGCCTGAGGGGATCCAGAGGGGGTGAAGGCAGGGGATCCGGAGGGGGCTGAAGGCAGGGGAACCGGAGTGGGGGGATCCGGAAGTTGCGCAGGCCTTGCGATGAGCTCATCGCGAGGCACGCATTGTGAGCCTTTGTTGCTCATTGCGCATGCACAAACACGTACAATTTAGCATTACGTGACCAACATCGCAAGATCCACAACTATAATATGTGAAGACAGTCATTGTGTGTGTGTCCTGTTCTCCATTAGATGACAGTCAGTGTGTGTGTGTGTGTGTGTCCTGTTCTCCATTAGATGACAGTCAGTGTGTGTGTGTCCTGTTCTCCATTATATGACAGTCAGTACTAAGGAGTTCTGTATAGACTCCTATGGTATGTAGGGTTGATGGGGATATCATGGGGATGTACCATTAAGTGAAACAGGGGTCCTAATAGGACCCTTATGGTAGGCATTAATTAATTAAATTCTGCAGGTCCACTGAGGACCCGTGTGTTAGAGGGCTGAAATTTAAATGCTATGGATGTCCTGAAAGGCAAGGGTTAATTATCTACGTGCTCTGGGGGATCATGAGCAGCTTTTTGCAAAATTCAGAATTAAACTGAAGAAAATTGCGAAATTCTAAGCAGATATGAAATAAATAATATCCCCAGTAAATATGTAGTAGAGGTACAGCATAAATGTAAGGCACTAGACATAGATAGAGTGTCTGAATAATTTTGGACAGAAGTTTGTGATTTCCAGAAACAGCAACAAAGAATATTTGTTCAACTGAATGCAGAATTTCAGATGACAGCAAGAAGAGACAAGGAGACTGTGACGAAGTGCCCTTCGCCACTTTGTCTTGGAGAGGACTGTTTGCCAGCCTCCTGCCCTGCGACTATGGCCCTGGGACATATTGCCCTTCAAACACAGTTTTCGGCCATACCAGAGTGTATGTCACTCATTCTGGCCCTTTACATACAGGGGGGTCATTCGGTACTTGCCCTGTGGGAGCGGTGATACCCCAGATAACTATGCCATGGAGCCCATTCATATGATGAAAGACTATGGGAAAGACTTTAGCTACATGGCAATTGAACAGTGTGAATAGGATCTGAGCGCTATTCGGTAGTTTTGTGCGCTCAGATCCCAGCTATCTGGGGATATGTGAAATGTGAGTAAATGTGAATTGCAGTAATGCTGATGGGTTGTCAAACTAGAGAATTGACCAACAAATACTTTTGTCCGGACATCCCCAGGCCGATCCGTTGGGATCAGACCGTGTATGCTGGCTTATGGTCATGGAGGAGGTGTGTAACGGAACCCATCACTGTTTTACCCTGTTTTATGATTATTATGGTTAAAATATGATCCTACTATATGTATGTTGGTTTATGCTCTGCAGAATATTAGCCAGACTTTTGCAGACCTAGGCTAATAGATAATCCTCTTACAGAGACTCCAGAGATAAGGGAGTCGATTGTATAAAGTGTTTTCATTCTCAGATAAGAACAAAAAAGGCTGATTTAATCAATGTCTGATTATATCAAAGTTGCCAGGGAGCCTCAGAGAGGGGTGACCACACCTATTGTCCCTCTATGTGTATTTTGTGGCCAACTATGGGGGATGTGGATTGCCATGCTGCCAGTAAGATACTTTTACTAACTTTTGAACCCCTGGTCTGATTCATGCCATTTTTTAATATGTTGTTCCCCTGGGTGAGAGCTATTGAACGGTGCTGGACTTAAAGGTGTACCCCCTGTTTTTGGGGTACATCCAGAATGTGGTTAAAATTGTGTCTGTTTTAATTGTGTTACCTGTTATCTGAGGGGAGGAGACGTGGGGGTTGAACCATGTATCTAATTGGCTGTGATAATTATGTGGGTGTAGCCCTTCAGAGGGCACCATTGCATAAAAGGAGATCCCCTGTCATTAAAGAACAGTTCTACTTGACCCTTCAAAAAAAAAAAAAAACAGATCCTATTCACACTGTTCAATTGCCATGTAGCTAAAGTATTTCCCATAGTCTTTCATCATATGAATGGGCTCCATGGCATAGTTATCTGGGGTATCACCGCTCCCACAGGGCAAGTACCGAATGACCCCCCTGTATGTAAAGGGCCAGAATGAGTGACATACACTCTGGTATGGCCGAATACTGTGTTTGAAGGGCAATATGTCCCAGGGCCATAGTCGCAGGGCAGGAGGCTGGCAAACAGTCCTCTCCAAGACAAAGTGGCGAAGGGCACCTCGTCACAGAGACATTCTATAATGAGCAATGGAAAGTCAATAGATCTTTTCAAGAAAATTAAGGGTCTCAAATGAAGTTTTCATGCCATAGTAGGCATGATAAAAGACAAAAATGGAAGGGACGTAACAGAAGCAGGCACAGATGAGGTGGCACAAATATACATCAGATATATACAGTAAGAATTTTAACTGCATTGATAACCTCAGTAGTTTGTCAAATAAGCTGGAGCAAGGCATCTTGGACAGTGAAGTGAGTTGGGCGCATCCCAGATGAAACAATTCAAATTCATACAATATCGTATTGTGAAAGTGTTGCTTACATTATGACAATGACACATTATTATAATTGTTTATTGTGTTTATTGATTGAACTATGGATGATATAATGAATATGCTGAAATGTGGCCTACAGGCCTTGTTCAGGGACTCTCAGGGCCTCAGAGCCAAGATAGGTCATCAGGCTATAGATGGACTTATTACAAGTCAAACTGATGTTTTGGGTTAAAAATATAGCAAGAGAGACATACCAATATTTGGGATTTGTACCACTTTAAGGGTGACAAGGAAGGCCTTCTAATAGCCAACAATGATATGCAGTTCACTTCAAGCCCTCATGCTGAGCTAGGCGCCAGCTGGGATCTAACGTTCGATCACACTAAATACTGGTTCCATAGAATTCAAGGGGGAACTTGTGAGCATGATTTAAGTAAGCAAGTATAATGATCACATGTCAGCAAGGTAATGCTTAAGATCTTGCATCCTCGGCTCTAACAATATATGGGCTGAGAACTACCAGATGTGCAAGCCTGGTTTTACAGTTGGAGAGGCACAGGATATTAAATTGACAATGTCTGCTGGATAATAGAGAAAGGAAAAACATTCTAAAAACATTTTTTTTATCTCTGATTCATATACTATTAGTTTCTATGAGGCGGTTAGTAGGAACTTGGATCAAGGTAACTCTGTGGATGTAGTCTTTTTGGATTTTGCAAAGGCTTTTGATACAGTGCCACATGGGAGACTATTGTGCAAACTAAGGGATACAGGAATTGCAGTAAATATTTGCTCATTGATTGAGAGCTGGCTAAAAGACAAGAAGCAAAGGGTTGTGGTAAATGGAATATACTCCGATTGGACTAATGTGGTAAGTGGGTTCCTCAGGGTTCAGTATTAGGTCCTCTTGTTTTTAACATATTTATTAATGACTTAGAAGAAGGATTGGAAAGTATTATTTGCATTTTTGCTAATGATACTAAGTTGTGCAAGGTAATTAAATCAGATAATGATGTACTTTGCCTCCAGAGGAATTTGCATAAATTAGAGAAATGGGCAACTAAATGGCAGATGAGATTTAATACAAATAAATATAAAGTTATGCACCTAGGAAGGAAAGATAGCCATGCAATTTTATAATCTTAATGGAGCAAATCCAGGTGTATCAGATATTGAAAGGGATTTGGGAGTTCTTGTAGACAACCACCTAGGTAACAGTGTTTAATTCCAAGCAGCAGCAGCTGCAAAGGCAAGCAACATATTATCATGTATTAAGAAGGCTATAGAAGCAAGGGAAGCAAATATAATTCTGCCACAAATCCCTAGTACCCCCTCTTTGGGAATATAGAGTACAATTTTGGGCACCACTTCATAAAAATAATATTTCAGAGCTGGAAAAGGTAGAGAAGGGCAAAAAACAAAATAAGGGGTATGGAGGGACTAAGGTATTTTTTCAACCTCAATTACTATGGCCCTCATTCAATTGCAATTTTGCCAATTGAATAGGGGTCTAAATAAGCACATCACATATATTTTTTAAAGAAGTTTTTAGTTATTAAGCATCTATCCAAAAGCAAGGTTTTCACTAACTAAAAACTTCTTTAAAAAATATATATTATGGGCTTATTTAGAGCCCTATTCAATTGGCAAAATCGCAATTGAATGAGGGCCTATGTAACTATGTAACTTTATTCTAAAGCATTGTGTAGGTCACAGCTAAACATGGCAAGTTCTTACAGATATGAGGCTATCAGAACTTCTCATCTGACTCCTGAGGAATCTGTATGTGGACCATTAAGTGAACACGGATCAAGCGAATGGTTGAAGATCAGGAAAGAAGTGCGACAAGGTATTATATTGTCACCTTATTTAGGTATACGCAAAATACATCATGTATAAGATCAGACTGAATTAATTCAAAGACGGAATTAATATTGCTGGGAGAAATTTCAAAAACCTCAGATACACAAATTATACTACTCTGATGGCTATAATTGATGAGGAACTAAAAGCCTTATTGATGAGGGTAAAAGAAGAGAGTGCAAAAGCTGGCACTCTGCTCTACATTAAAAAGACAAAGATTATGACAACCAACAACTGATGTTCCTGGCAAAATGATGAGGAACGAGTGGAGGCAGTGACAGATTATTTTTTCTTGGGCTCCAAGATCTCTGCAGACATGAAATGAAAAGAGGTTTACTTCTGATGAGAAAAGCTAAAGCAAGTATGGTCAATCTATTAAAAAGTAAAGCTATTACAATATGAACACCCCTGTGCATAGTTAGAACTTTCTATTCCCAATAGTAGCAGTGTGGTGTTGGAGAAAACAGCTTAGAGACCCTTGGCCTGCAAGAAGTTCCAATCTATAAAGATTTCAGGAAATCAAGCCAAACTATTGGCAGGTATAATCATTAGGCTAAAGCTCAAATGGAAAGAACCATTACTATTCACAATGTAGAAAGTCATAAAAAGGGTAAACTGCAAGTGATTAATGTGTCTAATTTTGATTCAAAAACATATTTCCTTTTGTACTGTTATTTAAAAATTATAATTATTTATATAATGGCATTCATAACTATTATAAAATCAAAAAGGAAAGAGGGATGACAGGATTGGATTTGACGGATTGTACAAGTCCATAAATGAGGTAATTAAAGCAGATTTTGGACAATACAAAAAGATGGGCATTATTATCTAAATTTTTGTTGATCATTTATCCTATAATATCTACATTTTATGCTTTACCAAAAATACATAAAATATGATTTGAATTCCAGGGAGACCAATTGTATCAAGAAATGACAATTTATCTCAAAATGCAAGTGTATTTATTGATTCACAAATTTGTTCCAAGCCTTCACTCATCTATCAAATATACTACTAATGCTTTATGGAAATTGCAAAATCTTCTTGACCCACCAGAAGCATATTTTGCCAGCATGGGATTATCTGCTTTGTTATAATTGTGCACAACATTAAATGATTATTGAGGAACCTACTCATATTGATATTGGACTGTGTCCTGACATATATGTTTTGTTGTTTAGATTACAGCACCTAATACTATTATCTATGACACTGAATATGCACAAGAGCTCATACACTTGAATTTGTGCATGATGGGATTTCTATCTCTTGCTTTGATCGCTACAGCACCCACATTATGTCACAGCTTAGCGGTTGCTTATGATTGTCCTGTACTGCGCGGCATGCAGTTGCGATGTGGTATGCAATATGTTTGGCTGTTCCAGTTGCTTTTGATCATTTTCAATGGCACACCAAGCCATATATGTATATATTATCAGACATTTTGACTGGTCATAATGTTTTTTATGAAACAGATTCTATCAATAGGATTGTTGCTGAAGTTAGCTAATACGTCATCCCTGTTTGGGCGCGAAACAGCTCAGTTGATCTCCCTCATCCAGGGTTACATCAGTATCTAGGTAGCATTTCCTCTCCATAATCACAACAAAATGTATGTACATTGCTTACCTATTTAATGGCATTAGACTGCGAGGTTCCCTTACGTGTAACTAGTGAATGATTATTTGCATTTTCCATGTTGATAGCCTTGCAGTGTATATAGACTTGTATTTAAGAAGTTTCACATGTACCATGGTTATTTGTCACTATAAGATACATTGCTACCATTGTTTTTAATTGTTTTTAACATATGTCCAATGATCAGCTCAATTGGTACACTTGTTATTCATTTTGTGAGGTTGTACATTATTGTGTATTGTTTGTGTGGCTTCAATTGTGCATTATGGAAATACACTCTGGATATTAAGCTGTCCTCTCTATATTAGGGCAATCAAGCCAGTTTTGGGACTGCCAATTAGTGGTGTCCTCCCAAAAGTAGCTATCCCCTCAGGGATCACAGGCCTTATACACTAATTAGATATTTTTTTAATTTTATATGCAGCTCTTTATGTGGTCACAATTGTATAGCACACTCTTGATATTAGGCTATCCTCTTTACATTATGGCAATTAGTCAGTTATGGCGCTGCCAAATAGTGGAGCTTTGCAGGAGGGAGGCATCCCTTATATACTACTTAGATACACATTGTATGTTATTTGCACTCATAATCCACTATGATTTGGAATTTTATTACAACAGTACTGAAATGATACAGGGCTGATAGAGGTGTGTTTACACCCTATTTTCTTTGGACTTTCTGTAGTTGTGAGCTGTCTATTCCTTAATAAAATGATGGTCTTTTTAACACGTGTTTTGGTTTTTTGATTATAATATGCAACAAGATTGTAGTCTTAAGCACTACAAAAAAATACTGTTTTTGTTCCTTCATAATAACTAGATGGGGGCTGGTGTCTGGCTCAGATAACAGTTGACTCTCTGGTACCACTGTGTAACTTGGTAAAACTCTGTGGCTTTGAACATGTTGTGTTCCCTTCCGCTGTTCTCTCGGCAGGTTCTCTATCTCTTCCTCTTTAGGTTCATCATCATTATCATTATGGGACCACAAGTTTCTTGGCTATTACTCTTCCCACGTTTCATCTCTGTCTACTTTATAATCCTCCAAACAATTCTGAAACCATGGATTGCGAGGAAAAATGACCTGGCTCTTTTTGTTCCAGGTACAAATAGTCTGGCTGACAATTCTCACTGAACTCTATGTCATAACGTCATATGCCAAACCTGCTTCTGCTCTGGTACATCATCCTTAACAGGCTCCACAAGCATGACCTCTGCCAGGGCTGCTTATAACTCTTCTATGACCTACACCTCATCCACCTCATTGTTCTCAACAGGTATTCTTTGTAATACTGTGCTTCCAATCCTGCCTCTTTATCTCTATTAGAAAGGACTTTTCAGAATTTGGGTTTTGCTGGAATTTATTCATAAGTTCAGCAGAATCAGACTCAGACTCAACACATATACTTGTACTTGTCTTAGGAGCCTTTTGACTTTTGGGTTTCTGAAAAAAACCTTGTGATTTCACGATTCTCAGATTTCATCTACTTTTCTTCCTCTATTGACCAGTATTACACACCTTTCCTTCTTTTCCCTTAGCAGGAGCTTCTCCTTCTTACTTGATGCAAATCCAGTTCACTCTGCTTGCTCTGCATCTTTTGCTGCATGTTCAGCTGAATAATCTCCTCTGTCTTGACCACCAGATCCTCCCAGAATAACTCTGGCTACTCAGCCATAATTACTTCCATCCTCTGTCTCTCCTGTACAAGCTCCAGCTCTATGCTTTGTACAGTGGGTAAAAAAAGAATTTGAACCCCTGCTTATTTTCAACGCTTGTCCACTAACAAAGAAGTGATCATTCTATAATTTTAATTGTAGGTGTATTTTAACAGTGAGAGACAGAATAACAAAAACAAAAAAAACGCATGTCAAAAAAGTTATAAATTAATTTGCAGGTCAGTGAGGGAAATAAGTATTTGATCCCCTATCAACCAGCAAGATTTCTGGCTCCCAGGTGTCTTTTATACAGGAAATGAGCTAATATTAGGAACACTCTCTTAAAGGGTGTGCTCTTAATCTCAGCTTTATACCTGTATAAAAGACACCTGTCCACAAAAGCAATCAATCAGATTCCAAACTCTCCACCAATGCCAAGACCAAAGAGCTGTCCAAGGATGTCAGGGACAAGATTGTAGACCTACACAAGGCTGGAATGGGCTACAAGACCATCTCCAGGCAGCTTGGTGAGAAGGTGACAACAGTTGGTGTGATTATTCGCAAATGGAAGAAACACAAAATAACTACCAGTGCCCCTCGGTCTGATGCTTCATGCAAGATCTCACCTCGTGGAGTTTTAATGATCATGAGAACAGTGAAGAATCAGCCCAGAACTACACAGGAGGATCTTGTTAATGATCTCAAGGCAGCTGGGACCATAGTCACCAAGAAAACAATTGGTAACACAGTACTCCGTGAAGGACTGAAATCCTGCAGCACTCGCAAGGTGCCCCTGCTCAAGAAAGCACATGTACAGGCCCGTCTCAAGTTTGCCAATGAACATCTGAATGATTCAGGGGAGAACTGGGTGAAATTGTTATGGTCAGATAAGACAAAATCGAGCACTTTGGCATCAACTCAACTGAATTCTGCCTATGACCCCAAGAACACCATCCCCACCATCAAACACGGAAGTGGAAAAATTATGCTTTTGCAGGGTTTCTGCTAAGGGGACAGGACAACTGCACCGCATCAAAGGGACAATGGACGGGGCCATGTACTGTCAAATCTTGGGTGAGAACCTCCTTCCCTCAGCCAGGGCATTGAAAATGGGTCATGGATGGGTATCCCAGCATGACAATCACTCAAAACACACAGCCAAGGCAACAGAGGAGTGGCTCAAGAATAAGCACATTAAGGTGCTGGAGTGGCCTAGCCAGTCTCCAGACCTATGAAGGGAGCTGAAGGTTCGAGTTGCCAAATATCAGCTTTGAAACCTTTAAGATCTCGGAGGGGATCTACAAAGATGAGTAGGAAAAAATCCCTTGTGAGATGTGTGCAAACCTGGTGGCCAACTACAAGAAACATCTGACCTCTGTGTTTTTTTTCTTGTCATTCTGTCTCAAAATCAGCAGGGAATCAAATAACCCCCCCCCCCCCCCCCCCCACACACACACACACACTGTATATAAGTTTTCTGCATACAGTGCAGAAACAGTCTCTCATTATCAAAATGTTTGCAACTATAGTTTACATATATGGAAATGTTAATGTATTTCATTTTAGCAAAGATGTATACTGATATCTGATAAAGTAAATATAATATAATCAATTCTAGTATTGAGAATCATAAGACTTTTTTCCTGTGAATAGAGATACATGTAGCTGTCCAGAATCCTTCAACTCTTAAAAATGTTCACTATTTAATAAAACACTTTGCAGAATAAAATCACTGTTTTCAAATGACCAAGTTCTGTTTTCGCAGATTATTTAACTACATTAAAAATGGTTCACAATAGCAAAACACTATAGGGAATCATTTGCTGTTGTTATCCATGATACAATATAGCAAAAATGATTAACTATGTGACACTTTCTCCCTTAGAGAATGCCACTGAGCTCAATTGTAAAATGAACTTTTGCTAATCCAGAACATTTTAGAATGTAGGAGAAATAGCCTGTGTTGCTGTGATATAGGAACCTTGCAACATTTTGTAAATCTCTATCACAAGGAGCTGTAAGGCTCAGACATGATAGAGGTGCCTCCTAAATTAATTATTTAGAAAATGTAACTGTATCAAAAGAAGGTACGTTAGCATGCTATAATATATTCAAAAAATTAGAGCAAGAGTTTATATTGAATGTATATATCTTTATTAGAAGTAAAAAATATCATCTAATTGTTATAATATTGAAAAATGAACGCTCAGTTAATAGAGCGCAACCCAAAAGCTCTTGATTATTAGTGATAAAAGAACAACTGGAACCAAAGTAACATTTTTTTATTTTCAAGAATACCTCATATTTCCCAAAGAAGCAAACCCTGGGCCTGTTTTCTGATGAAAGAACACAATCATATTTATTGTCACACAAATGCCACATTATAACTCACCTGTAGACACAACTACTGGAGAATATAGTATAACTACAGATACCAATTACATTTATTCCAAAATAATCTTCTGGCCCTATAAATCACTTGTATATGCAGCTATCCTCTGGATCCAATGTTCAGTCACCCAACGAAGATTTTTTGGGTGAGGTCATGTCACCTATGCTATGTAGCTATGGTATATTCCCTACCCCCTTGTGAGCATGTGAGAGGATGTCTGGAGTAGAGACAGAAGGCAAAAGGCAACATCAAGGCCAATTCTATATAGACAGCTTATTGCACATCCCAGTTGTTATTAGGATTTGGTTCATAGGCACAGTGTTCATCAGATGCTCAACTTCTCTGAGTTACTCAGCCAGCTAACTTACATAATTCTCCTTTTTATTGTGTTGTCACTGAGCCCAGATCAAGTGACAAACATGACTGTCACAAGTGGTGTATGCTGCAGGAACCATGGAACTCATAGGCTGGGGACTTGGACACTGTATTTCACTGATGCTGGCTGGTATCTCAGGCTATCTACTTGAATATTACTCTGTAACCAGGCACATTAGAGCATAGGCTTGTTTTTTAAATTCTAAGGATACATATAGTTCCCACAATATCTATAGAAGTCATGTAGCAAATCCTTAAATTCAAATGTTTTACATTGTCAGCAAAAATACAGATGCAATTCACTGAACATCTGCTGAATTCTTCAGTGTGAGCATACCACATGTATTGTGGCTCACCAGAGCAGTGATTGGGGTTTTCAGTAGGCATATGTAGACATGTGCAATGTTATGCACAATGTTACATGATTTCACAAAAGCATATCAAACCATCATGACATCACAGACATCTTGCTTAACAAAGCAGAAGTTATATGCTGTGTAAATTGGGTAGCATACCCAGAATAAGACATCAATTTTACCCCTCCATCTGATTATCACTCAATTTATTAAGGGAAATGTGTACCAATTACTAATAGATATAGATTTTCCTTTAATAATTTCCTAATATTTGTTATTAAATAAAACAAAATGTACTAATAAAAATATACAAATAATTAAAGTTTTTTTTTAATAACGTAGTAAGCTTGGGGTAAGCCAGGGTCTATAAACTCAAACCACTATATCCTGAAGAAGTTTTCTAAAAATTAAACATGTAGGTTACAGGATGCAATGCACCCACAGGTGGTAAATTATCAGCACTGCTATTCCTTCTTATACTGTATATATTATTGCCTAGCAATTTTTGTGTTTATTTAATATTTATTGTATAATGTTTTCTTACTTGTTTCCCATAGCTGCCTAATTGTAGATAATAGATAAAACCCTTATTTATGTTTTATTTACATACTAAAATGGTTTGCCACTATATTCATCTTTTTGTATAGTTGTATTCTACGTACTTTTATACTGTAATTCAGGCTTTCTTTTATGTAAATAAACTATATACTTTATAAGACAGTTTGTTTTTAATATCACATGTTGCTTACATTTGATATAGATATTTCCAATATTCATATTATATTATCAGTGTGATTTTATATCAAAACACTCTGCAACTGTTTTGTCTGTTGAACACAAGAAAGTATTATCTGTTTTTAACATGATATAAGTGGTTTGGAAGACTTTTTTGCATTAGTGATTGTTAGTTGTTTCATGATTTCCCCTCTATTTCTCCATAAAACAAATTGACTATATGTAACCAGAAAATAGATTTTTGGTGTTTTTGATCAAATTACATGATGACATGAAAAAGCAATAATGTAGCACTATGTTTAAATAATTTAAATCAGGGGTGTACTGTACATGTTCGGTTCTGGGGGGCCGCACACAAGCCAGGATTTGAGGATATCCCTGCTGCACCCAGGTGAGACTATTGATTCTTTAGTCATAAAGGAAATCCTCAAATCCAGGCCTGTGTGCAGCCGACTAGAACCTAACTTGGAAACCCTGATTTAAATACAAAACGAGGTGCCTTACCTGTTTACTTTGTCAAGCTAGTTATTGCAGACTTATTCTTAAGAGGAAATGTTTTACTGTATCATGGATGATAACAGCTTAGTACTGTACTATTACTGTTAAGTATATAATGAAACTCAGCAACATTGTGAATGTTTTTGACTGTGAAACATTTGATAAACATAGGCCCCTATTTAATTGCCCAAATCACAATTACTTTAGCCCATAATGGAGCCTGTAAATGTTGCTGATATTTAATTGGCTACATTTTTCTACTCGTATCTGATTTGAGAGTTACAGGCTCACAAGAACTGCGGTTGGCAAAAACGTAACTCTGTCCTATCTCCTACTGTTTCAAATATATTATGGGTTCCAAATAGGACTCAAAAAGGCTTTTTTCAAGACATAAGAGTGCCCTAGCAGCCATTAAAAAGACAGTAAACAACTTTAAAACATTGCACAACATTCTCCAATGAACAAATAACATAAAAAAATATTTCTGAAAATATGTTGGACAGTAAATATGTGTAATTATTTGATAAGGATGGCACACTGAAAGCAAATGTTAGGTGTTATGTGAAAAAGCATGTGGACGGATGGACTATGCTCAGCCATATGACCCCAGTCTGGGGCTTCATGGTGCTATTTCCCTTTCTATTATAGTTCTGGGTGTATGGTGACATATATGTTGTTCCATGGCTCAGTTCCATTAATGTATTATTGTTCCAATGTATGCTGATTATTACATGTATTACATGTCGTTGTTGTAATATTATGTGGATGTTTGCTATGAAACTGTTGGTCTGTCCCTAAGGTAGCCAATACATTATATGGATGGGGTCCCAGGGACAGGGGGAACCATAGTTACTGATGTTGCCAGACATAAATATATTCATAGGAAATGCAATTAGAGTGACAGGGGCCTTATGAAGATAAGCAGGTCAAGTAATCAAATAAGATATAAGGTCTCCAGTATTGTCCTACTTGAAGTACTACAGTAAGGTCAACAACAAAGGATAATAATAGGTTACTGCACTACAGGGGTGGCTTGCAATGAGCGTCTTCGGCGCTTATTGCAAGCCTCTCCCCCGTGTACTGTAGTTTTCTGCTTTGCACTAATCACCTTCGGCGCTCATCATGAGCCCCACGCTGAGCGCATTCAGTCTTCATTGCGAGCCTTTCCTCTCGCCTACTGTATGGGCCGCTCATTGCAGGGTTCGTTAACCTGCAAGTTTAGTGCTTGGGAATGCTATGTGTCTCTTTCCAGCACCTCCCCCGTGTACATTCCCTATGTCTTTCTCCTCTGTGTGTGTGCTGAATTTTTGTGTGGCGCGTGGTGACTGCTGGTGGTTTTATTTTCAAAGTCCTGCGTGCCTGTCGTTGTTGTAAGTGTTAGTGTCTTTAGCATTGTGTATTTTGTAAGTTTTGCGAGTCTGGCGATGCAGACCCTCGTTTTCATGCTGTTTCTGAAATTTAGCATTTTTTGTCTGTCATTTTTTTCCACACTTAGGCGACTTTCGAGTGATGAAAACGCCAAATATGGGTGTAATTCACTTGCAACGTCACTCCCAGGCTTCCATTGTCTTCCTTTGGGCTGTGTGTGAGTGTATTACAATTTTTTGTATATGTTTTCTTTTTTTGTTTTGTTGGGTTTTTAGAGTTACGCGCTTGAACAGTGCTGCACCGCTGGCGAGCCTCGTTTCGTGTGGCTTGCCTAATTACTGCACTGCTGGCTGCAATGGCACCGCTGGCTGCCCGAGGCTCGCATGTGTGATGGCGGCGCTAGCTCGCCTTGCTTTGTCTATATCTATATGTATATATGTGTATTTTTACTCAATTTGTATGTATATTAGTTGGCTCCAAGGGCTGTGACACAATCTGTAATTATGGGATTGGCTTGTAACTGTGAACACCCTGTGTTCCAGCCCCCAAACATCTTGCAGCTGTGGGAAGGGTTTACCAGATTAACCTTCAGGTCTGTAATTGCGGGTTTGAGTCAATTGAATACATCTACATATGTAAAAAGAAATGTGTATTAACGGGCTTGCAATTGAATAGGGGCTTTTCCACCACATGAATATGCTATATAATAGGGCATAAAACATGTAAGGAGAAAGCGTGTTGGCCCATTTTGTTAATTTCTGGGGAGGGGACTACATAGTAGTGTTAGACTCAGGTCTTAAAATCAAGTAATACGAGTAAGCCATAATAACACATCTTCAATCATTGCTTTACTATGATTGACAGCCACTGATTTTACAATTACATATTCATTATTGATACAGGAAGGAGGTTATATATAAATTCAATAATTATTTATGTTTTAAGTTTATTCATTTGATTCCATTGGGCTTCTTCTATGCCCAACTATAAATAAGGATTTGTAGTTGTAGTATTTATAAATTAAGGTTGGGTCCCCTTTATATTATTTTACCTTTTGTAGTTGCTGGCTGTGTCACCATAGTTTTAATATTTATCATAGTTTGTTGAGCTAAATTAGTAAATCTGTAGTCCATGAAGAACCATGCATTTATATACTGAATGCAGAGGACGGCGTGGGAATGGTCTTTTTAGACTACAATGATTACTGTAATGCACAATACATTTTCAAATGATAGTTTACACAGAAAACCCTAAGAAAGATTCTGTGCAATTAATATTTGGTAAATTAATTAGAGAAAGTCTTAACCAACATGACATTTAATACAAACAAGCATTTCATGTTCTTCAATAACACTGTAAAATGTCATAATGTCATGATTCAACAGTGTAAATATGAATATCAAATTGTAGCAAAGCTATTTTTTTTTAAACATTATCACAACCACTTTGTGTACTGAACAGTTATGAAACATAATTTTAATTTCAAATAGTTATCAAAATACTTTGATCACTACTTTCAGGTTTAGGGCTAAGGTTTTCATTTGTAATGATTAATAATTCAAAGAGCAGTTAAAAAGGATTTTTAATTTAAGTAAAACCAAACGGTTTTGAATTTAATCAGAAAATGTGATTAACAGGAGACAGTAAACTGAAAGCTTACTGTAAAGTAGTCACATTGCCACCTACTGACAGATTAAGAAAAAAAAAAGTTTTACTTTTCTCTTAATAAGGGCTGCTCAGTTATAATAAGCTTATAAAAAAAAAAAAAAGGAAAACATGCAATTAAATGAAAGTGACCACACTTCCATCTAATATACCATACTTAGAATAAATGACACTGTTGGCAATTCACAAATATTCTATTTTATAATGCATACGCCTATATGGTATCTGTAGAAATAACACCCACTATAATTATACAAATGAATTAGTACTATCATCTGAGATGTAGATTTTCATGTAATTAGACTTATATTTTTAGTATCTGTTGTCACAAAGTCATGGATACATTATCGAAGGAAGATATGTCAGCACTAGGCTGATCAGGTCAGTTAGACCAGTGCTGACAGAGTTAAAGCAATTTGCTGCACCTGACGCAACAAGCAGACTATTTATGTCCCCAGGAACTAACAGCCAGAGAATGGAGTCTGGGGGAAAGTAAGAGGACAGACACAGGAAGTGTGGGTGCTGGAATAAGAGAGAGAGAGACCAACCAAGGAAGCTACTATTGGAAACATGTCCAATCTGCTGAGGACCTACGGTGCAGACTAAAGCTACCTGCGAGGCCAACTACTTTACTGAAAAGTCAGAAACTCCTTTTGTTTCTTTATTACCCCCAGGTAAGAAACTGTAGTGCTCAACAAGACTTTATACTTTAGAGTACACTTGGTACTTGTTACAAGGGTACCTGCGGGTGGGTACTCAGAGAGAAGGGTGGGCCGGTACCCTTGCCACAAGGTGGAACTATACCACATATCAGAGACCGTTTGTATGCTGGCCACAAGGTGGCACAATACCATTTATCAGAGACTGTTTAAATCCTGGCCACAAGGTGGCATTATACAAAATACCAAGAGACAGTATTGTATCCTATCCACAAGGTGGCGATACTAACCTTACCAAATTCAGGAGACTTGCTCTCCAAAAAGACCCAAGACTCTGGGAAAAGGCAAACCCTGCTAACCTCCGCTGGAAGTAGTACGACAGGATTAATTTTGTTTGTGAATTATATTTCTCTGGAACAGAGAAACTGTCTGGGTTCCTGAATGTTTAGTAAGAATGTTAACGCAGATTTTTATTTTCTTTTTCTTAAAATTAATTATTACGTCTTGTGTGAGCCTTATAATAAACAAGTCTCCTGCATCATAAATCTACGTGTTGCTGAACCTTTTGTTATAAAAGTCACTGAGGTAAACGGCCATCTTTGTCACACTGGTGTCAGAAGAGGGATACTATATTCTTGGTTTAGAGGACTACCCCACCGCCAACATGGACGAGATAATGAAAGCCTTAATGATGATGACAGCAGCCCAACAAGAAACTAACCGGCAACAACAAGAGACAATCCATCAGCAGCAGGAATTTAACCGGTTGTTGGCCACCCAAGTGAACCAGACCCAGGCAGCTGTAGAAAGACTCACCACAGGTCAGAAACTGTAGCCAGAGTTAGAGCCAGTCACCGGTTACCAAACATGAGTAAGGAAGACGATAGAGACCTATCTGATGACCTTTAAAAGGATTGCGGTGAGTGAGGCTTGGCCTCCTGCTCAGTGGACTGAGATACTTGCTCCCTTCCTTGTTGGTACCACCCAGCGAGCCTACTATGACTTTTCCGGCCGACCAGGCCTCCAACTAAGCGATACTAAAAAGAGAGATTCTCACCCGGGAAGGAGTAAACCCAGAGGTAAGGGCCCACAGATACCATCAGTGGAAGTATAGCCAGCACTAACCTGCCCGGCAACATATGTATGATCTCCTCCATGTCACCTGCAAGTGGCTCTGTCCTGAAAACAAGTCACCAGTCCAGATAGTGGAAACATTAGTCATGGACCGTTATTGGAGAAAATAAAGATTGGGTAGGAAAAGGTTCACCTACAACCTTTCATGAGATGATCAATGGGGCAGAACGGAATCAGGCCTGTAAGGAAGTGCCTGAGAGTCCTAGGCCCAAGATACCCCGTTATGAGGGGAGGTTCGGAATGGAGAACAAGAGTCTTACTAAAAGAAACACTGGCAGTATTTGGAGGCCTCAACCTGAATTACAGAGGACCGTAAGAAAGGAACCCGGAGGGCAGAGGGGAGAAGACAGACCCCCTTTTAGCCCCAGACGAAAGCAGAAAACATTTGGGCCTGGATAAAATGCTTCCAATGTTGAGAGTATGGCCATATTGCTGCCCAATGCCCGATTCCTCAAGAGGCCATGCAATATGAGATGGGGATTGCAATCCCCCAATGTGACTTGATCACTCTAGTGGGACTAACTGAGACCCCGCACCCATTCACGACACAAGTGCTACTAAGTGGTAGGAGTGTTGTAGGTCTGATTTTCTCAGGGAGTGATGCTACTCTAATATCAGGTAAGACAGGGGTCTCTAAAAGAACAAGAATGGGAAGCAAATGAGAATAGCTTGTGTGCATGGCACAGTAATGACCTATCCTACCCAGTCCTTTTGGATAGAAGTACAGGGGTTCTGGGCAAAGATGATAGACCCCAAAGTGCCTAGGCTCCCGTATCCCGTGGTAGTGGGACGTGACTTCCCACATTACGAAACTCTTCTAAAATTGAAACCCGCTCAGACTGCGGAGGTGCAGACAGAATCTCCAGCCCAGTTCTATGGTAGAACTCAGAGAAATATTTCCTTTCGCTGACTGTAAATTATTCTCCACCCGGGGAATACATAAGAAAATGAGAAAAGAAAGACGGAAAGAGAAAAGATTGTGACCTGGGTAAAAGCCAAAGCAGGCCAATGAGAAAGCCCTAGCCGCCTCCCAAGACAATCCTGAAGAGGAAGCAGAAATAGAAACTTCCAACGCCCAAAACCTCTCAGGGGAGAGAGACCCCATGGCCGAGCAACTTCCCAGATTAGGGGATACAATGAATTTTGGTAGGGATCAAGGAAATGACCCCCTATTGCAGAGACTATGAGAAGAGGTGGTGGAGGTAAATGGCATCCCAGTAACGGGAAGAGAAAACCCACCCAATGCGTATTTTATAACCAGAAAAGACCCATTATACTGGGTTGTCAAGGCCAACGAGGGGGTACTAGAACAATTGCTTGTTCCCCAAAGCTACCAATGGAAAGTCATGGACTTAGCTTATAGCCATGTTTTGAAAAAGGTTCTATTGGCCCGGGATATTCGCCGAAGTAAAGAGACACTGTCTCTCATGTCCCGAATGTCAACTGACGAGTCCAAGACCCAGACTGAGGGCTCCCCTCTTACCATTGCCAATCATAGATGAACCTTCTGACAGGATTGCAATGGATCTGATAGGACCACTGGAAAAAAATGACTAGGGTCATCAGTATATTCTGGTTGTCCTGGATTACGCAACCAGATACCCTAAAGGCATTTCCCTTGTGGACTGCAAGATCAAGGCCAAAGAGCTGGTACTCCTGTTCTCCAGGGTAGGGATACCCCCAGAAATCCTTACTGACCAGGGTACCCCGTTCATCTCCAAGTTAATTACGGAGATGTGAAAATTATTGCAAATCCGGACGCTACGGACCTGTATCATCCCCAAATGGATGGGTTGGTGGAACGTTTTAACTGCACCCTGAAGGGCATGATTCGAATAGTAGTTGACCGAGTTGGAAAAAAATTGCATTTGCCTCCTGTTTGCCATAAGAGAGGTACCCCAGATCGAGTGATGGTGTTAGTTCCTACAGCCGAAAGTAAACTACTGGCTCAGTGGCAAGGGCTGTATGAAATTATAGAAGCACTGGGTGACGTAAACTATAAAATAAGACAACCTGATTGACGGAAACAGGAACAAATATACCACATAAACTTGTTGAAGCCATGGCAGTACAGGGAAGTCGCAGTGAATTTTGCCTCTCCTGTTTCCAGTTTGGAGGAACCAATACACGAGATACAGATATCTACAGAGTTGTCCCCACAGCAGAGGACCGAAATGCTGCAGATGATCTACCGAAACCGTAACATCTTTTCAGCACTTCCAGGGAGAACAACGGAAATCAGTCACTACATTACTACCGAGCCTCATATGAAAGTACGAATCAGACCATATCGAATCCCGGAAGCAAAGAGGGCAAAAGGGAGGAAATGAAGAGCATGCCAAAAGCTGGAATCATCGAAGAATCCTCTAGGGACTGGTGTAGCCTCATAGTCCTCATACCCAAGCCTGATGGCACCACATGGTTTTGCAGTGATTTTCGGAAGTTAAACACCATATCCCAGTTTGATGCCTATCCACTTCCGCAGATTGACGAATTGGTGGATAACCTAGGAAAAGCCTGTTTCCTATCAACATTGGACCATACAAAGGGTTATTGGCAGGCTCCATTGACCCAATACGCCAAAAAGAAGATGGTAATGCCGTTTTGGTTACATGGGGCCCCAGCCACTTTTCATGGAAAACATTTTACCACCTCACCGAGACTATGCAGCCGCATACCTGGATGATATCGTCATGTGGAGAAGCAGTAGAGAGTCTTGGAAAGCCTCAAAGAAGGTTGGTCTGACCATAAACCCTCCCAAGTGTAACCTTGGACAGATGGAGGTGAAATACCTAAGGTACGTAGTGGGTCGTGGATTAGTCCGACCTCAATTACAAAAAGTCAAGGCCATACAGGCATGGCCAAAAGGAAGAGACAGATACATGCTTTCATGGGCTACTACCGACGATTTGTTCAAGATTTCGCTACAATAGCAGTTTCATTAACTGAGTTGACCAACTCAAGAGCTCCAGACATGGTCAAATGGAATCCAGAGGCAGACGCATTCTTTGAAGCCCTGCTGTTAGCCTTGTGCCGTGAACCGGTGTTGGTGGCTCCTGTTTTCGACAAGCCATTTCTTCTACAGATGCCTCTGAAGTCGGGCTTGGGGCAGTGTTGTTGCAAGTGCAACAGGGAAATGAACACCCAAGCCATTTCTTCTACAGATGCCTCTGAAGTCGGGCTTGGGGCAGTGTTGCCGCAAGTGCAACAGGGAAATGAACACCCAGTGCTTTATTTAAGTCAAAAACTGTTACCCAGGGAAAGGAAGTACTCAGTGGTAGAGAAGGAATGTTTGGCCATTAAATGGGCAGTGGATGCCTTGCGGTACTGCCTTTTGGGTCATCGATTCACACTGATCACAGACCACGCCCCGCTACAGTGGATGCATTGCAATAAGGAACCAATTCCAGAGTGATGAGGTGGTTCCTGTCCCTGTAGCCCTTCTGTTTCGATGTAGTTCACAGATGAGGGAGTCTCCGGGGCAATGCAGATGCCCTTTCCCGGTTCCACTGCCTCTCGGTGAATGCTCAACCGCCTGATTTAGAGCTAAGGAAAGGGGGGGTCACAAAGTCAGGCCGACCAACCGATATATTATCAAAGGAAGATATGTCAGCACTAGGCTGATCAGGTTAGTTAGTCCAGTGCTGACAGAGTTAAAGCAATTAGCTGCACCTGACGCAACAAGCAGACTAATTAAATCCTCCGGAACTAACAGCCAGAGAATGGAGTCTGGGGGAAAGTAAGAGGACAGACGCAGGAAGTGTGGCTGCTGGAATAAGAAAGAGAGAGACTAACCAAGGAAGCTGCTATTGGAAACATATCCAATCTGCTGAGGACCTGCGCTGCAGACTAAAGCCACCTGCGAAGCCAACTACTATACTAAAAGGTCAGAAACTCCTTTTGTTTTTTTATTAGCCCCAGGGAAGAGACTGTTATGCTTCACAAGAGTTTATCTTTTAGAGTACACTTAGTTCTTGTTACAAGGGTCCCTGGGGGTGGTACTCGGAGAGAAGAGTGGGCAGGTACCCTGGCCACAAGGTGGCACTATACCACATATCCGAGACTGTTTGAATCCTGGCCACAAGGCGGCACTATACAAAATTCCAAGAGACAGTATCCTATCCACAAGGTGGCGATACTAACATTACCAAATTCAGAAGACTGAAGTGCTTGCTCTCAAAAAGACACAAGACTCTGGGAAACGGCAAACCCTGCTAACCTCTGCTGGAAGTAGTACGACAAGATTACGTTTCTTTGTGAATTATATTTCTCCGGAGCAATTCACACACTTAAGGAAAAAAAACCCTGTTCTCAAAGAACTTGTGATTTTTACTTTACCAACATTTGTAGAGTATTAGTTAATCATCATTTATTTCCAGAAACTGTTGGTATAATTATTAACTAGCCTTTTAAATGTGTGCCCTTTTGGACTTTTGAAAAGTGCAGAACACAGTTTACTTCTCCCTCATTAGAGATCAATGGAAAAAGTTGTGAAATTGCTCATGATTTACAAAGAGGGTAAATACAAATATATTAACACTGGATACAAAATGTCACCTGTCATATATTTCAAAGCTTATGTTCCCTGGAAAGAGTAGTGAATGAACTACATTGTCCCTGTAAGGCAAAAACAGTTGTCTTTATTTTTGCAGGAATACATTAACAGTTGAGTTACTGTACCAAGGAAAATAAGGTTAGGTTAGTTGTCAAGTTGATTAATAAATATGTTTTTAGGGGACCAAAAATATTGTGCTTCATCCGTTTAGAAAAAAATAAAATAATCTGCTGCATATTTAATTCTACTTAAAATGAGAGATTTGGGGTAAGTTTTTACACAGGGATTAAGTAGTGATATAAAAACTGATTTAATTATCCCATGACCAATGTTTTCTGTAATAGTTATTTATCAAATATAGTTATGACCTCTAGCTAAACAACACCAGATAAAATATAGGAAGCTGAGCTGTTTCATGTTCTAACTCTGCTTAATTCAGTGTATGCCCTCTTAACCCCATTTTCATACCAACTGATAAATATACCACATTGAATCTCTATAGCTCATATCTGCATAAGGTGTACGTTGATTAAGTTTAAATGTTTAAGTTATTCTTAAGTAGTCTTAATTATCCATATTATATCCTAATAGATATAGTATGGTTAACTGTCAATGTGTCGCTGAATAAAAAAACATTTAAATTAATTTAGATATCTTACATTAGTTCATCCACAATAGATCTATTGCGGGTGAATTAATGTAAGATATCTAAATGTAATTTAAATGTGTTTTTATTCAGCGACACATAGACAGTAAACCTTACTCTATCTATTAGTTTTAAGTCACAATTGTGGCTGCAGAGATAAAGAATCTACATGACTCTTGTCAAAGTTTCTCATTTTGATATTTCCAAATGATGTAAAAATTGCTTCTGGTTGGATGACACTTATAAAATAAATCAATGATAATATCATTAGGTAGCGAGGGCTGCCTGAGGCCCTTGTCCGCAGCCCTCGCTGCCCTTGCCCGTAGCCCTCGCATAGCGAGGGCTTGCGAACAAGGGCTTCAGTTGCTGGGATGGAGCGCCAAAGGCGCTCCATCCCAGCAACTGAAGCCATTGCTCATGCTTGCGGGCTCGCTACGCGAGCCCGCGGCCCTCGCATGGCGAGGGCTGCGGGCAAGGGCCTCAGTTGCTGGGATGGAGGCTACAGCACTCTAACCACGAAAAACACTTACGGATCATCCGCTAAGACGCATACCACACATTACGACATCGCAAAAAACGGACGCAACCCGCGGACAGGAAAAAAGCAAAAACACAATAAATACACACAACACATACATAAAAAGCTTACCTACAGCAAGAGGAAGCATCCAGGACCTCAAAAAAAAATACTTACACCTTTACTTAACTAAAAATCTTAGAGTTTAGACACTACAAAATTCTCTAAGCGAGAGAAAAAATGGCGGACGAACAAAACGAAAACTAGGCTACAGCACTATAACCACGGAAAACACTTACGGATAATCCGCTAAGACGCATACCACACATTACCCGCCATTGTACGCTAATGCGGAAGTAAACAACGACGCTAACGGTTTCGGCTCGCGCACGCACACTATTACACTGCACACGTTCATCACGCTCACACAGCACCTCCACACCACTAATGCTGCAGCAACATCAAACAAGGTTCACAGCTCTTCAACACAATGCTTCAAAATAGGTAAAGTATATTCATTTATTAATTTGTATTATATATTTCAGTAGTACACACAAAATAACATTAGATACCTTACAATTCCATATGTATATTAATAACTAAACAACTTTCCAAACATACACATCTCATTGCCGTCATTTTTTGACGGGCAAGTCGCTAGTTACATATAATGGTTGTCGTAATTGCGAGTTTGTCGATAACGCTATATTAAATAATTTTGGCATGCGCATGAGCAATGAGCACCAAAGGCGCTCATTGCGGGCCTCGCAATGAGTGCCAAAGGCACTCATCATGAGGCCTTAAAGTTACGCTGCAAGGGGCTGCAATGAGCGCCGAAGGGAAGAGTGCCGAAGGTGCTCATCGTGAGGCCCATATGTGACTGAGTTGAGGGGGAGAGGCTCCAAACGGCTTATAAGTTATAGGCTTCAAAAAAATGACGTATTTAATGACCACCATTTTTTTTTAAGCCCATAACTCAGAAGCCTTGGGAAGATCACCAAAAGATGCCAATTAAATAAAAAATGTACTTGCAACCTCCCACACAGCACAGGGGTAGAGGCAGGGCGCCATTAAGTGAGGTTGCAAGATAATTTGATATTTAATTGGAGTTTTTGGGAGGTCTGAAAATGGCTAAGTGAGGAAAACATGGCAGCCATAAAGTCGTAACTTTATTCAAGCCAGTAAATCAGAAACACATTTCAGGCTTGGTGAAAATAAATAATATCCAAAGCCCGCAAATGGTTTCACACCCACAAATGCAAACAGGAGGACATAGGAGAGAGGGGGGAGAGGGTGGAAAGAGAAACAGGGGAGGGAGTGGGGGGAAAGAGACACTGGGGAGGGAGATTAGGTGGGAAAAAAACAGGGAAGGGAGAGGGAGCAAAGAGACATGGAGGGATGGAGTGGGGAGAGGCGCTCATTGCAGGGCTTGCAATCGAGCTCAAAGTTGAGGGTTGGCCATCGCCGGCAATGAGTGGCAAACCCGCCCTTTGCGGGGCTCGTGATGAGTGCCAAAGGCCCACAAGTTAGAGGGGGGAGAACCGCGCATTGTGTGGCAAACAGCATTGCCAGGCTTCAAATTTTATTGTTGTCATTTTTGACCAGTTCATGTAATAACCTTCATACATTCCACAGAAACTAATTTCAAATAGATTTTTCGGGCCAGAATACAATATTTAGCAAAATTACCTGGAGTGGACACTTTCCAGAGGGTCTGAAATACCAAATTCACAAAGTATACATAACTAGGTTAGATTCATGTAATTAGCTTCATAAATTTCACAGTAATTAATTTGGTCCATAATACTAAAATAAACTGCAATAGATACTTCTCAGAGTGTTGGAGATATCCACGTTATGGTTATGACCCAGAACTGAGACTTTCCAGAGGGTCAAAAATAAAAAATTAATCAGACACACATGACTGGATGGAATTCATGTAATAAGCTTCATAAAGTCCACAGAAACTGATTTCAAGTACCTGTTCCAGGCAGAATACAATTTTTCACAAAATGACCCGGAACACCAACTTTCCAGTGAGTCAGAGTTCCAAAATTCCACAGATACACTTGATTAGATGGCATTCAAGTGAAACCCTTCATAAATTTCCCAGAAATTAATTTCAAGTACCTTGTCTGGTCCATAATACTAAAAAACTGCATTAGATACTTCTCCGTGTCGGAGATATTCATGTTCTATTATATCTATTCAGGAGTGGAAAGAGGGGTGCTTGTTATTCCACTGATGGATTCATAACTGCTTTAGGAAAATGATCCTCATCCACACAGATAATAAAAAGCAGACAGTCATACTTAATACTATTTTCTGCTTTGCTCTGTACCCACTGCCTCATGTTTTAAAGCAGAAGGACTGTCATGTTGAAAATTGTTCAATAAAATAAAGATGTTCAAATAAATTATGTCACTGCCTAGACCTCAGCTAATGTTGTTAGTTTGTTACATATTTAATACATTTAATTATGTGTTTCATAAACTAGGATACATTTTAAGCAGTTAAGATCTATATAAGCACATTTTCAGTGTTTTGTAATTAAAACACATGGTGTCCCATTCCATTCTTTGACAAAGGCACTTACGGTGCAAGTTGCTATGTAACTTGCAAACCTATTCAAATACCTATAAATCTCAACGCTGCAGGTCTGTACCAGTAAATAGCCTAAAATGAGCTGCGTTATCACTTAATCCCTACCAAAGAATTGATTTATTTTCGTTGTGTTTAATTTAATTGTTGTATTTAAATTTAATTTTTAATTTTGTGTATTTTTCTTTTGTAATTTAAATGCTATTTTTTTTTATTTTAGAATAGTTTTTTTTTTTTAGATTTAATAGTGTAATTGCAGTGTTTTATAAACTTTAGGTTTATTTTTTTTTTAGGGTGACATAGCACATAGGGGATTAATTTTGGAATACCATGGGGATACTTTTACACCGACCAGTTACTATTATTTTGACTTTAAAATCTAAGCAACATGAAACATGACAGCCTACATCAAAGCTGAAAGAGAAAGAAGTAGGCTCTCCCAATCAGGATGATTGTATCTCAGAGAATGTAAGATATATAAATTATTGTAAATATGTCTTTCATCGGTGACACATTTTATCATGTTTTGCAATGAAGAAATATATTTTCTGCTGAACCTGAGAACTCTGCATTTATATTTAGATTCCACCCCCACACATATATAATTACAAAATGTGCTGTTGATGAGAGACTTTTACTAAAACAACCTTTTCATTTCCTGCATATACTTTTCTATGTTCTACATTTTTCACACACATATTTACAGGCATTTCTTTTCCTACCTAGCTGTTGATTTGATTAGTAGCCCAAAAACTGTTCAAGTATTCAGTGTTGTTTAATAGATTTTTATTAAAGCATATCCCTTAGATTGTAAGTTTGCAAGTTTTCAATTGTGTGTCAGTGTCTTGGAAACAAGCACTATGTGCATTTGATTATATGCTCAAAAACAGGGCCCTCCATTCTTTATAAGGTGTTAAGTTTTTTTTTTTGCCATGTACTAAACCCCTGTACAGCGCTACAGAATATGTTGGCGCGATATAAATAAAGACAATAATAATAATAATTATTTGTTCATTACCATATATAGATTTCCAGGTCTGTAAGCTGCATATAAAGTTGGGCATGTCTGCTGCAACCTCCACAAGCAAATCAGAGGTCTCAGGTTCTAGTTAACCCTTATTATGGGTGTGGTCACAGGACTTTAGTAAGTATGGCACAGGCTGCATGAGAGATTGTACTGGAAGTGTGGCATGGGTGGGGCAATAGTTATCTCACTATTTACTGCTGATTTCCTGTTTCTCTCACCATTAACTCCTCATCTCTAACTCTTTCTCTTTTAACATTTGATCCCTTTAGTTCTCTCACTATTAATCCACAATCATCTGCCTCTTTTACTATTAAACCTTATATTCTTGGGTTTCACATTTTAACAATCAATGTCCTGTCTGTTTCATTATCAAAAGCTCATCTACAGGGCTTTTTAAGATCAGTCCCCATTCTTTGGAATTCTTCACCTCAATCAATAAGACTCTCCCTTAGTCTTCAATTATTCAAATGTTCTTTGAAAACCCACCTGTTCAGAGAAGCTTACCACCTTAACTAAATCATCCACATCTTTATACTAGATAACCAATTCTGTTTTTTATACCTTTTCCTCCTCATTAATCCACCTAGCAGACCCCTTATCGCATGTTTCTATTTCCTCATCACCTCTTAGATTGTAACTTCTCCCAAAAAGCAGGGTCCTTATCTCCGCATATAACATATGCTCTGTCTTGCTTTTCTGTTTTTTAAAGTGTCTATTCAATGTTAATACACTTCTATCACTATAGAACCTGCTGATGTTCTAAAAAATAAAACATAATAATAATAATAATAATCACCAATGATCCTGTCTCGCTCACTATTACCCTGATCACTTGGTTTTCTCTATTTAGCCTCATCACCTGTGTCTCTCACGATTAACCACCAATCTCTTATCTCATTGACTATTAATACAAAATCTCCCATTCATCTGTCTCACTAATTATCATTGATTAATTGGTTCTCTCACTATTTACCATTATTTTATTGTTCTCTCAAGATCATTTGGTCATCTCACTGTTAGCTGCCCGATCCATGGCTCTCTCTCTATAAACCACCAATCTTCCCACTGCATACTACAAATGAACAAAATGTATTTGCTATCAAAAACATCTTTCTATCCTTCACATTTATGTTGCTTTCATTCCATCATATGATTTAGCAACCAGGAGAAAATGATTCTGATGATCATTAATGCCCTTTTCCTGATAGATATGCTTTGTTGGGCTAAGGCATTTTCCTGCTTCTCCTATACATTTTAATTCCTTTCTCGAGGTATAAAAAGTGAATAAAAGTACAACACACAAATATCTGTAGCATCTTTATTTATAATCCTAATATGTTATATATTGCTATTCACTGTCATAAACTCCAGTAACATGGCATGCTGTGCCAGCAGTTTCTGATATGTCTATTATTTTATGTTGCTTATTTATGGTCTCCTTTATTAAAGGGGAAGTTTAAAAAAAATACAATTTGCTGGTATGTGACAGAGGTCATTTACAGTATTTTCAATAAATGTGTACAAGTTATTACACTTGCCTTTTATTGCTACAAGTCCCCTGTTTGATAGATGACGTGAAGTTCTTGAAGATACAGAACATGTAACTGATACGGTTTAGAACCCAGCTGCAATCTGATTAGATATTGAATTGACTCTTGATCTTTTTGACTCAATCAGTTTACTGAACTCGGTTTCAATTATGCAAAATTAGTTTAAAATGGCAACTGCTTTTAAACCGCTTTCTTCTATCATTCAGAATCAAATGTTACACTGTATAACTATTCTAAATGAACTCCTTGGACTTTTTTGTTTTTGACTCTTATAAGAGCATTGTTTTACTGGAATATCAGGTATTATTTAATTACTAGCGACTTGCCCACAAAAAATGACGGGGCAATACAATTTGAAACCATGGCAATGCTGTTTGATACACAATGTAAAGCTTTTTCTACTCTGAGGACCTTCGGCGCTCAATGCGAGCCTCTCCTCTCGTGTACTTTTGCTCCTCTGAGCACCTTCATCACTCATCACAAAGACAGATATATATTTATCTATATTTTGTTAATTAATAATGAATGAATTAGTTACTTAATAAATTAATATACTTTACCTATTTGTAATTAATATATCCAGCAATCAATAGCCTGAAGAGCTAACAATCTGGCTTTATTTTCCGGCAGCATACAATGTACAGTTTAAGTGTTGGTGCCCTTATGATAAAGTGTAATGAATGTCTCAACTGTGCATTAGAAATAGGCTGCGTGGATGAGGGCAAACCAGTTGTGGTTTAGTTGTGTAAAGCGTCATTGTAGATTCGTAATTTTACTAATGTGTTACGCAGCTCGCTAGCATTTTCCTTCATTTGTAATAGTGTATTTTGTACCTTGTACGTTCCTGTGTGATAGTGCTACGCATTTGGCAGTTTTTTGCTTGGTCTGGGGTCGTGTAGCCTCGTTTTCATTTTTTTGGGCGCCCATTTTTCTCTCGCTTAGGCGATTTTTGAGTGGCGATACTCATCCAAATCGACTTAAATTTGCGTTCCACCTCACTCCCAGACATCCTGGCTGTTTCCCCGTGCTGTGTGTGATGTTTTTGTTGTATTTTCTTTTGTTTGTTTGTTTTTTGGTTTTCGCGGTTCGCCCGTTTTTTTGTTCTTATCTTGTATGTTTTTTATTTTTTACTTTGTATTTTGTATCTTGTATGTTTCTGTGTGAAAGTGCTACGCAGTTGGCAGTGTTTTGTGTGGAGCGGGGTCGTGTAGCCTTGTTTAAATTTTTTTGGTGGCCATTTTTTTTCTCGCGATTTTCAAGTGCCTTAACTCGTCAAAATCAAATAAATGTCGTGTTCCACCTCACTACCAGACGTCCTGGCTGTTCCCCCATGCTGTGTGTAATGTTTTTGTTGTATTTTTATTTGTTTGTTTTTTGAGGGTTTTTTTTGGTTATTGCGGTTCGGCCGTTAACCTCGTATTTTTCTTTTTTTCAAAGTTCTGCGTTTCTCAACTACTTGCAGGCTGGCAATCCCGCAATTACTACGTTTGGTATCTAACTCCCGCGTGTTTCATTGCCTTCACTGCTCACTTCGTGAGGCGAGCAGGCGATGAGCGCCTTGGGCACTCATCGCCTAAGTCGTACGCACCACGCAAAGCGTGATGACGTCTCGTAGTTTGTCATCTATTATATGTGATGCAATGAAGTCTCCTATTTACAATGTGCTCTTATGTAGGATATTTAATACAATTAAAAATTGTGTTGCTGGCCTGCATTCCTAGAACTGGATATGATCTTATTCAGTATATCCCCCTACAGTGAGTGTTGAATAATGACAAAAAGAGTTAAAGAGATATTGAGGATATTCAAAATAATAAAATAATAATACACGAACATCCAGCTAGCATTTATTACTTTATCTCCCCTCCTTTTTCACAAGATAGGCAGATTACTGGGGAGAAGGGGTTTTACTGTCAGTAATAGAGTTGCTCACAAAATGTAATCTAATAAATGAAAGGTATTTTTATTTTTAACCGTTCTAAAATATAAACAGAGGTGTTATTTATAAAAAGCAGTGATAATTTTGGGAAACCATACGACCACTGACGAAGTTAGATAACACATTCTTCACAAGGTATAAAAGGAGTGTGTTAACAATAATGTTAATATTTCAACATGTATCTTGTAGTAATAGAAAAATTAGTACAGGTACCTGCACACTTTAATTGAAAGGTATTTTGTTAGTATTTATCATGAGAGATGTCGCGAATAGTTAGCCGGCGGATTGTTCCCGGCAAACATAGCATGTTCGCGTTCGCGGCGAACAGCGAACATATGCAAGATTTGACCCGCCCCCAATACTTTATCATTGAGCAAACTTTGACCCTGCATGTCAAAGTAAGCAGACACATTCCAGCCAATCAGCAGCATACACTCCCTTCTACACCCTTCTACCTCATGGACAGCAGCGATTTTGGAATCATAACTAACTTGCAGTCTTACAGAGAGGAGGTAGAGTGTAGGTGATGCTGATTGAATAGGAAAATCAATAGCTAGGCAAGTTTATTCAGTGTCCAGTGCAGTGCTGAAGGACTCATCAGATCTCTGCTGTAAATACAGCACCCCAAAAAGCCCCTTTTAGGGCTATAACATCATTTTTTTTTCTTTGTTTTTTTTCTGTGTAATCTAATTTCATTTACCTGTCTCCCTGCTAGCCCCTGCTTGCAAGTGTGTGTGTCAGGCTCACAGCTTATACTGTGTGTGCACAACGCATACAATATAATATTGTTTACTAGTTGTCTACTTTTAAAAAACCCAAACTTTGATTTTCTTACATCTAAGTGCATTTGCCTGACCGTCAATCAAAGTTCATTTGCTTGACCGCTACCCATAGTGTGTGTCTCGCTTACAAGTACTGTGCCAAGTTCAACCAATCCAATCTAGTTGGGGTACCAACAGTCCACATTTAAAAACCCAAACTTTTATTTTCTTAAATCTAAGTGCATTTGCCTGACCGTCAATCAAAGTTCATTTGCTTGACCGCTACCCATAGTGTGTGTCTTGCTTACAAGTACTGTGCCAAGTTCAACCAATCCAATCTATTTGGGGTACCAACAGTCCACATTTAAAAAACCCAAACTTTTATTTTCTTAAATCTAAGTGCATTTGCCTGACCGTCAATCAAAGTTCATTTGCTTGACCGCTACCCATAGTGTGTGTCCTGCTTACAAGTACTGTGCCAGAGAGCATGTTGTGTGCATGCTTGAGCTCCAAACAAAAGGCTTTTTAGGGTCTTAGTCCCTCAAATACAAGTTTTATTTTAACACCTTTCTGTTTATAAGCACTTTGTGCACGGTGTTGTTCATTTTTGGGAGTTTTTGTGGTATTTTTCTTAGTTTAATTTAAGTTTTAGTTTTCTGGGAGCCAGGCTCAGCCCTCTATCCCAGGAGAGTGAGCTGTCTCCTGGATACTTTGCCACACCCCTCCCTTAGCACTACACCTTCACTCCTGGAGCTTTGTTACTTTGACTTTTTTTCTTTTAAAAAGTTTATTAGGTTTTGTTGAAGTTTTGTTTGTTTGGTGTTGGGTTTTATGTTTTGGGGGAGAGAAGACAAGTAACATCTTTGTAGGCAGTGGGGGGGAAAACAATTAGAATTTTTGTTGAAAAGGCTTTTTTTTTTTAACATCTGACACAGAGACACAGAGGGGTTAAAAAGCCTCTGTGTTCTCTGTGTTGTTGCAATTAGACACCTTGCAACAGGCCATTAACCCTTCCACTGCCAAGCATCACCTCTCTCTCTCCCTTAGTTTTGTCTCCCTTAGTTTTGTCTTTTTGTTTTTTTTTCCCACTTTTATATTTAAAAAAAAAAAAAAAAAGCAAACAGTAAAAAATCATAAAACACAAAATAAAAATAAATAAAACAAATAAACTAAAAAAAATGGGTCTAAACATGAGGGATAAGACCACTAAGAAGCCTCAGGGGTCAAAAGGGGGAATAATGGCCCCTGAAAATCCTAGCTGCAGCACTGCACAGCATAGGCCCCAGGCAGATAAGGCAGCCCCAGCTCCTGGTGGTTCTGCCAGCAGACCTACCCCTGTGGCTAATACCTGGTCACAGGTGGTTTCTGCTGGCCCCAGTAATACCACCGCTGGGGCTGAGGGGCAGATCACCAGGAAGCATGGGGTTAAATGTCAGATGTCTGGGGTCTACAGCATTGATATCTATCTGCGTGCTGCAGCTAATGTCATCAGCCCCTCTGTTATAGTAGCAGCCAGCAAAATGTACGGGAAAGCAGTTTTTTTTACCCGTACTCTGGCTGCTGCACACATTCTTATACAGAGAGGCATCACAGTGGGGGGATTATATGTCCCAATAGAACCCCTGGAAGGGTTGGGCACAAAAGTAACACTCTCTAATGTGCCCCCCTTCCTACCAGACTCCCTCCTGCGCCCCCACCTGCTAACCCTAGGGGAAGTAAAAACACCATTTATAAAAATTCCCCTGGGGTGCAGAGAGAGAGAGCACTTCGTCATGTGCTCTCTTTCAAGAGGCAGGTACAAATGTGCCTGCCTCAGGGCGCAGAAAACATAGAGGGGTCTTTTGGGGTTCCATTTGAGGGGGTGCTGTACAGGATTTTTTACAGCACTACGGAGGTGCAGTGCTATCATTGCAAAGGGTTGGGGCATACACGTAGGAATTGTCCTAATGTAAAGCATCATGCCCCAGCCCCAGCAAATGGCACCTCCGTCAGTACGGCACCCATCCCCGCTGAGCCCATAACAGCGGGGACCTCAAGGGTCATAGCCCCCCCACAGAGCTCAGGCAAGGAGGCCGTTCCTCAAGCCACCACCACGGCCTCCAAACCCCCTTCTTCCCCAAAAAAGCCATCTGTGTCTGTGGTCTCCAGCAAGACTGCAGACACGGGGAAAAAGGGGAAGAATGTCACCGGTCCTCCCAGTGTCACAGCTGCATCTCCCAAGTCCCAATCTGCCCCCACCATAATTACATCAGTTAGTGTGGGGGCAGGTACAAATGTGCCTGCCTCAGGGCGCAGAAAACATAGAGGGGTCTTTTGGGGTTCCATTTGAGGGGGTGCAGGGGAGGCAGCTAGTGGCAGCTCCTCTTCCAGGAGTGACGTCCCCAGGAAGAGGAAGCATAAAACCAACAGGAAGGTTGCTGATAAGTGGGAAGTGCTCTATAGTGGAGCACCTCCCTCTAAAAGCAAGAAGAGGAACAAAACATCTCCTCCTCATCCGGTGACATTGTCTGGCCCAGTTATTAAGCTCAGCCAGCCGGTGCCAGACCACACATCTCTCTCTCCAGACCCTATAGGGGTTAATGTGGAAAAGGGTCTGGAGGAAAAGCAGGGGCAAGAGGGTCTCCCAAGTGAGGCAGGGGTAGACAAGAAAGATCAGGTTCTGCCTCTGGCCTTTGAGGGGGGACCCAACAAAGCCCCTGCTTAATGGGTAGTCAGTGTCCCTGAGGTGCTGAGCTTCAAGGGCACCAGTCAGTTTCCTCCTCCAGTGTCACTCTCTAGTGACGTACCTCGGGCTTTGTTAGAGCCCCAGGCCGAGTCACTACTGGAGGGGGGGAATATAGGCATGACCCCCATTCAGGACCCCATGGATTTGTCTGTCAGGGGGGATGTGGCACAAGGGGAAGTGGAAATGGGGGAGGGTGATAAAACAGGTTTTCCTGTTAACATCATGGGAGAGCCTGTCTACCCTCCTCAGCCGTCCACTGACCCTAACATCGGTGACATCCAAGCTGAGCAAGCAGCGGTGGAACTGGCAGAGGAGGCATATAAAGCCTCCAAGGCTTCCATTAAGGAAGCCATGCCAGCCACTGCTGTCCAGCCAGCTACCCCTGAATGCACTCCTGAAGCTACAGGGGTGCAGCAGCAATCCAAGGGTCCATTATTTACCTTGAAGGGTGCTAAAGGGACTCCTTCTGTATCATCTAAGAGGGGGTCCCTGAGAATAAAGCTGAAGAAACTGACTCCAGCCGGGGAGGATGGAGTAAAAGCCCTCAGCCAAGAGGAGCCCAGGGGTGACCCACTAGAAGGAACATCAGATTCTGGGTGGGTTATCCCTGTCAAGGAAATAGATCTATTCCTTGAGAGCACCCTTCATGGACAAAAGAAAAGAAAGGTGCGGCTGGCCTTGAAGAGGTGGAAGAATATGTTGTTTATTCTCCACTCTCTCCAGCAATATCTAGTGGTCAGCACTAGGGCCAAGAATTCTGGGACTGCGGAGCATCTCCGCGTCCGGAAATTCTATAAAATGTGCGTGTCCTATCAGCAGTCTCAAGGGTCTGAGGAACGCACAATTCCTGACACGCAGTAATGGCTTTGCACATCAGCACGCTAAATACCAATGGCTGTCAAGACAGTTTCCGCAGGTTCCAGGTACTCTCCTATTTATATCAGGGAGGGTACTCTGTGAGCTTCCTGCAGGAAACTCACACCACTCCAGAGGCTGAGGCCTCGTGGCAACTGGAGTGGAGAGGCAGGGTCTTCTTCAGCCACTTCACATCGGCGTCATGTGGAGTGGTGACCCTGTTCTCAGAGTCTTTTCAGCCAGAGCTGCTGCTTGTGAAAGCTGTTATCCCAGGCCGTCTAATCCACCTCCGGGTCCGAGAGCAGGGTAGCATCATTAACCTAGTTAATATATATGCCCCTGCTGGAGAGCTCGAGAGAGTGAGGTTCCTCGCCAGACTGTCCCAGTTTTTGGAGACGGTTGACGCAGATGAGTGTTTGGTACTCGGGGGTGATTTCAACTGCACCCTCGACGCTCTGGACCGGAATAGTCCAGAGCCGTACCCGCCTTCTGCGTCAGCCATGCGGGAGATCATCGCCCGCTTCTCCCTGGAGGACATCTGGCGAGAGCAGAACCCAGGGGCATCAGACGGTTTCACCTACGTCAGGGTGAGAGCCAGTCTGGTGTCCCACTCCCGGATCGACAGACTATATATATCTAGTCACTATATGTCACGAGTCGGTTCTTGTGCCATTAGGCTGGCTCCGTTCACAGACCACAACTGTGTGTCTGTGACAGTGGCGCTAACGCCAACAGCGCCACGAGCCGCCTATTGGCACTTCAACAATGCTTTGTTGAAGGACCAGGGGCTCGTGACATTGATCCGGGAGTTTTGGACGGACTGGAGGGGTTGCAAGGGGGACTTTGCCACGTTAAAACTGTGGTGGGACGTGGGCAAGGTTCATTTGCGACTTCTGTGTCAGGAATACACCAAGGGTGCGAGTGGGCAGCGCGAAGCTGAATTGGAGTCACTCCGGGGGGAGGTACTCCATCTGGAGCAGAGGCTGTTCACTTGTAGGGACCAATCCCTGCAGAGCGAGTATGTAGAGAGGAAGGGTGTCCTCTGTGACCTGGAACGACACCAGGCCAAGGGGGCATACGTGCGCAGCCGCTTAGGTTTTCTCAAAGATCTAGACCGCGGCTCGCGCCTCTTCTACTCACTGGAGAAAATGGGGGGTAACAGTAGGCACATCACCTGTCTTCTAGATGAAGACGGTGCCCCCCTTACAGATCCGGAGAGTATCTGGGATAGAGCCCGGAACTTTTATAAAGATCTTTACTCTCCGGATCCCATTTCTCCAGACGCCTGCAGGGTGCTATGGGAGGGGCTCCCCACAGTCAGTGAGGGTGTAAGAGAGCGGCTTGATATACCACTATCTTTTCAAGAGCTCTCTGAAGCCCTCCGTGCCATGTCCTGTGAAAAGGCTCCAGGACTGGACGGACTGACTGTAGAGTTTTTCCAATTTTTCTGGGAGACTCTGGGACCTGATTTCCATCTGGTCGTTGGGGAAGCCCTGGAGACCGGGGAGATGCCCCTGTCTTGTCGCAGGGCAGTACTTGCCCTGCTGCCCAAAAAGGGGGATCTCCGGCTTATTAAGAACTGGCGACCGGTCTCTCTGCTCAGCACGGACTACAAGATTGTAGCTAAAGCCATCTCGCTTAGACTTGGGTCTGTGCTGGCAGAATTGGTTCACCCTGACCAGTCCTATGCGATCCCGGGCCGGACTATCTTTGATAGTATCTTTCTGGTCCGGGATCTATTGCATTATTCTCGCAGGACTGGTCTGTCACTCGCCTTTCTCTCTTTAGATCAAGAGAAGGCGTTTGACAGGGTGGACCATGGTTACCTCATAGCCACTCTGCAAGCGTACGGCTTTGGCCCACAGTTTGTGGGCTTTATAAGAATGCTGTACGCCTCTGCAGAGTGTTTACTTAAAATCAATTGGTCCCTAACAGCACCTTTGGTATTTGGACGAGGGGTGCGTCAAGGATGTCCCTTGTCTGGACAGTTATATGCACTGGCCATTGAGCCTTTCCTCTGCCTACTGAGGAAAAGGCTCACAGGGCTGGTGCTAAAAGATCCAGACATGCGGATTGTCCTTTCAGCTTATGCTGACGATGTGCTCCTCGTGGCCCAGGATCCAGTTGATCTTGAGCTGGCAAAACAGTGCCAGGAGGTATATTCAGCTGCCTCCTCCGCTCAGATCAACTGGTCCAAATGCACAGGCCTTTTAGAGGGTAATTTACAGGTGGACTCTTTGCCTCCCACGTTTCGTGACATCACGTGGGAGGCAGATGTCATTAAATATCTGGGGGTCTACCTGTCCGCTGCGGACGCTTCCGTCCCAGACAACTGGAGGGAGTTAGAGGGCAGTGTCCTCTCTCGTCTGGGACGATGGAGGGGTCTAGCAAAAATGCTTTCCCTTAGGGGGCGGACTCTAGTGGTGAATCAGCTGGTGGCTTCTCAGATCTGGCACCGGCTGATTTGTCTGAGTCCGACCCCCGAGTTTGTCACCAATATCCAGAGGAATTTGTTAGATTTCCTCTGGATGGGAAGGCATTGGGTCTCTGCAGGGGTGGCAAGTCTGCCTTTGGTGGAGGGTGGACAGGGAGTAGTTTGTGTGTGCTCCCAGTTGTCCACCTTCCGCCTTCAGTACCTGCAGAGATACCTATATGCAGATCCCTCTCCGCAGTGGTGCGCACTGGCATCCAGCTTTTATCGCCAGTTGCGCAACCTGGGGTATGACCGGCAATTATTTCTGATCAGGCCCGAGGGGTTTGGGAGAGACCTCTCTGTGTTGCCGGCATACTACCAGGAAACCCTCAAGGCCTGGAGCATGGTCTCCGTGACCAGGCAGGGTGTGCCTTTGGGGGATGAAATATTCACAGAGCCCCTGCTATTTAATGCAGCAGTGGGGGCTCCAATGTTACAGTCCCCCAGTATCATCCGCCGCCTTAGTCATGCACGGATGACCCGAGTCGGGGATCTCCTGGAATACGGGCGTTCTGATTGGGTGTCACCCCAGGAGCTTGCGCTCCGTTTGGGATATGTGACGCCCAAAGTCTCAGGGCGCTTGCTCTAGGAGATTAGAGATGCCATCTCCCCCGACTCGCGCACCTTCCTTCGCGGGGCTTTGCAGGCCGGAGTGCCACATGCACCTTTCAACACCCCTTCTCCGGCTGTTTACATTGGACACAAGCCCCGTGTTTCCCCTCAGGCTCCTCCTGTCCCCAACCTCTCGAGGTTGAGGGACATACCCTCGGCATGCTTTCGCGGCATGCCGAGGAAGAGCTTATATTCTCTCGTGCTCCATACAGTGCACTTCCTTGCCCTCGTGACCCGTCCCGATACCATCTGGTGGCGGGTCCTACCAGCTGACGAGGGCAAGAGGCCCCGGTGGAGGGAACTTTATTCTGATTTAGTTCCATGACCCACCGGGGACTTGAGTTGGAGAGTGCTCCATGGTGCACTGAGCACGGGAGAGTACTTAGCTAAATTCACGGACTCTCCCTCCACTTGTCCATTCTGTGGCAAGGGAGAGTCCGTGTATCATGTTTATTTTAGTTGCGCCAGACTGCAGCCCCTCTTGTCACTCTTGAGGGGCCTCCTCCTGCAGTTCTGGCTGCATTTCTCCCCTCACATTTTTATTTTTGGGCGCCCAGTGTCCCGGGGATATAAGGCCAGGGACCTCCTCGTCAACCTGCTCCTGGCATTAGCCAAGTTGGCTATATATAAGTCCAGGAAGCAGTGTTTGATAGGGGGGGTTCCCTTGTCACCTGAGGCCATGTTCCGGTTGCTGGTGCACTCCCGTATCCGGGCAGAGTACCACCTGGCTTTGTCTACTGGGGGAATGGATGAGTTTGTCTCCCAGTGGGCTGTAGATGGTGTGCTCTGCTCGGTATCCCCCCATCCGGTTTCTTTTTCTTTCAACCTCCTAATATGATTTTTATTTAGTTTACAGAAAATGTTTTCTCATAATTTTAAAATACACTGTGCCAAGTTCAACCAATCCAATCTATTTGGGGTACCAACAGTCCACATTTAAAAAAAAATGACAGGCAGAGGCAGGACACCCTGCAGAGGCCGTCGTGGTCGTGGTGCTGTGATTCCCTTTGGCCCTACAATAATGCCCAGTGTTCAGAGGCCAGTTACCCTGAACTTGAAAAGTTCAGAGGACGTAGTTGACTGGCTAACACAGGACACCCAATCTTCTACAGCTTCCGCTTGGAACATTGACGCACCATCCTCCTCCAGCTTAGCTTCGGGCACCTCTCAAGTTACCACTCACCTGCCTGCCGCCACCACCAACACTAGTAATACAGCCAATTCAATTGATCAGTCAGAAGAGTTATTTACACATCAGTTTAAAGAAATGAGTGATGCGCAACCATTATTGCCAGAGAATGTAGATAACAGGGATATGTCTCAGTCAGGCAGCATTACACACATGTACGTACAATGTGATGATGATGATGATGATGTACCCGCTGCTGCTTCCTTTGTTCAGTTGTCATATACAAGTGAGGCGGGTGATGATGATGACGATGCGTCCGTGGATGTCACATGGGTGCCCGCTAGAAGAGAAGAAGAAAAGGGGGAAAGTTCAGATGGGGAGACAGAGAGGAGGAGGAGATGAGTTGGAAGTAGAAGGAGGTCATCGCAACGAGCTAGTGGCACAGTCAGACAGCATGCATCAGCACCCAGGGTCAGCCAGACAGCACGCCAATCAACGCATGCTGTTGCCACCACCAGAATGCCGTCACCGCCGAGCTCAGCAGTGTGGCATTTTTTGTGTGTGTCTGCCTCTGACAACAGCGATGCCATTTGCAACCTGTGCCAAAAGAAACTGTGTCGTGGGAAGTCCAACACCCACCTAGGTACAACTGCTTTGCAAAGGCACATGATCTCACATCACAAACGCCAATGGGATCAACACATGAGTACAAGCAGCACACAAACTCAAAGCCGCCATCCTCCTCCTGGTCCAGCATCTTCATCCACATCAACCACTGCTGCCCTCCTTGCCCCCTATCAACTCTCCACCACTCCGTCTCTCGCCTCTTGCTGTTCTTGCTCATCTCCCCACAGTCAAGTGTCTGTCAAGGGCATGTTTGAGCGTAAGAAGCCAATGCCACAATGTCACCCCCTTGCCCGGCGTCTGACAGCTGGCTTGTCTGAACTCTTGGCCCGCCAGCTTTTACCATACAAGCTGGTGGAGTCTGAGGCGCTCAGTGGAAGGTACCCGGATGAAATTTCTTTACCCAAAAGGCAATCCCTAACCTGTACTCAATTGTGCAAAAGGAAGTAATGGCATCTCTGGCACACAGTGTTGGGGCAAGGGTCCATCTGACCACTGATACCTGGTCTGCAAAGCATGGTCAGGGCAGGTATATCACCTACACTGCGCATTGGGCAAACCTGCTGACGCCTGCCAAGCATGGAATGCGTGGCTCTGCAGAGGAGTTGGTGACACCGGCACAACTTGCAGGCAGGCCTGCTGCCACCTCCTCTACTCCTCCTACTCCATCCTCTTCCATAACCTCCTCAGCTGAGTCCTCTTCTGCTGCTGCATCTTGCTCCACATCATCAGCACCCCCCCCAGCTCCCCAGATACTATTCCACATCCCGGATACGGCAGTGTCATGCCGTCTTGGGGTTGACTTGCCTCAAAGCAGAGAGTCACACCGGGCCAGCACTCCTGTCTGCCCTGAACGCAGAGGTGGATCAATGGCTGACTCCGCACCAACTAGAGATTGGCGAAGTGGTTTGTGACAACGGAAGAAATTTGTTGGCGGCATTGAATTTGGGCAAGTTGACGCATGTGCCGTGCATGGCACATGTGTGTAATCTGATCGTACAACGCTTTGTCCATAAGTATCCAGGCTTACAGGACGTCCTGAAGCAGGCCAGAAAGGTGTGTGGCCATTTCTGGTGTTTCTACACGGCCATAGCGCACTTTTCAGATATCCAGCGGCGAAACAACATGCCAGTGAGGCGCTTGATTTTAGACAGCCCGACACGTTGGAATTCAACACTCCTAATGTTCGACCTCCTGCTCCAACAAGAAAAGGCTGTTAATGAGTATTTGTATGACCGGGGTGCTAGGACAGCCTCTGCGGAGCTGGGGATATTTTTGCCACGTTACTGGACGCTCATGCGCAATGCCTGTAGGCACATGCGTCCTTTTGAGGAGGTGACAAACCTTGTCAGTCGCACTGAAGGCACCATCAGCGACATCATACCATTTGTTTTATTCCTGGAGCGTGCCCTGCGAAGAGTGCTGGATCAGGCCGTAGATGAGCGTGACGAGGAAGAGGAAGAGTTGTGGTCACCATCACTACCAGAAACAGCCTTATCAGCATCGCTTGCTGGACCTGCGGCAACGCTGGAAGAGGATTGTGAGGAAGAGGAGTCAGAGAAGGAATGTGTCTTTGAGGGGAGGAGAAAGACCAATCACAACAGGCATCCCAGGGTGCTCGTTGTCACCTATCTGGTACCCGTGGTGTTGTACGTGGCTGGCGGGAAGAACATATCTTCAGCGAGATCACTGAGGACGAGGAACGGGACATGACTAGCTTGGCATCCAACCTTGTGCAAATGGGGTCTTTCATGCTGTTGTGCCTGTCGCAGGACTCTCGTATAAAAAGGTTTAAGGGGAACGACCTGTACTGGGTGTGCACGCTACTAGACCCCCGGTATAAGCAGAAAGTGCCTGATTTGTTACCAAATTACCGCAAGTCAGAAAGGATGCAGCAGGTCCAAAACAAATTAACAAGTATGCTTTACACAGCATATAAGGGTGATGTCACAGCACAAGGGCAATATAACAGGGGAAGAGGTGAAAGTAATCCACCTCCCACGACCACGCCGGCAAGGACAGGACGTTTAAAAGACGTGTTGTTGATGGAGGACATGCAGACCTTTTTTAGTCCTACGCATCGCAACAGCCCTTTGGGATCCACCCTCAGAGAACGACTTGACCGACAGGTAGCAGACTACCTCGCCTTAACTGCAGATATCAACATTCTGAGGAGCGATGAACCCCTTGACTACTGGGTATGCAGTCTAGACTTGTGGCCTGAGCTATCCCAATTTGCAATTGAACTTCTGGCCTGCCCCGCTTCAAGTGTCCTGTCAGAAAGGACCTTCAGTGCAGCAGGAGGTTTTGTCACCGAGAAGAGAAGTCGCCTAGGGCAAAAAAGTCTAGATTGCCTCACCTTTATAAAGATGAATGAGGGATGGATCCCGAAGGGATTGACAATGGGCTATACATTCGACTGAAAAAGGCCAGATGAGATGAGCTGCCTTCGGCTAAAAATGGTCCACACGCTGCTGTATGTTATCTGTGAATGCCGGATGACTTGCGTGAATTGTCCGCCACCAACTAGGGTTCAAGAAGAGGCAATGTTTTATGGCACTTTCTGCCTGGGGAACAAAGGTCAATTTTTCTGGCCGCTGCAGCAGCAGCGGCTGCAACAATATCTAATTTTTGAATTTCAATTTTTATGTCAGAAGGCGTATGGCATGTAATGGAAAAGAAAGCATATTGAACAGTCTTGCATAACACAACAGTTGTGCAAAAATACATATTTACAATGTAGACATTTTGTTAAAATTAGGTGGCTAGTCCTTCTGTTTTTTACTTTTTTGGTTAATACATTTTCTTTTTTTTACTGTGATTGCAATTTTTAAGAGAAACCTAAGACATTCTAAAACAGACAATAGTAAAGAGTATATCAGCAGTTAACACCAAAGTCCTATTATCTATCATCACTCCAGCAGTAGCTTATTATTTACAATATCTAACCTGCTCAATCGCCCTTGGGTTACCCTAGGGCAGGCTTCAGTAGGCGACCTCTCCTTTCCTCGGATGATTTTGCCGCCATTTGCTTCTGAAGGGTCTCCTCCAGGGCTCCCCCACTCCGGTCCTTCCCCCCGAGTCGCTTCAACCATTAACAAATGTTTTATTATATTAGGGGGGCACTAAATGGGGATGTTATCCAGGGATCCCAAATTGTCTGGAACTGGGTGATTCTATCCAAGACTACATGGTTAAATCTCTCGTTGAGCAGTAAATAGTTGTTTTTTTTATTAATTCCTGAAAGTTTTAATTTGGGGTTTTCCAACTACTAGCTATGTGTATTTTTTCTTTCAAAAAATATTTTATTAGGTCAATCTTAAACATTTTAGAAGCTAGTAAGCATGTTTCTTCCCATAGTCTTATGACTGTCGAACACTCCCACCAGACATGAATAAATGAAGCCTCATTACCACTGTTCCTAAAACATGAGCTGCTCCGTTTTGGATACCATTTATTAGCTTAAAAGGAGTAATATATGTCCTGTGTAGGACCTTTATTGAAGTCTCAAGCAGACTATAATTTAAAGATCCCCTACTTAAGCCTTGCCAACTTTTATCCCATGTGCTGTCTGCCAACTCTGTGCCCAAATCCCTCTCCCAGGCTTTGGTATAGTCTGGTTTGTTTGCCCATGAGTTTTCATTAAATAGTTCATACATGAGGCTAATAATACCAGGCTGAAAGGGGGAATCATTTTTTGAGTAGCTAGGTGTTTCTTTGGGGGGGTTCCCCTACCACTTATCGTATATATAAAATGATGTTTCCTGCAAAAATTATAGTGTTCAGCCAGGGGTAAATTGTATCTATCTCTCACCCACTCAAAGGTCATTATTTTGTCGTCATGCCACCATGGACCAACCCTTAGTAGGTTCTGAGACTTCCACCAACTGAGAGAGCTTTCCGGAAGATGTATCTTAAAGTACCCGAGTGTCCAGTTTTTGTGTCCAGTTCATCTCCGTCCATATTTTTAATCAGTGCTTAATCAATGGGTTTTTCAAGTTTCTCAAAAAAGTATACAGGCCTGGAATCCATATTACTGTATCCCATGTATAAGGTGACATGCTTACATTTTCCATAAATACCCAGAGTGGCTGATGTGTTTTGGAGAATGCGCCAGAGGAATGAAAGCCAGCTGCGCTGCCTTGTAATACAGTTTGAGATTCGGGTCCCTACCCTCTTTTGGAAAGACTATGAGGTCGGCCTGATTCAATTAAGGGGACATAGGTTCTCCATTTAGTATAGCGTTAAACAAAGATGTTAGGTGCAGGGGTAAGCAAGGGCTCAAATTTCTTATAGTACAGATGAGTAAAACTGTCTGGCCCTGGGGAATTGCCAAATTTAAGATCTTGGATTGTAGATTTACAGATATGTCTAGGTTCAAGCTGTCCAATTGAGGTACAGGTATTTTGTGGACTTCTTGCTGTAGTAGGAAGGACTCTATGTCAGATCCGCTGCAGCGGGTTTGGCCATCAGGTAGTCTAAAGATACCGTATATTATGTCCTCTCATGCTTTTTTTTTTGTGGGCAAGGTCCCTGGTTAGCCCCTTGGGTTATCTGTTAAAAAGAGTGGTGCAGAGACTGTGGGGGCTGTTAGCCTCCTTGTCCCCGTGTGGCCGTTTACAATCCCTGCTGCTGCATGTTTCAGCTTTATTAAGGTGTAATTGTACAGCGTTTGACTCAAGTAGCTGCCTGTGCTGAGTCAGTTTGGCTTAATTGCTGGACCATTTTCCCGCCAAGATGGCGACCGTCAGTCCATGGGCCTCTATGTCCCCTTCACTACCTTTGTCCCCGCTTGTGTGCTTATTTGGGATGGCCCCCCTTTATATCTCAGGCCCGTGGCCTTGTAAGGGTCGCCCCCTCAATCTCTGAGTGTGGATATGCAGGGATGGGGCGTTGAATCAGGCCTACCTTCTTCTCTTCGCTGCAAGATCAACAATACCTAATTTTTCAGGCATGTGTACATGCCTAATTTTTCTGGCCTCTGGTGCTGCACTGTGGCTTCAACAACCAAACCCAAAAAAAAGGCACTTAACAGGGATTAAACTGATAGGAGTAGTACTACTTAACACACCACTCATATCTGGTGTAACAGTAGTGTACATTTAAAACAAAAACAAAAATTCTACTGTAATAGATTGCATAGCAGTTAGTTGTCTGCAAGCGTGTGTGTCAGACCTACAGCGTCTACTCTACCAACTTCTGCAAGTGCACAGTGCCACTCATATCTGTTGTCACAGTAGCTTGGACGCATAGTACCGATCTGTCAAAACCTGTAATGATGAATGAGGTCTAGAGTAGCCTGGTTCCCTTATCCTCTACAGGTTGAAACCTAATGTTTGGGTGACTCCAGACCAACACATGAGTACAAGCAGCACACAAACTCAAAGCTGCCATCCTCCTCCTGGTGCAGCATCATAAGCCACATCAACCACTGCTGTCCTCCTTGCCCCCTCTCAACCATCCGCCACTCCGTCTCTCGCCTTGAGCAGTTCCTGCTCATCTGCCCATAGTCAGGTGCCTGTAAAGGACATGTTTGAGCGTAAGAAGCTAATGTCACAAAGTGCCCCAAAATTGAAGTGATACGACCAACAAAGCATCTTTTTCCATCTCCTGGTTCTAAAAATCCAGGCCTTATACACGCCCCCTGATAGGTGACGTAACAAGTATTAAACTAATAAGAGTAGTACTTACAAACACGCCACTCCTATCTGGTGGCACCTTTGACTGCACGTGCCGTGCCCCAAAATTGAAGTGATACGACCAACAAAGCATCTTTTTCCATCTCCTGGTTCTAAAAATCCAGGCCTTATACACGCCACCTGATAGGTGACGTAACAAGTATTAAACTGATAAGAGTAGTACTTACAAACACGCCACTCCTATCTGGTGGCACCTTTGACTGCACGTGCCGTGCCCCAAAATTGAAGTGATACGACCAACAAAGCATCTTTTTCCATCTCCTGGTTCTAAAAATCCAGGCCTTATACACGCCCCCTGATAGGTGACGTAACAAGTATTAAACTGATAAGAGTAGTACTTACAAACACGCCACTCCTATCTGGTGGCACCTTTGACTGCACGTGCCGTGCCCCAAAATTAAAGTGATACGACCAACAAAGCATCTTTTTCCATCTCCTGGTTCTAAAAATCCAGGCCTTATACACGCCCCCTGATAGGTGACGTAACAAGTATTAAACTGATAAGAGTAGTACTTACAAACACGCCACTCCTGTCTGGTGGCACCTTTGACTGCACATGCCGTGCCCCAAAATTGAAGTGATACGACCAACAAAGCATCTTTTTCCATCTCCTGGTTCTAAAAATCCAGGCCTTATACACGCCCCCTGATAGGTGACGTAACAAGTATTAAACTGATAAGAGTAGTACTTACAAACACGCCACTCCTATCTTGTGGCACCTTTGACTGCACGTGCCTTGCCCCAAAATTGAAGTGATACGACCAACAAAGCATCTTTTTCCATCTCCTGGTTCTAAAAATCCAGGCCTTATACACGCCCCCTGATAGGTGACGTAACAAGTATTAAACTGATAAGAGTAGTACTTACAAACACGCCACTCCTATCTGGTGGCACCTTTGACTGCACGTGCCGTGCCCCAAAATTGAAGTGATACGACCAACAAAGCATCTTTTTCCATCTCCTGGTTCTAAAAATCCAGGCCTTATACACGCCCCCTGATAGGTGATGTAACAAGTATTAAACTGATAAGAGTAGTACTTACAAACACGCCACTCCTGTCTGGTGGCACCTTTGACTGCACGTGCCGTGCCCCAAAATTGAAGTGATACGACCAACAAAGCATCTTTTTCCATTTCCTGGTTCTAAAAATCCAGGCCTTATACACGCCCCCTGATAGGTGACGTAACAAGTATTAAACTGATAAGAGTAGTACTTATAAACACGCCACTCCTATCTTGTGGCACCTTTGACTGCACGTGCCTTGCTCCAAAATTGAAGTGATACGACCAACAAAGCATCTTTTTCCATCTCCTGGTTCTAAAAATCCAGGCCTTATACACGCCCCCTGATAGGTGACGTAACAAGTATTAAACTGATAAGAGTAGTACTAACAAACACGCCACTCCTATCTGGTGGCACCTTTGACTGCACGTGCCGTGCCCCAAAATTGAAGTGATACGACCAACAAAGCATCTTTTTCCATCTCCTGGTTCTAAAAATCCAGGCCTTATACACGCCCCCTGATAGGTGACGTAACAAGTATTAAACTGATAAGAGTAGTACTTACAAACACGCCACTCCTGTCTGGTGGCACCTTTGACTGCACATGCCGTGCCCCAAAATTGAAGTGATACGACCAACAAAGCATCTTTTTCCATCTCCTGGTTCTAAAAATCCAGGCCTTATACACGCCCCCTGATAGGTGACGTAACAAGTATTAAACTGATAAGAGTAGTACTTACAAACACGCCACTCCTGTCTGGTGGCACCTTTGACTGCACATGCCGTGCCCCAAAATTGAAGTGATACGACCAACAAAGCATCTTTTCCCATCTCCTGGTTCTAAAAATCCAGGCCTTATACACGCCCCCTGATAGGTGACGTAACAAGTATTAAACTGATAAGAGTACTACTTACAAACACGCCACTCCTGTCTGGTGGCACCTTTGACTGCACGTGCCGTGCCCCAAAATTTAAGTGATACGACCAACAAAGCATCTTTTTCCATCTCCTGGTTCTAAAAATCCAGGCCTTATACACGCCCCCTGATTGGTGACGTAACAAGTATTAAACTGATAAGAGTAGTACTTACAAACACGCCACTCCTGTCTGGTGGCACCTTTGACTGCACGTGCCGTGCCCCAAAATTGAAGTAATACGACCAACAAAGCATCTTTTTCCATCTCCTGGTTCTAAAAATCCAGGCCTTATACACGCCCCCTGATATGTGCTGTAACAGGTTTTAAACTGATAAGAGTAGTACTACTTAACACGCGTTATAATAATGCAGAGAGAGGCAATGCAGTGAGAGGAGTCTGAAGAAGAGGAGTCAGAGGAGGAAGGTGGCTTTGAGGAGGTGGAAGACCAAACACAGCAGGCGTCCCAGGGGGCTTGTTGTCACCTTTCGGGGACCCTTGGTGTTGTACGTGGCTGGGTGGAGGAAGAGACCTTCAATGACATCAGTGAGGACAAGGAACGGGACATGGCTAGCTTGGTATCCAACCTTGTGCAAATGGGGAGTTTGCGGTTGTGCAAATGGACTGTTTGTGGTTGTTTGCGGTGCGTTAAACGGGGAGTTTGGTCTGTCACTGTGAAGCGGGCCTAACCCTTACACTACCTGATCGATACAACATCATACCTGATGTTTAAAGCACGTTATTCCAAACAATTTAGGAATGTTAGGTAATTTATGCCCTTTATGGCTTAAAACCAGACTCTGCATCAACTATGTAATTTTCCATGGGAGTTTTGAGTCTGGTTTTAATCCATAAAGGGCATAAATAACCTAACATCCCCCTCCATCATCATCCTCCCCTGTATCTCTTTACCCCCTCCATCATCATCCTCCCCTGTGTCTCTTTCCCCCCTCCCTCATCATCTCCCCTGTGTCTCTTTTCCCCCTCCCTCATCATCTTCCCCTGTGTCTCTTTTCCCCCTCCCTCATCATCCTCCCCTGTGTCTCTTCCCCCCTCCCTCATCATCCTCCCCTGTGTCTCTTTCCCCCCTTCCTCATCACCCTCCCCTGTATCTCTTTACCCCCTCCATCATCATCCTTCCCTGTGTCTCTTTCTCCCCTCCCTCATTACCCTCCCCTGTATCTCTTTACCCCCTCCCTCATCATCCTCCCCTGTGTCTCTTTCCCCCTCCATCACCATCCTCCCCTGTGTCTCTTTCCCCCATCCCTCATCATACTCCCCCTCCCTCATCATCCTCCCCTGTGTCTCTTTTCCCCCTCCCTCATCATCTTCCCCTGTGTCTCTTCCCCCATCCCTCGTCATCCTCCCCTGTGTCTGTTTCTCCCCTCCCTCATCATCCTCCCCTGTGTCTCTTCCCCCCTCCCTCATCATCCTCCCCCCTCCCTTGATGATAAGGGGAGAAAGAGACACAGGGATAAGTGTGAGGGGTGTTAGGGTAAGGGGTGTTAAGGATAAGGGTGAGGGGGTTAGGTGTTAGGGTGAGGGGTGTTAGGGCTAAGTGTGAGGGGTGTTAGGGTAAGGGGTGTTAGGGATAAGGGTGAGGGGGTTAGGTGTTAGGGTGAGGGGTGTTAGGGCTAAGTGTAAGGGGTGTTAGGTTGAGGCATGTTAGGAATAAGTGTGAGGGGTGTTAGGTCTTAGGGATAAGTGTGAGAATGTTAGGGTTAGGTGATAGTTTGATGGGTGTTATGGATAAGTGTGAGGGGTGTTAGGGTTAGGGTAAGGGGTGTTGGGGATAAGTGTGATGGGTGTTAGGGTAAGGGGTGTTAGGGATAAGTGTGATGGGTGTTAGGGTAAGGGATGTTAGGTTTAGGTGTTAGGGTAAGGGCTGTTAGGGATAAGTGTGAGGTGTGTTAGTGTGAGGGGTGTTAGGGTTAGGGTGAGGGGTGTTAGGGATAAGTGTGAGGGGTGTTAGGTGTTAGGGTGAGGGGTGTTAGGGATAAGTGTAAGGGGTGTTAGGCTTAGGTGTTAGGGTGAGGGATGTTAGGGTTAGGTGTTAGGGATAAGTGTGAGGGGTGTTAGGGTTAGGGTAACAGTGTGTTAGGGATAAGTGTGAGAGGTGTTAGGGTTAGGTGTTAGGGTGAGGGGCGTTAGGGATAAGTGTAAGAAGTGTTAGGGTTAGGTGTTAGGGTGAGGGATGTTAGGGTTAGGTGTTAGGTATAAGTGTGAGGGGTGTTAGGGTTAGGGTGAGGGGTGTTAGGGATAAGTGTGAGGGGTGTTAGGGTTAGGGTGAGGGGTATTAGGGATAAGTGTGAAGGGTTTTAGGGTTAGGTGTTAGGGTGAGGGGTGTTAGGGATAAGTGTAAGGGGTGTTAGGGTTAGGTGTTAGGGTGAGGGATGTTAAGGTTAGGTGTTAGGGATAAGTGTGAGGGGTGTTAGGGTTGGGTGCTAAGGTGAGGGGAGGATGATGATAAGGGGGGGAAGAGACACAGGGGTGTCCTTGCAGCAGAGTTTAAAAGAGTCCTTCAGGACTGTATTGCACACTGTGTACAGTAGCTTAGCTATGGTTTTCCCTGTTGATGCAGTATCACCTACACTCAGCCTCCTCTCAGTAAGACTGCAAGTTAGTTATGATTCCAAAATGGCTGCTGTCCATGAGGTAGAAGGGTGTGGAAGGCAGGGTATGATGCTGATTGGCTGGAATGTGTCTGCTGACTGTGAGTTGCAGCGTCAAAGTTTGCTCAATGATAAAGTAAAGGGGGCGGGTCGAATATCGCATATGTTCGCAGTTCGCTGCGAACGCTAACATGCTATGTTCGCCGGGAACAGTCCGCCGGCAAACTATTCGCGACATCTCTATCAGTAAACAATCCAAAGATCAAGAATCAAGAAGTCAGCCAATCAAATAAACAGGCCATGGTCATACACAGAAATCCAATTAAGAGCGAAGAGAACAAATGCTGTGCTGTAGCCCTAGGGGAAAAACAACCAAGCAATGAATGTTTACTCTGGTTTCCCTTATATAGCTGCAAGTGATAAAGCAGGTATTAGAAATCAGTCCAACAGCAGTAGCAGCCCAGTATGCCAGATAACAAGTAAAATATTCAGAGTTAATCATTCTCAACATCAGCAACTGGTGGCTCATCAGTAACGCACAAGACTGAGATCCAAGGTTCACATCCTGTGAGAGTCCTGACAGAGTCCCCCCTCCCCCCCACCAAACACACACCCTAATTGGTGGCCAGGTTTTGTAAGCCATATGAAAATGTTTGATCAAGCCATTAGCATGGATGTCCGTGAATGGTTCTCAGGATTTCTCACTAGGCAGGTTACCTTTCCACTGAAGCAGGTACTGAAGTCGGTGACCCCTCAACCTAAAATCTAATTTACCTGCAACTTTATATTCAACTTTGCCATGGACCAGAAGTAGTTGAGGACAGATTAGTGTATGACCTGGAATAGATTTTGGGGACATCGCTACATGAAAAACAGGATGCATATGGCGATTTTGTGGTAGGTGAGGTTCAAAAAAAATTATTTATTTTCTTTACAATAGGTAGTTGGGTGCTAGCTTTTTAAACAGCACAGTCAACGTCACATTGGGGATTTTGAAAGAAGTAGAAAAATTGTGTTTACCATCTGCAGCTTGCTCATAGGAAAAGCGAGCCTGCTTGTCAGTCTTCTGTAAACATTTGACGTTTTTCTGAAGTCTTTTAAATTGTGACCTCAATTCATGGATTTTGAATTTCTATGGACATGTGAGGGTAGTGGGGTGCCAAGTATGATTATAAGTTAATTCGGCCAATGCGAGGAGATGAAACCAGTCATCTTGTATATAGTCTGAGAAGTATTTTAAATATTAGGATATGGTTTGGAATACCATGCAAACAAACCATTTATTTCAGGAAAATCCTGGCAGGGACCTTCATCCCCGAGTCCACCAAGCCAGGCTGGTCAGGGGGAGATGCTGGCCATCATGCAACAGTTACTGGAGAGCCTCCAGATGATCCAGGCCAGCATTTTCACCAATCACGTGGAGGTCATGAGCAGTCTGGCCAGGCAAAATAGGGAGGAGAGGAGACACCACCTTATGACAGAATATTACCTTGCGGGGCTGCTCAGGATGGTGGTGGACCAGAGCGCAAAACTCCAAGTGAAAGCAGATGCTCTAGACGCCAGCCCTGATTCCTCAACACTAGAGGCCTCCCCCGTGCACTAGCAGCCTGACTGCTCCTCTCCTTCCCCCATGCTTCCCCACCACCAGCACTGCCATTGCTGTTGCCGCTGCCACCTGGGGGGATGCATGCTCATGCCCCACCATCACCAGGGAGACGGCAAACACTCACAGGGGATCGGGGCCCTGATGCTAGGCGGAGAAGGATGTAGGGGCTGCACATATTTTTGTGCCTTCTCAACAGCCCTCCTCAGTTACAATCTATTTGTCCAAACATAATCAAGCCTTGCTACATAGTACAGGATCATGGCCTATGTGATGGTTAGATTTTGTACCCAGATGGCTACCTTCCATCACATGGTCCATGATCCTTTTCTCTATGCACACATAAGGTTCTGTTTCACCAATTGATGGTCACTGAGGAATGCTGTTGAGAAGAGAAGCTGCAGTCCCTATCTTTTTTTTAAGGCCTTATTTTGCAAGTTATTGTTTTCTTTTTCTTTTTAGGCACCTTTCAGGTCCATGAAAGCATCTTTGACATTTGCAAACATTGTCCAAAAAATTAAGTAATTGTAAGATATTCCCAGTGCCTCTCAGGTAGACATTCCTTCAATGACAGCTCCCCCTTAACATGTAGCTCCCACAATATTAAAGCTATCATATATCCAGATTTCTAAGACATGAATGTTGTTAGCTTAAATGTAGACTAATATCGCTATGGTGGTGGACTTGCAAAGTCTCACAATGGCATGTTAATGAAAGCCAGCCTTAATACATGCACTAGTGAAGCATGTGATCCCCTCCTCAATATCTATATGAGAACAGATGTTTGTGTTTGATGTAAGTAACAGCGAATTTGGCTTCTGACCTTTGTGTCCTCTCTGTATTAATGGGTATTTTTCCTGTATTGCTGATAACATGAGTAACCTTTAGCATGTGCTAATGCCTGTATAGCTGATGGATGTGATATCAATGTTGGTAAACAATATCAGATGGAGAAGGTGATAGTGCACCTGGACCACTGAAGGTGGTCACAGCTAAGCATTTATTGTGAGATGACACATCATTGTTAATGATCATGGCCAGTGAGATATCCTGAGAACTAGCTAAAGGTTAGTAATGCTTGCAGATATAAATCAGGTGAGTTGGTATATTGTTACAGTATTTAGCACTGTACTGTACATACATGATTTATTTTGTTTTTTTACAGTACATCCTCCTCCACCTTTTTGTTATTTGACCACTTTTTCAGATTTTTGTTTTAGGAACACACTGTATGCATGCAACTTGTTTGCATGAGATAGTCCAGATATTTATGTGTCTGTTCAATGGAGCAGATGATGACCAGAATTATGTGCTATGCGCATTACTGGCTACTTCTATTAAATGGAGTGATTTCTTATAATCATTTTTTTCATCAGATTCCAGTTCCAGCTGTGTAGAGACCACATGTGACCCTGTTAGGTGTTATGCATCATGATTATTCTGACATTACCCCCTTTAGGTATCCCTTTTTTCCCCAAAAAGACTCTTGCCCTTCCAGGTTCTGCCAACACCACACTCATGATATTAATGCACAGTCTTGTACATTTCTTAGTGTGCTCTGTGTATGAAAAAAAGATTTGTTATATTGTTAGCACTGTGTCAGTGTGTTTTAAATGGTTGTAGTTTAGAGATATCCACATACATCACATTTGTTTCACATTCCTATATCTGTAAACTAATGAGCAGTAGTTACTGTGGAATAGATTAATATATATAATAATACTAATACTACTACTACTACTAATAATAATAATAATAATAATCATAATACTAAGATTGAGAAAGGGATAATATGCCAGTCAGTTTCATACTTTTCATATTGGCATATGCATGACCATTCCAACATATGAGTATATTTTTTTTTAAATCCTATTTGTTCCTTGGGAATTGTTGTGCAAATAATTATTTCCCCATAAGTCCATTAGCATGTTTTAATTGTCTTCTGCTGTGTTAGAAACTAGTCTGTAAACCCTTTGCAGGCTCCATTTGGAACCCGTAATATACTGGGATACATATGCTATTTGTGGGTTTGAAGGCAATTGTGGACTTGTGTAATTGTTGAAATTAAACCTCTGATCTTGAAAAATCAAAGGCTTAGATGGGTCAAAGGGCCATTTTTTACAACCTGTAGGAATTTTCAGTCTACAGCTTGCAAATAGATTGCTGGTAGCTAGAGAAGGCCAATTAAATATCAGTAACTTTTGTGGGCTGCATTACGGGCTTTGTTAATTGCAATTTAAAAATGTAATAAGGCCCATGGTGTGCCGCTTCTTCTAAATAATACTTCCATTCCTCTCAAGCTATTTTAATGGTAAGGAGTTCACAATTTCTCACGTCACATTTCTTTTCTGCTGATGTAAGTTTTCTGGATTAAAAACAGATGGGATGAAGCAGATTTTTGGGACCTTGACTCTTCACTTTTCCAGGTCTCCATTCTGCTCTAAGCTGTGTTCCTTTGTCTGTTTCTTTTGCTAGTTTCACATAATTTGCACACTCTTCTCTCTCACTTTTACTTTGGAGTGATGTGCATGCCTGGAGTGTGTGCAATATCTCTGACTTGTTAGCATAAGAGCTAAAACTGAGCATATCAGGGTCCTGTTATTCAACCAAAAAACTGCAAAGTGCTGTAAATATCTGCTGTGGGGAATGAGGTTGGCTGCAGCCAGTATAGTCTACCTATTGCTGTGTATGGTGTCAGCTGACCTGAACATAAAGGTTTAAATAGCTGTAGACAATCCTGAGTGGTTTGGCGTGACCACTACTAAGCATTCCCTTGTTTCTGATTCATGTTCCTGCATTCCTTATTCTGATCTTGACGTTGTTGATTGACTACCCATCTTGATTGCTACCTGGATTGAAGTTTTGGCTTATTTCCATTTTAAGAAAATGTTCTGCCTGGCATTGAGTGTGGACTGTTTTGACTAAGATCTATGCCTGTGACCCTCTTGTTCTTTATCCAGCTAGCATTGGAATACTTCTGCAGCCAATGAGAATCCAAGCACCTCCTGTTCTTATTTCCAACTCATTCATTCCCTAGAACACGTTTGAGGCATTTTGGGAGGGCCCTTTCCAAATCATCTGGAAATGAGCAGACACCACTTAGATAAGCAACAGCAGATTCAGAAAGCGATCCACATGAGAATTCTAATGCCATACCAGAGAATACCCAAGTAATGGCCATATGCCTAGCAGAAGTGGAAGATTCTGAGGATGGTGTACTACCAGACATGAATACCCCTGATGTCCCATCCCCTGTTTGCCTTATCCAAACAAACTTGTCCCCTGACCTGCAACAGCAGCTTGAGGTGGAGCAGAGTCTCCACCCAGGCTTGTTCTCAATCCAACTGTGAACTGTGTAGGACAAATCTATTGATCTTTACCCCTGACATCCGCCGCCCCCCCGAAACAGCCCTCATATAGGGAACACAAGCCTGTGAAAAGGAATATAGAGAGGTGGATAAATGACTGGATGACTACTGATTACCCTATACCCTATACCCATATTACCATATATCATATTACCATATACCCCCTATTATCCTATAGATGAACTGCTATATAGGCTAGGACAGGTGAACTACATGACAACTTTGTCTAAGAGCTCATGGGAGATCCCACTTGCTGAATCTGCTAGAGAGAAGTTGGCATTCACCATCTTATTTGATCTATACCAGTTAATTGTTGCCTTCCAGAATGAAGAATTTCCATTTCACATCCCAATGAACTCTTGACCACCTACTGCATGAGTTCATCCATAAGTACCTACATGACTTTGCTGTATTCAGCCATACTTGGCAGGAACAAGTGGACCACCTAGCCCCAGTCCTGAGTCGGATCCAGCAAGCAGGGTTGACTTTTCGCCCTGACTAGTTCCAGTTTGCTGGGGTGGAGATGCAGTACCTAGGGCACTGCTTAAGGAGCAGGAGGGTCTGGCCAGAGCTATAAAAGGTAGCCTTGATAGAGCAGTGGCCCACCCCAGTGAGTAAGGCAGCTGTTGGCATTTCTGTATACCTCATGGTATTACCACCAGAAATAAGATCGTCTGGTACAGTGGGACCAAAATTGTAAGAACCTGAAGGCTGCACTCACGCTCCAACCTATCGTAGTTGTTCCAGATTACTCTCACCCCTTCTTGGTCCAGATGGATGCCCTGAGGCTACTGGGAAGGAGTACCTGGCACTTTTTTGAGCCATAAAGAGACCACAGCCTCACCTTTTTGGGTGAGAGTCCATGGTTGTCACATGTTCAAATAGGCTCTAGTCCTGCAGACATAACTTTACTATCTGATGCAGTCAGGAAAAGGATCATCAGAACACTGATGGTATAGAAAGGCAATTGGGCATTTAAAATTTCTAGTCGGCCATGACCAGTCAGGGGTCTTGAATCGTCTGGTGACTGGAGGAGGCGGGGCGGGGTTGTGATGACAGCATTTATGGGGAATAAATCTGTGTATTAAAGTACTGTGGTACATACTTCTCTTTCTTCCCCAAAGGAACCCAGTTCAATCTTCCTCAAGGGAAACCCTCCCCTGAGCCAGTACAAGATGGACATGACACTCTGGATCTTTGTGATTTCCATCCCAGGGCTACCCCTTGATAGCCATGTGTTTTCCTGTTTGGACTGTCTAGGGTCTAGAGATCCTCATCACCTGTGAATACCCCTTGTGTCTGTCTGTTTTGGACATTATGTGGGTAGACGCTTGTTTTACTGATTGCGTCCAAGCTGATCAAACCTGATGTTAGTATATGTTTTTATATATAGTTTTGTGGTTCATATGTTGTGGTTCATTTCAAAACAAGGACAGGTCCAGTCGTATTGTGAAACTAACTGATCATAATATTGTTAATTTGCTATACTTCACAAATATATTAAGGTTTTCAGTGGTCTTGCATCTGTGCATGAACCCCAATAATTTGTAGTAAATATAACTATTAAGTTATCTAACAACATTTCTAGATGTTCTGTATTTAGGAAAAATGTTGTCTTTCAAAATATAATAAAAAAGTAAAAACCTGTTTAACAGACAGGCAGGTGTCCGGCCCTTGATGGAAACTCTAGCCCACGTGGGGCAATTAAAATACTAAGAAGTTTGAAATTCTAATTGTGTTAGGGTAACTGATCCTTATTGTATGAGCTCTACAGTGACCTTTTAACAAATTACATTGTCATTGTCCCTGCTCTAGTGGATACATCTTATCAGCAGATTGTCATCGACCCCAGGATTTTTGGACTTTTGGGTCTGTCAACTAGATGCTAGCCACATGATAAGGTGGTGCAAAGTCTGTTATATACTGTATAAGGACACTCTTAAAGGGAATATGTCACTTTGATGATGAGTGTAGGACCAAGGTAAATTTGTTAAAAATGTTATGTAATTGATGATTCTCCAAATGCTCGTTATGTGCCATGGATCCATTAAGAACCATTTCCATTGGGTCACCCAAGTCTAGCGTGCTCTGGGTCAATTTTATGTTTTTGGGAACTCATTCTATGTGTATCATGTTTCAGGGTATAACTATTGCATTGGGCCAATACAAATATTTTGGGT